>CM057009.1:241799677-242999677 GCA_029891345.1 Dryococelus australis
ACGATCTACTCTGTGCAGTCTGTACTGGTTTACAAGACATTCAAAACTGTTACAGTTAGTTAAAGTAGCATCATAACTAGTTGGTTTACTATGTGCTGTAAAAGCTTGAGAAAAATACGTACATTTGAAATGAATGTCTGACTGACACGTTTCCTTTACAACATAATGTGAATATGATAAACTATATGTTACAGAATTCAAACCTTTAATAAAAAAGGCATACTATATTTAATTGAGAACAGTGGGAACATTGAAACCATTATTCTGAATTAGCCACTTCACACACATATAAATTACAAATCGACAGAACAACTAATCCTCCTTATTGGAAAATAAAGTTGTGGATGTCCCCGTCGCAGGTCTCCTTCCAACAAACTGTGATTCCCTGATGTGGTCTAGTGAGCTGGTAGGCTATTGCTCTGTATCCCCGTTCCTCTTCAATCTCCTTGCTAAGACTGGCGATCATCAAATCTTCTAATGTTGTGGTAAGTCACTGTTGGGGCGAAGATATCTCACAGCACAATCGTTGCATGCTATTCCTTCGCCAAAGAGAATGCCGAGACTGTTGTCAAAAGTGTAGCACCAATGTTCTACATCGTCGCAGACATGAACTTGTAGAAAACCGTCATCTGGTTTAAAGAAAACTTTTCTGTATCAAATTTGTAGGAGCTTTATAGGTCTGTAGGGTTGATGATTCTAGACATAACTGACAATTTTATACTGAACGCTCTCCTTTATATAGTCTGCCAAAAGTTCTTACTTTGAAAAATCTTACATTGCCACATACCACAGGGAGAATTTAATTCTTGGTCACCAATATATTTATAATGTTGGTTGTTGTTGCATTATTCAGTCCAAACTGTAGTAAGAAAACAGCAACTACACTCCTTCTGCATAATGTATTTGATTTTCTTGTAGGATTTCCATTTCGTGATGTAAGCACTTTGAGCTTCAAATTCTCGTTTAAGTTCGTTACAAGGTAGCTTGCAGTCAGTATGTAAATTATGTAAAGGATAATAATTTCGCCCATAACATAAGTTGAAAACTTTAAAAGTTTCTGTAGGACTGATTAACGAGAAACGCCATTTTCATCTCCATTGCACATCTGTATCTGTAGTGGACTACCTGAATCTTCAATTCTAAACCACACTCGCCCATATCCTGGAGTGATTAGTCGAACCTCTCCATTGTAACTGAAGCTCTGGTGTACGATCCTCTCTTTTTTTATATAGACAGATGTTCTTCCAGTGTGTGGTAAAATTAGTTCTTCAACGACAATTTTGTAAGATCAAATTTACAGACACAAACAATACTGTTCCAAACCTTACAGTCCCACATTTCACACGGTGCTCTTAAAAGTGTGCTACTACCTTGTATTTGCGTGATGCGTTCCTAATTATTACACATTTCAGTCTATAAGGTGGTGGTGGTGTTGTAAATTCCCTAATCATTTTATATTTTATTTGATGAAAACCTGGTTCTTTGGTTATTTCTGTACTGCGATTTTTAAAACATAGGTCCCAAGAAGAACAGGGCAGTTCACTGCTAGGTTGCATATTGAAGACAGGACAGTCTTCTTCTTCATCACACAGCACTTGTTCTGTATACAGGAATTCTCGGAAACTTTTTGCGAAATTCCAATGTTCATCTCCGTTACACATCTGTGTTTGAAAGTATATGTTGCCTAGAGACTGGAACCATACTTTATTGTGTCGTCGAAAAAATGGCGGAGTACATCTTCTCTGGGTAGAATTTCTCCATATTTCGAGATCTTATGCTACCTGGAACAAACCATTTATTCGAAAATTAATATCTGTCTCTCTCTCTCTCTCTCTACACATATGTAGGATGTTGGTATAAGCTTCGCTTTTATATTGTGAGCAGAATATTTTTTCCTCACAGTGCTTTGTATTATAGTGTCTGACTATTGAATTAATACTCCAACAGTCGTGGTATTTTCTGATATTTATTACTTCTACATTGGTTAAAGTTTTTGAAATTTCCTTCTTCATTTTTTCAAGCACGTATGTGGGATAGTCTTCGAGTAACGCATAATTTACATATTGAAAAAGTTTTTCGTATGCTATGTCACCAAGAGTCCCATTTCTGGTTATGTATCTCGTGAGTTTATTCCCGAAATATAATTTTAGCTCCAGGTATTAAACTGTACCAAGGTCTGGGAGATTTAAAGCATAATACTGAAGAGTCATTAGCATCGGATGCATAAGCAATAGCAAGCTCCTTAATTACAAAGGAGTTGCCTTGGTAGTTTTCGAAACTCTGAGCATACCACATCATTTTTACATTATTTCTTTATACACTATTTACAAAAAAGTCTCGCCTTCATATAACATTTTATATGATAACAGTGCTCGCCTCGGAATCTACTCCATCGACTCTGGATGAGTCAATTGCTATATCTGGAATGATTCTAGCTTCAAGTAGCTGTTCCAGCCTGCACGACATACGATCCCTCCGCATATGTTGCAAGTTCCCATCATTAGTAACGGCAGGCATGCTGTAAGGACAGTCATTGCAAGTTAACTAGGATACGATATCCTCATTAGCTTGTAAATTTTCAGCCAGGAACAGACACACTCATTTTATTTAGTGACCCGCAAATAAAATTATAAATTCTTTCGACAACACTCGCAGTTGGGAACAGTCTAAACTCAATAAGGTTTTCGCCTTCCCATAAGCTAAAATGGCATTGAACGTTTCAACACATTCACAGGCACAATTGTCACAGCAGTGACATTGATGCATTGTATCTGTTGCGAGTTGATGCAGAGATGACATGCCCTGTAGATTCTGCAGTGATGATGATCTAGATATAGCGATGTTGTAGTAGACGTCTGGCATCATTCTCGGTGTGGACGTCTGGAGCTGTAGTAGATGTGATGCACATCTGGCATTGTAGTCGACGTGATGGACGCCTGTTGTTGTAGTTGACGCCTGGTGTCGTTTACAATGTCGATGCTTGCCATTGGTGTAAACGCCTGATGTTGCAATGGATGCCTGGCGTCGTTATCTGTGCTATTGCAATGCACACGCACACATACGCTTACTAAGTGACCTTAGCAGATGCCGAGTTAAGACTGAGAAAAAATAGTTCATCTCTCCTTATATACTGTAAGGATTCAAAATGGCCGCCATTTTCCTGTAAATTTACAAGAATTTGGACCTTTTAGTGAAAAGTAAGAATAACGATGGCAATCGCTATATTCTGACTCCGAAAAACTATATTTCCGTCCTTTTACGCATTGTTTCGTTAAACTTATGTCGGAAACTGTTAACATATTAAATAAATTCAAATATGTACTTTATGTTATATGGAATACATTTTGCTGTAGTAAAGTTACTGGTTAGACATAAAGAGAGGGATCGCGTTGGTTGAGCGGTTAGCACGTTCGCCTTCCCAGGCGGGTTACACCATAAGAAAAAATTCACAATGTGTGGAAGTCATGTTAAAGGTTGCTGCTGATACAAAGGTTTTATCGGAGATCTCTCTCGTTTCCCTAGTCGCGGCCGACCCGGTCCGGTGCTGCTCCATACTCGGCTCGCTTCACCCTAATCGGCTTTCGAGATCTAAATTTTGCTCGCTCTCCAATCATACTTGATTCTTAGTTATCCTTTACCTGGTATTGTCCACGAGGTTTTAGAATGACTCGTACCCCGTATCTTTTGTAAAAATACATCGCTGTAGTCGACTCCCTTTCCCAAATAAATTTGGAACTAATTATTACTTAACTTAGAATATTAAGCTTTAGTGAGAATATATTTTATTTTCCTATGTGTGGTAGGTGCGATTAACGTTTTATAATATATGCATTTTAATATAAAACTATTTTACTAGGAAATGTTTTTTTTAAATTTATCAGGAAATAATATACATTTTTGTGTGATAGTGCGTTTATCATGTAAACCCCGTTTCTGTGTTCGGTGGACGAAACTTGGTATGATTTTCAACTCACGTCTGTGTTAACAAGGGCGCTCTATTTACCAGACCTTATGGAAAAAATTTGTACTACGTACTTTATTTTTTTAAATAATTCACTTTTATACAATCACGTACATGTAGGACGAATAAAATCGTTAATAGTAGTAAATTTCAACTCAGTTGCCTATCAACCATGCTACACGTATATAAGCAGGAGCACCTCTTACGGCACAAAAACGAAATACAAAATAGAAAAACACTTTAAAAAATTAAATAATTAAAACATATAGTGTTTATATGTTACAAACACTATTATTTACTTGAAACAACGCACCGAGCTGATAGTCTGTTTCAGGTCGGGAAGAAGAGGATTCTCGTTGAAGATATGATGAGGGGGGCTCTGCTTTGACTAGGGCCTGGCAGACTCTGGTCCCACGGGCCCCTCCTATTGTTTCTGTTACTAACACCGTATTTCTTTCCTCTGTCACGACACTCTGAAACGATAAAATTTACCCCTAGGGTTGCTCCCGGGCGAATAGGGACTCACCGACACACTACACGCGATATTAAATAGCACACTTGTATACAACATAACAACACATTAGACATACACTATGACACTTACACTCACTCCAGCTGGGAGTTTGGAGGGGAGCTTCACTCCCCCGCAGACAACATTCTATGTAAAATCACATTATAATAGGCACTAAAACAAATCAGCCTAAATGTGGGCCCGGTGCCCTAGACTTACACTGACACGGCCTCCGCCCACTGACCCTATGATTAGTCCAAATGTCGGGTGGCAATTGTTTTTACAAACATCCAGTGATTTATGGGAGCTGCGGCTCCCGGTCTCACGACACACGTGTCTTTCCGGTGGCATATGAAGGTCGCTGGCGACGGCGATACACTCATTCACGGAGTGACCTCCGTGGTGGACGGATGTGTTGTCGGGGAGCTCCTGCTGCCATTTCATTACGTGTTTTTTTTTTCTATTGTGTGTGTTTAAAAATTAAACTAGTGTAATTTATATATTAGTATGTGCATTGGAAAAATAAATTTTATCCATTTGTCACGTAAATTGTGTTCACATCTATTTCCGAGTGGCTATAACCTTAGTCATTTGTCAGTCTCCGAACGTGCTCCACGTGTTTATTGTCAGGCTCTCGACGTAAGATCGACTCAGTGCTTCACTTAGCTCGCAACCGGACAGACATGTTTTGGGAGAGGTGCAATTTTATTACACGTATTAGTCAATTAATTTCTTTTTACGTGTGGATTAGATTCCTCCTCGCCAGTCTCACATGCAGATGGATGTGTAAGGTATGTGCGAGAAGCTTCACATACATCTTGTTTGTTTAATTTATAGGGACATTTTGTTGTAGATCGCCAATTCCATACCCACGTAATTGTGTTTTACGTCTCTCTAGTGTAAGTTATATTTATAAGCTCGAGACTCGCATTACATTTAATTCCATACTTGAGTAATTGCACTTATTATTCACGTAGTCGTTTGAAATTTGCTGTTCGATGCATGTTATTTATTCATATGTAGAACATTTCGAAATTTTTAAACTTTTAATTGCATTCGGAAACAGGTGTCAATCGTTTGTCATTACTAACAAGTAAATCGCATCTTTCAAAGTGGCCTCCCACCACCGTCTATGAGCAATTACCTCCAAAAAACCTAAACTTTACTCTTAGACCACTCTTAGAATTCGTTTAAACATTCTGAAATTCTCTCGTGTCTTAAATATATTCGTAAAAATCGCCTATATATCACCAACATCCCTAGAAACACATCAAAAATTACAAAAAATAAGAAAAATATTTTCGAAAGTAAATGCCTGATCACAAAAGTGACACTGATAGCGACGTAGGGGTTCAGACAAAGAACGGGCAGGCCTGTTTGAGATGTTGGTGCTGGAGCTAAAGAAGCAAGTAATGCTGGTAACGATGTTCTATGTACCACTCCGAAAGAAGTCGATAACACTGCCATAGCTACTGAGACGTAGCGGCTGTGGCCGCCGTCTCGTGTGATTCATATCAGCTTCCTTTAACGACCACGTGCACGCTGCATTAGAGACTTACGATAAGGATTCTCGATGTCCATTTCCCTTCTCCTTTCATATCCCCCACCTTACCTCCCCTCCTGTGCTCGTCACAAGTTTGATCGAAGGGGTAGATCGGCATATGAGCCCGCTGCTTGTTTGTTATTTATTCTTCTGCCTATTTCCGCCCTGCTACCTTGGAAGACGATTGATTCCGCTTCGTGGGTACATCGGGGGCATGTGAATCTACAGCTGCTGAACAGCAATTCATTTCTTCATGTCATGGGCAAAATTAAATCTAAATTTTTTTTAATTGTGAGCCAGTAGAGAAAGAATATTGCGGTAAGTTGTGGACGTCAGTTTTTCAATTTTTGCTATTTTCCACAGCATGTCCGATCAAGGTAGTTGTGAAGTATTTTTTGTACAATGTGCGTAGTTTTTAGCTGAGTGTGCAGTGTAGTGAGTTTTGTGAAAATTTATGTTTAGGCCCACACCATCTAAATTCATGTTTGGCGTAGTCCTACTAAGTTTCATTAATATTTGTTCATAAATTAAGGACTCACATGCCGATAGGTCTTTCACCTCGTTGCGCCTCATTTGCTTGCGCTCAGCTGTTTACAAGTTCGTTAGCAGACCGTGGACTTCCACAACTTGCCTTGTGTTGCGTACTCGTTCTGGTAATTTTACAGCAGACTCTTTGGAAAGGCTCGTGCCATGTTTGAACACATATTATTTTTGGCCTGTCGTACTGCTGAAACCAATTATTTTTAATTTAAGTTTTACCCTGTAATTTTATCGTCCTGTCCTTTAAGAGGCTCACCTAGCTGCGACGTTACGAATGAATATAATTGTAAATGGTGAAAGTTGTCCGTCATAAATGTTTGATTTTGAATCTAATTTGAAGTCGTCAACAGAAATTTCCGGGTATTTTAAAAACCTTAAGGAGGCTGAGTATAATAGGGTTGCAGTCGTTACTCTGGCCCAGCTTATGAAACTTAAAGATACTGATTTGAATATTTTTATTTTTGGAGGCAATTAAGAATTGCAGTGTTGTGCAAACCCCCATATTAATGTGATATTACGAGCAACTGATGATAGAGTACCATCTGTTCAAATTAAATGTTTGAATTCTATAGGTACTTGATGTGTAGGCACGGTGTATATAATGTTCATAAGGAATGCGAATTTAATTATATCCTGGTGTTTTGAAGTTTAGCAGGCCCATGATTGTTCCATCAGTATTAGCATTTTAATTTACTTTAGGTGTCACATAATGTATTATGAGTTGTGAACTTGTTTTTTGGTTATGTCAAATTAGAGTGTGATTTATTTGGTATCATTCAAAAGTACTATATTGGCAGTGCTCTTAGCTTTTCTTTGGCAAAACATGTCAAATTGTTTTTGGTTGTGTAAACCTAAAGCATTGAATGGTTTTCCAGCCAGGAATTTGTAACAACATTACACTTGCAAACGTGTCTGTGATATCAAGTATTTGGTGCCACATTTTAATTGCAGTCAAAGTATTTTTACAAAGGCAAGTTTTATGGAAATTTCAATTAATATATTATCATTCAGTTTTAAACTATTGCATTGTTATTACTGGGCCATTGAAAATTAATAAGTAAAAAATAGTTTTACATGTATTTTATACATTTCATTTGTGTAAATTGCACCTGGTGGTGGTTCACTACCACTAGCTCTGGATTACCCAAAGTCAGCAATTTCCAGAATAAGACTTAGATTTGAAGATGCAGAAGTTATCCGAGACCATCCATCTTTCACGTTAGCCACTGTCAAACTAAGTCTCTCAGCCAACCTCCCTACTGCTTGTAATGTACGCTTATGCAAGCCCTATAACGTCCTATTTACATTGAACTAATCGTATTACCCCAATAATATATTGTTCGGACACCGACCAGCCAGTCACCGAGGTGCCAAGTGATTCCAGGCGACTGACTCAAAAATACTCCTAATGACTCTAAAATGATCCCAAAATGACTCCTCCTGCGGCGATAACTGTGGTGCATGCTGTGCAGATTGAGGTGCGTGTGGTGCTGATTGCAGTGTATGCAGTACTGATTGCAATGTGTGTGATGCTGATTGTGGTGTATGCGATGCTGATTGTGGTGCGTGCACTGTTGATTGTGGTGCTGACTGCAGTACATGCGGTGTCAAGTGCAGTGTGTGTGGTGCTAAATATGGGGGTAAGTGTGGTGCATGTATGTGTGTGGGTCTCAAATTTAAATAAATTCCCGCAATTTCAAAATAAAATTATATGTGTCCTACCTTCAAAAGCTTAAAAGTGAACATTTTATTTAATAATCTCGCTGAAAAAAATTATATACCAATATATCTCAGTATATTTCATCGCTTCCTGGGTAAACTGTATTTGTACTTTGCAATTAAAGTTCTTGGACAACAGCAGGCCCCCATCACGCTACACTATTGGTCAATGCACAACTGCTGGCGACCACCATTCTTCCTAATTGGTCGTCGCGCGAAAAGGACTGTTCTTACAGACCACCCTCTCATACTAATGAACATATTGAAACTGGCATACTCATTCGCCCAAGAATTAAACATGTAGATACTTGCATGACAATAAATTATTTAGATTTGCTTGTATGCATGTCTTTATAAAAATTGAAACTTATACTAAATTTATATTTACATATCTATAGTCCTAAACATAATTATATATATAAATGAATTAAAAACAATGTTATATCAACTAATTTATAAATACCTATTCTCTGCATAATTATGTATAAAAGAAACGAATAATAATTTTATATTTACATATTTATATATAAATACATATTTATAGAACTCTACATAATAACGTATAAAATAAATTGAAAATAATTTTATATTTACAAATTTATTTACTTCTACATATTTATATACCTGTACAGAATTACATATGAAATAAATTTCAAACAATTATATAATTATATACCTAAACACAATTATGTATGAGATAAATTGAAAATAATTTTATATTTATACAGCTATATATAAAATAAATTGAAAATATCTTTATATGTACATATATTTAAACTTGTACATATTTATATACATAATGATATATATTATTCTATAGATATTAATGCATATTAATTTATTATATAAATACATATATTATTCTAATCGTATCTTATATGTTTATATATAATTATGTATATTACTATCTTATATAATCATATACATAATAGTACCTGCATGTTTTCTTTTTGGGGCGAAAGAATATGTGGGTTTCCTCAACGTGCTCCCATACCACAAAGATGAATTGCGAATACGAAGGGATGCCATTGAACTCGTCAACAATGGAGCTGTGACCTGCATCATTACTAACTGGTTTTGGCCAGCGCTGATCCTGCAATCGGGTTTCTACCTAGGTTCAAAATGCTCGTCGGCATGAGAGGGCGAGATAGCAGCCTGTACAAAGAGTCCTTTTCGTGCGACGACCAAGTGGGAAGCCTGGTGGTGGTTAGGTGTGGAGCTGAATTTTTCAGTACAAAGTCCAAGTTTTACATCGACCAATGGCGTAGAGTGGTGGGGGCCTGCTCTAGTTCTATGCAATTTTATTGAAAAGTACAAATACAGTTTACCCAGAAAGAGACTAAATATACCGAGGGACATGGATATACACATTTTAAAGCGAGATTATTAATTAAAATTGTTACCTTTCAACTTTAGGAGGTAGGCATATATAATTTTATTTTAAAACAGGGGGGATTTATTTTAGCTTGCTATCCACCCACACATACACACAGGCACCACACTTAACACCATACTTAGAACTGCGCACACCGCACTTGACATTCCCAGGGGGGTCACTACGGATTTTCGCATGTGGGAATCGTGCTGGACGATGCTGTTGGTCTGTGGATTTTCTCGGAGATCTCCCATTTCCTACGCCCCTTCATTCCGACACTGTTCCATACGCACCTCTGTTACCCTCATTGGCTGTGAAGACCTCGATGTTAAGAGACGCCTAAATATCTCCACTCCACCACACTTAACACCACACACCACAATCAGCACTGCAATCAGCAAAACATCCACCACAATCAGCACCAGGTGCACCACAATCAGGGGTAAATTAGGGGTCATTTAGGTGTTCAGCACCGAAATCAGCGCTACAATTAGCACTGCACGCACCACAATCAGGGTCAGCAGCACAATCAACACTGCAATAAGCAACACATGCTTTAACAATTGGGGATTATTTAGGGGTCATTCAGGTGTCAGCAGCCTAATCAGCACGGCAATCAGCACCACATGCATAGCAATTAGGGGTCATAAGCGATCATTTACGTGTCATCAATGTTATTAGCACCACAATCAGAGGACACGAAGGCGTCATTAATGGTCATTGAGGGGTCACTTTTGGGTCAGTTTTGTTAGGGATCAGTCTGGCAGGAGTCAGAGACTGACTTCTGAATGTGATTTATCGGTTCCTTCACACGATTCGTCAGTTGAAATCACATGACAACTCTGTGATTTGCTGGTCGGTATCCGTACAATGTATGAAGGTGTAATACGATTGGTTCAAATTCGATATGACAACAATGAGCGTGCATACTCGTATATAATAAGCAGTAGGGAGGTCAACTGAGTGGTCAAGTTTGACAGCAGCTGTTGTGAAAGTTGGATCGTCTCTGCTAGCTTCTGCCTCTTACCATCTAAGTCTTATTCTGCCTCTGCGATGTCTTCTGGCACTACAGAGCTAATGGTAGCTACGCAAGTGTCATCGACTTCTTTGGAACTCTTTGCCTGAACCACTATGTCGTCATTAGTCTCACTTTTGTGATAAGGTATTTACTTTCTGCCATAATGTATGGCAACATGAATGCTTTAATTGTGCCATGTATCCCTGTCGTATATCCTATTAGTGTGAAAGCTGCAGTAAGCAGTTCAGAAGTACCGATCGTTGACTTAGGCATAATAAAACCTGTAAAAGTAACCAGGTTTGCTGCAAGCAGTTATCCTGTGACTTTGGTACATGTCCTCAAATGTGTTGTTACCTACTTAACCTGACCTAAACAGTGTGTTGGTGAAATAAATTACATGATATTTTCGCACAAGGACAACACGAGTGTGAATAGCGAGATGCATAAAAGACATAAACTTCCACAAAGTCGCATGTATTGAGATGTTTATATTTTTATTTTTTGGATATGTTTTTTTTTTTAATTTAAGGTAATGGGGTAAAGATGAAGTTCACCTGCAACCAATATGGTGGTAGTAGTCTGTAATGCAATATGTTTGCTGATTGCATTTTTCTCATGTTTTCTTCAAGGTGATTCAAGGTCATGAGGTAAAGTTCGAGGTAATATGCATCCAATATGGTGGGAGTAGTCTGTAATGTAATATGCTTGCTGACTTTTATGGATTTATTTTCGAGTTTTCGTTTTCAATGTCATTCAATACCATGGGGCGAATTCGAAGTAACCTGCATTGAATGTGGTGGTAGTAGTCTGCAACCTCGTACTACTAGCTGACTTTTATGTATTTTTTATTGAATTTTAGTTTCCAAGGTCATTCAAGGGCCTGAGGTCATGGTCAAGTTTACCTGCATACAATATGGCGGTAGTAGTATAATATAATATGATTGTTGACATTTATGTGATTTTCTCGAGTTTTTGTTTTTGAAGTCATTCAAGGTCATGGAGTCACGGTCAAGTTTACCTGCATCTAATATGGTGGTGGTAGTCTGTAATGTAATATACTAGTTACTTTTCTGCATTTTTTCGAGATTTGTTTTAAAGGTTACTCAAGTTATGGGGTCAAAATAAATGTCACTTGCATCCAGTATGGTGAATGGGTGATGTCTACCAAGATAGTGGTTGCTTACCAAGATGGCGGTCACCTTTCAAGATTGTCGTCGCCTACCAAAATGGTGGTCGCTTACCTAAATTGTGGTCGCCTACCAAGATGGCATTCGCTACCAAGATGGTGGTCGATTGCACCTAACAAAATGGTGGAATGGGTATATGTGAGGAGTCAACTTGAGAAAGTTAATGTTTTTCAAAATTTTTAAAAATATTATAAAAATATTTTTATAATAAATTTTTATAATTTGTTAATGATTTTTTTAATTTTTTTAATTTTTGGGACATAGATCAAGGTCCAAGATCAAAGGCCCAAAGTCCCCTTTCCTCCTCTCCTGGCTTGGAGTCGCTGAACTGCTTCACTCTTCTGACTGCGAGTCACTGATCCGCCTCAATTTTCTGGCTGGGAGTCACTGATCTGCCTGGAAAAAAAGAATTTTTGAAGGAAAAAAGGAAATAAGGAAATTTTGAAGGAAAAAAGGGAAATTGTCATGGAAATCTAGTTGATTTTGAGGGGGAAAAGGTAAAATTTGGGGAAGAGGCAAAAAAAGAAAACTACAACATGACTGCGGCTAGCTCCTGCCCCAGGTACCATTTTGCCAGAATTCTTATTTTGCTACTACTTGTATTTTTTAAGTTCCGGTCAATGGCAGCTAGACATATTGCTGCTTATAAAGTAATCAAGGCATGGAGGTTTTCCATACTCCTTTCAGATCTGATACAGCCATGATTAATGTAAGAAAAGTTGCATGTCGCTAACTTAAAATACACGAGATTTTGTCAACATGAAATTGAAATATTAAAGAATTGCAGAGGGGCGGGAGCTTGTAGATTCGGAGAATTGATATTTTGACGTTCGTCGACATCTAATTAAGTTAGCACTCTTTTTATGTTTTTTTTTTCCTATGGCAAATTTTTTCCTACTTAGTATCAAATAGCATTTTCGATATATATCTACTCTCATATATGGCAATTTTTTTTAAATTTCGGATTACCTTCTTTTTGTACCTTCGTAGATGGGAGCCGGTTTTGTATAATATTATTCTATCCATTTGTATTTGCCTGCTGGTGTGTTAGCATAGGCGATCCGGTTGAAACATACAGTGGACGAATGGGGTGTCAAAGTGGCAGAGTAGATGGAGGGGAATGGATTGGTATAAAGAATAGTACCTTGTAAGATTGCCAGTTTGCCGACAGAAGTATACTGGTATGGATCGGTATCTTCAGATATCCCAGAGCGAATGGAGACTACGAGAATGCCATATATGCCTTCAGGTGTGGTACCAGCGGTTCTATCGTATTCTTCGGACATGGTACCAGCGATGGCATGGAATTATTCTGTTGGGTCACCAACAGCAGTGCCACCATCAACTTCAGGCATGCTATTAGTGGTGTTATTGACATATTCGGGTATGGTGACAACAGTGACTGCACCATCGACGCGAAATCGTTGTAAGTACTGTAATGGATCCTTCGCGAATAGTAACAGTGTTAGACGACTTGAAAAGCATAAAAGTAAGTTGAACACATCAGCTACTGCATATATGTGTGATATGTCTAACTACTTGTTTGCTCGTACCTACAATATAAACAGATATTTGAACATATGTAAAGGACTTGTTCGTTCACTCACTAAGCAGAAGAGTGTATTGCCATCTACTCAAAGTTGTGATGGACTCGTAACTACTGAAGTGAGTATTGATGTAATAATGACGTCGCCTCTTCTAGTTCAGTAAGTGATGATGCAATGATAACAAAGTTGGGAAATGAGGGTCTGTATATGGTAACTATTAACAGTTCGCCGCAAATACGAAGATACCAAGTCATTCATGCAGCTATTAGGCTAAGACCATTAGTATAAGAAGCAATGCACGACATGGTGAGGGAAATAATAAATTACGTAAGCATGAACATGAGTTTGTATGTTATAATACAATAAAAATGAGGAAAAAGAGTGTCACGAGACATATTGGCTTTATGTCGAACAATGAACAAACATAGTCGAAAACCCGTCCATTATCTAGGCAAACCGAATACAAATATATCCGGGCTGAGGGAATTTACTTCCGATGGAAGTATGAAGTTAGTTGTCACAGAGAATTTGCCAAGTATGCCCAAAAATATTTTCTTTTTATGCCATACTTAAAAATAATTTTAGATGTAAAATTTCAGAATATCTGGAATATTTTGAGTCCCTAAAATACTATATGGTTTGGTAATATGACTACTCTAAACCAGAAATGTATCAGGATGAGCATTATGCAACGTCATTAAAAGCCAGTAATATTCCTGTGCATAATTTGTATGCTATCGAAGAGTGCTGAAGTGAGGACAACGAATATAATGTTACGAGGAATAATAAATGATAACGAAATATTCAGGCTGCTAGACTCTCGCTTCAGTCGATCATATACATCTAAGGGCGAATGTTCAATACCCACTTACAACAAAATAATATGTAATTTTTCTATATACAAATGCCATCGGAAATAACTGCTTATATATATATATACACATATGCGTGTGTGTGTAAACAGGGCGATTTACAGTGGTATATGACTTATCTGCTTGCTGTTTAGTGCTATCTTATTCTCTGCGTTTATTCGGAAACTTTCTAACAATAACAGTTAAGTGTATCCAATCAACATTGGTTGTGCGTAAATTATGCGCATCAGGTACACAATGAGCTCCTTATAGTATTGCCGATTGGAGTGTGAGACTCGCTTTGATACTACAGTAACCTGTGTGCCCTATTATATGGACTCGTGCAGTATGTATTAGACTGTTTCCGAGCAAATGCGGAGAATAATGCAGCACTACGCAGCAAGCATAAAAGCCATCTACTACTTACAGGAACTGCAGGCTTTGCATGCAAGTCAAATGACAATCGAATGATCGTTCATTCAGTCATTCATCTTACATAGCAACCATTAATTTGCATGTTGTTTCAGTGTCAGACATTGTCTCTGGCTATGGTGTTACTTTCTAAATGAAATGCAGTTTACAAACTAAGAAGCATTTTACAAACTGATGATACTAGGGGAATGTTGTTGGAAAGCTGCTGCCTATTTGTACACAGAGAGATGCCCACAGCTCGCCCATCTCTCGTACAATGTCTTACAGCATCTTGCATGTCGCGTGCGCACAACCAGTTTAGTGCACCCGACATGCAGCAAATGTCGTCGAATCAGACTTGTTGTGAGAGACGACAGGGCAGTTGATGTACTTGCTGCCATTGTAGTTAATTGTCATGATTCTACACGGTGGATTGCCCACGATTCAGGACTGATTCAAAGTATATTGTGGAGAATCCTCGCTGAAAATCGTTTACATACTTACAATGTAGAGCTGCACCAAGAATGTTGGAATAATGTCTTTCCTTAGCACATTGATTTCGGGAACTGGTTCCTGAACAAGGATCGTACTTTCCATCGCATCATTTTGTGGACTGATGAGGACACATTCAAGAGTAATAGTTACATTAACATATATAATGCCCATTATTGGTCTGCAATCAACCTATATTAACTCCGTTAAGTGGCTACCTAGCATGTGTGGACCCTTAATACTTGTTGTGTCCTTCTATGAAATCGTGTCGTAGGACCATATTTGTGTGAAGGGCAATTTAATTGTGCAGCGTATGCAGACTTCCGAAAGAATATTTTGTATCAGCTAATCGAAGATGTTACTCATGCTCTAACATTAACACTGTGGCTTCTACAGGATGTCTGTCCTGCTCACTTTTCACACGAAACTCGGCTTGTTGCTGACATGTTATTTCCCAAGACTGTCGATCTGGAGAATGGGTCCAGTAGCTTGGCCACCACATTCTCCAAACTATTCGACAATTGACTTCTTTTTGTAGGGGAGAGTTAAAGTACGTCGTGTCGTATACAGGATGATCGACATTTCGAACATTTGTGAAGAGTGATGTGTGTGAATAAGTGTTCCTAATTCCAATTTCACAGTAGTTTTCTCACACCATAACAATATTTACTGTACACCCCATATCCATTTGATTATACGTTAATAAAGTATGCCCACCAGAAAATATGTTCCGTTGATTTCCATTTTTTTGTAATAAGAATAAATATAGTTTTTGTTGAGTTTCTTTGTGTATTAACTATGCACGTCACAAACCATTTGTTTACACGATTTATTGTATTGTCCATAAACTATGCATGTCAGAAAACAAATGTCTGTGCAAATGTTGTTTCCTTTTAGACGATCTATCCAACGATACCATATACGATACCTGTTCCCATTTGCCATTTCAAAGCTCACATCCATACTCCTGCCCTTAATACATTCGAGGGAATGGCGTTACTACCAATTTATTATTCATATAAGGCATAGTTACGGCAATTTTTTGCGAACCACCAATGTCGTGTTTTTTCCGAGAAAAAGGGGTGAAATGGATGCTGTCAGTCATCCTGTATATATATATATATATATATATAATGTTTCATAAATACATGTATAAACTCCGCATGCGTATTCCTCACAAAAATAGGGCGGAAATGTATCACCGACTTTCCGTCTAATGTGCATCCTAAGGTCGGTACGCCCTTTTGAAGTAGGAGTAATATAACCAGGTAATCGCACTTTCCACAAACATTATGTTCACTCTAACCACAAAACTCTGAAAAACGATCAAATAGACAAAGTTCTATTATTCGCATGGTTTTTAACACAGTCAAAAATTTATACGTGGCAAAATAGGGGTTGCAACACTTATTTTTAAATAAAATTGTGTGTTACCAGTGATTCATTACATATTATGAAGTAACACGTTAAAATAAGCTTAAAAGGTCTGAATTATCACTACGTAATCCCAACCGTTTCCGAGTAATTAATGCATAAATGACACCACCAAGAAATACCGTGGCCGGCTAAGTAGGCAACACGCAATCACCTGCAATAAGTGAAAGTCGCATGGTACACCATGCTAACGAAAGATCACAAAATATGTCGATCGTGTGTTAATAAATTTATTAATCCTGTGAAGTGAGCGTGTATGGTATCCAGGTAACTGATGAAATCTTGATACCATCCATGCTCACCTCACAATAATTATTTATTTATTTACCAGCCGACATGGCATTTTGTGATCTTATAATAGCAAGGTAAGCCACGTGACATCCAAACATACCAGGTGAATTGCGTGATGCCTACATACCCGGCCACAGTATTTCGTGGTAATTTACTTTACGCATTTATTCCTCGGAAACGGTTTGGATTAGGGCAATGATGACTCAGAGCTTTTAATCTTATTTTAACATGCCACTTCATAATATGCTACATAAAATATAATGAACCAGTGCTAACACACAATTTTATTGCAAAAAAATGTTACACCTATTTTGCCACAAATAAATTTGTTGATGGTGTTAAACATCACACGGATCATAGATCTTTACACATTTTATCTTTCTTCAGAGTCTTGAGGTTAAATTGTACATAATTTTCGTATAAAGTGCGATTAACTGGTATTATTGCTCCTACTTTAAAGGGGCATAGCTCCCTTGGGATGTACTTTAGACGGTAAGTGGTATATATGTTTTAGCCTTATTTTTTCGTGAGGAATATGCTTGCAGAATTTAGCCATGTATTTAAGAAACCTCCTATATATGCAGGATGTTCCGGCCATAGACGTCCAAACAGACGCAAATAATAAAGGGTCCCTAGACCAACAAAACTAATACATATGTAGTACGATTCTCGACCGTGATGAATTGATGATTAATGATGAATTTTGCCGAATTTTTTACCTACTCTGCACTACACTAAGAATTTAATTATTGCGACGGAAGTCATTGTGCCAGTGAAGTGATATTTGTAGAAATGATAATTGACAATAGTAGTCACATAACTAAACATCATTCATAATATTGTCATTACAGCGATATCGAAAATAATAACAGCAATGCAAAAGTTATGTATCGTCCACATATTTATCACGAAAATAAGTGCGATTAAAAATTACTAGTGTAGGCCCTACTACATAAACGAACGCCTGCCTATGGGAAAACTACCTACATGTATGCCTTTCTAGAAGTACAAATAAGAAGCAGTCTTGATCAAATGTGGACGTCTTTAAGTTGAAAACCGAGTCACTTTTGCAACTTCTGGGTCACATAAACTCGTGAAAAAATACCTGGAAGATACATAACTTTTGCATATCTGTTATTATTTTCGAGATCGCTGTAATAGCAATAGCATGAATGACGTCTGGTTATGTGACTGCACTTGTATGCTACCATTTCTAAAAACATCACTTCATCGGATCACGTACTTTCGTCACAATCATTAATTTCGTAGTGGAGTGTAGAGTCGGTACGAATAATCGGAAAAAACCCGTAACTCTTAAACAGTCCACAATCGGATCACATATGTATTGGTCGTTTTTGTCAGTCTTGGGCCCTTTTATCATCTGCCTCTGTTTGGACGTCTATGTTAGAACATCGTAATATATATAATATTGTTTTAAAAAATATTCCACAAATATCGTGTTTTTTTTTACAGATTGTGTAATATTACTTGCTTTATTTAAAATTAATTTCGTGAACAAAATCTCTGATGCAAATAACATCTAGAACAAAAATTATGAAGTCGAAAGAACAGAGAAAAATTGTCAAGTCACGTATAATAGAGGTTGAAAAAAAAACATGAATAAGTTTTGCCTTCATCGCCATTTAGCACAAGGTGGACGATATTAGAGAAATCTAGCTGCCAGGTTTTGGAAATCGATGATATGGGTGCTCTCTGGTGGTATATGTTGAATGGCTTTGTTACAAGTATGATCTAGTGGACAAATTCCGATAGACAACTGTCGGTAATTCTGATATGCGGAAAGAGAGTCAAATGAAGAAGGGTATTATGAGCAATGGCATATTATAGTTTGGACTATAGTAGCGGGGGTTAAGCCAGCAGAATGAATAATCATTGAAGAGTTGACAAAATTAATTGGATGGCGTGGTCGCATGAAGTTAGGCTGGGGTAGTGGAGCGAAGTTGTAAGTAAATTATGTGTGATTGGAGTGGAGGAGGGCATGCCGCGTGATGTAAACACTATTAAGTTTAGTAGTACGTTTTTGAAAGGGGTAAACGACAGATGGGTAGAGGTGATGGAAAATAGCGAAAATATTTCGATCCAGTATATCTTCTACAACACTAACCAGTTTATTCTTTCATGATTGGATGAACACGGTTTTGACTCAGCTAAGTTGTTTGCAGACCAATCACGAACGATCTGACTCATAGTATCAGAAACCTCATTGGTCCCGTGAAATTGAGTAGTATCTCCATACATGCATGCCACCAATAAGAAAAAAAAACTGTCGGACATGTGTACGTACGTTGAATACCAGCAACAGTCAACTTTTCCCGCGATAAACCATCACCTCTACAGGTTGGATGACTCCGTAGTCAGCAAAATATATTTGTGGGGGTCAGTCGTCTGCCGATCGTCATGTAGTGAATGTGTGTGCTCCGCTTTATTTATTTCTAACCCTGGACTTTCTGCATGTAAGACATTGGAGTAAAATTTAATTTTTTCTAAAAGTTTATTAATTTTTTTATTTTTACCATTTCTCCTATTTTTCTGGTTTAAGGCCACCTGAGGTAAAGGACACGTAATTACTACATGGCGGTCGAGGTCTATAAGGTAAACAAGTATGGCGATTGAGAGTCAGAAATATAAACAAACATGGCTGCTTTCCCTCTTGATCTAATGGGATTTACTCCAAGCCTTGTGTATACCTTGATGTTTTTAAGACATTTTGGCTCTCACATCGAAGATCCTCGAATGCGCCTTGCTCATTTGAGGACTTTTGTAGAAAATAATGAGGTATAAATAATCCATATTTAGAGTCTTTACCTTTTTGAGAGTTTTGGGGGGAAAGGCGATTTTCGGATGAAATAATTGATTTATGAAGTTATTTTTGGGAAAACAAGATATTTTGATGTTTACGACATTACAAAATGGCCACCAGGTAATGTCGCAAAATGGTCGTTGCGCAACTCCTGTTTCTTGTGTCTGACGCCAGTGGTGCTACACTCTCATTTTCCTTCTACTGCTGTCAAATATTCATTATTTCGTTAAATACCTCGGGAGCTACAAGTACCCATTTGAAGACTCTCTTACAATAGTAAAAATAGTTATGATATTTAACTAGCTACATTCCAAAACTAAAACAAACAAATCAACACGGTACTATAGAAAATATGCCGTCTTATTTTAACTTACCAATCGTTGTAATAAGAGTCAGTGAGTAGAGGAAAGAAGACGAGAAAGACCACCTGTGGTGTTGATGATTGTAATAAATTGCTCCACCATTACCAGAACCATATCCGCCATTTCTTATTATTACTGCTCCGCCACTTCCATGACCTTTCAAATTCTTTACCAACGTGTCTTGGAACTTTAATACTTCTTGAGCTGCCAGACGAGTCCAGTTGTCTTTGTACAGAATATTCAGATCTTCTGTGATACTCCACAACTTTTCCACAGTTTTTGAACGGATATCTTCTCCCAATATTATTTGCTTGTCAGAAATACCTTTAGAAGCAGATGCAACTTTTGCCGAAGATGTCAATGAAGAAGTGCCAACATTGTTACCAGACAGATGAGAGTCTTTAAGTCCTCCTTCCACCGCCATGAAGGTGAATGCTCCGAGAACAGTGTACCCCAGCACGAGGACACAGACACCAAGGCTGGTGAATACGGAGGTAGCCGTGGTGGAGGGACAGTAACAGCAACAGCACCAAGTGCTGTTCCTACGGCGCCGACGCGGCTTTCCTTGAAGATGGCCACAGCATCGAAGTCGGCAGCATTGTGACGTGTTGTCAGCGGAAGAAGGAGAAGCAGGAGGAGTGTTGTGGCCATGGTGCTGGTTCTTCAGAGCTGACGGCTTGTAAGCTTGTCGGTAGGCCTGAGGGTGCTGAGAGTGGTGGTAGTCGGTGTACGGTGGCGATGTTGGCGATGCTGATGATCGCCCGTCGGTGATCATCATCCCTCAAACTCTTATGTGAGAGCTATACTTCTGAAATCAAATATTAAAAGAATTATTAAATAGCAATATGTAAAAAATGGATCATTTTAATAACACAAGAACCCAAGAGGCCTTTAACGAAATGGTCGTTTGAGAAAAATATAAATCACTATTCCACTAAAATAATGAAACACACCTCTCTCTCTCTCTCTCTCTCTCTCTCTCTCTCTCTCTCTCTCTCTCTCTCTCTCTCTCTCTCTATCTATCTCTATATATATAAAAATATATAAATATATATGTATATATAAATGATTTGCAGTGGAAAATGCATCTTTCATTGAAGAAACCACAACTGTTATATTTAATTGGTATTTTTCCTAAGAAATAACATCTGACATCCGTATGACACTAACTGGTTTTATTATACGATAAACGATGTTAAAGATCTTATTGCATTTTTAGATATTTATCAATGTTGTATATTGAAAAACATTTTCTCCATTGCTTCAAAATCACAGGGGGCTTATTTCCGTTCTGAATGTATTAGAGAATCTTTATTATATAAATGACATATCATCTGGTGTAGTAATAACGCAGTTCGGAATTAGTTGTTGGTAAAAGGTAATTGTCGGAAATTGTTGAAACTATGAAGTTTAATGACCCTAGAAGACAGAAAGTAGTAACCAGCTGATAACAGTATAAATCGATCAGCGAAAACTCGTGCACAAATTATTTTGAAAGGGAATTTGCCAAATAGTATCATTTGCGCAAACACAATTATCTATTACATTTACTTATTACTGTTAACACAAGTAATATGATTGATATGAATTTCTAGTGTAGGCATAACTTCAATTCAACGCACAAAATCATAACAAATCATTACGCAAATTAGAAAAAAAGGCTTTTTAAACAACGATTTTAATTCATTTTAATTTGCTTGTGAAGTGAAACAGAGATGGTGAAGGAAACTGGTTAGTAAATATTCGAAGACCTAGAAAAATTGTTATGTCTGTATCAAATATAAACTGACAACTTTTATAATTGCTTGAAATTTACCAGTAGACAAGGAGGAAAATATACCTCAAGTATAGGCTGTCTACGGTAAAGTGAGCACTTTTAAAGCCCTTCGAAATTTTTCCTTACATCCTATTTCCATATTCCTGCTTTTTTTAAATAAAAACATTGCTTTGTGGCGAATAAACACAGTGTATACATTTCACGACCCTCAAAATTTAATACCTGATGTTGCAATAAATATATTTATTACTGGTTAAAGCCTGTTGTGAGGGCCTTCAAAAGTGCTCACTTTTGCGTGGATAGCCTATAACATAACATACATTACAGCGGCATATTTCCTATTTTCTTGTCAATATTGTCAACTGAGAACACGCGAATTTCACTGTTTAAATAAGCATTCAGGTGTCTATAGGTTGTTTTAAAATCCCTTTCCAGACGCCGAATTCTGTTACACACTCTATTCTCAAGTTTTATAAGAGGGCGTCTATTTTCCTCCATTCGTCGTACCTATGTAGAAACTTGCTGCTCGTGTGAATATATTTCGTTCCCATTAAATATCACATTGGAAACCTCGAAAGAAATGTTGCGGTGGTAGAAGCGTATATCAAACGACATGATAAAACAAACAGTGAAAGAATTTTCTGAACATATCCTAACATTTGTTAATAGGAACTCGTTTTGCGTTGCGTTGCCAAATTCAGGTGACATTATGATTTTCAATAATCGAAGACCAGAAACTAAACGAAGAAAATAATATTTTTCATAAGCGTGTTTAAAGAATGGAAACTATCATTCAACGTTATGCAGTTGGTGTATTTTACCCTTTAGTCTTAACACAAATGTACAGTTCTAGCGAGGTATTTCAGTGATAATCTCCAGGTGCATACCTCCAATAATTTCTACAAGTGCATCGCAATAAGGCAAACATTTTGTTTTCTTCTCATAATGAAAATAAAGCAGGCGACTTGAATTTTCAAACGTGTTTTTGAGAATTTGTTTAGTTCTTTTATAAAGGGATCCTCATATTTCCAGCCATATGTAAGGAATCCTCTCAATTCATGGGCATTAGAGCATGAAGGTAGTATTAATTGTTTACTAAAAATGAAATTTTGTGAAAATTTTTTAACATAACTAACCTGTGTGGAGCCAATCAATTCATTTCAGAAACAATGTAAGTTGAAATTCAGGAAAAGAATTTCGTCTTAAAGAACACTTAATTTTGGTGTCCAAAACTATTTTTTTATTCTTTTAATTGGAATTTAAAATAATCATGATAGTTTCCCATTTATAAAACTTGGAATTATTGACTTATAATTTTTCTCAAATGAACCATTTAAAAACTATATATATATATATATATATATATATATATATATATATATATATATATATATATATATATATATATATATATATAACAAATATAAGTGAAGTAATACACAAATACCTACTTAAAATTACTGCAAATGAAGTTGTTTATATATGAGATTCAGTTTCTATACACTCATATTTATTACAAATTGAATGTATGAAGTAATACCAACTACCCTTCCAAAAGCATAGAAAAATATATATTAATATTCATTGTTCATTTTTAGTGTAAAATCTTTCAGCAAGTATTTTATGATATAAATAAATAAAATCGGGTAACCTAGAAGTACATACCAAGACAGTTTAGGGTTAGCGAATATCGAAATTCTCTAAAATCAAAATAAATACATGCCTGCAAAATGCTGTTCGTGCCTTCAAAAGGGTAATCTAGGTCTCTCATTGAACACTACTTTTTAGTATATATTATATATCTTTTTAAGTTTATTCTAAACTGTAATTTTTTAAGGCAGTGAATTATATTATATTTAGCTGAAAAAAATTTACAGTGTCGACAATGACCGATACTGAAATACTAACTCTAGCGATACCAGGATCTGAAGGACCACAATATAAATATAAAACAAGAATAATTATTATACTTTTTTTCACTTAAAGGAAAACCAATATGCAGTAAACAATATAAATGTTATCATATAAAAATTAAAAACCTCTGGAATGCAATTAATACTGTTTAGTGTTTAATAATATATTGAAATAAAATTATTCTTGAGTCGCATTTTTCAGTATATTTAAAATCTCCCAGGTTTTATAATATATAAATAATTTTGTAACCTACAGATTAATTTTTATATTTAATATCAAGGAACTTATATAAATGTAATATTATTGGTAATTGGTAAGGGCATATTAACGTGTCTCAGTATTATGCCTGAAGGCTTATCAGGGATAGTTTACTATAACTAACATATGACATCACGAAAACTAACACCTATGCCTTACCTAGGATTCGAATCGGAACCTCCCGCACCCCAGATCTGCGACGCACCAACCGATTGTGTTACGGTATGTCTGCTTTAGTATTATTGTTGATATTTAACATACTCCGATTTTTAATTCAAAATTCATTTAAATTAGCCGGAAACTGATTCAAGAGACATTTTACTTTCTTACAAAATTGTACTAAGAAAATTACATATAATAAAAAATTGAAAAATCTTTCAAACGTATAGATTTATGGTCATCTAATATATAAAAATGTATTACGACAATAATACTATTTCACTGCAATTATTTCTAAGAATAGAGAATAATGTAAAATAGAAATTCCGGAAATATAGATAACAAATAGAAAAATAAAATTGAACATTATTATAGTCATAGCTCTCTTTTCCGATGATGGTTTCCTTAATTTTTGGTCCTTCCAAGAAATTCTTTTCTCTTTTATTTGGAGCCTGCCGAGCATTCACGTGGCCCGATATGATACCAACTTCATCCATGTACAAGTGTTTGTGATTTTAACCATAGTTTGCAACTATGGGTAAGACATGCCGGATAATTATATTTTAGTTTTGTCTGACTTTATGACTGATCTTAACTAATAGCCCAAGATGGTAATAATTTGTACTCTACTCCAATGCGACTATTGGGCAGAATAATGTTATGATTCAATGGTCTTTTATATTTCCTGTTCTGTAACACTAATGATATTTCTTCTAAATGAAACTATTTTATTAATGGCCTGGTAACTATAGCAAAGAGTGTATTTTATGTCTTTAGTGAAAACTGGATTAAATTGACACGTAAAGAATTATTATATTTAGAGCAGAAATCAAAAATTATTATAGTGTTTGAAAAAGAATTATAGGCTAGAATATCTTAATGTTAACAAACATATGCTAAATGGAACCATAACTCTTTAAGCAGCTTTAAAATAAATATAGAACAAAATCACACACATTTGCAAAACATTGATCACACTGAAAGGTGCCATCACAGGGGCACGTAAGTAGATACAGACACAGTATATGGCAGTTTGTATAAAAAATATCAAATTATTGTACCACACTAAGCATATATTGTATGGGACTAAGACACGCAGAATGCACATAGTATGATGTTGTACAATGAGGACAGACGCGATAAGATCGGGCAAGGAGGCATACAAAATTCGGATATTCTCCAGAGAAATATCCTGTCATAGCTGGCACAACTGACCCTCCAAATCAGCCGCATTTGTCGCTTGCCGAATTTGCCGTCTAATCATGTTTCAAATGTTGTCGATGGGCGAGACGTCTGGGGATCACGAATGCAGGCCGGATATACCCATGCAGTGTGAGGCCGGGCAATATCCTGCTGGAAAATAGGGTTGTCAAGCTGTACCAGGAAAGGTAGCGCACATGGACGCATAATTATCGGCATGTATGACCACGCCGTCATAGTTTCTACAATGGCCTCCAGTCGGGTGCGAGTATGGTAGGAAATGGCACCCCACACCATGACATCTCTTGTTGGGGCGGTGTACGACTATATAAATAATCATGGATCATGTCGCTGGCCAGGGTGACTTCAGACTCGAATTCGGCGGTCGGCTTTACCAAGACAGAAACGTGATTCATCGCTAAACACCATTAAATTCCAGTCCGCAGGCTGGGTGGAGACCATTCCTGGCAGGACGTACATGCTCGGTGATTCTTACATCGTAATGTTAGACATCGTAAGCGATGCCACAAATGACAGATCCCGCTCTGCTAACCACCTGGATGTAGTACTGGTGGACAGAGTTGTATACCCAGTAGCCAGGACATCTCACTGAATGCTGCATAGCGACACTTGAGGAGTGCTAACAGCGTGTCACACGATGATAACAATTCTCCGTGGTGGTGGTCAGGCGAGGTCGACACAAGCCTTCTCGACAGGTGTGTTCCCACAGCGTCCAACACCGGCTCACAGTGTCTGAAGAACTGACTGTTCAAGTGGCGTGCAATGTGCTGAAACGTCCAACCTGCCTCTCGGAGGCAGACGATGCGGCCTCTCTCGAACTCATACAGCTGGACAAAGGTTTGTCGAATAAACCGTCCGTGCATTATGCATGTTCACTGAACTTGGCTTTTTAACTCGCACTGTACACACTGCTACTAAGGCCTTATTCTGTTACTTGCAGCTATGAATGAGGAGCGACATTTATGCGCCCTATTGACACATCCACGAAAACAAACTACATTAAAAATAAGACTCATGGCAGGTCATGTCGATAGTGTGTGACAATTTACGGTTTACTCGCGCAATTCGTTCATGGTGATTTTTTTTTTTTTTTGCAATTTAGTGTATCTCAAATATCCAGTCGATAATGATATCGGTGTTTCAGTAATGTCACTAAGTTAATCATAAATAAATTTTATCGGAGCAAGTAATTGAGACTATAATTTCGCAAAAATTATGTTTCACATTCAAAGTTATTTCTAAGATGAGCATATTTTATAAATTTATTTTGCATACCCGAAGAAATGAATAAGTTAGTAGTAGGAGTGGTGGGGTTCTAGTCCAGGGAGTGTCCAAAGGATTAAATCGAAATGGTTGAAAGGGTTAAACTGAAAGGATAAAGTACCCAAATGGCTAAATTGAAGTGGTAATAAAGGATTAAAGTGGAATAGAAAGGGTAAAAAAGATAAAATTGAAAGTGTTAAAATGGGTTAGATCGAAAGTGTTAAGTGAGAAAAAGTGTTAAGCAAGGAAATGGTTAAGTGAGGAAAGGGTCACGTGAGGAAAGAGTCAAGTCAGGAAAGGACTGATGTTGCCTATTCGGTATCCGGCACATGGATGAGCTCTGATGGTCTGGAGCTGCAGAGGTGTTGCTTAGCTGCAGAGGTTTTAACTCTTTGGTGTCCAATGAGCGATTGAAGTTGGGTGGCGAATTGTGCAGTCATAGAGACTGAATAATGACTGTTGAACAAGTACACATACTAATTACAGAAGTAAGCATACCTAGAGACTAAGTACATAAGCTAATTACAAATCTGCACCCTACCACACCCCATTGCAGATTGAACACCGAATGTATTTGTCATTAATTATAAACCCCTCCAGTCATGCATTCTGCCACACACCTCTGGCAGCCCAATCGCAGACAGCCCACGCGACACCAGCCAAGAAAATTCTCCAACCACCACCGACCTAGCTGCCGATGGTCCCAAAACCTGCTGTAAATTGTATTTGAAATATTATATTAAGTGAAGTGTGTTCAATCGCATTTCCGACAATTTCAGTAAAGTATTATTTGTGGAATATTATGCTTTGTCTTATTATATAAAGACTGTCTGATATGTTACTGCGTGTTTTCCAACAATTTCAGTAAAGTGTTATATAGTGTAAGTTATTTTTTTCATCACCTCATATAATATTAACAGAACACTTTTCACCAAGTGTAAGTGTCTGAATTATAAAACTTCATTTTTTACAACATACTATTTGAATAAAGAGTGTTCCTTCGTGTAATCACACTATGTTAGTAAAGTTTAAGTTAATTCTACATCTTATAATATTTCCAACTAAGTGTAAGCAAATACTCTTCATTTTATGTTGTATTATGCGAAAAAATACTGACTGGCAACTGTGTGTTATCCACTAGGAGTTTAACTTTGGAGTGTTTGTAAAGTTGCTAATATAGGAAAAATTCATCTCGGTGTCTGGGAATTGGGAGAAATAGGGAAAACTCAAGGGACGGATCTGCCATATTGGATAGGGTTACTATATAAGGAGGAAATAAATTAAATATTTTTAAATCTAACTCTAGCAGTTGTCAGGGTCATATTATGAAGCTGCACAGGCAGTAGCCATTATTATAAAGCTTTTTCACACCAGTGTATTTCTAAAGTATCAGTTAGAGAGGGTGTTCCACCTTCCATCACCGAGAGTAACTCAGCAGGTTCCAAATTGGAAAAACAGCCTCGGCAGTCTTGCTTCTAAGACTAAATCAGCAGCAACAGGACTTCCGAGACTGTCTTTCCTAGAGCAACTCAATAGTAGCCTTCACAGTTTCCATGAGTCAGAGGGATTACCTGTGGCAAGAAATTTATAAATGTAAAAAAATTTATAAATGCAATTTCCATGACAACTGCAATTACATGTGTATCCATGTTTTTAATGCAATCCTTGCATATGTAAGGAGTAAAAGTCAACTTACTCTTTACATTCACAAATAGACGTCGATTCTGCCAAAGGAGTTTATTGCTCTTTATGGTCCACAAGTTATCAAATATATTTACCAATTCCTTCCAAACAATTTAAGGGCGAACGAAGACATAGTATCTATATTGCACTATCAAGACTGCCCACATGGCATGTCGGCATTTGCTAATGAGGGTAATAAAACACACTTGAGGAGGGAATGCATGGTGCAAAAAATGGAGCAGATCATCAACCATGTCCACAACCATAATGTTCCTGATATCATGGGAGACTGAGGTGATGTTGAAGTCGATTCTGATGATTCAACAGTGAGTGGCAAGAAGTGTGTGTGTGGGAATTTCAAAGTGCTTGTAAATATATCCATAATTGAAACATTCTGTGAACTGCTGTCAAAGATTCACTTAGAGGAAAAACATGTAAATAACTTTCTTGTGCATGTGTATTTGTGTGTAATCAATGTTTGTGTGTTTAAAGGTTATGTCTTCATTTTAAATAAATGAGTTCTGTTGTGTACATGGGTTTGAAAACAATTATAACCTTTTTTTTATCATAAAAGCTATTGCAATATCTTATTCTAATGATAATGATAGTATCAAAGTCCTCATCTTTAAACCACCTCACCCATGTGGACTGATTTAACTCCAGAAATGCAGAGTGTGTATTGCCTCCAGAAATACGAATTCCATGATTTGAAATGGGATTCTGGCCTTATGCAATATGAAGACAGAATCCAATACCTTAATGATGTAATTATCGAAGACAATCCCAAATAAGTCTTGAGAAAAACTGAAAAGAAAATTTTGAAGTGTTTACCTAAAGTATAAAAATGTGAATTTTAGAAGACATTGAAAATGTCCAAACTAAATTTCATAAGTTAAGCAGTATAATATATACCAATGTTCAAAACCATTGTTTTGCAACCAACGTAAAAGTGAGGTTTTACAAGAATATGTGTATCAAAACCCATCGTGTATGTGATTGTATTAAAATAAAATAATGTGTTTGTAAAAAAAGTGTGTTTTGTTAATGGAGGGTGTTTTTTTTCATGTGTTGTAAAAACAATGTATTCATGTTGTAAATATTAACTCTTGTATGTTATACAATTTTTCTATTTTAAGGGTATGTTCATGTTTTAAAATATCCTGTTGCAAAAAGAATGTACTGTAGTAAAAAGTATGTGATACAATTGTTGTATAAAATGTATATATATTTTATACAGTAATATTAAAAGTAAAAATATAAATAATTAATATTTTATTTAATGAAAACACTTCCAATTGGGTTCCCTTATTTTTATTAAAAATATACACATTAAGTAACACATTTAATCATCATTGTCTTGTAGAAAATATGGTTCATTACTTCAATCTCTAAAGATACTTGTTCAAAACCAATGAAATATGAACTTTTATGAATCCTTTACAACTAACAAGTGACCTATACTTTTCCCTCCTAATAACTTTATCAACTAAGTATTCTTTGGAGAATTAACCTTTTGCAATTCAAATTCATAAAATTTACCTTTTATTGCTTAACCATCAAAACATTCCAAATAATATACTCTAGGGAATGAGGGTCCAACTGAAATATTTTAATTTATTTCTCCTCAAAAACACCTTTGATTTTAGAGATATGTACATATTCTCAGACTTCAAAACTTTGTTTTGTGTCATCGATCACTTTAGGATTATTATATAGAGTTTTCAATAAACTGTTGTCTAACATTTTAGGTGCCATCTTGATAGTTCTGTGGTATCTTGAGCTATACTATTTCAGTATTTCAGGCAAAACATCCACCCAGTTGTAAGTTCCATGCAAAGTGAAGTATTTGTACATTAGTTTTTTAGTGGATTTGTTGAATCTCCCACTTACAGCAGCTTTAATTTAAGAGCATGTTACATAATAATCATTTCCATACTCTGCCATTAGTTTCTTCAAAATCACTATTGAAGAATTCTGTCCCTTTGTCAGTGTGAAGTTTCCCAGGGGTTCTCTCCTTTATAAAAATTTTCATTGCAGTGGTAACTTGTTTTCCAGTTTTGTTCTCCACAGGAATGCCCCAAGCATAATTTTAATAGACATATATTACAGTTAAAATATACTTGTACCCATTATTGTATTTTGAAAGTAATACCATGTTCCACGAGTCAGTTTCAAACAAATTGTTCATTCCCAGAATCATAACTTTTCTTCTATTTCTTTATTCAGCCAGGTACATGAAATTCTTGAGCATTCTTACTAAATTGCATTTTGAACATACCTGTTCTTAGTGAATTCTTCAATAAAAGATACAATTTTGTTTGTATATGAATTATTTCCAGATGGTTTAGATGCGATGATACTTTTTTTTTCGGTTCACTAACTCATTGGGAGTTTTCCAATATACAGGCGAAAACCGATCGCCCACTTCATCTTTACATATTCCTATTCCAACAATATCCCCTAACAAATGTATTTTTTGGGTGATCTTAATTTGTGCGAGGATACACATTTGGTCATGTAACAAGTTCTTATATTTTTCCAGATCAGTGTCTGAGTATCCATTAAGAAATATTTTGTATAATAATTCAAATGATCCTTCACTCACATGAACAGCATAATAGCCTACTTGAATTATATCTTGAGGTAAAAACATAACTACTGAATAGTAGTAGGGGTATGATAAATGGTTGCACAGGCTTTAGGCTAAGGTGAGAGGTTCGACCATGAAATGATCTTGACCTCAAATTTTTCCAATTTTCTCCAAAAATTGCTCATTTTCACTCAGAATCGCATACTTTAACACAAAATATAATTAAAAAGTCCCATTTTAAATAAAAAAATTTCCCAATTTTCCTTAAGATAGGTACAAGTCACACCAAAACAAAAGTAATGCAAAAACCAGCAAATTTTTTAAAGATTTGGATGGCTTCTTATTACTTCTATAAAAAGCAATGCAGTATGGAAAAATCGATAAAATAAAATAAATTTAATAATTTTATCAAATTAAAAATATTTTTGTAATTCAAGAATTTTAAGATGTAAATATTAATATTATATATCATTATATTTTCAAGCTGCACACGATTGTGATGTCATACCACCATTCTGTCTTGTTTTTTCAAGAGCTATCATTCTGTGTTTTTGCTCTCATTCTTTCCATTTCCCTCTCTTTCTCGCTTGACTCCCTCATACCATCTCTTTCTCTCTTTTGTTTCTCACTCAATCTCGTATTGCATCCCTTTCTCTCTTGCCTATCATTCCATAGGTATTCTCAAAGTCCTCCCATTTTGTTCTTTTGTTCTCCCTGACATTCCATCTTGTCTTTCTCTCTCCATCTCTATCTTGTCCCTCACATTCGTTCCGCACCAGCATCTACATAGTTCCTTCATCACCTGCTAGAGTGCATGATTCTTCGGCGTGTATATTTATTTATGAATTTAATGATTTAATTTTCCATCCAGGAGAAGGCATGTAAAATTTATTGCAAAGTGCATTCCAGACAGGACTTTGTAAAAACAATTCCAATTTTAATACTTTAGAATTCAATTTTAATACTTTGGAATTCAATTTTAATACTTTAGAATTCAATTCAATGAGTATTTCAAAATCAATATTTTTAAAATATTTTACATTATTGAATTAGTTTTTACTATTGTACAACAAATAATTTGGTAGACCAGAGTATGGGAGACAAACTTGCAAATGTGATGAACACGATTGTTAGGGTAGGCCGAGACTAGTCCCAACATTTCCCCTACGGGAGGTGCATGTCAACGACAAGACATTTGTTCCCCAACACCAGACCTGATCACATTCACCTAATATTACAGCCTGTGAGTGTATCCATACAACCCTTGCGAGTAGCAACTTTACCATTCCCTATGGAACACATCTACCAAGCTATCACATTACATAAAACATACATATATCTCATCCATCACACATAACCCTATACAAAAAATATTAACAGGTGAAATACTGCCACTGATCATTTTGTCAATGACTCATGCGGACCAACAATTCTAGGGTAAAAGGTAAATATCCATTCCTACTATACTTTCCACACACACAGAATGGAGAAAATACCTAAACCTTGAACGCTTGCTATCAGTGTGGTGTAACTACATAAATCAACCATTTATACCTTTCGTATACATATTAACATACAATGGAAGAAAATGTATATAAAATCCAGCGATGGGTTATTAAACAGGTCATAAAGTTTATAAAGCAGAACTTTTCAAAATATTTATACAAATCTCTTTTTGAACAGTATCTCTATATACATTTTACACAAGAAATAAACAGCATATATGTCCCAGTAGTATATCACACAAAGATGAATACTGTATTTATACACATAATCGGAAAAACATAGGTTCGAACATTCTACCAGCCCTTACCTATACACATCAAAGATGTTCCATTTACTGGAAAACATTCTATTTAAATATTCCATTTCATTTCTCCTATAGACAAACATTTTGAACTTCTTGCAAACATGTTACCACCATACCAGGATATTCTATTTACTATAGAGCATTCAGTATAAGATATAATTTTGTTAGAACCATCTCAACTCCTACACAACACTCAATTATAAACTACATTTCAAAATATGTGATTACGTTGTAATTGTTTGATTCATTCATTTATTTTTCAGACTTGTACATAACAATTTACTTTTTTTAAAAAAACACATCCAATATGTCAATGGTCATTTACAGAAACCGAGACCTCACCCATATAAGAACATTATTATTCATTATATATGTCGACCAGTTTTCCCCAATGACCAATCATAATTTAATGCCATATCAAACCCCTATATAGCCCAAACCTCCAAATACCCATCAAAATTTGTTAAAATATATCTTAATATTTTGATGTCATATCATCATTGCTGCTAAAAAAAACAGACCAAAACATCCATTTCTACATATTCTTTCATACAAAATATTCTATCTTTTAATATCACATGATACCTGAACACTACCTACAATCCATTCCGTTACATCATATCGGTTATACCAAACACTTCCCTTCATACCATCTAGGACAACAAGGCAATCATATAAAAATTCCTATGAACTAGTAAAACGAATTTCTCTGATATAACATTTAATCATATAATAGCAAAACACACATACAAATAATACCTACACCCATACAGTTTACTATAGTCAATGTTCCAACCATAATTAAATCTCATTCCAATAGACTGTATCACCAAACATACAATTCAAACAGAGAAAACATTATAACCATTCATTCACAACTCCCTTACCATTAAAACTAACATACCAACAGACAAGATACATTAACCATCGAACCATGCATAAAAATAGCATTACAAACACACAATATGAAATGTTTAGTAAACCAGATGCTACCCAACACTCATACTAAGCAAAAATTCCTCTCAAACACTCCTGTGAAAGATATTAAAACTAAATCCTTCAGAAATATAATATACAAGACACCTTTTAGAAAATCGCACACCATTTCGATATCATCATAGATGTTCAGAACTCAGCAATAATTTCAAACATTCGCTTTATACTCACCATCAGTTATTACCAGTAATATTTTTTCCCATATGATAAAATGAATAAAAACAATAGTCTTCCATGTACTTTAATTATATTTCACACACTTGCGTAAAATACATATTAGGCCCAATTATTTAAATACACTCAATCATATCCTCCAATCAATATAAATGTTTATGCTTTACTCTAATTTTATAGTGCAAGTCCTGTTGTGAGCAGTCAAGTTAACTCTATTCGCATACACAACACAGCAATTAACACATGGATATATCTTGTACGAAGTACTGAACATGCAGTTACTAGCTTCATTTTGTCTGATGCTATAGCTAGTCGCGAATGTCTTGCTGCAATACTTGCACTCACTTCTCGATAAACGACGAACATTGCATTTACACTTATTATGTCTATACACATTATCACTGTGGAGAAACACATCTTCGCACTTATCACAATGGAATGATTTGTTTGCTGGACTGAACAAGCAATGACTGTTTTCATGTCGGCGTGCATTACAACTTTGCCTGAAATTATTTCCATACTAGCAACATTATTACCATAACGATTGTAGCGACTCTTAAGATACCCTTGCTGTCGTCGATACTGGGGGTCATAGGTCAGGACCCCTTCGGAAGGAAGGTTGTTAGTTGTATGAGTTGGTGTGACAATATCATGCTATAGTAACCAACAGCAGTCTCCCCCTGAGAACTCAGCAGGTTGGATGAAGCATCTCAAATAGCCTCTCTCCACTTATGGTGACCCAAGACTATTCATGCCACCTGTTTTTACAGATTGGGCTACATAGCCCATTCCCTATTATTTGTCAGTTCCCTTCCGACTTGCTAGAGGTATCTGCCTTGATGGCTTGGGCCAACAGATGGTACCTAGGCCCGACCACTTGGCGGGGTGTTGGACCACTTAGCATTCCGGCCTTTGGGGTCAAAAGCCTGGAAGTCAATGTGAGTAGAAGTTCAAAGGCATGGAATGTACTAGTGCCGATGCAGTCCCCTCGGACTAGGTCTTTTCAAGTGGAAAGGTGATGTGGCGACTGCCCGGAGGCTGTGACGAACACAGGAGAACTAACAGAGCTTGGGGTTGGGGGGGGGGCAGTGGGCAACCGACCTCTAACTGGGGTGCAAGGCACATGCCTGGTAGGATTTATCCTCAACCGCAAGATTGGGAAGGGGCTATCCAAGCCTGCTTGTCTTTCGGCTCCGAATGAGGAAGATAATCTTCTTTTCAGAGTGAGGGTTACTTTTCCTGGTGACCGCGACACAGTGGGGGACGGTTTTTCGCTGCTTCCCAGTGAAGTTGGGTGCTGGGAGGGTATTCCACTCTGGGACTGTCGTAATTGCCTCCTGTCCACGAGGTAGTCTCAGGGTGGGAAAGGCGAGCGATTGGCTCTTAATTGGGTGTAAGGCTTTTGCCCAGTCAGGCATTTTGAACCACTTCGGTGGAAGGGTGTTTCTCTGCTCGCGAGGCTTGCTACCAGCAGGACGATCGGTCATCGATAACCCACTAGTGCCATGGAAAATAAGTGGTAGTATGGGACGATCGGTTGACCCCACTTGAGATTCTATCTGGTTACAAATCACAGTGGTTACACTCATTCTGGCAGTGGTATACTCTGTATGCTGGAGGAGGTCTGGAGAGATGCCCACTCCCATGAAAAGAACGAGCGGTGAGCAGCAACCTGCTATGGTTGTGCATTGGAAAGGCACTAGAGGTATGCATAGAATCACTGCAAGAGCAAACGCTTGATTTCTTAGTGCGAGGGTCTCAGAGCCTCTGTGGTAGAGGGAGCAAGGATGTGAGTATGTGCAAAGTTTGGGCTTAAGATCTGATCAACGGTCGCATTAATTCTAGTTTCCTTGCGGTGAGAGAATGTGATTCCTCTTCTCTGCCTATTGGGAGGTCGAAGCGTGGTAGAGCCTAATGGCTAAGAGTGCTGCGATAAAATATAATAGTACAATGACTGAGAGGTCTTACTGTATGTCGTCGTTGATGTCGGTGTTACAGATGGTAAGTCTTCAACCATTGATGCCATCTTTAGCAGAGTACACAGTCACAGTAGATTATTCTACTCATAACGATCTGCCTTCCACCACGGTCGTTGGCAAAATTACATCTGTTCTGACATGATCCGAGCTTATATACTGTTTTCACAACAGATCAATTAGTGCATGTTAACCATTTCAACTGTTTCACTATACGTCTGCTGATTATGAAAATGTGAAAGCAATATGCTTGATGCAGTGTTATACAAAAGATAATAAACCCTTTAGTTATCTAACCGGTGCGAAGTCATCTATTAAACAACCATTGGTCTTTACACATATACACCTTTCAATGTTAAATAAACCTTTCCTTTCTCTCTTGTAAACACATTTTATTTCATGTCGTCCATATATCAGAAGTAATTCTTTAGGTAGGTAAGTATGGGAGTTTAATGACTGTGTCGAGTGCTGCAAGTGATTTAAGCTTTCCATATGTCACATCAGCTGATAAAATTATCTGACTGCTAGATCAAAAACCGTCATTTTTCACTAACCCTTCATGATGAGTGAAAGACATTTTTGTATTATTTGTAGCGATGAGAGACAGACTGTTTTTATATGTTAATATGATGTTGCTAAGTCTCAAGTCACTCGAACTCGGTCAGAGAAAGAGAACTATTACTCGAACGACAGACGAACTGCAGATGAGATCATCTCTACTGTCTCATCATACATCTGAAAATTAATTTCATTGGCCAGGATTCGAGCCCACACTACCCTTACAAGAAACTAGAGCTTAAATCCAATGTCTTAGACTACTCCACAACCTGACAAGTTCAGAAAAAGTTTGTATAGTGAAAACTCTTTAAGCTTATTCTTGGACGATTTCATGGGATCTTAACCTTACTTACCATCTGTTCAAATTCTACCGTTCAAAACAAAATTTAATACAATTTTTTTTCCAAAATTTAAATTATGCAGGAAAAATCATAGAACCTTCGCTAATGGGAGCACTGAGAAAATACAAATACATATTCACCAAGAAATAAATAACCCGGAACATAAAAATATCTATAAGATAGAAATATATATGAGAGTAATATATAAGATTGTAATATATGTACAAGTTAGTTATATATGTATAAGTTAGTAACATGTGTATATGTTAGTAGCATACCTATATATAAGTTAGATACACACACATAAATATATAATATATATCTACAATATAGGAGTATATATACATATATATAAAATTATCTATAAGATAAGAAAAACATAATTATTTATACTATAGGACTATTCATATAGCAGTTGTACTTAATAAATAATAATATTGTTATATGGGCGAGGCCTTCGTTTCTGTAAATGAAGCATTGTCATATCGAGATGTGTAAAAAAAAAGGAAACTATTATTTTTAAGTCCGAAAAATAAATACTTCAAACAATTACAATATATCATGGATTTCAAAATAAAGTTAATAAGGGAGTGGTGTGTTGAGGTTGAGATGGTTCTAACATAACTATTTCGTATTGCGAATGCTCTCTAGTAATAGACTGTTATGTTGGTAACATGTTTACAAGGAGAGTTCAGAATGTTTGTCCATAGGAGAGATGAAATTGAATACTTATAGCGAACCTTTTCTAGTAAATGTTGTATCTTGGATGTTTATAGGTAAGGGCTGGTAGAATGTTCGAACCAATTTCCTTCTGATTATGTGTATAAATATAATATTCGCCTTCGTGTGACATACTAATAAGGTATATGTGTTGTTTATTTCTTGTATATAAGATGTATATGGAGATATATTTTTTAAGAGTTTTGCATAAATACTTTAAAAAAAGTAATGAATTATAAACTTTATGACCTGCTTAATTTCCGATGGGTGGATTTTAGATATATATTTCCTTTCATCATATATTACTATGTTCACGAAAGGTATAAATGGTTGGTATGTTTAGTTGAACCATACTGATAGCAAGTGTTGAAAGTTTACGCATTTACTTAATTTAGTGCGTGTGTTTGGAAAGTATAGTAGGAATAGTTATTTACTTTTACCATAGAAATATTGGTTAGCATGAGTCATTGACAAAACGATCAGTGGCAGTCATTCGCCTGTTGAGATGTTTTGCATAGGGTTACGTGTGATGGACGAGATCTATGTATGTTTTATGTTATGTGATAGCTTGGTAGATATGTTCTGTAGCGAACATAAATGTTGCTATTTGCAAGGGTTGTATGTAAGCACTCGCAGCTTGTCATTTTAGGCGAATGTGATCTGGTCGGGTAATGGGGAACAAATGTCTTGTCATCGACACAGACCTTCTCAAGTGGCAATTTTGGAACTAGTCACGCCATCCCCTAACATTCGCCTTCGTCACATTTGAAAGTTGGTCTCCCATACTCTCGTCAACTGTTCGAGAGATCAAACCTCTCGAGAGATTTGTTAGATATGTGAGTGTGTTCTCTTGTTTTTTAAAGTATTCTATATGATGACTTGGGTGAATTCATTGATTCACTGGTTTGGTGGTGACTCTTGCTTATATGGTCTATCAGTATGATAGTGTGGTAGTAGCGATGTCTGAAATGTGTTACTAGGACATTCTAGTATTTATGGTTGATGTTAGGAGGGAGTTTTTTTGACGGAATAGCCGTGTATCTTAGTGTGACACGCCAGTATGACTTAAAAAGGAGAGAGTGGGTATGATGACATGTGTGATGGTTATTATAGAAGGTCGAAAAGTATGGCTCTAATATTTTTTTGGTCAATATGGTAATAGGAATTGTATGTAGGCTCATCATTGGTAGAGGTGTTTTAGAATGTATGTACTGTATGACCTCTCTGCATGGTGATCATAGGTAGCGTGTTTCGGTAATATAATTTGTTAGTATGTCTGCCTAGTATGTTTTTGGTTGATATGGTCTCTTGGGATGGCTGAAATTGATGGAGTTACAGAATGGTATTATCTACTGGTGTTAGCTGGCTGTATGGGTTGGTATTTTTAATGGCTGGTACATCTTGATGGCATTACCTATCTGTATGTCTTGGTTGTACAATAAGTTCCTTGTATGGTTGGTATAGCCATTGTGTTGAATGGTATGACCTGATCACATGTTCGGTTGTTATGGTAGTACGACAAAAGTGTAGATTCGATTGTGTGGGGAGAGTGGTTTAATTGTGTAATTAGTTTGTAAGGGCAGAATGATTCGATGGGATGTTTAGTTAGTATGGGCTGGGCAGAATGCTTAACTAGTATGTATGGTTAGTATGATTAAATGATATGATATGGTATCTGAAAATTAATACTGTATGGGCATCATAGAGGGTTAAGATAAAAGTAATGTTGGAGCATATGATAGGAATATTTGATTGGGTACGTCTGCTGGTATGGCTTGTTTATGTGTGTAACTGGTTAAGTAAGATGGGCTGAAATTGTAGTAAATATAGTTGCCTAATATAATTGATTAGTAAATCTGTGCTATGGTGGTTAATATGGGGTGTATTATTAACAGAATAAATATGGTATGCTTGGATTAGAGCGAATTATATGGGTCGGGCTGTATAGTTTTTTTGGTTGGTATGGTTACCTGCATGGTGGATCGTTGATATATTCAGATGGTATAGTATGTTGGTATGCTGGGTTGTATGGGTTTTGACGATGCATGGCTGAGACATCTTAATATCATGGTGATATTTATTATATACGTTTTGTAACTCAGTATAAATAGGCTATCGATATAGGTGTTAAGTATGCTGGTGGTATGTTAAATTATATTTTATAAATGGTGCGGTTGATGGATGGTGTGGGGTGGTATTAAATGAGTAGTTGTTATGTTGCATATACAATGTGATGTGTGTAGCATGACTGAAGTGTGTGGTTTATGGTTGGAATAGTACCCAGTTCTCCTGGTCAGCAGGGTTAATCATATTTTATTTCGAATGTATGAGGAGTGGTAGTCAGCATTTTATTGGTATGGATAGTGAGTTATCCAGCATCTCTGTGTTTAGATTTATGGATCGATGGAGCTATTGAGCTATGGAGATATGGAGTCATTTAGAGTCATTTTAAGTGATTTTGAGACATTTAGATCCAATTAGAATAATTTTAGAGTAATTTGGAGTAATTTTTGTACCATTTAGAGTCTTTTTTGGTTTCATTCAGAACCATTTTGATGTCATTTAGATTCATTTGAAGTCATTCTGGAGTCATTTAGTGTTCTCTTGTAATTATTTTAAGTCAGTTAGTCATTAGAGAGTCATTTAGAGTAATTAGGGAGTCATTTAGAGTCATGAGCAGAGGTGGATGTGGAGGTGGAGGTGGAGATTGGCAGAGCAAATGGAATGGGTGTTCGCTTATGAGCTGGGCTCAACTGTATATTTGCTTGATACACTCATCTTATGGTAGATATTATGTTTGATGGGTTGGGGATATATTTGAATTGGGTTTGTATTTGGTTATAGGTGATTCCATGTTGGTGGGCCTGGTATCAGTCAGTAATGATTATTTGACAGATGGTAAGAATGTTTGCGCTGTGTGTTGGTCCCGACTATAAATTTACTTGGTTTACTTGGGTTATCGTGGGTGGTATTTTGGGTGATATGTTTTCCAGAATATGCGTCTTGCGATTGTTGGTGTAATTCGAATGGTGTGGACATTATGTATACATGTAATGCTAAAGCATGCTCGAGTTAAAGAGAATATGGTATGGGCAGTTGGTGTATTTTAATAGATGTCAGCCAGTATGGTGGAATGGTATGAGAAGAAGTTGATTGTTTCATTGGTATGGGCCATATATTTGCTTTGTATGGTCTGTGTGTGCGAATGGTTGTGGAAAGCTTAAGTTATGGTGGGTGGTATGGCAGGTATGTATAAGTGGTTTCGCTTGGTAGAACAAGCACAATGGGTGTTAGGTTATTGGCTGGCCTCAACGGCATGGTTGCTAGAGTTATGATGGATATTGTGATTGGTGTATTTGGGGGTGCAGTTGAATTGAGCTTTTCTTTGGTTATAGTAGATGGAGTGTTGTGTGGTCGGGTATGACTTAAGTTATAATGGTCGATATGGTGATATAGTGACTGGTATATATTTTGGCTACTGTCGACCATTAGAGCAGAAAGTATGAAAAGTTAGGACATTTTTGGTAAGCTAAGTGCAGGTTAAGGTGTGCTCGAGTTATATTATTAGTATATTTAGTCTGGAGTTGGTTGGTAGAGCAGATGGCAGAGATGTTTGCGTTTCGGCTGGTCTGAACTCTCTAATTTCTGTAAGCTGGCATTTTCATGGATAGTATGATTGATGTGTGGGTGGTATGGTTTAATTTAATTTTTCTTTTGTTATAGGTGATGGATTTTGGTTGGTTGTCTGGCATCAGTAAGCAATGATGGTTTGACAGATGGTAAGAATATTTGTGTTGTGGGTTGGTCTCGACTATATCATTTGTTTGATATGCTTGGGTGATCATCGATGGTATGTTGAGTTATATGTTTACTGGTATATCGGTCTTGTTATTGCTGGTATATATTGAATGGCGTGGACAGTATTTGTGTATCGGTGAGTCCCATAAATCTAAGGTATGCTTGAGTTATAAAGTGTTCTTGGTATGGGTGGTCAATGTATTTTGCTATTGTCAGTCAGCAAGTTGGATGGTATGAGAAGATGACTGTGTCACTGGTATGGGCTATATGTTTGCTTTGTATGGTCAGTGTGGACGAATGGTTGAAGTATGCTAGAGTTATAGGGGGTGGTATGGCTGGTACGTATAAGTAGCGTTGGTTGATAGAACAATTATAATAGGTGTTATGTTATGGGCTGATCACACCTTTATATTTGCTCGAGTTATGACCGATATTATGCTTGGTGTATTGGGTGGTTGGATTGAGGATTTCGTTTGTTATTGATGATAGAATGTTGGTTGGCCTGGTATCAGTCAGTAATATTTGTTTGACAGATGGTAAGAATATTTGTATCGTTGGTTGGTCTTGACTATAAAATATGTTTGGTGCGATTGGTGTAACATGGATGGAATGTTGAGTGATATGTTTCCTGTATATATTTGACTGGTGTCTGATGGCAATAATGCTATGAACTGCAAGTTAAAGTTACAATTTTTGGTATATTTTAGTGGGTGTGGGCTGAGATATGCTTGAATTATAATATGAATGGTGAGAATATTTAGTCTGGTATTGGTAGAGCAGATTGCATTAATGAGTTACATATGCTGGTATGGTACCTATGTAAGCAGCCAGGTTCCAGTTAGGTAGCCAAGTTTGGCATTGGCAGATGTAAAACTTTGTCGTGAAGAAGAATATATGGCCAAGGGTTCTGGTTGGAAGTTTGCTAGCATAGACTACCATGAGCTGCACATAAGCAGATTATATTACCTAGTTGAAAAGTAAGAATGCTTGTGTAAAGACACTACATGAATGGTATGGAAAAATTTAAGGTCACTGTTTTATTATTGTAGTCTGAAGTATGTAAATATATGTATGGTATAAATGAAAAAGAGAAGTCTTTAATTTATCGCTGGCATTGTTCTCTGCCTACTTCCCCTGATATACAGAGAATATGATGGTGCATGGTTTATTCACGTATGCATACATTTAATTAAATCTGAGTTGGATAGTTTTACATATGAAAAATATTCGAGATAATAAATAAAATACATCAAACAGTATTTAATCATGAAGAGAGAAGACATGAAATGAAGTTGAGAGAACTTGTTTGCCGTACTACTCGCCATACAATTTCAGAACTTAAAAATAATTAAATAAATTTCATAATCGAATAATAAATACAGTTGTTTTTGTTTCTTATTAAACCTTCATCATACGGTAACCAGTCTGGTATAATCAGATCTCGTTTAAAAAAGCAAAATATTATTGTTTGCTAATTATCATGGTTGTATAGGGCTTAAAATAAAAAATTCCTAGGTTTATAAATGATGCTTGCGAACTGAATTTCACGAAACTGTCTGCCTCCAAGTGTTCACAAATTATATTCGCATATGCATTTACATATTTACATGCTTACAAGCACGACTTGCGAAAAAAAAACTGTGTTCTTCCGCATAATTATTTTTTAATGAATACATTGCTTATAAGCTGTTCACGATAAAGTGAGCACTTTTTAAGGCCTTTATAAATTTTTCCTTTCATAAAATATCCATCTTCCTGCTATTTTTTAATATAAACATTGCAATGTGACCAATAAACACAGTGTCTACATTTCACCACCCTCAAAATTTATTGCCTGAGGCTGCAATAAGATATATTTATTAGTGGTTAATACATGTTGGGAGGGCTTTAAAAAGTGCTCACTTTACCACAGACAGCCTATAGTTATGTAGATATTGATTTCCTGGAAAATGATTCAATTGCCTGTGTGAAAGGTTACGATTTGAAAGAGTATCCTTCTAATCAATTACACAAATCGACAAAACAAGTTTACATTTTGTCAGTTTATGCATGTTGTATAAATGTAAATAACATGGGAGGTTCGTATTTAAATGGAAAACTAACAAACACATTCCAAGAATTCACTTGTGCCATGGCTCCAGGACATAAGATAATTAAAAAATCAAATTCTTTTATTGATCTTCCAGTAATAGTTAATCATGTTGATAAAATAATTGTTACAAATGTCAAGTAAAACAGTAAATTTATTAATTTAAGAAGTTCATAAATTACCATGTGATTACATTTAAGAAAAATAAATAATACATAAACACTTGCATTGTGTGCATTACAATCAAAACTGGTATTGTGTATCATATTAAACATGCTCCTAAAAGACAAAGTAGGCAGTTCAGTTAAGAAAAACATCTATATAAAAAAACAAATGGAATAGTAAAGCACTCAATTCTATAGGAACACTGTGCGATTAACAAGAGGCAACAAATTGTTTTATAAGAACTAGGATATGAAGTTAATAGAGATGACATACGTACTTAGTGTCGAGCATCCCATAATATACGAAGATGCTATCATCAATACTGAATTACTACTATATGAACAATTCCAAGCAGGACCATATACATCCCCATCAGAAATATGGATTCCAATACAGAACCATGACATTTATACTTTACCATCGAAATTGGCCTTGTTTTTCAGAGGAACAATAAAAAATAAAGCCTACAGTATTAACCCAGTAACTACAGGAATAGTGAGAAATGGCATACTTCACTTGATAGGCAGAATATCATACCTACTGAATAAAATGGAAAGAGGCCAAACACAAGATGTGGGAATTACTTCCACAATAAAAAATTACCTCTTGCCAACAGGAAATTGTATTAATACAAGGATTATGTATGGAGGAAGTCACACTGATAATTGCAACTACAAATAATCCCCGGTTGAAAATACAAAGTTGTCTTACAGTTAAGTATAATACTGTGTTTTGTTGAAGACTATAAGCATTTTATAGTAAGCACCAAACATGAATTAGTTATTCTATTTAGTAATATGGACTTCAATACTATATACGATGTGGTCATTGACGAGCAAGGCATTACTTTGGAACTTAACAGTGCAGAATGGTTGATGCTCCATTTTGAAATTAACACTTGTGAACATTTGAAGTTTCTTAAATATATTGAAAAAGGGAAGAACCTAGATCTTGCATTTAGATCATGGAGTCTAGCGACATTCCCTTAGTTACCATCATGAGAGAAAATTATATGGAATGTAAAATCAAGTTTCTCAAATGACAAACTGAGATACGTCATTACATTACCCAACTGGAAAAACAATTTAAAGAGCAGACAGATCACTGTTCGACTATTGCGATATTAAAATTATAAAAATATTCTAAACAGTCAAGCATATCCATATTTAGATATCAATACACATATCAGAAATTGCAAGTATGTTATTTGTTTCAATATGTACAAACTGTTTCAAGAATCATATTATGGTAAAGACGGTGCACCAATATTGAATCCTCAAACATTTAATTTTAAGGCATCTTTATTAATGTTTGACATCAGTAAGTAAAATTGACAGCATTACCAACAATGTTATTGATTTTAGAATTGAAATAAGTGCATATGTAAACATTCCCCCAAACACTCCAGCATACACATTAATCCGTCACGACAGGTTAGTGTCATAAACTGTGCAAGATAAAATAGTTAAGGTGTTGACATCAATCAGCCACTTTTCTACATTTAACAAGTAAACATGTTCTGCAATATTCAAAGTTTCCTAGCTCTGCATAGATTCATCATTAACTGAATGGCTATTACTGAAATGCAAGACCATGCGACCACCTTCAGTTTCAAATCACCTTTCAACTGGAAATATTTAAACCAAATGTACAAGAAAACAAACACATTGCTTACCAAAAATCACCGTGGACTTGTTTGGGAGAGTGGGTTTATGGAGTATGAGAATATACTGGAAATCTGCAACAATAACCTAAAAAATAAGGAAGATTATCTATGTGGAGAAATTCAAAAAAGGATTTAAGCTATTGTGAGGAATGGTAAAATAACAGATATACAGAAAGAGTACAAGTGTTCTTTCAAAAAGCTATGCAAATTTTATGGTTTTAAATCACTATTCATCTCAGTAGGTGAAAATTCGAAACTAATGTGTAAATGGTCAATGCTAATGGACTTGGGCAAAGAGGATGGGAAGTCAACTCGGGGGCTCCCCCCGAGTTGACAATGTAAGAATAATACTTCAGTGATTCGCACAGCCTGTAGTGAAAAGTGTTGGTGAGGGTGAAACTGAGGTAAAACTACAGGAGCACCTAAATTTTCAAATCTTTTTAGATTTTATTTAGATTTTCTCGATTTCTAAGTTAAAGGTTTCTTAGGTCAGAATCACTCACATCCGATATGCAGTTGGTATCAGTAATGTAATATTTTGCTTAATTTTTTGCAAATTTTTTCAAATTTTAGTTTTAAGGTCACTGTTTTCAAGGCCAAGGTCTCACACGATCAAAATGGCGGATGCTGTCGGTAATGTAATTTCCCCTCGATCATTCACATGTTTTGTTTCCTTGCAATATTTTCTTAATTTTCCATATTAAAATTTTGTGGGGTTAAGATCAATGTCAGAGACATCTAATATAGCACTTCTGGAAAATAATGTAATTTTTTTATAATTTTATTTATCTATTTCTCTTTTTGTGTAATATATTTCTATTTATTCTAGGTCACTGAGATCAAGGTCACCACATCCAACATGGCGGTTCAAGTCGGTAATGTAAACAAACATGACCACTCCAGGCTGACAACCGCGACCCTTTGCTGCGAACTTCGACAGAGATGGCGGAAGGCTCATAGATCCAATACCACAGGCACCTGTCCCCAGTAGCAACATACATTGGGTTTACATTTGAAAATTGTTTTGGCAAGGTTGAAATAAGTTGTGATGGTATATACACCCTAGGAAAACCATTGGCTTTTGGTTGGCAAGGATGGAAATAGGTTCTGTAGGGATGCCAACATGAAATTAACATTCATCCAACATTATTTTCCAACAGAAATCCAACTTAATAAACTGTATGAGAATAATGCTTGAACATGCAATCACATATGCATGTCAAACTATTAATTAAAAGAAAAGTGTTTAAACAAAGATAATTGTAATTTTTTTATTATTTCGTAGAGTGTTGGGCAAATGTTGCAAAAATCAACAGTTGATTATTAGCAAATATAAATGTGATGGGCCAACATTATTTTACAACCAAATCCAACTTTATTAATCAAATGATAGTTATATTAAAAAATGCTATATTATATATATTAACAGATTAATTAAAAGAAAAATGTTAAACTATATATTATTGTGATCTTTAATTTGTTAGTGGAGTGATGGACAAACGTCGGAAAAACACAAGTTGGTAATTTGCAAGTATGTATGTGGTGGACGAACGTCATTTTTCAACCGAAATCCAGCAGAATAGATTGAATGTGAATAATGTTAAAACAAAAATAACATGCATGTGATACCATATTAATGAAAAGAAAACAGTTAAAATATAGATTAGAGTAATTTATTATTCGTTGGTATAATGATATGACAATATACAAATGACGGATAGAAAACAGTAAATTATTAGCAAATATATATGTGGTGGGTCAATGTTATTTAACAACCAAAATCTTTTTAAATTGAATTAATGGAAATAATGATAAACATATATAAGTTATTTCAACTTATATATTAAGATATTCCGTAAACGAAAACTATTAAAATTATATTATTGTGATTTTTATTCGTTGGTGGAGAGATAGACTAATGTCGGAAAGACAACGGCTGGACTTTGTTTGGCAAGGTTGGCTGAACGTTGGGTTGGAACACAAATATTAAGACAACGTTGGCCAAATATAATATGTCAATGAAAAGTGTCTACAGTGGAAATTTTGTGAGATTACTAATCACTCTCAATAAAATGATGTCAGTAAATCAAAAAATGTAAAAAAAACACACTGCTAGTCTCCTGTAGAAACATATGTAAGGCCAAAGTTGGAAATTGGTTGGGTAAATGTTGTGTAACAACATAACATAAAATTTACTTTGTGCCAATGTTGTTTGCAAACCAAATTTATCCTAATATATGTAATGAATATTATGTTAAATGTACAATAAAACACGTATAAGAAATAATTGAGAAATGCTGTTAAAATAGAGAATATGGTATTTTAAATGTGTGGGTGGAACATTGGATAAATGTCTGAAAGACAATGGTTAGTCGTTTGTAAATGTGTGTGCTTCGGGCCAACATTGTTTCCCAACAAAACCCCAACCTAATCTTCACAGTACTAACCTACTTTGGCACTTCGCTGTAAAGGTTGGCTATATGTAGGATTGGAGCACGAACATTAATACAACATTGGCTCAATGGAAAATGCCAACGAAAGTTTCCTACCACGAAAATGTTACGAGATTACTTGGCACACTCCATACAATGACGTAACTAAATCAGCAAATGTCATAACCTATTGAAATTGTTATTTTAAAAAGTTATTTTTTGGTTAGTACAAGTTGGTAGTCATACTGTTGGTAATATGTGTGTAATTTGTTGTTCGGCCAATGATTGGCAACCAATTTTATAAATAAATCTATACAAGAACCTCTTTGAATGTAAATAGTGCCACTTTCATATATTTTATACAATATGAATGTACTTCATCATCTGAGCTATTTCTCTTTAATTTATGATGATTTAGTTATAATTAATGTCAATGTTGGGAACACAATAGTTGGTAATTGGTTAATTGGTATTCATTGTTATGTTGGGCTAACATTGCGTAAGGCACATTATGACAACAATGGTAATTACCATATTTCTGATTAAATAAAACCACAATTTTGTATTGTTGTTAAAAATCTATGTTTTATCACACAAACCCATGTTTTATTTATAAATTTACATCGTTGATGACGCGATGGTCACTTGGAAAACATTCTGTTTGTGTTTGTTATTTAAATATGTGTTGGGCTTACAGTATGTAATCTACATCATTACTACAGAGAAAATTGCCATATTCTGAATGAAATAACACTACAATTTTGTATGAGTGTTAAAAAGCCAAGTCTTTAGCAAACAAGCAGTCTCTTATTTAAAGGCGACTTCGTTGGTGATGTGTTGGTTATTTGACGGAAAAATACTATTGTCATTTGGTATGTAAATTTCTGTTGTGTCAAAATTGTGTGGCCAACACTATGTTAACAAAGGGAATTTCCATATATCTGATACAATAACACTATATTTTCGTATGATTGTATAAATGCAATGTTTTAAAATACAAACCATGCCTTATTTAATATTAGCTTTATTGTTTTTGTCTTGTTTAGGCCTACTTGCCTGACAACATACTATCGGCATTTGGTATGTACTGTATACATCTGCCAGGCCAACATTGTACAACCAACATAAATGCACTAATAGAAAATATAAAAGTTTTTTACTGAAAAAAATAACGTTAATTTTCACAACATATAACGAAATACCAAATGTAAATTTTTAATTTATTTTGTTCCTCATGTGTTGTGACAATGTTGTGAATATAACAGTTGGCGACTGGTTACTTTTCATAGGTCGGGACAACATTGTGTTGCAGACTTTATGCCATTATAGGATATTGTTTTTATTTTTTCTAAACAAACCCTTATATAATTACTTTCATTTGCTTAATGGTTCATGTTTATTAGAACAGAAATTCTTTAAAAATAAACTGGCTGTCTTCGGTTGTTTATTTATTATTAGATTTTTTTTCTAGTAACTGGTGTATTCTAAATTTAGTTTCAGAGTAGCAAAATCTGACTTAAATACATAGAAATATCACAAAATATCTCGCACTATAATATAGTGATATGTATTTATTTTTCCATCAATAAAACGAAGTTACAATAGTGTAGAGGATAAAGCATCGGGTTGCTAATTCAATGAGTACAAATACGAATTCGGTATCTACCAACGGAATTTCCAAATCGTAAAATAAAATGGGATGTGATGAAAGTTATAGCAATATAAATTTAAGAAAAAAATTTTAATTGATAAAACTGGTTTAAAAGTCTGGTAACCAACATTGGTAGAACCTTTCTTTGTTGCCATTATGTATGCAAAAACTCATCATTGCAAAACATTGCCAACTGTACGTAAATGACTGTGTGAATGCCTTTCTGAAAGAGAAAAGACACTGCTATTAACAGTTTGCACAACCATAAAATCATTTTAGGCCTACTTTTTACTGTTACCGGCAGACGTCTGTGCACGCGAATCCTCTCCTACTTGTAGACTGCGACTCAGCATGGACCGGTCTGTAGCTGAGAGGCAAGGCAGCGCCCTGTTAGCATACGCGCGGACATAAAAAACATTCCGCACTACCGGACACGGATACATTTTACTGGCGGACAACAAATAGCAGTGATCTTTTGACAGTGTACTGGATGATTTCATTACCTTCTGCGTAGTTGTTCGACAGAAGTCAATTGCTTTTCTGTATTTGAGTGCAAATTTCTGTTAAAATATTTAACCGTGTCGAGTATCGAGTTAAAATCACATTAGATAAAAGCAACAACGATGGAGGTGAAATATTTTGTGTAGTATGATGTATCATAAGATTACTTGTTTCTTTTCTACATTTTCTTCACACGAAGACAAAATATGTATTGCGATTTATTTTGCCTTAAATTAGTGATGTATGAAGTTCTAGCTATTTTATAAATTTTTTTAATCAACGTTCAAAACATTACCCCAATAACATCATTTAATTTAGCGCAACTATAGGCAAGCGAATCCTAACCAACATGGCAGCAAATCATAAAATGTGAAACTATTAATTAATATATTACTTAAATTATAACTTAAAAATATATTACCTCCAATGAAATAAGCTGGTTTTTGTTCACTTGAAATAAGTTCTTATTACCTAGGACGGCACCCTATGTGGCGCAGTTAGTTGAGTGTTGAGTGCTAGTGGTTCCGGTTTAGAATCCCGGGTAAGACAAGGCTGTTTTATTTTGCTCGTTCGTATGGGTCACCCTTTCATGGGAAAAGTCGCTAGTAATAGGAAAACTCCGAGAACTAGGTTGTTACGGAATTAAAAATGTGTATGTTTTAAATTTAAAAAAATATATTTTCTTTTTTTCTTGCAATTTATCAAGTAAAACCCTAGATACTAGAAACAAAATGTTTACTTGATTTTCTTGTAATTAGTATATTACCCTACTAAGAGGACTTGCCGGATATATAATTTTGATATTACATTTAACTTGTGTTTCAGTCACATTGATAAATAGCGAATGTTAACAAAAATATGTTTTCGAAAATAAATTTTTTTATGCCACAACTGTAATACGTAGATAATCTTTTATATTTTATCTAAAAAGTAAGCTAAAACTCTAAATCGAATTTGCAATTTCTTGAGCAAATACTTGTGAACTTAACTTCAATACCAGACAACAAATTTACCTAACGATAGCGTTAGTTTCGAATCTGTTTGTCTAGTAATTTGGCAGGCATATAATTTAAAAGGGTTGTCTTTTAGTTCTTAATGATTTCTAAATAGGATTACATATTTGCATATTCTTTGTTTCATAATCTAGAAATTATTTTCCCTTAATGAACGCTACGTTTGGAATAACATTTACTGGCATTGATTATATACAAACGTTTATTACGGAATGCTTATTTTGTACAGACAAATATTCTATCATAAAGGCTACAGAAATATTGTTTCCATAGATTACACCGTGCTGCCGAAGCAAGCATTAGTTGGAAAACATCTTTACGGTTAGCATTAATTTTGCACGTGATTCGAAATTCTTGAAATAATACGTAAACCGACATGATAATTAAATCAAACTCTCAAAGAATTACTATGAATTTCGTGGGCTTTATAATTTTAACACCTATGCTTATATAGACCACAAGTTCACATAAACAACCCATGAAACAAACCAAATATGGCCCATTTATGGTTTAGAGTTAGTTGCCAAGCCGGCAAACAGTTGGCCAACCGCTGGAATGCACCCAGCACCATTGCTGGTCCTGAAGTGTCACCAATAACTAGCCATACTCTGCCCATAACTGGCCCAGGTGGGGTGAACACAAATGGCTTAAGCATGGCCCATATGGTTACGACAGCAATGGCCCATCGATGTACCATTTCACAGCCATCAGATGGCCTACTGATGGCTACCCATGCTGTCACCGTATGTCTAAATGTATCTCTTAAAAATAATTATTTTGACTATCAATATAAAATTTTATTTATTTTTAATTTCCTTTACTTCGCTATTAAAGACATTATACTACAGGAAAATCTTATGCTCACCATTGCAGGAAAGGAGGCGCAGACCTACACCCCTTGCATTGCCAGTCCAGCATCCTAACCATTACTCAACTGTGTATTCTTACAGTTAGATAAAACAATTTAGAATATATGTGGACTTAAATTATTAACAAACACTAACATACACTGTAAAAACAATGGGGAAATTACCTGACATGTGTAAGGTAATATTCGCAAACTTGTGTGAGAATCATAGTTTTCCTTACGGGTAAGGGAAAATTACCGCACTCTGGAGTAAAATTAACTTGCATGGTATTGGAAAATCTCATACATGGATGGAAAAATTACGTTATGACGTGTGGATCTCCTCGTCCATTTGTTACTATCTGCATATATGATTTATCTTAAAATTAATTTTTATTATTTAGTTATACAAGCTGTTCAACATGGCACTTTATATATAAGGTATAATTACCGCACTATGGAGTAAAATTCACGTACATGGTAATGGAAAACCCCACATATGGATAGAAAAATTATCTTACGACGCGTGCATATCTTCAGCATTGTTTCAATAGCTAAGTGGGAGGACGGGTGGAAGAAACAATACATTAACACGATTACATTCGCCAGAACTGTCGCTGTCGTCGTCGTGTAATCGATAGCGCCTCGGGCTATCGAGACAGAGGACCACAGTTAGCATCCATCCATCAGCAAGTGTCGAGGATTTTAGTGTTGAAATTTCGGTTACTATTCGTCAGAGGATAAAGGATATGAAAAATTTACTGTACAAATACTCCAGGATGTTTTCAATTTTATATTAGCTTCCCTCACATGTAAGAGAATTTTACCTAAAAAAATTTTACAGTGCAATAAACTACACCAATTATTCCATAGCCTTAAAATTTACCATGCGAACAAATCAGTTTTTAAAACGATACAGATAAAATAAATTATACTGTCTTTGAGAGAAATATTCCTACATGAATCGCGATATTAATCCAAAAACTTGCCTTTAATGTAACATTTCGAAGTGTGTATGTTACCTGTTTTTGCAGCATTTTGCAAAATATATTTTCATAATTATACATATACAAATAATATATTATTATATTAGACACACGTATATACATATATGAATATGTGTGTAGTTTAAAGAAACTATCTAGTAAAAGTGGCAGTCATAAAAATTCCCATAATAAGCCTCATTACACCAACAATGGTCCATCGATGTACCACTTCACAGCCATCAAATGGCATATATCTGGTTATCCATACTATTACCAGAAATAAGTATAGGTTATGTGCGGCCATTGGTGGAATACAGTTAATATGCCTTTTATGGGCCATTAATAGGTCATCTATCAGCATTCAGTTTCATTACCATCAGCATTCCATCAGTGGGCCATAAATGGCATACAAAGTGTCTTGGTGCCAGCAGTTAACCATGGCAGGGACAGATGTTTGAACCTATAAGTTTTCTGGGCCAACAGTAATCCAGGAATGCCATCAGTAAAACCACAGTTGGCTGACTATCTCTTAAGTGCGCGAAAAACTATAGTGAGATGTCATCAATGGCCCAAAAAATGGATAAGTTAAGTGCAGCCAGTGCTAGAATACAGTTGGCAAGCCATTTATGGGCTATTAATAGGTCACCTACTCTCAACCATTAATTTAATTTCCATTAACATTTCACCAGTGGGCCATAAATGGCATGCCAAGTGTCCTGTTGCCAGCAGTCATCCATAAAAGGGTCATTAATGTAAACCCATAAATATTCAGTGCCAGCAGTCATCCAGCAGTGCCAAGAGTAAAACCACAGTCGGCTGACTGTGGCTTGCTACATGGGAACAGGTAAACATTGCAAGAATGCTTACACGCAGAATAATCGGGTGGAATTCGTGAAGTGGATGAACATTATGCTGTATAGTATAATACGATATAGTGGCGGCATTGCTTAATTATTATTTTATTTCTATTTTATAAAAGTGGTTTGTAGGCATTCTTTATACCGCGAAAAAATCCGATATGAATATAAACACTCATTTTCGCGATTTTAAGTAAATAATGCTATAAAAAGTTTCTATGGTTTCAAAAGAAATGCATTGGCCTAAAACTACTTTTTAGCTATATTTTGTTAAAATGTACGCATAAATGAATTTACGCGAAAATACACCGAGTGTTTCAAACTAAGTAGTATTTCAGTTGTATACTTTTATATGTGGTCGTATATGAATATCGTGGGCTAGTGCAGTTTTGTATCACCGAGGATAACTTTTCCGTACCTCTGCAAACGACCTTTGGTCTTCCATTGCCTTACATACAACTGAGCCCACCGTAACTGATGTTTGTGAAATAGCCAATAGCATTGTACGGCCTGCGCGCTTATCTCTTCCCCCCTTGCTTCGCTTGTCGCGGTTCACCGCGCTCAGACGTTCACAGACGTCTGCCGGCTATAGTATTTCAGTTGGCAACCAACATAAAAGTCATGTTAGTAACAGTATTGAGAGTGAAAGAATACTATGGCACAATGTGCAAGATTGGCTTAAGTGCAATTTAGTTTTCAAAGGGTTAATTGTTTAATAGCACCTGTTTGATTAAAAGGGTTAATTAAATTGATTAAATGTGTGAAAAATGTTTAACTATTGCTAAAAGTGGTTAAATATTTTTAAAAAGTGTTCAATTTTATTGAAAGTGTTAAATTGAAGTAAAGTGTTAAATTGATGGAAAGGGTTAAATAGATGGAAACGAATAAATTGATGGAAAGTATTCAAAGGTTTAAGTGTCCAAAGAGTAGATGTTGCATCTTCGGAGTCTGTTGGTCGGAGCTCTGAGGGACGGGAGCAGCAGCATATATGTGTTTACCCCTCCTTGGAGCAAGAATACCATTGGACCATTTTCGATGTTGACAGTTCTAAGTCTGATGATGAAACGAGCTCTGTGAGTGGGTGTGTGAAGCGAAGGGGAGCAGGAGCGACAGAGTTCCTTTCTGTTCGGAGGTCAGCGACGGAATGAGCTCGTTGTGTTGGGCAGTGGTGATTGGAGGTTGGGGGGGGGGGGGGGGAGCGGCAGACGTCCGTCCTGATCGCTGGTCGGCAAGGGAATGGACTTTGATGGTAGGTTAGAGGAGGGAAGGAGGAGAGCGCAGCAGGGCACGTTCGTCCTGGTTGCTAGGCGGTGAGGGAACGAGCTCTGAGGGAGAGTCGATACTTATTCTTCGGAGAGCGACTGAGCTCGAGAGCTGTGATACTAGGCTGAAGGGCCCCGAGTAACTGATGCCGGAATTGTGCAATTAGAGAATTTTAATAATCCAGTGTTTGCAAAATAATGTATTTTGACCGAAACAAATATAGCATTTGGATAATAATGTATTGAATAGTTGAACAAATTACAATTACCGAAAATTAAATATATTCCGAGAAACTAAGTTGCAATGAAACATTAAAAATAATTTAAAAATTCCACCACGAACACTGGCACAGTTAAAACTAATCATTTACAAACAGTGAGACACGAAATATATTCAGAAAAATGCAATTAAAATAAGCAATGAGTCAAGTGAGACGCCCTCTACCCCGCAGGGCATCAGCTAGGTCAAATACTGCCCCACTCTTGCACTTAATACCAAACGCACAAATACCCTCGCAGGGCAGAAAGCTATCTCGGACTTACTAACACCCATCGACTGTGGGCAGTACGAAAATTCTTGAAACTACCGTTTACTACCACTGGAAACCATAAAACAACACAGCTTTAAAAAATAGACATATTTAAGGGGGGGGGGGGGGACTTACAAATATGTTCACCGACACCAAGAGTAAATCTCACACTCAGTTTTAATACGTGTCTTTAAGCACACGCTCGCTCTACAAGGCTTTTTATCAATTTTCTATAACAAATACGCCTACTCATGGTTATCCAAAAGTTACTAAAAACACACTCATAAAAAATATATCGATAAATTGACTACATCGAAAAATTATTTGCCAGCAATTTGTACGCTCTGTCCTTTTCGACCTGGCAGGCCTGACAAATTTATTTTACAAGTCACGCAAAACAATTTTATAAAAGTAACAATAAAATTTATTTTAATTACTCTTAACCGTCGCTAAAGAGAGTGCTTCGGAGAGTTTATTTTTCAACTGCAAATCCCGACGGTTCATTGTCCAAGATGGAGGCAACGTGATACAGAAGGGCCCGGGGGGGGAGGGGGCGCTTGGTCTTAATCATTTTTTTCGGACATACCTGGGCGGCGGCACTGATCTTGCATGCCATACAATAGAATCACCAACTGAATAAAATGAAACAGCTCTGACACAAGCCAGCATCTCTCCAAAAATGGTCCCGGAACAATCAGCTGTTTCCCTTAGGCGACGACTCCACGCGTCCTTGCAGAGTTACGCAAAAGCAAAGGCGTACTCGGCCCCGGGAATTTGATGCAGAAGAAACGACACCGATTCGTACACGCTCGCGTCCCGCAACAAAACCCGAGGCAGCACTCGAAACCATAAACGAGTACATTATGGTTCACTCGATTATTCTCACCGCGGACTCCTCATTATCGCGTCTTCGCAATTTTCAAGTCACGACAATACATTTGGCCACGGAGGATATACAAAGTTACGGCCTGCACACCACTGGATTCCACAATTTGTCTAATGCCACGGCCTCCCAGCGAGCCACACAATTTCTCTTTTCGGGCGAGAAAAATTAAAGTTGAGCTGAGTTAAACAAGTCGCCAGCACCCAAAATACTTGGAGAGTTTTCAGCCAACCAAAATACGTGGGAGCCGCACAACACACTTCTAAACGCATACACTAAAAAGCGGTTACCATCCTGATGACCCAGCGAGCTTCATATTGCCACTACTCGCTCCTAACGTCATCGTACCGTCCGCCACCTTACTTAACCCGTAAGTTTAAATGCCGTTTCCAGTCATATAATTTAACACTTGCGTAATGCTTCGCCAGAACGTTTTGACGCAGGCTTTACGAACTAAATCAATGTCGATGCGTTAACGTTCGGTAACTCACACACACTATCTCGCGGTAGCTTTTCTGCTAAGCGGATACACGCTTGCGGGGAGCGAGCTCCAACACCCGACTCCGCTTAACATATTAGCGTAGGCTTTCCACAATCACTCATTGCCAATACACGTAAGTTACATTCGAAAGCAGACATGCAGCCCCTTGCGGCACCGAACTCCTGAGCGCCCACGTGCGACAAGCACAGGCGAGCGACACTCTCAGACTGCCCACATACGACTCCCGCTAGCGACTGCCCGGCCGGCACTGGCCAGGGTGACGTCAAGTACTCTTCGACCACACACCCTAGCGGCGACTTTAACAACCAATGTTCACAAACACAAGATAAAAGGCTTTAGATAATATGAAAAATAATTCACAAATTATCAATAATAAGTTACAAAATACGCTCATAAATGTTTAGCCATATTACTCACCAACATTCTTAAAGAAATATATCTCTGATAAGCCAATATATTATTAATAATTATAGTAATAACAATAATAAGACCGGTCTAAAAAGTTACAACCTGTTCAAAAAAAATACTAAATTGCCAACCCTCGAACATAAAATTTAACAAGGCGCCACAAGAAAATACGTGACGATAATTTGATCTCCATATATGTACGCGCAATCAAAAATGAATTATCAATGCAACATTATGAAAAATTAAATCAAATTAACCAGAATTTTGAAAAATTTATTAACCCATTTCTAACTACACAAAACAAATTACGAATGAAACATTAAATATAATTAAAGGAATCAATCACAAAGAGCGAAACAATAATTAAACAATTACTAAGTACACACTACAAGAGGCTAATTACCTACACCCATATGCCCTACCACACCCTGCCACTCCCGACTACTGGTTGTGTATACATTTCATTATACCCCAGCCCAAAGGCCACAAAATATACTTTTAAATATTCAGGAGATGTGTACACCAGTACGTGCGAGTGTCTACCATGTTCCTTCGTATGTATATCACTTGTTAAAGCGTATGTTAATTTTACATTTTATTTTATAAAACGTCTGTTTCAGTAAAGTGTCTTGTATTATTTCCTATCCTGTATAACTGTTAGAGGCGTTTCTAAAATATAGTTTCACATGATTTCAATTAAGTAAAATGTGTTTAACATATTACTTCAATAAAATATATTTTTGAATATTCAATGTGTGAACTAATATACTAGTCTTGTGTAGCGCAGACCAATCCACAGACCAATCCCCGCCTACCACGCGCATCGCGCGAAGATTGCTGCTCACCGTGCAATGCGCGGCCCCACGCTATGCCACGTCTTACTCGCTACATCACCATGATCAAAACAAACTATTAATTTAATTCTGAGTGCTTTAATATACTGTACGAAAGTGTTACTTACTTTTAACACATGTACTGAAAACCTACATGCCTGGTTTTTAAAAAATAAGCGAAGAAATTAATATGAAATTAATAAAAAAATAATTTAAGAAATAAAATCATTAATTACCATTCAAATCTGTTTTTATTTGTTATTGCGCTCAGTTGAATGTAGTCGCGTAAGTGTTGGTAATTATTTTTTATTGTTACGTGTTAAATATTGGATCTATCAGATTTACTTTCAAGTAATGTTCCTTGACACATTATAACAAAGAAAATACAATTTTTTGTTGTCTGCATTTGTGTTTAAAGATTCCTATGAGCGGGGGAGATATTCAAGGAAAACTCTCTATTTGTTTCACCCTGAACCGCTCCAGCTGCCGTAGGCACAGCACGGGATCTCACTAGTTCACGGCCCTACCAGTAGAGAGAGAGAGAGAGAGAGAGAGAGAGAGAGAGAGAGAGAGAGAGAGAGCGAGCACTTCTAGTATTCTCTCTCCTCTCTCTCACTTCCTTCACGCACATGCACCCTCCAGATATGATCGTATGCAAAGCTATTCTCTTTACACAACTGTATTTTGCAAATTTTTGGAGTTAATAACCGCTATATTCCTTTTAAGCACTCTCATATTGGCGTCACTATTTATTGTGTAAATGTTACTCAAAAATAACTACACACACGTCAAGACCGAGAGACTAGCCAAACACTTAATATAAGATACCTAAGTTATATTCACAACCGACACCACCCAAAGTTAACTCTGAATACCGCAATTCAGATCAAGGAATAACTACACCAAATCTGTTTCAAACTGTAAGATTCTATATCCTTTAAAGAAATCCCAAAGTTTTGTTTTCATTTTCCACTACTCTATTTCTTTAGTATTTGAATTAGTTCTAAAAAAAATTTGCTATAAAAAAATAAAATCCGTAATAACAAGTTCCTTTGCAAACGTACCAACCAGTTGCAAATATTTACTACTATTTAAAAAAAAACACTATTAAAACACTTCTTAATAATTATTTTTAAAAATTGATTAGTAAACGTTTACACACAAAATTCTATTTAGTTATAAAAAAAAATTTATTTCATTCCTTTCCCACATCATTTTACTATTTCTCACCTTGTGTAAAATATTCACAATACTGTTAAAATTACGCGCAGCGCAAACCATTCCTCCGTGTAACACAAACTTTCGTTAGGTCTGCCAGTCACACAGCAGTAGCACACAGATCTCACTGACTCGTCCCATCATCTCTGTAGAAAACGTATAAACTAATCGTGTATACTTGTTACCATGAAATACCTCTTTTTTTCAATAGATGTGTAAAGCTCATGAAGAAAATAAATGGTTTGAGCTCGTATAATTTGAAAAAAATATAGTTCATATCCCTCCCAAATATTGAATCTCATTTATAACACACTAAAAATATCACTTCATTACAGCACAACTATTCTTTCGAAAGCCCTTTTTGTGTATTACGAATATATAACACTTTAACATTTAATAATTTCATTCTTCTTTATATACACTTATTTTCTCATAATCACTTCAATTTTCTCTATTTATACTTACTTTCCTGTAACCGGTGGTTTCCAGAACACGCAACCTATTCGGAGATTTTCCGAAGCACACGCACAACTGTAGAAGTGCAACAGAGGAGATGAAACAGGTGGAACTGATCTTGTAGCAAGTCAGTTTAACTGACTTTTGCAGACATTTGTATTTAAGTTTTCCACTGATGTTTTGTAGATGTTGTTTACGAAGTACTAGGAAGGAACACTCCTCGCAGCAGACAGAGGGTGGACACCCCCTCGTAGACAGGCAAACAGGCGCACCGGTCGTTCAAGCACATAGAGGTACGGTCGCGCAGATAGAGATGTGGTCGCACAGCGAGGCAGGTATTCGGTTCGATTCTAACGACTAACGATTCTGGCGCCTAGCTATTCCGCTAGAATACTGTTACAGTAGTTGTAACTGATGTTTTATTAGATTGTGTAGGTGATGTTGAGGCAGGCTGGCCTCGCAGCGAGGCACGTCTTCAGTTCAATTCTGGCGACTGGCGATTCTGCTGCGCCCTCGTAGCAGTTGCAAGAGATTTTGTACTTGGGCACTTGGAACAGCTATTGATGAAGGCAGTCAGTTGTTGTGACAGTTGGCATCCTGTTGTTTGTGCAGATGATGAACGTAGACAGTTGTGCCAGTTGCCATGCTGGTGTTACTGCACATGGCGAAGGCAAAGTTTTGTTGGGGCAGGTGACTAATCGGTGCTGTCAGGTATGCTGGCGTTGTTGTAGCAGAGTCTCTGGGGTTGTTGCAGTGAGTAAGGGCTGGGGAAAAATTTAGGTCATGATGCGGTTGTTCTCCCAACACAAGGTCGACACGCCATCCGGCTCAATCAAATGTTTGTCATCCAAGCTTCACAAAACCACCTTTGTTGCATGTTCAGTGTAGACTTCGTGGTCACGTGAAAGGAACTCAAATTGGACCCCCAGTACCCTTGCATTTTTTTCGAGGTATTTCCGAAAATCTTTGTAACGAGCGACTGCAAAACACTAGGCTTTACGTTCTTCACTTTGTGTATACACTGTTCATTCGCAACAATGTATGCATAACGTTTGGAGTGCAGGCATACAAATTGTGTGATGATGAGGCTGGCATATTCATACCCTGTATAACTTTTTTGATGGCTCAACGTCTGGCTCTGACATTGGGCCAACGTTGGAAAACGTAAGTTGGCTCATTGTCAAAATGTCACTCGGGGCAACTTTGGCCCAATGTGCACTTATACGTTGGCTGCCAACTGAAATATGATGCTCAAACAACATTATTAGGCCAATGAAAATTTGTGGTTTTCTGCACACTTTCTTAAATACAGCTTTCTTTCAAATATATACCATATCAAACAAAATACCAAAAAAGTTTGTTGACTTTATGTTGGTTTATCACGTGTATATTACAGACCGCCAATCTAATATGACGGAAACCCAACCACTAACTATCGTTGGTATTATGTTTGTTATTAATAGTATTTTGATCATTTACAAAATATTATTATTTTCTCTTTCAGAAAGGCGTTCACTCAGTTATTTCTCCACAGTTAGCAAAGTTATACGAATATGTGTTATTGCATACATAATTATAGCTTATAATATACATTCTGCTAATATTGGTTGCCATTGTTATAAATAAATTTTTCCCAATAACAAAAAATTTAAAAGTTTTACTTATCGCCTACCATTTCATATTATAACCAGAAAGCTCACTGGGGAATGTAGGTTTCGACCCCACGACCCTTTCATTAGCAGTTCGACAGGTTAGCCACAAGACTACTGCTTCTTGTTACCCAGCATACTACTGTAACATGTTATTCGCAATTCAGAAATAAGTATGTATAATAATATTCCAGTTCGAATATACAAAATTTTGGCCCAACATACACAATTCATGCCAATTACCAACTATGTCTGCCAACATGCTGCCAACAATCTGCCATCCACGACCTAAAAATCTATTTGAAACAAAAATAATATGTTTTAAAATCCTAACTGGTAATCAAACATGAACAATTATCGATATTTTTTTTGATTCCATACATAATATTAGATATTGTTTAATATATATTGGTTGCATAATATTGGTCAATCTGGCCAATAACGAATGAAAAAGTACTTATGATCAACTGTTTGGTCTCCAACATTATCCCAACATAAAAACAACCAAACATATTTCAAAGAAAAATTGTCAGTTATGTAAATCCATTTGCACATCATTAAATGTAGGAAAGGGGCATTGTTTTAATTAAGAACACCTATTTCCTAATGTTGACTTAAAATGGTGACTATTCATTACGTTGGCAGAACGATGTTTATTAGTTGACATTATGTATGCAATAACACATCTTCGCAAAACATTGCTAACTGTGGATAAATAACTGTGCGAATGCATTTCTGAAAGAGAAAAGAACATTATTTAGCAAATGATTGAAATACTACACATAACCAATGTATTACCAAGGTTAGTTAGTAGTTGGGTTTCTGTCATAATAGATTGATGATATGTAACATACACACAATAAAACAATGTAAAGCCAACAAACAGCATTTTGGTTTTTGATTGATATATCACATATTTGAAAGAAAGAGAATTTAGGAAAGCATGTAGAAAACCACAAATTTTCATTGGCCCAATAAAGTAGGTTGAGGATCATATTTCAATTGGCAGCCAACACATAAAAACACATTGGGCCAACGTTGACCTTAGCGACATTTTGACGTTGGGCCAACTCACATTTTCCGTTGCCTCTATGCCAGAGCCAGATGTTAAACCAACGTTGGATCAACAGATGTTTCTGTATGTTTACCAACTAGTTGCCAACAATCTGCCTGCCATGACAACCAAAATATTTTTTTTTGCAATTTGTTTATGTATAAAAAACCAAATGTTTAAGCGAACATGGAAAATTGTATTTTTTCTCATCCCTAACTTTCTATGGAGCATTGTTGAAATTATGTTGATTACATGTTGGACCAACTAACGAAAAATGACCAAATACCAAACATTTGGTTCCCAACATTGTTCCACATAAAACAAACTGAACATATCTAATAGAAAAATGGTCAGTATAGTGAACAACATTAACATCTCATACAAAACAGAAAATAGGCATTGTTTTCATTAAGAAAAGGTATTCCCAAATTTCGACATTTAAGTGTTGGTTGTACAGTGTTGGCCTAACATAAAAATTAATACCAATTACCAATTATCACTTATCTATCAAGTTATTGCCAACATTCAGCCAAACTCCAAACTCGACAATCAAATTAAATAAGAAACAATGTTGGTCCAACTAAAAAAAGGTACCAATCGCCAACTGTTTGGTTTCGATCACTGTACCAACATAAAACTAACTAAACATATTTCAAAGAAAAATTCACGGTATCGTGAAAAATATTTGTATTTCATAATGTGCAGAAAGGAACATTGTTTTAATTAATAATATCTATTCCCTAACGTTGCATAAAATTTTGGTTTTATAACATTGGCCCAACATAAATATACATACACATTACCAACAGTATGTCTACCAACTTGTTGCCAACATTTGGTCAACCATTTTAAAGTTTTCAAAAATTGTTCTTGCAACACATTGTGACTTTTTTTGATATAATGATGTGTTGATGTATGGTTTTTTAAGGTATCTCAAAATATTTTCGAGTAAATTTGTTTGGTTGGCATATTACATTGGGCCAACATTGTATTTATGTATGTTTTCTAACCCAACATATTGCCAAACTTTCCAACCAAATGCCAACCATTGGGCCAACATATATTGCTACTTATGATCCTACATCATTCCAGTTACACTGTTTTTCACTATTTTGAATCCCTGTGGATTATCGGGCGCATAGTTGGAAGTATCAAACAGTGCTTTCATATCTGGATCCATCTCTTTGTAAAGATCATGACAGCCTATTTTGTACAACATGCAATCGGTATCGCTGTACAGAAAATGTAAAACTGGCTGAGAAAACTTCATATGCATGTAGCTGTAGTGGAACTCGTACAAGGTTAATTTGGAAAAATCTAAAATGGTAACACCAGTGTATAAAGTCTTGTTAAACATAACACAGCTCTTTGACATCTCGATAAGGAGTGGTTTATTACGATACTTCGCCTTGCTTGAAAGTCGGAGGTACAATAAATTCTGCCACCCTGTAAATTGTGTCATACCGCGATACGACTCTAATATTCCTTTCCCTTTCGGACATTCTGCAAAGTATTTCCATATACAGAATTATTCATAAATTAAAAAAAAATAAAATTTAAGTTGTTCGCAGCCTGGGCATGTTTTTCAATGTTAAATTTGTTGTACAAAGCCATAAACACATCCTGTTAAAAGCACAGAATGCGATAAACAGCATCGAGTTTGACTTCAAACTTCAAATAGTGCCTCAGTGTTTACCCATGTACAAAATAATTTTTCCACGATGCGAGTGCCAGACACTGGGGCAAGAGACACGTCTGATAGGGCATCATGAATTTAATGAGGAAACGACTAACCAACTTCAGCGAAAACACAAGTGTCCCCATCATTGTCCATTTTCCCGAAATCCCATGGCAAATAAAACGTCTGACTCAAGTCACGTGAACTTGCCTATGGGAATTCGCATTTCATGGTGTACCTTACAGCCCGTTTACATCAAAGTAACAAATATATTTCTATGTCTCACTGGGGTCGTACTCATTGCCCATGCATATATTGTTGGCTTCTGCACACTTTTTAGAAACCTGGGTGATACTGTCCCTAACCCCACATTCTACATAAAGAACATGTCAGGGTCAGTTAAAAGCTCTAGCCGCGCATCTGTCATTACTTATAAAGCGTCCCATGGAAGGGATGGACCTGTGACGTACATGGCGGGATCAAGACCGTAACTTGCCAAACATACTGTCCTGAAATTTTCAAAAATGTCTGCCTACAAACATGTGTACACACGTAAATAATGAATGGCATACATCATGCAGCAAGTTTATGCAGTTAACCACATTCCACGTGGCTTGAACACGAGCATAGTCCTCATCGCTAATGTCTTTGCCTTTCATGACATGAAATACGTTCTTTGGTGGGAGTTATGTACACATCAGACTACTTAAAAACTTAACAAAGTCATAAGGAAATACTCCCTTCCTTTTGTGCAAATTTAAACTTTATACTGTCTGGAAACAGTGAGCACGTAATTCTCAACTGTGCACGTGTAAAATTACCTGCCAAAGTCTCCAGATATGTGCTCATGAACTGAAAAGAGTCAATAAAATGCAAGTGCACGACTTTCTTTCATCCTTGCAAGTTTTTCCCATTGGGAATGTGCTTGATGATGGATTTATACTTTCCAAAGACAATCCAAGAACCAAAATCTCACCCTAATTTTCGATTACCGCCATTCCGTCGGGTTGTGTGATGTGTCTTGGAGCCAAAGGCTTTATGAGAAAGTGGGCATTGTAGTTCTGTAGGTTGTGAAATACAGCCACAAATTTTTTTTTTTTGGTAGTCTGAAATTCAATTTGTATTTACTGTGTGCGAGGATTCTGATTTCGCCCATCAGATGGTCATGGTCAACCACAGAATCATTGCCGAGCTCTTTCTTACAAATATAGCAACTTGTTTGAGCCATCAGCCTAGCTTCATTAGTTGTTATTGGCTTCATCAGAACAGCGATGCTTTATATTCCTGCAACCCACTTTGTTAATTACACCAATTTGTCCACCAATTGGTACATACAATCCTCATCCACAAACTCCAGATATTGAGATAAAGATGGATTGTATGAATACACCAGCAGAAGGCTGCAAGTATAGGCAACATGTTGGTTCTTGGTGGTTGTGTTACATGTGTTATTATTGGGTAGGCAAGTGGACAAGATTCTCAAATAACACTCAGTGTCGCAATAGGTGATGAAACCCGATCTTTACTCTTTGGCATAAGCCCTGAATTCAAGGTACTTTTTGCCCGAGTGGGGAAAGTACAGCGAACAGCTATGTGTTACTGGCAGAGGATTGTGTGGTTTGAGAGTTTCTCCTGTTATGAAATATTGGAGACAATAAGTGTAAATAAACTCCTTGTGTTTGTTCTTATTCAACTGGCTGTTAAGCAGCCGTTACAAATCTTTAGTTGACACAAAATTCAAATGTGCGGTATTAGCACTGGCACAAATGGCCAGCACATATACATGGCGAGCATTTCATACAGAAGCAATATGTAAGGGGACGATTAACCCTTCCTGTGTATTGTTAAAAGTTTCATCAATAATGTTTCTATCTTTGTCTAATATACAGCAGACATTGATAGAAACAGAATTGGTTTCCTTAAAAAATTAATGTCACTCAATATCACAGGAGTCGACAATTCTTCAGTATTCAGAACCTGGTGAGGTTTTGGATACGAAGAGGAACTATCTGCATTTTTTGCGACGGGAAATAAAGTCACTACCATTGAGTAATGGAAGCCCATATCTTCCAGGAATTGCACATAAATGCAGGCTTTCCTATTGGCAAAAACTTTGGTAATACAGTGTGTGCAGCACTGATGGTAAATTGCCTATATTATGAAATAAGGACATCCATAAACAATATAAGTTACATTGCCCAGCCACTGCCACTAGCACTGAACTCGCTAAGTCTGTTTGTGAGGTAAATTACTATGTTCTTGTCATACAATTAACCAACATTTTTTTGAATGCAGGATGGTAAGAGCTTTACTCTGAAAGTGGAATATCTCCCTAATGCCTTCCTCAGCGGGCCTATTCTTTACTAAGTTAACTGCTAGGGAGACGTGATATTAAAAGGGCCGGGGTGTTGCGTCAACTTATGCCTGAATAGGTGCTTTACACCTCTCAAAAATTGTGCAATTACCACATCAGTTTGGGACCTATCATTATTGATACGTGCATCATTGCGTCTTACCTGAATGGGGTGCCAAAAATGATGTATAACAGTTCAGGAAACAACGATTCATCGCTCTAGGAGGGTCAGAAGTTGAATCAGTTTCCGACCTGCTCGTTTCACAAGAACTCTCTGTCTCCCTGTCAGACGAAATTTCTGTATCGGACATATCCGATCCAGAACTACTTTCGGTATCTGACACATAGTGTTCGCCTAACAAACTATCCAGTCACCGATGCTAGGCCCTGGGGGAGACTACATAACGCACCTAAAAATTTCCTCCCCTTACTCACCGATAACTGGGATTCGACACAAAAGAGGGCGAATGTCGGATCAATTGATGAGCGGAGAATTTTGCACAGTTGGGAGTTCGGAAGACGAATTACAAAAGAACCAGGAGTCGCGCCACTTTTATAGTTAGTGCTCGGACCAAAAGGAAATTATATGGGTTGTGAGCGAGTGTGGAAGCATAATATGAACCCATTCGAATAATTTTATTAGTTTTAAAAACAATTAACATGTTTTTGTTATTGCACAAATTGTGTTTTGAAATTCGAGCACAACTTTGCGACAGATAAAAACAGTCGACATTTGAATGACCTCTAAATCTGAATTATTGCAAAATTTCACCCTGCAGCTCAATCCAAACATCGTCAAATATAAATACTGAATTGAGTTACTAGTCACTTGGTCATATAATGTAAACTTTATTACTGAAAGGGAACTATTGCATTCCTTCAATTAACGACAGAATGTTAGCTAAACATTGATATTTCTCTTGTTGTATTTTTTTAGAATACACATACACTTTCTCAAACATTTAGCTGTTTGGATGTTCTGTTAATGATATAATACATGTTTTTCCACACGAAAATTGACCGCTTATAATGCACCATATATTTGGCAGTAAAACCATTCCATGTTTCTGTTTAGTTATATTTTATTTCGTCGATACAATTACTGTAAGATGCACACTTTGTTTTACAATCTTCATTTGTACACAAAAGTGTAACATAACGTACTGATGTATGAGCCTCTATATAGGGTCACATTCAGTTGAAAACAATGGCTCATACCAAACGTACCAAAAATGGTCGCGGAGTATTAAACACATTGATTAATAAATTACTGTATGAATGACATTTTTCAAAATACAACTACTGTTATCCAGGAACGAAACTTGCAAAACATCTGGAAACTAACGATCAAGGAATAAACTCTTTGGATAACGCCTGTAAAGAGCACGACATAGTTTATGCTCAGACAAACTATTTGGATCAAAGGCATATAGCAGACACTATATTGGCCGATAAAGCAGCGAATATAAGGATGAATTCATCCACATCCACAGGTGAAAATCTTGGTGCTTGGGTTGCAGACAAAGTAATGCTAGCAAAAGTAAAAAGGTATGGGAGTAAAATGCAAAGCAAAATTAAAAACCAAGAAAGGTGTGATATTGCCATTCATTCCCTGCATTATCAGCTCTTGGAGCTCTAATGGGCGGAGTTTTAGGCCTTAGTAGAACAGTAAGTTTTAAATAGCCTTCCAAAATGTGGACTCACAAACAAAGATAATATTGTATTAGTAAAGAAACTGAATATTCAATATTTCCAAGGTGTGAGAAATGATTTACCGAAGAAACTAATCCTTTGTCGTTATATGATTGTTAACTTAGATTCTAAACAAAACGAAGGAAAAAATTGAATTGGATTACTTAAAAACTTAAATCAATCATTGTATTACAATAGTTTTGGTTATTTAAGTCCTATAGTTGAAATACTCAAGTATTTAAAGCAGGTGCAAATCAAATACAATTACAGAACAGAACAATTACCAAATACATTCAATTGTGGACGTTAATGTTTAAGGTTTATGAGTATAAATAGAGTATTCAAGTACGCATCTGTGCATTAGTAACATCTATTAGTAATATGTCAATTACGCTGATATTAACTGCTAACTCCTCGCATATCTGCTCAGTTTATTTCCCGACTCGATATATATCATGAGCTGTAGAACCAGTAATTAGGTTTCGTCACATATAAATATATTATGGTGGAAGGTCTTTTGTTAAAATTAACTAGACGCTTTGCTGTTAAAGAATGACATTTATACAGAAATGTCAGTTGACATCGTGAGAGGCGAAAATCGATTTGGAACTAAATACTACATCGAAGATTATTTAAAGGAGTGACATTTATGAAAATGGAGATAGGATCATCATCGAATCGCCATCAGTGTAGATATTGCGGTAAAGTATATGCATTAGTTCAAAATACTAGGCGTCATAAGAAGAGCGAATGTTCGGAGAATCCATCTTGTGTGATATTTAGCTGCAAAAACTGTAATAGACAGTTCGCACGAGTGATAACTTGAATAGACATGCCGAAGTCTGTAAATATAGTGTTACTACAGAGAAACACGTAACGACTTCACTACATGATATAATCACAAAAGGCGAAGAAAGTATCTTGAATACTAGCAACGAACAGTATAACATACATCCGATTAATATGAAATATACACGTTCTAAAAGGATATGTGAACTTCGAGAAAACATTGTAGCGCCAAAAATTGCAAAGACTTATGTCGCTAACGATATTCTTCCTTCAAAGGAAAGTAAGCTTGATATTTATTACAAAGCAGTAGATGAAGACAACATTTATGAGGGCAGTAATAGTGTTGAAGACGATGATTCTATTTCCCTACAAACTTTGCTAAAAAAAAAGTGATGTTATTAATGCAGAATACGACAAGAACGTGCACTACATATGTCCTGAAAACCCCAATATACTTATTGTTTGACTTAAACATTAAATCAGCTTGTATAGTAAGGGGATATCTTCAATCATCGGTGTACCTAAACAACGGGACTACATTGAATGCAAAACATTGAAGTTTTATCTGCTTACAGCAGAGAACTCTAAAGACTGCCTATATGGGAAAAAGTTGGATAGTAAATTAATGTGGTTTTAATTTAGTGAACCCTACAGTACTGCTTTTCTGAAACAGTAATTATTTCAGAGGTATATAAAATCGAATGTAAAGATTTGTTTTAGGTAAACAAAGTAAATGCTTGAGAAAGTGAACGAGGGGGAATATATAGTTCAGTTAGAAGTATTAGGTTTCCCTCAGGTTGTTTAAGTCGGCTGAATTCGGTGTGAGAAATATCCGAACTGAGGAGTGAGGATTGAGGAATGAGAACTGAGTAATGAAAATTGATGATTTAGTAATGAGGAATGAGGTTCGAGGATTGAGTAATGATGAATGAGGGTTGAGTATTGAAGAATAAGGAATGTTTTTCTGTGACATGTAGAGCAGTAATTTCATGCAGACCTGTGTCATTGCATAAAGATTGTCGCAAAAGTGAACACCGATAATGTATGATTTAAATCTCGCTCCTAATCTTTCGAAAATGTATCATTCGTATATCTATGCGATACATTGACATGTCTGGGGTGAAACATTGTCATCGGAAAACTGACAAACACTATACATGAATTCTAATGTACAAATGCTCGCTAAGCATTTTCATTGGATTTTATATTATTTTTAATTGTATCTGTTGTTGTTAGTGTAGATCCAGTGGGTCTTTGATAACAAAAATCTATGTCCTGCTAAGCTCGCTTGTGTAACGAGTATTAATTTGGTTAACAATTTTCCATTTATTTGATATCGAACAGCATATAATAATTGTGTTTTTTAAGAAACACTTTTTACAAACAAGTGTTACAAAATATTTTCAGGTTGGAAACCTGCATTATTGTTTTGGAAACATGCAGAAGTCAATAAAACACAGAAATTGTTTCAAATTATTAATTGTATAATAAAAATAACTAGAACTTTTATTATAAGTACAGATATATATATAATATTTTTATTACATACACAAGACATTTGTGTCAATTAAACTATGTACAGAGTGCATCATCAGTTAACATTGCACAACATTTCCAAAGGTGCTATCAAAATGACATAATGATATAACAATCACACATTGATATGCAAAAAGTCAACAACAGGCCTAGGCCTTCTTTCAGAATGTTATTTTAAATGTATGGTTATGAATCACCATGTGAAATTAGTTTTGAAATGGTCGATAGCGAGCGACTGGGGAGGAGCCCTCTATTGACAATGTAATAAGTACTTCACTGCGTATTACTGCATGCAGTGAGGAGTGGAGTTATAAATATAGGAGGCGATTTACAGGATTAATTCACTTGGGACGGAGACGTTTAACCTAGAAATTGACTACGAGATGGTCCAAGAAGGATATAAATAAGTTTATTTTAAACAGTATGGAGGAGAGTTACAAGAACAAAAATGTAACGGTTTTGAGCATTGGTGATGTACCTTTGGTCTGAACCAAGAACCTAAGTTCAATGAAACCATAGTTTGCGAAGACTGTGCTATACGATACCTGTAACGCAACAGCAAATTACCATGTACACTAGAGGACTTATTTGCAAATAGTAATAGCAAAATTATCGTGGAATTATGCAGAAACCGGGAAATCTCTTAGGAAATTAATAATCAAGAATTTGAGAACACTATTGGCTGGAAAGAAGCTTGTAATGTTGTTAAGCATTTGTTTAGTGGTCATTAAGGAATGGCCTCGTTACCCTCTGTGTGTAATAGATGGAGGTGCAATGTTGTCAGATTTCACCTCTACTTTATCGATATCTAAGTGTAATACATCTATCAAGATGTGTTATGAATTATGTATGATAAAACAGTATTTGACTAACGTGTATCTCTAAAAGTTTAAAAGGTCTTCTATTTCTTTGAGTATATCAATAATTGTTTTGCGTGAAGTTGAAAATGGAAGAAGATAACAAATTATAAATTGAATATTAGCAAATTGTTTACATGTTGGAGTAAAATTATTAGAGCTTGTTTAATAAAGAAATAGTCTCGTTCAACAATTTGGCTTTCATATGTAAACATAAAGTTCTTTAAATGTATATATTGAGAATCTTTGCAAGGAGAGGATGTGAAGAAATGTCTTAAAAATTTTTTAATGAATTGGCAATCATCCTGTAACATTTAATTTTCATTTTGTAATGTACTAGGTAATCGAAGTGTAGTCGCAATGATTGATATGTAATAGCTTTTGTGATGTCTAAAATGTATACTTATCTGTGAATGTTTGCCAGCTTTTATAAAATAAAATGGCTGAAAAAATAACTTTGTGTTTCTCTGACTTTCAAACCAGTTTAAAAACCACTTTTTAAAAGTGTAAGAAACTACGAATTTAACACTACCGGAATTAATTTAAAAGAGGATTTCATGTAAAAGAGGAATTTATTTTCAAACCATGTGACTGAAGTCACTTATAATGTTTCACAAAATATACTAGAATTATCGAGGCCACTAAAAATGAGATTCGTAATTTTTATCATTTAAAACTGGCATTTAAACAGTAAAGATTTTCTCTCGCAGAAAACGTCTATTTAGTAAAGATTCCCTGTGTGATTTAAATGTATAGTTTATCATGAAATCTAAAGTATGAATTAAGATACTAACACTATGTGAACAAAACTAATTAAAGGTGGAAGTCTAAATTTTAACAATCCATGTGTGGGTCCCTCCATCATAGCTGTTGAAATCTATAATACTTGATCACAAAATATTATAGTTTATGAATGAATGGAAAAACTTGTTTGTAAGGATTAATGTTACTTAAAACATTGTTTATTTAGTGAGTCAGTGCAATGAGTGTGGAGCAGGAGATCCCCAAGAAAACCAAATGGATTCAAAATTCGAGATCGACCCCATCTTGAGACGAACACGGTATGGGAGGCAAGCAATCTTACCGCTCAGCCACTAAATTCTGACAACAAATGTGAATTTAATAGTTTTAAACTAAGTCGGCCCAGATCTACATGCAACAACCGCACTCTGGTTTGCACATAAGTACGTTATCCGACAGTTAGGCAAACCGTTATTAACACAGAGAAACAAATACAAACACGTAAAACATTACTACTATAAGTTGGTGGTTTTTCCCGCCCTACTGAAACCGGTTTACAATTGAAATAAACGAAATTATTTACTGTCATTCAAACCAGTGAATGTAACTTGTAAATAATTTTTAATGATTCACTTGTAATGTACCGTGGATTATTTCAAACTTAAGTATCACTCAAAAATAGTTTCATGGGATTTATCATTTAATGGTACATAAAAATTGCTAGATGTAAATGTCACATAATTCACTAGGAACGTACTTGATTTCAAGTTGAAATCAAACCTTATTTTCGCAATACAAGAACTAACATGATGAAATTACTGGTTTTTACTAATATTGAACCCATTATGTTTGTATCCATTCCCCCAGCAGAAATTAGGTACACTATATTGCTAGACCATATCATTACATTTTTGTACTAACTTTGTGGATTCAGGTACGTGCTTGAACCAAGGCAACAGTTTTGGGGTAGTCAGGCCTTGTCTCCTTGCTGCTGGCCGGAGGAAGAGCGTAGGCCACACCCAGTCTCGCTACCTGCCCCCACAGGCAGCGTGTTTCCACCGAGGGCGCCCTAAACGCATCCCCTCCGGGAGTGGCCACGCCTTAGCGCCCTCCAACGGCCTCCGCATTTTCGTGAACAATAACTTATCAGCCATGATGATGAAATGTCATGTGGACACTCCACGCTCCGTGGTCTAGTCTGGGAGCTTGTTCCGCCTTCGTGGTGGCCAGTCCGAGTTAACAGTTTCGCATCATGCGCTAACCCAAGATATCACTCGCGCTCTGTGTTACAAAGACTTGTTCGCACTCCGCTCTCACACTCCGATCGACTGTGCTGGCGATACATTTTTTTCTTTCCCTTGCTAGCCGTAACAACGTTATAGCTAACTGAGATCTACAACAACTGCTGCAATATCATTGCCAACTCTCTTCTACAACTGGTGCACCAACAACTGTTACGAGGGTGTATAATCATTAGCTATCTTCATCAACTGCCACACCAACAACTTTTAGGAAGGAGTATCGTCGCTCTACCAGAATCTACTTGTCATTTGCTAACTATAACTGCTGAAACAACATTCTACCAATTTATGTTAACCATAACTGCAGAAACATCACTTTACGAGACTCTGCTAACCATAACTGATGCAACATTTGTTACGAGGGTGTATCGTCACACTACAAGATTCGCTTATCATCGGCTTTCCCCTGCTTTAAACCGAGGTCTCCGCTTATCTATCTGTCTGCGAATTCAAAATCACCAAAGTGCTTCATCATCATCATCATCATCGTAGGCGAAACTTCCATCAAAGTGTAGATAAAGTGAAACACCGATTGTGTCAAGTACGCACTTTCCCGGATGTGTACTAAAAAGTGTTCATATTTGCAGGAGTATTAAAAATTAATGCCTTTATCTGTGCGAGTGGAGAAACGACGATTAATTGTAAATATGAATGAATCTGTGTACATATTTTGTTCGTTAAAAAAAGACAATCCACTCTGCTATATATTTTGTGTGTAAACAGTGTTTGTGTTGGATTAAACCGAAAAAAAGGTACGTGATAAATTAAGAATGAATTTAATTTGTGCTTGCGTTTGTTTTTATTTAATTCCTCCTGTATTTACAATGGTCAAAACTTTTAGTCAAGCCTGTGGGAATACGGGGGAACACACATATCAATATCTTACTCACTGGGGTAAACATATACACATTTTATCTAACAGTTTTCAGCGAATATTAATAAGGTATTAAAGAAGATGAAGGTATTATTTATACAAATCAAGATCGATAAAACATTTAAATCAATTTATTATTTTTTAAATATGCCAACGATGTGTGAAGGAATGGTGAACACGTTTGAGCATAATTATTACTTCACCTAAAGTTTTCTTACTTGAAAAACCTTTTTTTCTAATATATGGGTGGGACATGGCACTGGCAATTATTCTTGCTCCAGTTAAGTAATATTTTTTAGTGTGTTATAAGTGAGAAGAAATATATGTGTGGGACTTGCACTAAGTGTTTTCAAATTATACGAGCTTAAACAATTTATTTTCTTAAAAAGCTTTTCACATGTATTGAAAAAAAGAGGTCTTCCATGGTAACATGTATACAACAATAGTTTATAAGTTTTCTACAACGATGATGGAATGAGTCAGCGAGATGTGCATGCTGCTGCTGTGCGTCTGGCAGACCTAACAAAAGTCTATGTCACACAGAGGAATGGTTTGCGCTACACGTAATTTTAGCAGACTTGTGAATCATTTACACAAGATGGCAAATAGTAATATGAGGTGGGAAAAGAATGAAATAAAAAAAATATAACTAAATAGCATTGTGTGTGTGTGTGAACATTACTAATCAATTTTTCAAAATAGTGATTCAGAAGTGATTTAATAGCATTTTCATTGAAATACTTGAAAAGTTTTGCAATTGGTTGGTACATTTGTAAAGGAACTTATTATTACGGATGTAATTTTTTAATAGTAAAATTGCCTTTCTAACCAAGTCTAATACCAAAGAAATAGGAATGTCCAAAGAAATAGGAATGTGGGAAATGGTAACCAAACTCTGGGATTTCTTGAAATGATATAAAATCTTACAGTTTTAAACAGATGTGTAGTTATTCCTTGATCTGAATTGTGGTATTCACCAACATTGAGTGGTGTCGGTTGCGAATATAATTTGGGTCTCTTACATTAAATGTCTGGCTAGTCTCTCGGGGTTGATGTGTGTGTTATTTGTTAATAACATTTACACAATAAATAAAGATGCCAACATGTGTTTGCTATAAACTATAATATGGGTTCATACCTCTGAACATTTTTATAAACACATTTGTGTAGAGAGAATAGCTTTGCATATGAACATGCCTAGAAGATTCATGTGCGCGAAGGAAGAGAAAGAGGGAGAGAGGTTACTAGTATTGCTATCTGCTGGTGGGGCCATGAACTACCTAGATCCCGTGCAGTGCTCGCAGGAGCTGGAGCGGTTCAGGGTAAAACAAAACCTTTAATATCTCCCACGCTCATAAGAATCTTTAACCATAAATGCAGAAAACAATATGTTTATCTTCTTGTTAAAAAGTGTCAAGAAACATTACTTGAAAGTAAATCTGATTGGTCCCATATTTTAACATGTAAAATTTAAAATAATTTGCAAACACTTAAGCGACTACATACAATTGAGCGCTATAACAAATAAACACATTTGAATGGTAATTAATGATTTTATTTGAAAATTTAATATTTTTAAATTAATTTTTATATTAGTTTTTTACTAGTTGTAAATAACAAGACATGTAATAGCAGTATATTTGTGAAAATTAAGTTACACATTCGTAAAGTATATGAAAGAACCATGTAATTAAATAAATAGTTTGTTTTGCACATGGTGATTTAGCATTTGGGATGTGATATAGCCCGGGGCCAGGACATGAGAGCCAATATGGGGTGCATTGCACGGTGGGCAGCAATATTCACATGATGCGCCGGGGCGGTGGTATACATGACTAATTTATTATTATTTGAAAGCTATATTTGTTTTGGTAAAAATGAATTATTTTTCGAACACGGAATTATTGAATTTCTCTAATTGCACAATTCCCTCAGTTGTTCGGCACCCTTCAGCTCGGCATCACAGCTTTCGAGCTCAGTCATACGGTGAACAGCAAAGAAACAGCATTGACTCTGCTCAGAGCACATTCCCTCGTCGGCCAGCAACCAGGAAGGGCGTAACCTGCTGCTCTCTCCCCCTTCCTGCTCTCATCCTCCATCACAGCTAGCCGACCAGCAATCAGGACTGATCTCTGCCGCTCTCGACACTCCTCTTACAGTTACCCTCCCCTCCAACACATTCCATTGTCAGACTCTGAACAGGATGGACCTCTGTGGCTCCCAGCACCCCTTTCCCCTCACTCAGCCTTAGAGCTCATTGCATTTCAGGTTCTGAACAGGATGGACATCTGCTGCTCCCCCTCCCCTCAACCAGCCGCAGAGCTCATTCCACCGCTGACCTCCAACCAGGATGGACCCCTGCTGCTCCCGTCCCCCTCCCCTCATCCACCCACATACCTTATTCCATTGTCAGACTCCGAACTGCCAACATCGAAAATGGCCCTTAATGCATTTTTGCTACAAGAACGGGTAAACTCACATATGCTGCTGCTCCCACCTCTTACAGCTAAGTCGACCAACAGACTTTGGAGAGACAACATCTACCCTTTGGACACTTAACCCTTTGAACCCTTTCCATCAATTTAACTTTTCGATATAATTTAATCCAGTTTAAAAACTATTTAACCTTTTTTATAGCATTACTAAAGTCATTTTAACTCTTTCAATCAATTTAATATACCCTTCCAATAAATTTAATGTACCATTTCAATCAAATAGGTACGATTAACTAATTAACCCTTTGAACACCAAATGGTACTTAGGCAACTATTGAACTTTGTATAATTCATGTGCTCACTACTGCAGGGGGTGGGTTGGGGTGGAGATGGGGCAAGCACTCGTAGGCCCCTTGCCTCCCGGATCCTCTCCCAAGTTAAACAAATACACCCAATGTCAATAAGGCGACACAGCAATTTTTCCTATCCTGACCGAGACACCTTCCAGGTTAATCAAATACAGCCAATGTAAATAATGGCGAAATTCAGCCAGAAGTGGCACGCTCTCACTACTAGTAACACTCCTGTTACTTGATAAGCTTGCCAAAAGTAACCATATAATAAACATACTGTATATAAAAACACAATTAATTGCAAATTTTGCAAATAGGAATATTTGGCCTTTTGAGTGAAACTGTATTTTTGCCACAATGGAATGGAATAAACAAAACACTTTTCTGAGAATTATGCCTGTAATATGTTCCCTATATCCATTTATATTTACTCCTGTACAGATATAGCCCACCCTTTACAGAAAATAACCTATTACAGCGCTGCTCTTAGATTAGTTGTGATACGGAGTGATACAATTTCTGCAGAGAGGAAGTTGACACATCTGGCAAAGTGTTTTCGTTCTTGTTTCAATCATCTCCTTTGAACAATAACATCTCCTCCTTGTATTCCCTTCAACTGGATGGTGAAAACCTACATTCAACATTGTTTTGAATCTTGTCGATGGATGACTGCTGGGTGTTTTATTTCTTGTTTGGGCCCCTTCTCTCCCGCAAACAATCATGCCTTCATGTAAACCGACAAGAAACTGTAGAAATTGTAATTTCCGCTAATATCTTTGAAAACAATCCATGCATTTATAGCGGAAATATTTAGAAGCATGTAAAAGACTTTCTTCTACCATTTTGCAGATATTTTTTCATTATAATACAGTGTTGACATAGTCAGCAATATCTACCCCTCCCATTGTCATATTAAAGAAAGCTACTGCATCGGGGCATTCAACATCGATTGGGGTCCTATTTTTGTGTAAGTTTCACAGTTTTTTTGTATTGCTGTGACAGCTACTGTGAACTAAAAATTTTGTGTCGTGCCACTTGCCCGCCAAATAACCTGATGTATTTTGTAATGCAGATGAAGCCCTTCTTTCAAGTTTTTTTTTTTTTTTGCCAATTTTGGCACATTTTTCCTTGTCTATATTACAGCACCAGCTGCTGTATTACGTAAAGTGTCTCTCAGACGTATTTAGGTTAAAAAAAAACTATAAAAACATAGAACTGTGTCTGAGTTATAAATAGTTTCTGCCAAATTAGCAACAAGCCTCTCTCCTAGTGTGCCATCTGTATGTTTGGTCTCTTTACCACAATAAAGATTGAAATCATTAGCGGCATGTATAGTTTTAGCACTGATTGCCCCTTGAATGTGGTCATGGAATCATCAATGATTTGTACATCACTATCTGTTTTACGTGTCCGAAATGTAGTTTTCAAACAGGAAGTTAATTTTTCTATGTAGTACAATTTACCGACACTGTCTGGTTTTTCTGGTTCATTGCAATAAAGCTTCGAGAACAAAAATATGTACCTATCTCTCGACATTGCATTATTGATTGTAATTTTCCAGTGAAACATTTGAGGAACAATAATGAGAAAACTGAGTAAGCCTGTCGTAAGACATGAGAAATGAACAACCTAAAGCTGTAATTATTTCACCCTCATCAGTCATTGAAATTTTCTTTTTCTATGCCATTTAAAGAATTTGTGACCTCTTATTTGTGCAACGAGTAATAAATACGAACAAACCTTTTGGAAACAGTTTAAAAAAAAAAAAAAGTGCAATTCTGAATAGCCTCGATTCAAGTCCCCTAAAATGGCACAGTCCCGCAAAGGTGGGATAGACTTTCTTGGCACAAAGTCGTCTTTTACATTAGACCATATAACATTATCATTGCTACCTGATGACACACTGCTACTGTTTTTTTACCTGATATTTTATATGTACTTACACCAACTAACTAGGGCGCAGGCAGGTTGCTAGCTGTTAGTGAACCAGCTCGCCATTATTTCAAAGCTTGTTCATTTTCTACTTCCTCAGAAGACTGTAAAGAAGATTTCATTTCTTCAATATTTGAATCACCTCAAACTTTCTGCCTGTAATATAGGTCATCTTCTTCACTGGCTCAGATATCGTCGTCATCTGAATCTGAATCCTTCATAAGTAGCTCGTTTATTTCTTCAGGAGTCAGTAAAACTCTCCTGTAAAATAATTATGAAATTGCTTTCAATATGACTGATGGGACAATACCGCCCCAAAACTAAATACCAACTGGGACAAATGTGTCCAACATGAAAACATTATAACAATTCATAATCTGTAAGTTATTAAAGTTGCATTATTTTATAATACAACGATACTGGATATCAGTAAGTAACATAAAAACATTTATTTTGATTTGCCCACCTTCTGTGTTTATCAGAAGCCATGATGTTGCTTTCTTGATGCATCACACCTTCACACTCTGTTTGATAGCACCGGCCATACTGCTTCCTGAGCTGTTCTGCCACATTGAATAACCCCAAAATAAATGATAAGCAATCTTGACCTTGTACTGTGCGCCAAAACCGTCCCAGTAGGAATTTATAAACTTCTGCTGGGACATATGTTTACAGATAGTATTGAAAGGATTAAAATTATATGTCTTTAATGCAATGGGACAGTAGTAACTAAAGTAAATGTACTGTAGTTCAGCAATGTGTTGTGTTCAACCAAATAAGAACTACTGAAATAATTTTTGATTTGTAAATATAGTCTTCGGTCTCACTACTAGGAACTATGTTTCGAGTAGCTCCATGAGTTGGCACTTTGGCCTACATATTGAGATGACACTAGTGTAAAATGGATATATGTTATCTATAACTTATCAAATGTCTCTGATATTTAAGAAACGCATAGCCTCAATATAATTGAGACATTTTAATTTAAATAATTTAAAAATGAGTCGCAAATTGTCCAAGGAAAATATATTAAGGAAGATTTCAATCAAGCCTGGTCTACGTAGACAAGTTTGTGGTACATAACTCTGATCTATGTAATTTATTTTGTACTTAGCATTTTTGCACTTATATCCTTAATTTTCTCAACGCTATGTTGAGGCTTAAGAAATATTTAATTATTTTTATAAATATTATATCGTTGTAACTTATATTTTTGTAAAAATGAATGCGCACAAAGAGTTCATGCTAGAATTGCTGAATGATTATGAATTTATACCACACAGGCAAATATTTTTTAATTCTTTTTTTTCGCCTATTTATACAAGTATGTTACCACCGAGTATTTAAATATTTTTCTAATTTTGTTCATAATTACATGCACTGTAACATTACATTCCAAAATTGTAGCCGTATGAAGTGTATAGGCATGTACGAAAATGTGTTCCTAATTTGGGTACATTTTGTAAAAAGAAAGATACGACTAAACAAGTTTCCCCAAGGCCACTACTCGGGCCGCCATGTAGGAAACACGGATGGCGTAATAATAACATTACGTATTAATTATTTAATAGTTATGTTTTCAATTTAATTGGTGTTTAGATTTTACCTGATAAGCAACGAAAGCTTCTTAAGGAAAAACCATTGACGGAGAAATTGGGGAAGAATCGTTCATGGTCTGTATTGGGAAGGAATAGGCCAAGAACTGTATTAAGCAGCCAAGATGTCAGAAAACCCTGTAAAACCAAAATCTGTATCATCTGATCGGCAGTCGAAAACTGGTACTCTTTACCAGTGCGATTTCTCATTCAGTTATTGCACTACCTCACTCGGTACTGCTCTACTTGACTCAGTGAAGTATAATTATAAATAATTAAAAATTTTAATACAGTACTATATATAAAGATTTTTCTAAATTTTCAAGTTCAGATGATTTCAAGTTTGGTAGTAAAGCAATTGCGAGTAAATAAGTTTAAATTGAGTATCTTTGCATGAAATAGGTAGAAAACCATTTAGGAAGCAAACTTTTACAATTATTAAAAAATATTGTTACAATTTCTCAAAGTCAGTGAGATAAATAAGGTTCGATAAGGGATGAGGTCTTAATTACAAAAAATATTTTTAAAATTAAATAACTAATATATGTCACAAAAAACTGTGTATCAAAAAATTTTTGAATTGCTTTGTAAACTATATGTCCATATTGACAGTTCCAATATTTATAATAAAATCGTAATCATATTTTCATACTGTTCCACCTTAGTTTAGTCCAAGTCTCACAAGTCCGCAATCTTCTATAGATCTCCGAGCGCCCACATGTACAGTAGCCTTCACTCGTCGGATTTTACGCTCTCTCGTCTGTTCATGCCATAAACACCTCGTCTGCCGTCGTCTCGCAATCTCCTGTCGTCGTCCGTTCTCTTCACCAATGTCCCTCGCCGCACTAGACTTCGCTCGGAAATCGCACGCAACCTGATGACATCTACCAAATTCCGTAAGCCATCGCCCAGAAATGTCTCTAAATTCGCGTTGCACCAAGGGTATTACTTCCCAAAATATTCTTGCACGTCCTCTAAAGGCGTCGGATTCACACAGGGGGAAGGAGGGGCTGTGACGCCAGCGAGGTCAGCTGTCAATCATTGCCCCGGCCGCCATCCACCCAGAGCAGAGTGCCAGGGAAAGAGGGGGTCGAGGTGTGAGAGACAAATCCCCCCCCCCCTTCACCATCCACACTCTACCAGCGACAGACCGCGCGCACATGATGCGAGAGGCCACGGGCGTAACAATGTGTCTTAACACTTTCGAGTTGGTGCAATGTCATACGAAATTCATTCAAGTTCAATAAACCATTAATATTATTGATCAATTTCGAAGTTACTGAAATCCCGAGTGACAACTTCTCCAATGCAGTACAGTGCGATTAAACATGCCAAAACCTTCTAAAGTATATAAAGTATATTTCAAAAATTGCTCATATCTGCTTGTGAAGCAAACTTATTATGAGTATTAAGGAGAAGCATTTGACAGAAAAGGATTCACGAATGATAATTAAGGGCTGGAAGAATCAGGGAATTTTTGTGTTGCTTTGATTCTGAATATATTGTCACTTATCAAAAAACGGTACGGGCATTTTTTTTTAAATTTCGCGTAGTTATTCAATCTCATGGTATAATTTATTTAAAAAAAACCATTATAATGAATATTATAAGATAGGTAACAAGAAGTTGCGCCATTAGCAGAAATAAACATTCATGTTGGTGATCCTCATAGTGATAGAAATTGTTCTAAATATAAAACCTATATTATTAAAATTATACTATTATTGTAATCCTTCACAGTAACTCACCTTAATCGCTCCATATTTCTGTAATAATCCATTATTTTTGTAGTGAATGCAAATACACATAGCATATTCGTTTTCTAGTTTTAATAATGTTATATTTCTGGTCAACATAAGGGTGTTGTTGATGCGTTTGATAGGCCCCAAAGTTGCATTGATAAGTTGCACATTGACTCGAATGGTAATGCATTGCTCGCATCTCAGAACGTCTCTTATTTTCGACGAATTTATCCAACTCTTCTCTTTTGATTTCCCTGTTAAATGTAAACAAACAGAATTAATAGGCATAAAAAGTTATTAAGTGGGTTTGTTTGATAGAGTATATTGAGAGATTCCTTACCCAACAAAATTATGATTATTATGCAATAAATAACAAGAAGTTACCGACACAACTAATGAGACTAGATTCCTCTAGCCTACATGGATGCAAAAATTTTTTAAGCATTTCTTAAAAGTTAAGATTGGGCGTAGGATTTGACCTCATGTTTACAGTGATATCAATAGAGATGGAACCAAAAACAAATGCCACACTAGACAGACGAAACCAAACACACTTATACATTATCTGGGTCTCGAATCCAGAAACCCTTGTATTGTAAGTGGGCATGAAACCAAATGCATTACTGTGGCATTATTTGGAGCATCAGCACCAGCATCATTATAGATGGTAATCAGTATATTTTTTGGTAGAAAGATATCACTAACTTGTAACAATTTCATAGAAAATTTGAAGCAAATATCTGAACTTTCTCATTTGATGCTATTGTGATAAAATTCCTATAAAGAGACTTTGATAGGCATATATAATGCTTCTAAAAGATACTGTTAATGTACAAATTTAGTTGAATTTGTACTAATTGCGCAATATATGATAAACTTATGTGTATTAATTGTAAATTTTGAAAATAACTATGAAACCCATTTAAGTCATACCAATCTAAATAGCCTACTGTATCCCTTTTTGTATTAAAACTTCAGTGGGAATTAATTTATTGGTTCTCGAAATAAGGAGTACTTGTTTAATTTTCTCATCTGACAATATCTTTAAAAAAGGCAGACAAAACTGGCTCCCTATAATTTTATGTTGCTTCTGATGGATACTATCAGGATACAATGTAGTATACAATGAAGTCTATAACTTTTTTTTTAGACTTGTAACATTTTGGTTAAGAATATGTTTTTCTTTTTGCATTATTGACTAATAATTTAAAACATTAATGATTGTTATTTAAAACATGTGCGACATTTACAGTGAACAGATAATTAAAGGTGATAATCTTACAGAACTGCTTTAACTACATGTAGGCAATGGGAGTTCACCAGAGCGGAACTAGATGGGAGGGAATTGAAATATATAACACAATTGATGATATTTATATTATAATAAAATCCAGATTTCCAATGCAAACAAAAATATTCGCCTCCATATATGAATCAATTAATTAAGGGAGGTGGAGAGATATACATGCAACATCAGCTTTATTCTAATTTACATGATTGGGACTATTGTTTACATGTAGGAACACATATGTTTTGGTTTAAAATCTGCAATACAATATTTATATAGTTTTGAAAAATGATATTTTTTTTTATTATGTGATGTATTTCTATAAACTTTGGTAAATGCATAACATTTGGCTTTAATTTTGTTTTTTATTTACATAATGATTGAGATATGATATATTAATTGAAACATTATTTTGAGTAATAAATCTTTCAGCAAAGGAAATGGAAAACTGCTAATCGGCAATGTACAAAATAATATGTAATCATCCCTTTAATTACCGAAACATACAAACTCCTGTATGTATGTAATGCTTGGCATCAAGTTGTTTCAATGTTTATAGCAATACATCACATAATGAAACAAAAAATAATTGTAATTAAATAAAATATATATATATAGAATTGCAGATTTTAAACAAACACAAATGAAGTTCATTCCTTTTATTTTAATAATAATATATTGAGTAACACTTTACGAACATTGTCTTGAAATGTTACAATCCCTTAAGATCTTGATTTTTCACCCATGAATCATGAGCTTTTGGGAATCCTTTCCAATGATTTAGTGATCTATCCTTTCCCCTTCTAATAACCTTGTCAACTAAATATTTATTTGGAGAATTAACCTTTTGCAATTCAAATTAATAAAATCCACATTTTATTGGTTCACCAATAATATACGCTACTTTCCAAATAATATACACTAGGGAATGAGTATCTAACTAAAATAACTTTAAATATTTCATATGACCAATTCGCAGTACATTTCTTCTCAAAAACACATTTGGCTTTGTAGATATGCACATATTATCCTAATTTAAATTTTAGTTTTCTCTCGTATATCACTTTGTATTATTATGTACAGTTTCTAATAACCTATTGTCTTTTGCATTTCAGATGACATCTGAATAGTTCTGTGATATCTTGAAATATACAAATTCATTATTTCAGGCAAAACATCCACCCTCTTGTTAGGTCCATGAAAAGTAAAGTGTTTATAGATGAGCTAGTTTAAATTATTGTTTAATCTCTCAACTACAGCAGCTTTAATTTCAGAGCATAATCCATAATGATTAATTTCATAATCTGTCATTAGTTTCGTGAAATCACTGTTAAATAATTCCGTCTGTTTATCATTGTGAAGTTTGTGAGGGGTTCGCTCCTTCAAAACAGTTTTCATTTCAGTTGTAACTTGTTTTCCAGTTTTGTTATTAATAGGTATGTCCCAAGCATATTTTGAACAGACATCTATTACAGTTAAAATATACTTGAATCCATTATTGTATTTTGAAAGCAATTTCATGTCACACAAGTCAGCTTCAAACAAATTGTTAATTCCCAGGGTAATAAATTTTCTTCTAGGAATATTTATTCTTACAGGAGCCTGTAATTCTTGGGCAATCTAACTAAACTTCAATATGAATATAACCCTCCTCAGTGAATCCTTCAATAATAGACAAAATTTTGTTTGTATGTGATTTATTGCCAGATTGATTTGATGTGATGAATGGTTTTTATCTGTTCAACTTATTAGGCTTGTTCCAATATACAGGAGAAAATCGATCGTCCACTACATCTTTATAGTTTTCACTTCCAACAATATTACCTAATAAATGTATTTTCAGATGATCTTCGTATCCATTAGAAAATCATTTAAACAATTATTCAAATAATCCTTCACACGCATATAATACATAATCACCTACTTGAATGTCATTTACAGGCCAAATTTTAATTACTGAATCCTCAGGAAACCATACATTCCTACAATGATATACACAAAAGGTGTATTGCATTTAGGCAAAGAAATATTTAAAGCTAGCTATCTTCATGTTAATTGAGAAAGCACTTCATTTTTCTTCTTCAATGGTTCCTCTTTCTTAATTCCTGCTGGTCTATCATTCGACACATATCGTAATGTATCCGATCTACTTGTAACAAGTTTAAATATTTGTTATTTTAAAACACCCTGTTCTAATTGTGCACATTTAGCGTGCAAATATTCCTCCTTTGCAGCAAATATAACATAAATAATGTCGATGCTGAGTCAGATATGTTTTTGATTATTTCATATTAACATTCCAGTATTTATATAAACTGATGCCCTTTTTTCTAGCTGCAACACTAGTTCGAATACTCTGAGGTTTCTGATATTTTTATAAAATATCATCTAATTGACTTAAAAATAAACCTCAATTAATTTATATCAAGAACTATTCATGTTTGCAATCGTCAATCTGCTTTTGGATTTCTGTTTGCATTACTAAACCTGATGTTTTATTAATATGACCATTGCTTATATTGTGACATATCTTCCAATCTTGCTATAAGTTTCTCTGTAATAATAATTTTTATCAAATCTTTAATTTTACTTTTAAACAATGTAAATTTTTATGTGTTCTAGTTAAAATATTTTGCAATGCAATTAATAAATATGCTAGAATTTCTGAAATGTAACTAATATTTGCAATCAGTTTTGCATTACCTTCATTTAACTTTATTAACTTGTCTTGTATTTCATTCGATTGTGAATTAAATACATCTAACATAATAGTGTTTAAGACTTCCAGAAAGTTTTATTCCCCACATCAATATCTTTCTCTGCAATACCTACATTACATTGTATATGTCCATTGAAATCACAATTCCCATTGCGAGTTTTGGTTAAACAATTATAACTATGTCTCATACCTCTATTTCTAAACTTCGAAGTACTCATTATTCTTCATATGGAAATAAAAAACTATCAATCCACACTGATACCTACCTTTATATAGGGTAAGTGTAGAAATAATTACCAGAAAACCATACTTGTCTTTCCAACAGCAAACAAACATATCTGTAAACTTTGTAAATTACATATCGCCTATATTATCATCATTGTAAATATGTTGTAGATTCAAATAGTACATTTTAGTAACAATTAAAATATTTCCATTACCGTGCAAATTGTTTTGGAGTAGGAGCATAACTTTGTGAAAGATAAAAACAATCAGCGATTGAATATCTTCCAAAACTAAAATACTTTTGTATTTCACCCTGCTGTTCACTCCAAATATCATCAAATATAAATACTGAATTGGGTAATGCTTCATATGGAGATACAAACTCGTCTTTATTACTGAAATGGAAATATCACATTCCTTCAATTCAAGATAAGATATTAGCTAATTGCTAATATTTTCATTAATTTATTGTTTTAGAAAACACATATACATTTTCAAATTTAAGTCAATTTGGTTGTTCCAACAGTAACATAATAACACAATTTTTTCCACATGAAGAATTCCATGTTTAAGTATTTGTTCAATTACATTTGCATTCTTAATTACATAGATAGCAAAAGAGAGAGCCAGCTCAGTGAACTTAAATAGGCAATTTCCATCAAAATACATGAAAAACTAACATACATATTTCTTGCTATTTTTAGCGCAAGTACAAAAAAAATTAAAAACGTAAAATCTGAAATTCGATAAAAAAAACCAAGCAGTTTAAGCTCAAAGTCAAGTAATTCAATAGTTTTTAATCGACTTTTTCATGTTTCTAGAAGCATCAATTTTTGATCCTCAAAAATAAGGAAATTTAAGCAAAAATCATTTAATTTTAAGCTAAAAACCAGCAATTATTTCAATTTTTTTCTCAACTGGCCAAGCAGGATTTCTGTAAAATAAAAAACAGCAAATTTTAAGCCTAAATCAAGTAAGTTTCTCGATTTCAAGTTACTTTTCCATGCTTTCTAGAAATGCTGATTTTGCAAGTGAGCAGTCTAAGTCAATCAAATTTAAGCCAAAATCAAGCAAAATAAACTAAAATCAAATAAAAGATCTTATTATTCTTTATAGATTATATTCGAAGCTATACTAACTTTTTAAAACTTATCAAAGTCGTCACCTATTTCACGAAGTACATTTTTATCGTCAACGTTTATAAGAGCAATGATTGCAAGTTTTGTAGATTAGATGGAATTTGAAAACTAATTCTCTGAGTTCATCAGAAGTATTATATAATATATAGGAAGGTGTATTTGAAACATCGCCACCTTTAAAAAAGGTTGTCATACTGCATGGTAACACAGACTTTGCATTTTTATTTATAAAGAAAGAATTTTACTAAGAAGAAAACTAGATTGTGCAAAATAAAATTTACACACACATCATACACAAATAAAAATGACACAAATACTGCACAAATAAAAATGACACACAAATCCTGAACAAATAAACAAGTTACAAATAAAAACTGACACTAGGAGAAACATCTCATTCAAATTTGAAAAAATAATTTTTTGTTAGATTAAACAATCTAACTATAGATCTTAAATTTTGTATTAAACTATCGAAACATTTTGTTGTTTCCATAAAATTGTTTTCATACTCCATTTACTAACTTAAAAACTTTACATTTTCAGTAATATTTTCTTTCAACTAATCATAAGTTAGATTAATTTGACTAATTGGAACAACATTACAAATATTTCCTGCTTCAACAGCCTTGTTAAAATCAACATTAATTTTATGTTTGCTTTATCTTTAACAACAGTTGTTTTTGTATATAATCAATCAATAATAAATAATGGTCTTCACCCCCAAAATGAATAGTAATTGATATTACCTTGAGTGTTTACAGTTTGTTTATTATAAAGTTCATTATTTCTATATAGAATACCTAGTTTGATTTTGAATTTTTAAAATCATTATAGGCAAAAAAACATTTTACCACAAAAGCCATTTTCAATATTTAGATTCCAATTTTTTTAGAAAATTTTTATTTCTTCTGTTTTTTACATAAATATTTCTCATGTTACAGAGATCAAACATAGAAGAATGTACATATTGTTCAACACGATTTTTTTCATTAGCTTGAAAGCCTACAATTACAAAAGCAGGCACATCAAATTGTAGATTATTAAAGTGATCTCTTATATCAAAATTAAAAACAGGTGTTCCAGCAGGAACTTTTTTTTCTAGAAAATTGCCAATAATTAAATATAATAGGTATTTTTGGATGTTTGAAGATTTTTTCTTTAATTGCAATGGCTGTTTTAGATTCATATTCAACAGTTGGCCACATAATTTTTTAATAACAATTTTACCTGGATCGGCATAACTTTTCTGAACTGCGCCATCTGTGTTCTTAGTTTCATAAACATTTATATACATAATTGTTAGACAAATTTCTAATAAAAGCAATTTTATAACTGCCTTTCCAATAAATTTCATTGTGATCTCGAATAAAACCAAACAGATATATCAGTGGATATGTTATTTTATTTGTTTTATCACTGTGAACAGATTTTGCATGATATTTATTATCAACACCAGTAAATTCTAAATAATGTTGTTCACTTGGAGACATTAACAAATTATTCATTGTTAAAGTTAAACCTGAGTCATCAACAGCATCAATAATATGTCCATGTTTTGAGATTTCGATTATAGAAAACTGGAAAGGAAAAAAGTTAGCACAAACATCAATATTATCTAATTTTACTTATTTTGCCTCATTATCATGCTTCTTCTCTCTTTGGTAATCTAAATTGCTCAAAAACATAAGCATACTTTGGGAAAGAAAATCCATCACCTGTAGGTATATAAAATTTAATTCTATAATTATAAACATTTAAATTCCCCCTAGTTTGATCAGTTGGAGGAAAAGTTTGCCTTTCAAAACTCTCTATACTTTTATTACTCTTATAACTCATTTCCAGTTGCAACAAAACATTTAGATTATCTACCAACACCAGAAGAAACATTATTTGAAAGAGAATTATTTTCTAAAGATAGGTCTCCAAATTTGGGTATAATACCTCTGAATGACTCAACAACTAGTCTTGGAAAATATATTTCTGGAGAATTAATAACATAAAAGAAAAATAGAGTTTGTGAGGATAAGGGCATTTTTTTTATTGGTGATACAAAAGTAAATATAGATGGTGATATTCTATTTGTCAAAGATAACAAACCTGAATTAAGAGAAGGCCTTTCTAAATTATTTAAAAAAATAGGACAGAAGAACTTGAAGGTAATTACAATGTTAATGATCTAAAAAATTACACAGAAATTGTTTTATTAGCCAATGCCATATTTCAAAAATATATTTCTTATAAGAAAAGGAATAATGCAAGTTCAAGTGTTGGTTCAAATTATAATCATGTAATTAGACCAATTTATGAAAAATACATAAAATATTCAAGCTCAAGATCAATACTAAACACACCAGAAAGAATGATTTCTCCAAGAACTCCTAGATTTGGAGAAGGTATAAAAATACAACAATTTGCCAAAAGAACATTTTTGGATGAATGATGATAGAAATTTAATTTTCAGATTATTTTTTATGTATTGTGAAGATAATGCTGGTAAACAATATGTTGAACAATAAATTTTCTGATTTTGTTATTAATAATCCAAAAGGAATTCCATATATTATAAGATTTTTTATTGTAATTCCTCATTATTTTTGGGATTCTGAATGCCACGGCAAAGGAATAATAAATTAGGAGTTAAACAATTTAAATTTGCCTGAAATGCATTTGCAAGGGTATAATTATTGTGGTCCATTAACAAAATTAGGCGAAATGTTAGGAAAAGGAGATACAGGAATAATTAATCAGATGAAGCATGTATATTTCATGATATTGCTTACAGAGATCATAAAGATTTGTAATCTATACACTAAACTGACAAATTTTTACAAAAAGAAACCAAGGAGATTATGTTAGATAAAATTACTCCAATCGGTGAGAAAATTGCTCCTGCAGCTGTTGCTTCAACTATATCTAGAATAATAAAATTGGAATGGGGTATTGAAATTAATTAATTACTTATAATTTTTCTTATAAATAAAGATAAAATATAACTTTTGATAATTCCATTGATCAATTAAGAGATTTGGGTATAGATCATTTTTAACAAAGAAATAATTTGAGAGAAAAAATAAAAATTTAAAAAAGGAATAGGTTTCTTATTAACTTTGCCAATACCAATACTCAAAAAAATTATTAAAATATAAATCTGGAAGTGGTTTATATCATGGAGGATTTTTTTGCTATTTATAATTCCTGTTTTAGCTGCACTTTGAGTTTTAGCTGGGGAGCCAGTTGATTTTATAATTCTGTTGAACATACTATAAAAATAAAAAAAGTATTAGAAGGACAAAATAGACATAATTTGGCAATGGAAAATAAATCAGGAAGTGAGTAGTTGCAAAAAAAAGGGAGAGCAAAAAAAATTGAATACATCACCTTTATCTAATTTCGATTTTGAAAAATATGTACAAATATTAAATGCAAAAAAAAAAATTCAGAAATGTTTATATGATTGACGAACTACCAAAAACCATGAACAAAAATTAATGTACTGTAATAAATTTTGACATTAAATCAATCCTGGTACTCATTGGGTTGTTATTTTAAAGAAAATAATGATGTTTACTATTTCGATTAGTTTGGATGTAATATTCCTACTAATTTAACTAATTACTTCAAAAAGAGAAATGTTTATTTCAGTGATAATCGAATTCAGACTTTTAATTCAGTTATCTGTGGACATTTTTGTTTAATTGTGTTACGTCTCTTATCGAAAGGTTTTAAGTTTCACTATATAATATCTTTATTATGACATTACTGATATATTTGGGAAAACATTAATCAAATCTTTAACTAAAACTCTGACACTAATACTAATGAATTAAATATATATATATATATATAGATTCACTATACATAGTGTATGGTCTCTCATTTACAAGATCAAATTAGTAAAGTGTTTGTTAATACACAATATTATGTTTCTCTTCATAATTGTCGAATTATTAATATGGCATGGTATATAAAAAAAATTTATAAACAAATAACAGATAAATTGCAAAATTTAAACAAATCAGTATTGAATTATTGTGAAACACTTGTTCGAAAGATGAAAATTTTAAGATAGAAAACTACCATGTATTTTATTTACATGCAAACTGGGATAAAAAATAATATATTTCACTAAGATAATAATCAAATTTTCTTTACTTTTTTGATAGACTGTACCATTTCTGGAATAATTTTTGCTAATCTCAATTTACCTGATGATAATGTGACTGTTATTTGTGATTCTAAACAAATGGACTACAGATATTTTTTTGTGTTAACATACATGATATTTTATCTTTAAAAATCAGAAAAAATTACATAGTTAGTTATGATGGTGGAATTATGAACAAAATAGGAATATTATGAAAAATACAAATTAAATAATTTTTTACTATTAAGTGGTGAACACTTGGTGCTTGAAGAAAAAATATGTCACTAAAATTATAATATACAAAATGCAAATACTAAAAATCAACAATTAGTTCAGAAAAGTAAATGTTCTATATGTAAATCTAATAAATGAACATTTAAAAAAATGCCCAATGTAAGAGAAGGAATAAATTAAAAATCATATAAACCAGCAGGAAGAAATTTTCCTAGAATAAAAGTAAAAACATATGGAATTTATGATTTATGGCAAATTGATCACTTTGAAATGGACACTGGAAATTTAAAAAGCATATCACATATTAACAATGGTTACAAGTATATTATGACAATCATCAATGTTTTTTCTAAATATGCATTTGCTTACCAATTAAATATAAAACAGCTAGGAATGTAGCAAATGCATTAGAATGTATACTGATTTACAGAAAACCACATAATTTACAAAGCGACAATAAGTCCGCAATAAAATATTTAAAGAACTCATTCAAAAATATAACACGAATCAATATTCTACATTAAGTGAATTAAAGCTGGTGTTGTAGAGAGATATAATCGTACAATTGAGAACAAAACATGGAAGAAATTTGCTTTAAATGGCAATTACAAATGGGTAAATATATTAGATGATCTTGTGGAAGAATATAACAAAAGAAAACATCGAACTATTGGTATGAAACCAATTGTAGTCAATAAAAATGGAAAGAATTTAAAACAACGAGATTGTGTGAATATGTTAACTGATCCAAAATATAACACTGGCAACATTGTCTTTTTAAGAAAAAGTAAATATCTTTGAAAAGGGCTATACAGCTAATTGGACAACATAATTATTTATCATTTTTGTGGTTTTAAATTATGATGTGCGTACTTACAAACTGAAAGATACTAAAAGAGTAGAAACAAAAGGAAGAATTTATAAATACAAAATTATTTAAACTAACTAAAATGAATATTTGGTTGAAAAAGTCTTAAAAATTATAGGTGATAATATTTATGAAAATGATTATCTTTTGATAACTCACACAATACTTGAATTAATGAAACAGATGATTTGTGATGTTATATGATGTTTTAAGAAATTTACATAATGAATCTTATTTATTGATATATTGTGAGGCATCAAATAATTGTCTATTGGAATTCCATATAAAGAAGCTAAAACATCGTTATTGATCAATATATATTTCCTTCGAACAAAGGAAACCAAATATCCTTAAACCAATTTCCTAAGCTTATATTATAATTATTATTCTTAATAAATTCAAAAATATTGAAACATTAGTTGGTAACTAATTTAGTATTATCAATCTTGCCATCTTCTAGTTTTAAGTTGTCTAATTGTTTGTCTAGACATTCGACCATCTTGTAAACAATAAGTTAGTATGTAGTAAACAAGTCTTTTTTATTTATATACAAACAAATATTTAACAGGCTGTACAAAGACTAATCATTTCAAACATAACATCATTTAATGTACACAAGATGTGAAGACTGTTCATTAATAATTTGTTTAACACACATAAAATGGATTGAAAATTCATTCATCGTTCATTCATTGCTCATTCATTCATTGTTCATTCATTCAACACACATTTCTCCTATGATGAGCTTTATTTTAAAATATTACTAAAGGTTTACGAGCTGTTAAACCACACCAGGGACCTCTCAGGTTTAAGGGTTGTTACACATCACTAGTGACCTGTAGTATATTTTTTCCGGCCTTCATATCGACACTAGCTAAACTCCTTTAGGCGAAAGCTAATCACCTGTCCACTCAGCAGCCTGTTTATTATTTTTTAAGTGGAGAGGAGATTGAGTTTTTAATTTTTATATATTATTTCTTTATTTTCTAGTATAACCCTTCTCATGTGATGTTGGCACCTTAAATCTTATGGGAACACTCCATCTATACATCTGTTATATTACATTTATATTATAGAGAGTATTATTTCCTGGAGCTTGAACTGGTAGCAATTAATAGCACCTACTGCTTGTATTTTTATATGAGCATGAGCAAGATTTTTCGGCTCAAATTTGGAATTATTTGTTGGTAATCTAATAGTGTAAATATGGGCACCTCACATTCACATTATTAAATTATCTGCTCAGTCCTGTGTTCGATCTGCTCAGGCCAGGGTTCCAATACATGACCTTCGCATTTGTAGTCAAACTTCGTATCACTGGGCAACCGTGACCATATGCTTTCTACAATGAAATGAAGCCTTCATGCAGCAAGTTGAAAGCTTCTTTATCTCAAGTCACTCATCAAGTGTGTCACAACTACTGCACCGAGCTCACCCAAGGTCGAAAAGTGAAGCCATATGCAGCTCGAGAGCAACTTGCTACATCAAGGTGTACTCAATTTTTTCTTCTACCTGCACACAGTCTGTGTTTTCCTGTTGCCTGTAGAGGCCAGTACATTATGAAAGCTTTCATCTGTCTAAACTTGGTTGCAGAACAGTAGGAAAGCTATATTCTATCGCTACTAGATGGCAGCATGTTTGCTGAAGCAGATAAAAGAGTTTTCACACAATAATTGCAGCTTTCAGTGTCACTGCTTATTGAGATGAAGTTATTTTATTAAAGTCCTTTATCTTATTACAATAGTTTCCTTCTGCCATTTTCTATTAAATACTGATATAATAAATCCATAATTTTGGCCCCAACATTTTGCAACAAATTTCTTTCAATTCTTCATAAGACATATCTCCACAATCTAAATTGTTATAAATTTGCCTCAGGTTTGTGTCATCTTGTCTAAAAATACACAGAAAGATTGTATTGTCTCTCACCAAATGCTTTGGTACGTTTGAATATGTTTGGACTAGATAAAATACATCAAAATTTTATGTATTCCCATAGTGAAATATTAGCGGATAACTACCAGGTTGTCTAGAATATCATCATCAAATATAACTAGAGACTCATTTTTACATTGGTCTAAGGGAATCATTTCATTATTGCTATTTAAAAAATAAGCTATCTTTTCATCAAACTTAATGGATACATCATCAAAATCATTTTGAAACTGAATGTATTTTGGTTGATTTAAACTTTGTGGACAAACATAACATTTATAAAAATTTACCCATCCTGGATTATAAATGAAATTTATCCTCAAATTGATTTTTCCACTTCCACTGGGTCCAACTATAACTGCCCTCATATTGTCAGGCAAAAGTTCGCTATTCTTTTTTTCTTTACATTTCCTTGGTAATTAGAACACCAACACTCCAAATTAACATTTTCATTTAATAACATAATTATCATAATAAACAGATAATGAAGTATTTAATTTGTCAAATAATGGTTAAATTCTTAAGAATAAACTTCACTATGACATCATTCATAAAGACAAATCTACAGTATTAATTAGTTTTCGCACAAACTTTGTGTCACCCAATATATCCTATAATACTATAATGAAAATTGAACAAATTGAGTGGTGTGTTTGATAAAAACAAATTTATCTCTATTCAAAATGGGCAATACGATGTTGAATCATTAAAAGAATCTATAAATTCATTCGAACCATTTTTAACAATGAACATTGAATTGATAGCAGATAATGCGAAAAATAGAATATCTATTAAATCTAAGTTTGATATTAAATTTGACGATGGATTATCTGATATCCTTTGTTTGGAGAGAAATTTCCTTTTTGAAAGAGACAAAGTGGTTGTAGGTAGAAAATAACTTAATTTTAACATTTTAAAACAATAAATGTCCACTGTAATCTGGCATATGGAATGTTCATAAAATATGATGAATCTAATTGTTTAGAAACAAATATAATTTATAGTTTTCCACCAAAAAACAATGGGTTTTGGAGATTATATTGATTATGAGCCCACATATCCAATTTTTTTAATAAAATACATACTCAATGTTTTAATCGTATCGTTTTAGAAATTTGAGATGAAAATTGTAAACTAATTGATTTTTATTGTGCTGATATTGACATAGTTTTGGATATTAAATATGTTTAAAATATAATTTGAGGAATTTCAGTGGTTGGTATGCCAACTGCTGAATTATTCAACTCTCATTAATAAAACTATAAATATTGATATCCATATGATAATTTATCTATTTTATTTTCTTATATAATCTTTTGTCACCACAAAGACTAAATGCTATTTTATTAACTTTGCCTGTATATATTTATGTTTCTCACTCTTTATTATATAAATTGTCTAATTTTGTATTTTTTCTTTAAACAAACAATTCTTATAGTCCTCAAATGTCATTCTATTATTAACTACACATTTCTTTACACCTTTCGATCTTTTCTTTTTTTTATCATCAACTCTATATGCGTTCATTTTAGCTCTTAAACCTACAAATTCTGCCATTTTTTAACCCATTACATTCATCTTTTATCTTACCTAAATCTTACTTATTTATTTGCATTATGATATATATGTAGTCTTTGGTGTAATCTCTTGTATAAAAATTTTTTATCATCGACTTCATATGTTCATAAAATTCTTCTGTTTTTGTTATAATGTAGGAATTTGTATCTTGATAGCATAATTCAATGCTATCTCCGTATTTTGGTTTCACACTTTATAATGAAAATTATACATTAACTGTTTCGATACGTCCAAAATTGAAATACCCACATAAATAAGCTTATCAAATTTTACAATAGTTTTGTTCATATGGACAGCTGCAAGATTCTCACTAAATGTAGCACTTCTTTTGAAATTTGGTTTTGCTACTAATTTATCACAGGCTTTTTCGTTTGAGATCAGTCTTATATCCACCCCGTTTCTTATGTTTCACATAGTTTTACCAAAAACAGAATTATTCATTAGTTTATAAAATAAATTTCATAGTTGTTTTTTTGCATTTGCTCTCGTGTATTTTCTTAACCAATCAGACTTAAATAAACTTTAATATTTTATGTATATTTGGAAGCTTTAACCTATTATATAGATGTATCAAATTTGCAATAGTATATTACATACTTTTGTTTATTAAGTAATGCTGTTAATAATTTAGACTGATTTGTTCTTGGAACTACCTTATTTTCTCGACAAAGTAGAAGATCTTTATGTAATTTATGTAGATCTTGTGGATTCACTAAATCTACTTCTAAAATGTAACCATGATCAGAATCATCCTTAAGATTTGATATACCATTTCATTAAAAAATTTATTTAAATTCTGGATAATCAACCCATTCAAAACAACTATATGGATAATATTGACATATTGCCCAACCATATAAATTATTTGCATCGAGATAAGCTAAATAGCTAGACTCTTTATTATGATTAAAATTGTCTAAATATTTATTATTCGCATTTACATATCTCTTATGACATTGTGAAATTCTACCTCTAATTCCCTTTTCTACCATTAAAATCATATCATAATTATGTATGTTGTTTAGTTATTTTTAACATTGCATCCTTTGATAATTCTGGTTCTGTAAACTATCATGCAGGATATATATAAAATGCATTTATACATTTTTCTCTAAAATTTTCAAATACTTCCACTAATAGTAACATCAGTTTTGAAGTATAAATCATGATATTCCTCAAGATTGTTCATATTAAATTGATCCCATACACATTCTGCATGATCATAATCGTCGTCAGTTATATCAGATTCATTAAATATATTGTAAAATTCACATATTGGTGGAGGTTCTCTTTCCTCAAATTTTTTCCAACTGTTGGTATAATCATATGGATTAACACATTTTTTAACAATTACTAAATCTACTGGATCTTTTGGAAATTGCTTTTGTGTATATTTAATTTGTTCTTTACTTAAATTATATAATTATTTATCTAAACTACTTACCATAATTTTAAATGTGTCTATAAATATCAATTTTAACATTCTGTTGCTTTCCCAAAATTAATAAACTTCTTTTCATTATTTGCAATTAAATATATTTCTTCTTTGTCATATCCTACCTCTTTAATAAATAAATGAGCATCATTTGTGAATCTATTTCCCATATCTCTTCCACTTCCCTTTTCATTGATTGTATAATCATATTATGTGCATTTAGGCCTCGACATACAACTGGTGGTTTATACACACCATAACTAGATAGAATATAATCAGTGGCGATGCATGCTATAATTTCATGGGCGAGCTACTGTATGCAGGGGGAATTTGTGGCATTAATATCCCCAATTAGGAGGGTGTCGGTCCAGGGGGTCCTCCCCTGGGAAAATTTGATCTTCAAGGTGCAAAATGGTGCCATTTAAACATTTTTTCGTTCCTAAATATAAAATACACTGCTTGTAAAAATACAAATATTTTTTTTTAAATTTGCCCGAGTGAAAACTATTACAAAGATACCGTCATAAAACCCCGGAACCTTTTCCACACAAAATCAATATTATTTTAATTTCATTCCGCAGTTGGGTGTTTTGTTTGTACAGAAGTGTAGACAGGAAAAATCATAATTCATTTATGGAAAGATGGAAAGCAGTCAACACAAACGAGCAGGAGGTAGGAAAAAAACAAAGCAGGTAGAGTGTGCATCAAAAGAGAAGATTCTTTTAGCACAGCATAAGGGAAGGAAGCACAGAACAGGAGGTGTCCAGTGATAGCCTACAGGAGGGAGGGAACATGAGAGGAGAGGGTAGCCAAAGTCATAACAGCTGAGCTGAAAATACATTTACCAATATCCTTGGCCTGTCTAAGCTACCATTCGTACCGTGCAGCTGCCTTTCAACAAAAATAAACTGATGATTACATTTCAACCAGCTGCAGCACAGTTGATATAGGGACATATGAGCATATCAGGTAGTGTGTGTACGAAGACCGACCAGGGGTGTAACAGGTGTTTATGATACCTTAAAGTCCTTGAATTGCTAATTAGTGTAATTCGATGCACCGACACTTAACATTGTCACCCAGAGCGATAGTTTGCACTACAAAGGTTGTCTTGCAACCCGATACAGACATAATACACAAATCCCACAGGCAACATCTCTAAATAGCTACAGGAAAATGTGTCATGAAATCTGCCTTGTACTTTCGGAACATGTGGTATTGATACATTCAAACACGTAGGCCTACATAGTTTTATTGTACTTTAGACCAAATATATACATCAGGCTTTAAATGTGGGTGTAAACTAATGCATACACACATTTTTCCAGTACAGTTGACCTTCTGAATCGACGTTATAGGAGTACAAATCATAATCGCACAAATGCACTTCGGGGCCGCCCGAACAATCGGTCGATACTTATCAATCATGTGGGAGTTATATATTTCCCACCTTACAACCCGAATGTCAAAATCGTCAATGTTAGTCTACATTTATTGCTTCGCTCGATGTTTGTGTGAGGTAGAAAATGATTTTAATATACTATCCTCGAAACCTACTCCCTGTTTTATTCTGTAAACAACTGCGGGTGGAACAACTCTCACTGCACAGACTCCTTTCACTACATCAGAAAGTGGTATTTGAATGCCTTCCTCTGATTCATTAGTCATGGACTTCAGCACATTAAAATTACTTCCCTCCATTCACTGTGCATAACTTTACCTTGCCATTGTTCCAACTGTTAATTTTATCAAAGGAAATATTACAATATGTACTTTAATTTTTGTTCTTCACATAGAGAATGTACACACACTCCCGCACCAATCACATATTGATGTTTTCACTCTAGCTGTTATACACTCGCTAGAGACAGCCGAACATCTGAGGGCCAGCGAGGAAAGTGTGACGCATGCTAAGGACATCCAGATCGGCATTCGTTAAAATTTAACTGTGGTTTAGTCTGATCAGTGTCAGAGGTAATTAATTGTATAGATGCCATAATCATATTAAAAAATGACTTAATTAAAATAGCTGCAAACTCATGACTGCGACAATGTTATGAACATCACTTTAATTATGATAAATTTTAATTTTCTACCATATATACAGAAATCGAGAATTTAGAAGGATTCATCACCAGCATGGAGTAAGATAACATATTGTAACATTGCATTAACATTTCTGATAACTGAGCGAAAATTACACTTATAATTACATCTGCAAACATTCACGTACATCACAATTAATATACAGTAAATTAATGTTTCATTGTAAAAACCTATGTGCTAAAATCATTTCTAAACAATAAACATGGCCAGCAAAAGAGTTTGTTTAGGCTGTTACATCCAGCTAGCCACAATTGTTTCTAATAAAATATTTTTTTGGAAATGATGTACAAAATTACCTTTCTTACATGTTGTTGTGATCGCAAGTTCAGGTGTCGGCCTACCATCTTTTATGATGTCACATCTTTCCTGGAAACTGAAATCACTGCTAGAAAAATGCTTCACTTGTAATCCACACACAGCACACTTACATCTACATGATTCTTCTTCACTTATTCTATCTACTTGGTTCTCAGTCTCACACAGTAATTTTATAATTTTTATGTAGAGTATCTATCGGGCACGAAACGTATAATATTCTCAGCACCACACATCGATCTAGTTACTGTAAACTACACTGTCCCCTCTGCCTGCGGCTAGGCCAGCTTCGGTTATGCCCGCTTCTGTTCGGTGAAGAAAGCACTAAAATCGTAGCTTCTAAAACAGGCTGACACAGCTATAAGCTCCCCGTCCCTACCCGGGCGGTCTTCCTACCCTTCCGCCCCTCTGTCGGCTGGGAAACCATTCGGACAACCTACCGGCTGAAAGCATTACTTACAGTGCTTCCAAACATCTTCGTTTTGCTAGTCAAAGAGTTGTTTTCGTATAATGTACAGTATTGTTTCCCGAGTAGAATGTGCCCCACATGATTGAAAAGTTACCTTAAAGTAAATATAAGTTACAATTTAATATTTATTTTTAATGTAACATTGTCAGAAAACTGCCTGGGCAAGCATTGCTTGCATTGCTTACCCTAATGAGATGACACTTAATATAATAGGAAAAAAACAGAAGTTTCGTATAACTGATATTTCAATATATATATTATTCATCATTTAAATTCAAATCAATGGTATTTATTTGATCATTGGTAAGTTTATATCTTTTTTTTTAAGTACCTCCTTATAAAATCCGTTATCGATATCATCCTCTGTTAAAATTGAGTATTTTTTGATAAGTTTAAATTTATACATTTCTTTTGGATTTGGTTTAGTTGTTTATATTTTCTTTAGAATTGATTCAAAATCTGCATATTTTGAAAAAGGAACTTTCAATGCATGTTTGTAGTTTTAAAAAATATTTGCTCTCCTTCCAAAGGTAAACTGATTTTTACTGGTTCGTTTTTAGAGCATTATTCGGCATGTTTGTTTTATATCTCTTGGGAATAAAAGAGTTGAAGACACATGTTGCATATAAACATTCTACCAATATTTTAGTTTTTTGTGCAGAAAGCAACTTCGATAATTGTTTTATCCAACAGTAATGCAACTTTGTATCATTTTTGAAGGAAAAAAAAAGGAAATTTATGTGTTTTGGCTTTTTATTTTTGTAAGATTTAATGGATTTGCTGTAGACTTACCTTCAATAGAGCAAACATTTAGAGAAACATAAATTTTATTTTATTTTTTTTTGGTATATTGTCAATTTTAATAGGATATTCATATCGATCTATTACTTTATTAATATTAAGCCCAACATTGTTATTTGTAGTTACTCCTGTGGATCTTTTTCTGCTATGGAAACAATGCAGAATTTATTGCCCAAAGAAAACATTTCTGAACTTAACTTTTTCGCATTAATACATGTTTGTTATTCTAAATCTTTTCTGGTAGTTGGATATATGATGCTCCATTTAATGGATTATACTTATTTATAGCTAACTGTATTCCAATCACTCTACCTAATTTCCCATCTGAACCCTTTTGTTTTTTGCAAAATCTGGATAAATGTGCAAGTAATTCTATTTTTATGGTGTAAATCCATTTAATTTCTCATTCACTCAATACTGCATAGTTTTGTGATTGAAATGTATATAATTCTACTTGGTTAATCTTTTTCTTGTGATAATTACCATATAATTTAATGTTAGTTTTCACCCCTCTCAATTTCCTAGATAATCATGTATTATCTCAAATACCTTATTTTTTACTCAAGTTAAAAATTGACTAGGTTGTACTAAATTAAATGTATTTTCAGTGTTATATATTAATACCCAAGTTTTAAAATCTGAATTAATTTTATAGTTTTTATTGTTTCTTCTATTTCTTTTGTTAATGAATACATTGGTAGAATAGCAAATTTTTTATTTTAATTCATTTTTATTTTGTTTATACAATTCATTAATATCGGAATCAGCTAAATGAAAATTTGTAATATTATTCTTGGTTAAATCTTCTGCTACTCACCTACTTTGTTTCTAGGCTTTTCAAGTATATTATTAGAGAATGGGAGTATTTCTTTTCATTGCTATCTATTGAATATTGTTCTTTGACATTGGCATATGAAAATGGTACATTTGTAAAGTTGTTCTTTGTTTGTCCATTTAAAATAAATGTTATAAGAGTTCTAATTAAATCAGCTATTCTTAGACATCAATATTTTAATTTATATTCGTTTGCAGAACATTTTAGCTCCTGCACTCTCCTTCTTAATGCAACTGCTATATTGTTTGCTGACATTTTAGATTGTTTATTTGGTAAGAAAAAAAATTTAATTAATATTTTTACTGCAACTTGGTGCATTGATTTTTACCCAAGATTAGTATTAAAATAACAATTTGAATAGAATAAAACACTGTTTTATTTATTCTTAATATTGAAAACATTTTCAATAATTTAAATTCTTGGTTTCCATTTGCAAGATATCTGAAATAAACAGAAAATCCAGGATAAGTAAAAAGTGTTAGATGGTCAATGAGAGTGGTTTACTTTTAATGTACAGACGTTCACATGTACAACCTAGTTTCCAGTGCTATTACGGCGACTTCTATTCAGCCTGGATATATTTTACTACATATTAGATCCTGTTCAATCTGTTTCTATCTACATTCTATATACATGATTCTGCTGCAAAAGTGTATCATATAAGTAGTGTACGGTTTGCAAAGGTCCATCTTTTCCCTCAGTGTTTCGGGTGTGTTCAAATATTCTATTTTTCGGTTTGTTTGAATTACTACTAACAAATTCGTCACTTGTTCACATGTCCTGATTATACTCTAAGTGAACAAAACAAAGTTACGTATATACGTGACAGTTTTCCAGAAATGTTGCGAATATGCACGAAAAGGCAAATAGTACCAATGGTTTCTGCTCACAGGTGACAAGATACAAACAAGATGGAAAACAACCAGGGACGCCTACATGAAAAGCAGAAAGAATGAATGGAAGAAGAACTCTGGCTCAGGAGGAGGAAAGATCATTAAATACACCTACCATGATCAACATAAATTTTTAGACCATCTACAACATACCGCTACAGAAACGAACCTTGACAATAATTCACGCGATCGTTACGACGGCGATGATACACATCACAACGAACATGAAACAGAAGGCGACAATGAAGCACCCCCGCTACGAGAAACGTAAACAAAAAAAGAGCAAAAAGGAATTACTAGTCCACAAAGTGTCAAAACTTTGAAAGTTGTATTCTTGTTCTCTCATAAACTGATAAAGAGAAGGAGGACGACGACGATCGTGCTTTCTTACTGTCTGTGCTTCCATTAATAAAACAGTTCAATGCAGAGCAAAAAATATAGTTCCATGCTGAATTAATGAACCTCATCATGCGTACCAAGAATTACACCCAGCATATCCATACCTCGACTGCATCCTCTCGTACAGCATTCAACACAAGTACATACCCTCAAGAATCAACATGTCTGCAACAATCTTTAACTCCTCTATATCCACAGAGCCTGTGTAACCAACAACGTGCTAACACACCACATGAATAAGCCTCTGATACAAGAGCATCACGAGCTACAGACCCATCAAGTTCCTGGCGTACTGCAAGTCCACCAGACAATCACCTTTACCTTGGGTAAACAAAAGAATGACAGATCAGAGTTTTCATACAGATGTATCAATATATATGTCGTCACTCTTTTATAACACATTAATTTTGTACATATTTCTGTTCTGTTTTTTGATTATTCAAAGTGTTTATTTTGCAAGAAGTGAATTGCTCTACGATTTAATATAACCTTTACTTATTTAAGATGAGCAAAGTCCGATATATGATAAATAAATTATTTGGTTGTGCTATTTATTATTAGTTTACAACAATGGCAATTAATACAAACGTATGTGAGTGTGTCTGTATACCGTGTTGTTTTATCAAGTAAGCGTCATATGTTGATGGTATTAATTATTTCATTACATTTCTGATGGTGGAACATAACTCTTATGCTTATAATACACGTTGATAGCATGTAGTGTTTGACGTTGCTTTAAGTAAGGAACACATTTATGGTGAGGAAAAGGAAATTAAGCACCTTGCCGACTAACCAAGAAAATTATTATTTTCTTCATTATGTTCGAATATTAAACCGGGAACAATGTCTATTTAAAAATCGCCTTTTGTTTTGCAGTTTAATAGGAATGATGAATTTCTAAACATTTATTAAGTCACTGATACATTCATGAGCAAACAGAATTTCTATTTTTAGTAAAATACATCTTCTATTTGCTGTTTATTTTACCATTTTCTTAGGGTCTTTACTAAAGTACCTGTTCGTTACAATACATTCAGTGTTATCAGCAGCGAATCATACCATTGTGTTCAGACACTCATGGCATTTTCGCTCTTCTGCGACATTTATTGAGCCGAATAGAGGCCCCTTTTCCCTTTCTGTGCCACACACCTCAAATGCACTCTTTCAGAACATCGTTCTTTACCTTACCTTAGAGTAACAGCAACACATTCCATCGAACACACGGATATTCTAACAACATCTTGTAATTTTAACTTAGGCTCCAGTTTTCATATCAGTTCGTCAAACAATTTCACCGACATCCGAAAATAGTTAAGAAACTTGTTTTCATCATCCGTAAGGTCTGTGTACAGTGTCACAAACACACCTTTGAGATTTCTTTGTGCAACTAGTAGATACACCCAATACCGCCGTAATTTTCTTCTCCGTTTTCTGGAGGCACACAAATATGTGGCCATTATTGATGTGACACTGACCATGTCTCGGGACTGACTGCAACTATCAGTATTGCAGTCCGCATACATGTGAAAGAATGCCATGGATTGTCTGCCCCCCACGCGCGGGTGTTGGAGGGATGAACACTCCGCATCCATGTGTAGCGGCTCTTAGGGGACTTCCTAGTAAAATTTTAAACAGTGATATAAGTGTCTACAGAAATACGTGCCATTCCCGCATTATAATTTTTTTCTGTGTTTTTCTTTTAAATAATGAAATTGAAAGGTGTAGCTATGCCTCCATAGTAGAATTTTTTATAAAACAAGCACAAATTATATCAAAATTAACTGACAAAATGGCCGTGAATTTACGTAAAACATTGTTTCTGCTTGTCAGCTCTTCCTAGGAGGCTGGTGAGCCCCGTGCTCTGTGTCCCTACCTGCCGCTGGGGAGAGAAAACTGGTGATGCACCAGTGGAAGAGGAAAATAATGCACAGTGGTGTGAATTAGCGGGGAGAGGTAGAGGAGTTGTCGACAGACAGGAGGGAAACAGATTGTCCAGCCTGCAGCACGTGCACCCTTTCCCACATCCCATGTAGTGTCAGTACACACAGCCAGGTGAGGGAACAGATTCGCCCATTTTGGTTTTTCTTGTTGTCAATCAAGACAGAAGTTTTTGAATGTAGACAAGTATAAAGACAGATTAAATGTTCAAGCAGGCAGCACTGGAGGTGGGGATATTACAACCATTAGAATGAAGTAACACAAAGTAAAAGTTTGAGCTCGCAATAAAAAGGAGCTCGGTTAGAATCCTGGAATGGTCACCGTGATTCGGGTTTTTCATGTTTCACGATATCACGCCTGGCGAATACTGGAATGAGTCCCGAATGAAGACAATGGCCAATTTCTTCCTCATTCCTTTATCTGTTGAATTTCAGATAATTTTCGCAATAACCTCGTTTCGACGGTACGATAAGCTGAAAAAATTAATAGTGATTCAAATGTACTGTAAAGGAAAATTCGTATATTTACTATGAAATTCTTTAGAAATGCTGTAACGTGTCAAATAATTTGCATTATTTTCAAATAATTATGCATTATCCAAAATCTGAAAACTCGTGAAATAAATATGTTACAAAGTACGAAGACCGATAACAGCTTGTTAAAAAATAGTATGTTTAAAACAGTCCAAAATAACATTAAACTTTTAAAATAACCTTCTTACAGTAATCGTGAAAGAATAAATTATAAATAACTGTAAATTAATTCATTTTGCTGAAAATGAGCAATACACACAGGAACACGATATGAAATAGGCTACGGTGCATTCGCACTAACATTTAACATTTTATAAAATACAACTTTGAGTTGGCTAATTGGATTCTACCACGAGTAAGTGAATGTCTACCATGCAGAAATGCACCGAAATAAGTTTATAAGAGTAGAGAAAATGTTTTCTGTCTCAACATCTTATGAAGAGTTTCGTGACTAAATGTTCATGTGTTTCGGAGCTTGTCATTTTATTTACAAGTTTCTGCAATGTGTAATGGGATATTCACAAAACCCACTCCCTGCCCTCTCCCCTTAAAAATATTTAATATTAATGTCCGTATTTGTAGAACAGATTTGTTGTCCTAAAATTCTCTAAATGAAAAATTAAAGTACCTACAATGTTAAAACATCTGTGTGTACATATCCTATGGTGACAGTCGAAATATCACCTAATGTCTTCACAGATACAAAAAAAAAAATTTGCTTACATTGTAGCGTATCTTTTTCCAGATTAGAATTGAAAACTGATCCCATATAATTACCAAAATAATTCGTTATAAATTTGTATGGCTTTATTTGCACGGAATAACTTCAAAGGTACTGCTTAGGAATTTTAAAGTATGAAACCATCCGTACTGCTGTCCAAATGAAAAGAAGCCGAGATGATGTGTTCACAACTCATAATCTATACGTCGGCGAAATAATGCGCGCATGACAAAAGTAATTTCTCATAATTTGAAGACAGCTTTCTTGTGCTGGATGTTAACACGTTGATAAATTTGCCATTGAAGACATTTTATTCTAAAAGTTTTATTTGGAAACAAGCTATAACTTTGTGCCATATGAATCCAGTTTTCAGTATGGAATTTCCCAGCAAAAGGAGGATAGCTATATCCAACGAGTCTTAGGACTTATGACGCTGTGATGTTGCCAAACTGTATGGGAAGTATGTCTTTTTTTCACCTTAAAAATACATTAGTTTACGGTGCAAACATGCAGTTTCATACAGCTATATAATAGAAAAAAATGAGTAATTCTCATATTACAAAAATTTAATATTTGTATTATATTTTTCCGTTTTCTTTCCTAGGTATTTTAAAATATGGATTACTCTTTGACAAGAAAATTGATTTCTTCAAACAGTATTAAAATTTACAAAAATATTATTTTCGATTAATTTTTGCTGAGTATTGTTTCCGCGCACCAGCTCTTTGTATGGTGTTACTGTACAGTTGTCACCGTTAGGTCAGAGGAGACAGGGTGGGAGTTTTCCGAAAGACGGGAGAGGGGAAAAGGCTAAACGCTCTGAAAGGGAGAAACCTGTATTGCGGACAGCTGGAAGATGAAATGTTGAAAGATCAATACCAGACAGTATTTGAGCTAGTGTTCTCGCCGTATGGGTGATGTGATGTTTTGCGTGTGAATTCAGGTAGCACAATGGACAGGATTTAGAAAAATAATAAGAATTCATATACATATAATGCTTTCGTCTAGGGGCCTTTGATAATGAGAAAACGGTATCATGATTAATTTTACTTATTTAATTTATTATGTGGAATGTGCACAGAATTTTTATTTAATGTCAAAATGTCAATAATTGCACATATAATGATAATGTTTCAAGCATAAAAATTAAAAGCCCGGGGAAAAATGTATACACTAACCACATGGCGTATTTTATTCAAAATTAGATTTCGCCTCAGGCAAAAGAAATCGTTCATACTCTTTCAGCATTCCAAAACAAAACAAAAATTGGCTTTCCCTAATTTCATTTGTACTTTATCAAAATCATCTCTATTCACACAGGAGAAAACAACCCCTAAATTTCTTAGCGTAGGTCGTGAGGAAGTAGGGTATAGTCAAATTGTACATGCTGTACAGTTAATTACAAATAACCTGAATATATCTACTTTCATATTTCTGGTCTGAATATGTGCACGCTCCTCTGTAACACATACGAAGAATACTGTTGCATCTCACAAATGTGCCAAGAACTGATCTGGGTAATCATCAATGGAGCAAGATATCATTGTTGAAGGATTTTTGCAGAGCATTAGCATGCATGGCCTCGTTAATCACCGTTTGATCGCAGACGGCGACATTAGTGTGCACAAAAAGCTAATAGATGCTATGCCCTATGGGACAACAAGACAAGTGGAAATAGTTGAGTGCTGAAATCACATTTGTCAGAAGTGCGTTAGTAAAATACGAGATTTATGCAGCAACACCAAACTGGGAAGCTATGAACTGCGTTCAGCTCTTAAAGATCGTATAATGAGACTAAGAACAGCTGGCATTTCTGCAGTTCAATACAGAAAGAAGCAGAGTGAAGACAAATACCATTTGTTGATTGAAGAACTTAGAAATGATATCTTGACTAGTTCATTCCACATTCGCGGTGACCATTCAAAGTGCTCTGAAAGACAGTACTTTTGTGATGGACTCCCAAAACCTGGAGAAGTTAACTTGGTAAATGAAATGGAGAAGGCAGGATTGCTAAAATAATTATTGCTTTACGTTCAAAGAGTAGCAAATAACGCCAGCAGTCCCATTTTGGACGTTTACAATAATATGGCAGAGAACTACCTACAAGTCTTTTGTAGCGAAGTTTGTTGGAGGAAAGCGTTTAAATTTTTCCCTGGCTAATTCCAATAAAACAAGGTACAAAGCGGCTATGGTGTCTGTCAACTCAGGTGGTGAGTTGCACAGAATCATCCACAAGTCATCTGTTTAAAAAAGTCCTTGAGTCCACACAAAGACATTTATCGGAAGGTGAAAAAAATTCCAGAAAAACTGAGACGGCGTCGTTTAATATTCCATGGCAGTAAGAGAATTAAACACAGGAATAAAAATATCTTGGATAGCGATTATGGTCCAAATGGTTCTCTGAGCACACCAGATATGTCACACTCTACATATCAAAAAATGCCAATGAACAATTTTTATATATGTTGAAAATTGAAAACAGAGAACAGATAGAGGAAATAACAAGTGAACAAAACTCTTCACACGAGTGGAAAGTGGTACATAGCAAACGCATAACATCATTCTTTGGGAAGATCTGTAAAATGAAGGCTACAACCTCTTGTGCAAATGTAAAGGAAATGAGGTACCAAGTCTTCAAGTGAAATTCTAGTACGAATTGGGGCATGGAAAAAGAGTCAGTGGTGATTGTTCAGTTTGAAAGAGAAAATCCAGGCATAGTAGTTAAAAGAAGTGGTTTAATTGTGGACGAAGGATATCCTCTTTTAGGAGCATCGCTAGATGGCCCCATAGCCGATGACCAAATAATTTAAGTAAAGTGCCCATCCTCTGCTATATCTATGCCACCATTAGATGCACTTGCGAAAGGTAAAATAAAGTACCTATAAATGAAAGGTGGAATGCCACAGTTAAAACTGAGCCATAACTACATGTACCAAGTACAGGGAGTCCTCCATATTTCACCGCGGAAGACATACAATTTGGTCGTACGGACTCCAGAAGGCATGGTATCTCTGAAAATTTAACGAGATAAGGGCTTTTGGGAAAATAAAATGGTTACTAAGCTTCTAACTTTCTTCTATGTTTCCCTTTTACCAGAAATAATTGACCCTAGACATCCCAGAAATATGCCTATACGCGAACGTCCACATATCACATATGCACAAGAGGCTAAACGTGAGAAGAAGAAATCTGAAATCAGAGCTGCTGTTGAAACTACAAAAATTATGTGAGAAGAAAGCTGTGTAATGTTACTTACAAATTTTTTAAACAAAGCCACAACAACACTTACATTTTTGCCATACTGCAACGGTTGAGAATGTGTTATATTTAATAAATTATAAGAGCACAGTTTTTTTTTAAATATTGTGCATGTATTACAAAGATACAATGCAACCACTGATTCATCAAGGTGTTTTCATATCGTTATAAAAGTGAACAAATCATAAATTTTAGTCTTTGTAAAGTTTATATTTATCATACTGTGTTTAAGCTTTAATAAAAAAATACACATAAAAAAACGGTATTAGATAAATGCAATAACATATAAAGAGATAATGTTTGTAAAAGGGGTGGGTGACAAGCCTATCAAAATGGAAATTCTGTAACGTAAATTCGCAGGAAATGATCACCATTATAAAGAAAATTATTGGTTTTTGGTAACATTATTTTGGTTATTCTGATGGTACAGGAGTGCAACCATTAATTATCTAATATTTGTTACTTCAAGTAACATGTTATAACGTATACAAATTAACCTAACATGTATTTTATGGACATAAATGTTTTTAACATTGTATTACATTTACGTGGCCTTTGGACGTATAAATAATAATAGTCAACAATTTTTTTCATTGTAATATAATTGTGTTTAAATATTTCGTGTTTAATTCTTTGTGAATAGTGCTTATAAAATTGTGGCCTAGTTGATAGTTTTCAAATCTTCGATATAAGTTTTATATACTCTCAAATACAGAACATCCAGTGGTTCAGCTGAATAAGTAAATTTCCATTGCAAGTAATTCTTGCCAGCTACCCTAACTGAAGGCTGACTATATCAATTGTTTGTACAATGATCGTTGTGCAGTTTAAGCAGCAACTAAATATCTAGAAGATTAATATCAATTATTGCCGTTAATAAATTTCAAGTGCTTATGTAACAGTTGCCACGATGTCATAAATGAGCAACCAACAATTCAATCATAACTTACCATCTCTTAAATTATCCTTTTTTTTTTGTATAAAAATATTTAATTTTTTTTTCACTTGTATTATTTTTTCCCCCCTTTTCATTGCGGGAGTGTATCATATTGCAATAAACATTGTTACAGGGTAGTGAAATGTTCATTTTTATGCTTTTAAATTTTGTGATGTTTTTAATTTTTTTTTTAAATTGTTTTTATGAATTTTCTTTTTATTGCATTACTTTAAGAGTAGTGTGTAAATTAGTTCACAGCTAAATAAGAGACTATTATCACCAAAATAAGTTCCTTATCACCTAATTAAGTAGCAATAATAAGGGTTTGGTATTTTCATCATAATTTTGTAAAATATGAAAATAAATACAAACTATTAATGACAAATTTTAGGTAACATTTAAGAGTAAACCACAATACAGGAAAATTTTGGCTTTGTGTTTCGGCGCATGGGAAATTTGATGAAATGTGCCGAATATCACCAAATTAGGCAACTTTGAATGTTCGTATGTAGTAACTGCGTCAAGTAAAAATTTTTATCTTAAAGTATAAGTATTGCACATAAAATCAAATATCGAGAAGAATCCAACTGCCTACAGATATTATTTTTATTCCACTAAATCTCAGATAGCTAAATAATATAAATAATTGAACAGACCCCTAAAAACATTCAAATTAGCCTAGACTTACATAAGTTATTTTTGAAATGTAAGAATTTTCGTAAAATTACTGTTAGTGAAAACTCAGAAGATTCAACCATTATCCTGGTTGGGTAAAAACAATATAACATGGAAAGAAATTTGAAAATTTCGGCAATTTTTATTCATTTTAATATTGGGAACGCTTGTGTAGGGTAGTTGGTTAGGCATTCCTGGTATGGAATCGTGGCCCCTTCAAGTCAATATTAACTTATTAGTTACAGGGTTAAATGCTAGTTATACACACTTATATTTTAAATATTTTTTCTTATATGTGTGTTATATTTTTTTCTTTGAGGTATTCTATCGTTGCATATAGCTAAAATGTTTTATATCTCATTCTATTTCAAATCCTGTCCAAACCTCTCTGATGTACGTAAGTGCGGAAAAAATTTATGCGCGATGAGTCTACCAAGCATCGCTGCGTCAGTAACAGATCAGAAGGCTATTCTGAGTTGTACACAGAAAGTAGTTCTGACACGAGCGGGTTAGAATATGATTCGTGTTCTGAATCGTCCTCGTACAGTGATTTGTTGTCGCCCGAACTTCAATAAGTCATGTTGGGCACTGTATTCGGTGGTAGACTCGTAGATGCGAGAATAGAGAAACCCATTCTCAGGTGGACATTGAAACATTTTTTGAGATATGCAGGGTCCCTATTCAAAATTTAGTTGAGGCAACAGCACAGCCTTTTAAAACCTATGTGTCTGTAGTGGTTAAATTTGTAAAAAGTACTGAGATCAAGAAAGGTATTAAGGAAACATTCTACTTTGACTCTAAATATATTCCCGTTCGGCATTCGTCCGATGTTGGCGAATTGTACGACGAGAATATCGTCCCTCAACTCGCAACCAGACTTAGCAAGTTCAGAGTAAGGGGCAGTGGCTGGACAATGCAACTTGTATTATATATAAACATTCATATTTCACAATACAGGATATTTACCGTTAGTGACGCACGCAATGAATTGCCAAAGTTCATTGCCAATAAAAAAGCCTGTATTAATGTGCTGTGCTCAGAAAACGAGTGTTTTCTCTATGCTGTTGTAGTGAATTTATTTCCTGTCACACGGAAACCCAACAGATCATCTTTATATCCAAAAACTTGTGATATTTCGAATACTGAAGGTCTTTCGAATCCTGTGGTATTAAAATATATAAAATATTTACAAAATATCAATTCTATTTCCACCAATATCTACGTAGATAAATATAGAAATATTATTGACGAAACTTTTCACAATGCCTAGGAAGGATTAGTCGTAACAATGCAAATTTTTCTATGCGTAATGATCGCCATGTGAATGTGTTGGCCATTCGTGCCAGTGGCAATACCATACATTGGCATTTTGTGCTAGTTAAATATTTATCCTTGCTGGTTGGTAGTCAACTGAGTAAATATCATGACAAAAAATATGTTTGCGAGCAATATCTCCAGTAATTCAGAACCAAGAAGAAAATCGCAAACTACACAATTCTCTGCCAACCACACATAGTTCTGAGGTGATCTTTCCCCATTGAGGACAAAAACTACCTTGAATTAACTAACTATGGCAAAACCAAAATATTGGATTTTGTCGCTTATTGAGGCACAGAGTAATATTTGAATACCATGTCCACTTGTTTACTTAATAATGACACAAATACCACAACCACCACGAACAAGCATGTTCCATTGCTTAGAGCCTTCTGAGCATGAGTTCATACTATCATGCTTTATCTCATTATTTCAAGTTTGTGGGTGACGATTGTATGTACCACTTGGTGGATAAATTATGTAAATTTACAAAGTGGATAGCAGGAATATATCGTGTGACTCTTCCAATAAAGCCAATGGCCATAGCTGACAAAACTAGGTTAGTAGCTCAAACAAGTTGTCATATTTGTAAGAAGGTGCTCGATAATAATTCTGTAGTTGACCGTGACCATTTGATGGGAGAAATCAGAGGCGACGCACATAATCAATGAAATGTATTGTTCAGACTACCGAAAAATCAACTTGTGTGTATTCCATAATATGCAGAATTATGATGCCCACTTTCTCATAAAGCCCTTCGCTAAGAGACATATCACACAACCCAATGGAACCGCGTTAATAAAAATTCCGGGTAATTTTTGGTTCATGGAATGATTTTGGAGAAGTATAAATCCATTTCTAAGCACATTCCCAATGGGAAGACTTGCAGGGACGTACGAAATTCGTGTAATTTCATCTCATTGAATTTTTTCAGTTCATGAGCGCATGTCTGGAATTTTGGCATGTAATTTATCGCCTGCACAGTTGAGAATCACCCACTCACTGTTTCCAGATGACAGACAGTTTGAATTGGCTCAAAGAAAGGGAGAATTTCCTTATGACTTTGTTAAGTTAAGGGGGGGGGGGCAATCTTGAGAAGGGGCCAGTCTGTCAGGAGTCAGAGACTAACTCCCGTATGTGATGTCTTAGTGACTTCTCGCGATTGGTCAGATTCAATGACGTCACAAATCAGTGATTGGCTTGTCGGTGTCCACACAATGTAATATTGGTGAAATACGATTGGTTCTAAGTCAATATGATGCCCTATGGCTTGCATACTCGTATATTACAAGCAGTAGGGGAATCAACTCGGTGGCTTAGATTGACGGCAGCTCCTGTGAAAGATGGATATCTCGGCTAGCTTCTGTACCTTTGCATCTAAGTCCTATTCTGCATCTACTATGTCTTCGGGTATTCCAGGCTAATGGTAGCTATGGCAGTGCCATCATCATCTTCAGGAGTGGTACACACAGTGTCATCGACTTCTTCGAGCAGCATTCCTATAGCAGCATTGCCATAGATCTCTTCGGATGACCTACCTACAGTAGTACCGCTGTCATCTACTATTGGTATGATACCAATGCCGACATCAACTTCTTATAATGGGCTACCTACAGTAGTGCAGCCATCGACGACTTCAGGCATGATGTTGACAGTGCCACCCACTTCTTTAGATAGGTCACCTACATTAGTGCTGCAATCGATGAATTCGTCAAGGCTTTGTTACTGTTACTGTGACAGGTCCTTAAGTAAAAGTTGCAGTGCTCGTCGGCATGAGAGAACGGCATGTAAGAAGAGTCATTTTTGCAAGATGAACAATCATGACAATGACAACATGCAGTTTATGCAAGGTGTTACTATGAAGGAACATACTGAGAACTGCAAGGGTTCGTCTACTGGGAGCCAGCAATTGTTGCCGGCAGTACGTCCTCCTACATCGATGAGTACTGTTTCCGCAGACAAATATGGTGAGACAGTTAATGCTAAAGACAGAATGAGTGTGCAGTACAGGCAGTTTGTGCGGAATGTATACTTGAAAGCGTGCACATGAATTCGACGAACTTCAAAATAAGCGAATATCAGCTCTAAATACTGAAGAGCATACAACTCATGCTAGAAAGAAAAGTAAACTTGGTATTTATGATGAAGCAGAATGTGAAGACGATCATATAGTCAGCATTGAGGATAAGGACTATGGTGACTGTTGACAGTGAAGACGATGATAATATCCTCGATGTTCCTACACATTTTAACAACCAGTTTCCTTTGACAAGTGGAACCAAGAAAGCAGACGACGTGGAGAACACCGGCTATATGTTACCAGAAGATCACAACTCACTTGTAGATGCACTCTGAATTTTGATCACTAAGCAAAGAGGTGCGGATTACTCGAACATGAAAGAGGAGGTTTCGATCATCACAGAGTTGAAGGCAAAGGTCTATATCAGACGATGCTGTTTGGCTACTATCCATGATATACAAACATTTGAGAAATGTAAAGATAGTATGTATAAAATAATTGGAACGATATAATGTATATAACGAGTAAATGCATAACATTATTTTATTCATAGTAATGTGTGTGTATTTTCGTTTATATTCCCTTCTGCTTCTCTGAAAGGTGGTGTACACTATCGATTGCGAGTGTCTGTTTTAGATAAAATTTATGTGAGCAAGTGCAGGAGGTGGACTATGGTTAATTTTTTTTATGTATTTTCGAAAAAACTACTAGCTTTTTAAAAAAAATATACATTTAAAGAATACAAAAATACAAATTTTGGACCAACATGGTAGTAGTCGTCACTAACATACTATGCTTCCTGCATTTACGAAATTTTTCTAGAGTTTTCGTTTTAAAAACTGTTCAAGGTCTTGGGTTCAAGGTCATCTGCACCCAATATGGCGGTAGTAGTAAATTAACATAATATGCTTGCTGACTTTTATGCAATTTTTTCGAATTTTGTTCTCAAGGCCATTCAAGGTATTGGGGTCAAGGTCAAGCAAACCTTCATCCAATATTGTGGAAGTAGTCAGTAACATAATATGATTACCGACGTTTCTGAATTTCTTCTCAAGTTTTTGTTTTCAATGTTATTCAAAATCGCAGGGACAAGGCCAAGATAACCTGCATCAAGTATGGTAGAATTAGTCAATAACGTAACATGATTGAAGACTTTTTAAATATCTTCTCGAGTTTTTGTTTTCTAGGTTAGCCAAGTTTATGGTTTCAAGCTCATGGTCACTACCATCCAATATACCTGTATTAGTCAGTAATATAATATGCTTGCTGACTGTTATGATTTTTTCGAGGTTTTATTTTCAAGGTATTTTAAGGGTATGGGGTCAAGGTCACCAACATCCAATATGTTGGTAGCAGTCAGTAACATAATATGCTTGCTGACTTTTTAATTATTTTCTCGAGTTTTATTCAATGTCATTCGAGGTTATGGGGTCAAAGTCACCTGAATCAAATATGGTGATAGTTATCAGTAACATAACATGTCTGTTGACATTTATGAATTTATCGCGGTTTTTTATATTTTTTAGGGAGAAAGTGAAATTTTAAGGAACAAAAATGTTAAGGAAATATAGGAAATGATAAAGGAAAAAGTTAAATATTTAGGGAATAGTGGCGACAGGGGTACTAAAGATTCAAATAATTTTTAAATACTTTTTTATTACTTTTATAATAATTTTTAAATAATTTTTTATTACTTTTATAATAATTTTAAGTAATTTTCAAATAATTTTTTATTTAATATATTTTTTTATTTTTTTGGATATCAAGATCAAAGGTTACCAGAGTCAAGGTGAAAGGTCAATATAAAAGTTCAAATTTCATCGGTAAATGGTCCTTGACTTCCAAGATGGCGAATGGGCGATCGGAATGACAGAGGATGAACAGCTACGATCTCCGACGCCAGATGTTGTTCCCACAGACTTCCCCTTTTCTGTCTACTGATCTGATATTTTATACTCTGATTTCATCCTACTATCGTGTGTCTTTCACCAATGCGAAATAGTGCGCTATCTCTGTGCATTGCCTAATTAAATTCAGATGTAGTTTGTATTCAGAAATTTTGTTGGCCAATAATTAGGAATGAGATTGTCAGTGAATTCAATACCAAATGCAATCCCAGATTTCTCAATCTCTTCTTGCTATTCTGATCGTCTGTAAGTTACAAAAAGCGTAACATACGAAAAATAATCGTGTGGATGGCCTTCAAATGCCAAATGCAAATTTCGTTACATCTATTAAAACAGTCAATCCAAACGCCCTAGCTTTCGTGCATGCCCACGGCCTTAGGGGAGAGTCGGGGAAATTCTGCCATCCAGTTTATGTATTCCTATTGTGTTCAAATAAGACATAATATTTACTAGAATATATAACTTCTAGTTTTCTCCCATACACTTGAGCTTATTAGATTATATTATAGCATGGGAATGAACAAAAGTCACATACATAAACATAAGCTGAATCATAGAATCATAGCGAAGTTCAGTTATTCATATTGTGTGCATGTAATGTTTATTAGACCATATAATTATATGCACTTATATAGATTTCACTACACTTATTAGACAAAACTAGGTGAATGAACAAAAGTCACATACATAGGCTGTAGCTGAGTCATACCTACAGCATTCAGAATGAAACTATTTGGAACAAACAGTGCATCGGAACCATAATTCATTATTTTTTCCAAAGTGATTGCATACAACACATAAGTTGACATCATCAACAAACTGCACTGGGTCAATGTCATCATCCTCACTGCCGTCATATAAATTATTTTCATCTATCTCCTCCTCGTTTGAAGATGATGATGATTCCAGTACAAGTCCTCTTCTGAATGTCTTCTTGGCCTTATTTTAAAGTTTGACGGTCGATTTCCTCTTCTTCCTCTTTCCTATAGCAACAGGCCTAGGTATATTTCTCACCAATTTCTTCTTACTAATTTCTTCAAAGAAAGACTTCAGTGGATTCGAAGTGATGATTTCTGAGTGTTGCTTTCATGTGGCCATTGTTCGCCATGATTTATATGAACATGGCTTAGGAATTGGAGAGAATTTTTGAACACCTAGGCATACAGCATATCGTGAATAAGAAGGCTGACTCACTTTACCACTTCTTCTAGACGTTGATACCTGCGTTATTTTGGCTTGTTGGTTCTGGCACTGGAGGTCGATGTGATGTAGGTGTAGGGTTAAATGAATTTCGCTGCTCTGCTTCGACATCTTGAATGGTAGGTCCAGTGCTAGATGAGCGTCGCTGCTCTGTTCCGACATCTTCAATGCTAGGTCTAGGGCTAAATGAATTTTGCTGCTCTGCTTCGACATCTTGAACAGTAGGTCCAGTGCTATATGAGATTCGCTGCTCTGCTTCGAAATCAATGCTAGGCCTAGTTGAATTTTGCTGCTCTTCATTGTCATCTTGAAAGCTCACTGTGGACTCTATTTGATGTACTGCAACGGAATCATCTTCTCCAAAATTATTAGGATCCAAAGGATAAATCCCTGTTGTCAGGAGTCAATTGACCCCATTCTCAAGCGTAGTCACGCGGACGTAAGATCGGTTGAAAATTTCTGCCAGTTCATATGGTGTGATTTTCACATTCTCGCTGCTGTGAGTCTTCATGTAGAGTTGACATTCCTTGTTAAAGGCATTCTTAAGAGGTCCATAGAAGCAGATGTCCAATGGCTGGAGTCGATTACATGAGTGGGGTGGAAGTAACACAATATGAATATTATTATTTATACGAAAATTACACACCCGATAAAATTTGTGACTAGAGTGGTTGTCGAGAATTAGTAGAACAGGGTCACCTATGGTTGGTCGAGTATGCTTCTGGAAATGCTGAAGCCTATCCATAAAGAGATCTTCATTGATCCACCCATTCTTGGAACAAACATAAATTGTATCATGTGGTCCTCCCTTCCGTAACTACTGTGACATTCGCTGGTGTGGATAAATTAACATAGGTGAAATGTAATTTCCTGTAGCACTCACCACACAAACTACCATCACATTATTTCCTCTCTCCCAACTAGTCGCTGCTCCCACTTGTAAGTTCCTGTTTTCGCAGACTGATTCCCGGATTTCGCTTCAGTAATCCATATACCCAATCGGGACCAGATAATTTTGTTGCCTTATTGAAGTTGTGCGAAATTTCATATGCTTCGGCTAGTTCAAATGCGAAATGTCTATGTTCAGTAACAAAAATGCCGAAAAATAACTTTGGAAGCAACAACACATGATCGGCAATTTCTTTCTCTTGTTCTGCTGTAAATAAAGGCTTTCTTCCAATTGTTGGTTTTTCTGTTGAGTTGGTTTTTAATCTGTTTCTTAATGTTGACAGGGGAATATTGTATTTGTTTGCCGTACTTTTCACTGAATTAACCTTCAGCACAACATCAATAGCTTCCTTCAAACATTCCTCCGTCCATTTTGATTTTTCTGTTTTCCTTTTCCTAGCCTAGGCTATCTGAAGCATTTCATATTTGCTACCAACGAATTACTTGATGGGTAATACCACCACCGTGGCGCTGTTTCCACATAGAAGAGTGGCGGTATTGCCCCATTTCGTTTCAGTTGATTCGCCCCACTTTTGCACATAACCTCTACAAATATTAACAGAAACTAATATAATAAATTTGTTCTTAATAGTGGCTATTTCACAATATACCATGGTTATAAGTGTCTATTAAAATATAAGCTTACTTACCTTGCTTCAGATTGATTCGAAAATTAGATCAAACTGGATGTAAAACAATATTTCGGCACTCAAAATACCACACTGCCAGGACTGCACTGGAAAATAAGGCACTGTGTTTCTACCTCTTTCATCTAGACTTCGCACCTATCCACTCAACTACAGCACATGTATCTCGCTGGATTTTGAGGGAAGCGAATTTGCCCGGGGTGGCGAAATTTTCCCACTCTCCTCTACATCAATATGGTACTCAGCAATTAGATTGGCCCTTGCCTTTTGAAAATGTGACTACACATACACAGAAATGACCTTCAGTTTCTCAAGTTTTCTTCCTTGATGTTCACAATATCTCCTATAACGAGATAAATAGCTGCTGTTCTTGACTCTACTGAAGAGATACATGAGTGTTTTCAATGACCCTCCTTTGTATTTAGCTTCAATTACATTTCTGACATAATCGAAAAGAAAATGGTATTTATCTACATATATATCTGTTGTTTCCTCGGAAGTAATTTGCACCATTAATTCATTATCCAGGATTTCTGTGATAGTTCCGTCAGTAGTATAACAAGTGGCTCGTAGCTGCTACAAGTGGCTCCTAGCTGCGGACACACGGACACCCGTTGGCCATCTTGAATCTTGCTGTAGAAAATTTCCTGTTTATTCCTTTTTCCCAAGAAAAATTCCCATTTTTCCTCATGCCTGTGGCAGCCATCTTGGATGTGTGCCTCCTGCTCTGTAATTCCTGCACAGGGGTGCCTTCTGCATGCTACTATGCCCTATTTCCTTCCTAATTCAAGTGCGAGTTTCGTGCTCTCGCATTCCACCTTGATATGGCAGCCATCTTGGATCTGTACCTCTTGCTCTTTCATTACAGTGCAGGTGTGCCCTCGGCGTACTACAATATGTGATTTTTGTATGTAGGTGGTGGTCATCTTGACTTGCCCTCATTTTCCTCAAGAATGTTAAAAGAAAATGCTATTATTTCCCCCAAAAATCGTCCGAATTTTGCAAAACCTGCAAGATTCCGCTCTCCCGCACACTCTGTTATTCAACCTCGATGACTTATATAGTGGCATCTCGATGTTTGATCAGTCCATTCTCATTTTGCTAAATTGGGATGGATCTGGCGGAAATCGTGCATAAGCCTTCCGGATTGAGCAATCATTGCGACAGCTATCTTGGATTCTCGACTTAATGCTCTTGCATTCTGGTCAATTTCCACTCATGACCCAACAATGTGGCGTTAACTCCTCGTCTGTGTTGGGTCAGGAAGTTTGGAGTAACCCTCGACAGCACTTCAAGCTTGTGCAATCTGGTCGGTTTTTTCTGGGTGCTCCCAACCACAGTTTTTCGTCCTAACGAAAGTGCGATCGACCCGCTCTTGAATTTCACCCTGAGAGTGGCCATTTTGGATCCTTAATCCCTGCCACGATGCAGGGGCTCCTTTCCACAATACCAGCCTGAGTATAACATATGTCTACTTACAAGCATAGTTGGCTGTAATTTCAGACCCATTTGAGATGTTGTGGCCAAATTCATAACATAGAAATTGCCCACAACAAGAAGGGTCCAGGGACAAGTATACCCTATGTCTACTTATAAGCATAGTTGGCAATAATTTCCAATATTTGAAATATAACTGCCAAATTCGTAACATAGGCATGAGTCACGACGAGAAGGGTCGCAGGGTCAAGTATAATATTTGTCTACTTATAAGCATAGTCGTAATTTCCGAACCATTTAAGATAGAGTTGTCAAATTCATAACATATGCATCGTCCACTAAGACGATAAGTGTCGCAGGTTCATGTATGCTCATATGTCTACTTATAAGCATAATTGACTATAATATCTTAACTGTATGAGATACAACCACGAAATTGATAACATAGGCATCACCCATGACGACAAGAAGGGTAGCAGGGCAAAGTATACCTATGTCTACTTATAAACATAGTTGGCTGTAATTTCCGAACCATTTAATATATAGTTGAAAAATTCATATCATAGGCAACAGATCGCAGGGTCAGGTTTACCCAATGTCTTCTTATAAGCATAGTTAGCTGTAATTTCCGAATTGTTAATGCTGTAGTTGCCAAATTCATGACATAGACATCACTCACGAAGATGAGAAGGGTCGCAGAGTTAATTATGCCCTATGTCTTGTTATAAGCTTTGTTGGCTGTAATTTCCCAAATGTTTGAGATAAAACTACCAAAATCATAATATAGACCGCCCCAGATAACGAAATGATAGAGGGGTCAAATACGTCCTATGCACACATATAAGCATAGTTGGCTGTAATTTCCGAACCATTTGAGATACAAGTACCAAATCATAATGAAGGTATCGCCCAAGACAACAAAAATGATCGAGGTAAGTATAACTTAAAAGCGCATATAGGCATAGTAGCCTGTAATTTCCATATAGTTTGAGAAACAACTATCAAAAATTGTTTCTTAGGCATCATCCAGACAAAGAACAGAAGCTAGAGGTCCATGACATGGGCATCATCCCAGACAATGAAAAGGGGCGAGGGCTCAAGTATGATTTTAACATATATATATAGTTGGCTATAATTTCCGAATCATTGGAGATAGAACTTCCAAAATCATAATGTAGGCACTATCGCAGACATTAAAAAGGAGTGAGGGGTCAAGTATGACCTAAGCATATATATAAGCATAGTTGGCTGTAATCACCGAATAATTTAAGATACAAATAGCAAATTAATAGCATAAATATCTCCCCCAGACAACAAAAAGGATAGAGGGAGTCAAGTATGACTTATGCACACTTAAAAGAGTAGGTGGCTGTAATTTCCGAAGTTTAATATATAGTTGTTTTATTCATAACATATGTATCACCCCCGACGATGAAAAGGGTAGAAGGGCAAGTATGTCCTAAGCACACTTGTAAGCATAGTTGGCTGTAATTTCTGAACCAGTTAATATATAGTAACTAAATTCATAACATAGAAATTACCCCAACAACGAAAATGGTCGTTGGGCCAAGTATGTCCTAAGTGCACTCATAACAAAGGCATCACCTCTGATCATGAAAAAATTCACAGGGTCAATTATGTCCTAAGCGTACCTACAATAATAGTTAACAGTAATGTGCCAACTGGTTAGGATATAGCCACCAAAGTCAGAATTTAGGCACAACCCCAATAGCGAAACAGGTCACTAGGCTAAGTATGTTCTAAGCACACATATAAGCATTGTGAGCTGTACCTTTTGAACATTTTGAAATGCAACTAAAAAAGTTTAGGAGGCATGAGGTGGGATCGTTCCAGCTACCCATGGGTTATCAGTCCGACACCTTGACCACACGACCACCGCTGCATGATAAGTATAATATGAAATAGCGAATATACATGCATTTGACTATACACACAAGTATTGTGAGGTTAGGAGAAGAAAAAATAGTAGCATGGACCTAAAGACACATCACCAGACTCGTCATCGTTTACTGGGGAGGTTGTTTCCTTCTGGAAATACCAATGACAGCCTTGTAGACATTGCACTATTAGGAGAAGAAAAAAGTAAATACCATTATTGTCCTATGCACTCACCAGACATATCATCGTGAACTGGCGAGGTTATCCCTTCTGGACTCACCTAAGCCAATGGCATCCAATCCATCAGACAGTGTGCAGTGAGGAGATGCATGCATGATACCCCACCACACATCGTGAACCAGCGAGGTTACTCCTTCTAGATTCACCTATGCTAGTGATGATGCCAATAGTCAAGATGCTTAAAACCACCACCTGACTGTGGAAGACGCTAGAATACTCGCAGGTTTCCTTTCACCTAACATCCTGACGAAGTCTCGTGCACTGACTTTCCATCTTAGTTTTCACCTGGCAAAGTGCCGAGTCTCCTTCCACCTGAGTTGAAGCATTCCAACAGGTATTACTCCTTCCGAAATCCGTTCACCTAATGTCCTGACATCTCAATGGGACGACTCCATGAACATCCCACTCTGTGATTCTGGTGTCACGGTGTTTCCTGGGTACTCCCAGCCCCATATTCCATCCCAGGGAAAGTGAGAGCATCATGCTCTGTCATTCCACCTCGATGCCAGCCATCTTGCTGCCTGAATCCGGGTTTTCTCTCGGACTTGTTTCCTTCCTAGCGAATGTGCACATCCTCCCAGCTCCCTATCATGATGACAGCACCTCTCTCCCACTGAGGTGTTCCCCTTGTACTCTAACCTATCCAAGCTGCACCCACCTGAAGTTTTTCATCGTACCGAACATCCCACATTCCACCCTGTCGGCAACTATTTTGGATAACCTGCCAAGAGGAAAGGGCTCCCCGCAACAATGCCAGCCTCAAACTGAGGGTGACCTCCTGATACAGAATGCGCCTTCCCACTATACTACCGACATTAGTTTTTTTTGGGGTAGTTTCTTCCCGATCCAGCAATAGCATCAGCTGCTGTATGCTGCGACGATGCTAGACATGACCAGGCCATCCCGCACCTTCTTTATGAACTGACTGAAACGAAACCATCACCAAGATAGAGACGACACAGCTACGCAACGAGGCAAACAGCAAAAGCATTTTCCATTTGTGAAGTGCTGGGAATGATAAGGTCAACACTGCTACACACAATTGCAAAGGAAAATAGTTATAAATACTTACCAACCAGTACAATCAAACAAGCGGAGGATGTGTCCTAAACAATGCCATACAAGAACAGGCCACACTGCACCTGCTTATGAACAGATATATGCACATGTAGCCATCACTAGCAGCAGCCAACCCGACGTCATTGAGTGACGGGAAGCTGTCTGCGACCTACACTATTTTACTGAGCATTCAATAATCCAGACATTCAGTACATCGTGTCGCAATTGCACACCACTCTACCTCCCCCCAGCCAAAGACTGTAGTAGTAGCGTGTTCGGACATGACAGGCCTTGCCTACACTCATGTACTAAGCCTTCAATGCTCACAATTCCATGCACTATCTCCGACCTATACTCATGTACCGTGCCTGTACTTGCAAGTGGTTGGTCTCCAACCATTTGTAAATAACAATGTGAACTGAACGAGAGTACAGACCACAATAAACATCCTGCCTTTCCCTGCATGGTATACATTATCGACCAAGAAAGCAACTCGGCACTTGCAAGTACTGTATTTACACCACCCTCGCCAAAATTACATTCGCTATTTAGGAAATAAATAAGGTACCCTGATGATGGTGGAGACAGTGCACCAGCCTTAAAATAAAGTACAACAGACTCAATTTTTGTAGCGTCCAATCATTTAACAGGTAAAAACATCGGTGGTAATGCATGCCGACTTGAAAATAGTCAGTACATGTTCGCCTATAGTAAGAAGACAATCGTTCGTCGGGAAGCAAGTGGAAGCAAGAAATTATCTCCAGTAATAAACATCACGAAGATAGTAACTGACATTTACTTAAAGGCCTACCTATTCATTAGCTGCGGTGCGGTATGTGCAAATAAGCGTACCTTGCAAGCTCACAGCAGGAATTGTTTGAATAAATACTAATTTTAACTTCTGAGATGAATGAATGTAAAGAAGCCAACTTCGCAGGCTCGACAGTGGACGACTGGATAAGGTAACCTGTCCAGTAACCACACAGCCAGCAGTCGAGACAACCCAAGACTGGGAACGCAAACTACCATGCATTGTGGACATGCGAGCGTCATGTAAAACAGAAGTCAGTTCGTCGGCGAGTGTGTTGGCATAAAGTATATCGTGTACTATGTTACAGATGGAATCAATGTTTGAAGGCTTACATTTTTTGTTGTCAACAGCAAGGTGTCCTGAAGAATCGCTGCAAGTGTTAAGGCATCATTGTTACTATTGTGGAAATAAATTTAGTAATGCACGACGACATGAAAGTAGCCATTGCTTGTTCAGCCCAGCATACCAGATATTCCATTGCGATGCTGTATTTACCCACAGAGATAACCTGTATAGTCATAACAAACAGTGCAAAAGAAACGTTTGTCGTTCATTGGGAATTGCATGCACAAGAAATTCGATAATTGCACCAGTGCCAAACATCATGAAGATAGCAGCTATCCATTTGCAATTGTTTACAAGAAATAACCATGCGGTGCGGCGAATCAGCACACCTTGCAAGCTCGCAGTTCGAATGAAGACTAAGTTGAGCACATAAGATGAAAGAGTGAAAAGTGACCAACTTAGCCAGCTAGACAGCACTCGAGCTGATATGATAACCAACCATGCTGACATTTGCACCACCCATCTTGAGCCAAACCGAGACAAACAATGCAATCCAACATGCAGTGTGAAACATGAGAGCAAAAATGGATGTCATTTTGTTGGCGAGCGTGGTGGTGGAACTCAGAATGTTATGACTACTACAAGCATCTACTCCATTACAGATGAAATGAATGGTAAACACTTACAATCTGTAACACCGCCAGCATCGGCGACGGCCTACGAATAGCCGCTAAAAACATTATGGTGTCAATGTTACCACTGCGATCACATACTCTGCTACAATATGAAAGATGGTCGAAGATTTACCATCTGGAACACTGCCAGCAACAGCAAGGGTCTCCGAAGTGCCTCTATAAGTATTGCATTATTAATGTTACTACTGCGATCTCATATTCTGCTACAATATGAAGACGGCCAAAGACTTGCCATCTGTAACACCGCCAGTGTCTTCAAGCATCCCTGAAGAGTCGCTACAAGCATTATGGTATCAATGTTATTACTGTGACACTACTTTTAGTAATGCTCACAGACATGAAAAGTAGTCAGCCCTCAACATATTTAACATTCCACTGCGATGCTGTGTTTACCTGTACCTGTATAGACAGAACAACAAGCTCAAGTCTGTTGTTCACCAGGAAGCAAGTGCAGCAAGACAGCTCCAGTGTCATGCAGATAGTAACTACTACACATGTTATAACTGCTGTGTGAAAAGTATGTCTTGAATGATCATAGCAGAAGAAAAAATTACCATAGTGTGCACGTCTCGAACTCAGGTCCTTACCGATGGTTGCTTGCTCTCACCATGGTAGTTCCTCCAGTCGTCCGCTAGAGTGCACGTAAGGAAAACACCAACCATCATTCATGCAATGCACAAGCAATGAGCACTCGCATCAATCGTTGCAAGGCAAGACCGTGAGTTTGACGTGGGGCCCTTAGTTAGTATAGTCATTTAGCAAACCATTTTTTTCCCCACATACATCCCTGCGATCGACCTACGCTACCAGTATACGAATAACATTACAAACCAACACACGAGCTTCAAGCAATGTACGTAGTGTTATGCTAAAATAAAAATACTATGGCAAAGTTAAAAATGGGCGTCGACTTACCATCAGTAACACTGCCAGCATAGGTAAAGGGCACTGAAGAGCCTCTACAAGCAGTAATTGAAGGAAAAAAAAACATTTATTGTACTTATTATCAACCAAATTATACGCATTTTTATGTCATTCATTATAGCCTCTAGCTCTGAGTTCATCAATAAACGAATTTATCTCTTAACAGACAGAAAGATATCCACTTTTCTTCAATGAAACTAACAGTCGTAATCTATTAACCAGGTGATTGGGGTCTTCAGAAAATAAGCTGCTAGAGTTCGCAGAATGTTCACGATACATGTCTGCATCTATGTTCTTCTTCCGTGATGAGTAGGTTGTGAGTTACCTCTGGATAGAAGTACTAGGTTCGAATCTATGATTCTTCTGTCCCAACTTCAAGTAGGCCTTATATTCAGCAACATGTTTACTCTTCCACTTTGCAGATGTTGACACACACCATCGCCAGCAGCAGTCTTGGAGGTCGCATTTTCGTTCTCATCATCCTGGACATTGTAGAATCTTCGTTTTTCACTTTACATGTTAGCAGTTGCGGGTTGCTGTTCGCAACTTCCAACGATCTGTATGGTTCATAGTAAATATCTGCAACACTCGTATTTCCTTCTTCACAAACTGTTTGGGAATACAATGTAGGCCCTCGTAATGTTATGGGTGTTCGAACTATCGTTGATTTACATGCCGAATCTGCAGGAAGACTATCCTTGCCATGCGGCAATGCATTCTGACTCGTACCAAGCAAAGCTGTTACCTTTACATGTACCAGTGTGTCTCTTGAGATTATTTCTTCTACTAAGTGCCACACCGCACATATCTTATGTAAGTATTCTGGCGGTCGGTTTATTTGCACATTCGTTCTGTTCATAGCGACGTGCATTGCAACTTTTACTGAAGACCTTGCCACAATAACTACAGTGTTTTTCGCGTAATTGTAGATCGATCGGTGAAGTTTTGCATTTAGTTGTACAGAACATACTTGATTTGCACACACTTCAGCAGTTTTCTTCAAGCATATGTGTGAACTCACACGCGTGTACTACTACGCAGTACTGACTCCTCACTGCTGACTTCTCACTGGTAACTCCTCTCTGCTGACTCCTCACCACTTACCCCTCACTGCTGACTCCTCGCTGCCACCTTCACGCAGTACCAATGTCGTACGTCATTTTAACAACTGTGTGTGGATTACTGTGGTGGCAGTAATTTATATTCCATTCTGCCAGTCGAAGACGAAGCGATGTTATAATTTCCTTTGTAGTGGGGTAGATGGAAATCAGTATTTACCTATTTGCTAAGCGGATAATACCCACTTATTCTCAACTCGAGATGATTTACTGAAGCCAGGGTCAAACCTGAACCGTAGGTAATCATTTCTTCTTCCTCTTGACATATCTTGTGTATACTACCAACAACAGGGCTTTCTGCTGTAGATGAATGCAACACAGCTACAGCCGATGTCTTGAAGGCTCTGGAACAATATTCATCATTTTGAGGCTCTGGTTTCGTATAGCTACAGTCCAGCTAAATATTATGTTTGACAGAACAATGTATTTCTACCTCATCGATAAGTTGTTGTATTATATTAGTATTCATTGTTATCAGGAAAGAGCACACATTTTGCAATGTATTTGACATATTCGGTGCAATAAAAACTTTAAAAAGCCCCTTGAATGCAGACATTTGCAGGAATAACCTATTAACACCAGGGTTCAGAGATCTAGAATAACCTTGTGGTTGTTCGTCAGTCGTCTCCATATTCGTTCCTTTACAAAATTTCAAATGACTATTTAAATCATCAGTGCGGGCATACATTCTTCGACACTTATCACAACTATATATCTTACGAATGATGTTACTCACACATGTACTTTCTCATGTCTCCTTGCATCGTATGTACATGTAAACATCTTGTCACAATAGTTGCAAGGATGTCTTGGCTGGAACAAAGAAATTATCTCAACATTAGTAGACGAACCCTCGCGTTTATTTGATAATCTTCGCAGATATTGCCTGGAAGGCAGTGCAGGGAGACCCTTATATGTTGCAAGATGTCTTTTCTAGGTGATACATTGTTGAAACTATGATTTCCACTTTTCGCATTCGAACACATCATGCTCTGGATTCTGATGACAAACAACTTAATGCTGTTTATAGCTAGTTATTTTAGAAAAGGTTTTCTCGCAGTAGCGGCACAAATAACTTTTTCTGTTTCATCGTTGAATTGTAACGATTTTATCATCACATGGTTTTCTGGTGTCTCGTTGCATTGTTCCAAGTTTGGCGATAACTGGTTTTTAATATGTATATGTTAAACATGTAATACTTTAATTGATTTTAAAGTTTGGCCTGTTATATATAGTCAATTATTTATGTAAATCGGTTGTCCATAATTTTGATATTGTCAACAATATTTATATATTGATATTATTTCCTTTTATACTTAGTAAATATATTGTAAACGTTTCTTGTTAGTGGAGTCGCTGCTTGGCGGCAAGGCATATGGGCTTTGCGGTGGCGTAATTGCATGTGTGGGCGAATCGTGGTTGAGCTACCAGCATGGAGAGTCGGTGTGTGGCCACCGAGGAGTAGCAGCGCGAGTACCTTGTAAGACGCTGAAACTGCTGTTAAATGGACCAGGTGGGCAGTGCTTGGTAGCATTCGGTGCTGGGGTTGTTGGAGAAATAGTAATTTTGCAAACTGCCATCATACAGCACGTGGCAGGGTGGTGGCTTGCAGTGCAGTTCGGAGAATGGAACTCCCTTCTGCAAGCTGAGGCAGTGTTTTGTTGTCCTGGGGCTACGTCTGATTTTACTACCAAGGTATGAAGTCGACGCCTTTATGGTTGTATCCGCATGAACTGAGGGCTGGGTTGTACAAAATAATGCATTTTCACAGTGCTTTCACTGTGCTCTTTACACCGCATAAACAATACACTTCCCCCGATTTTGTTACAATATCTGTAACGTAACATTATGGTATATGGAACTGGTTACAGTATAGAGATTATTAATATTTTAGAAATGAGTTTTGTTGCTGTAGTAAATGAGCATTTTAACACATTTCCTATTAAAATTGTTGAATGATATTTTAGACCTATATGTGGGAAGAAATTTTAAAAAGCGAAATTTTAATATAAGATTTGGTAGAATGGTTTAATTGTTTAGCATTTGTAATACCTTTCGTAATGTACATACTTTTTGCAAAATTGTAATAAAATGGTGAGAAATTAAATTGATGTATTTTCCAATAATAGTGTAAAACATTATGATATTTAATTTGGAAATGGGCACTTCTAGTACTGTAAATGGTTTATCGAATATTGTTCTATAAGTGTATATGCATCGAGTCAGAGAGCAGAAAATCTTTAACGAAGTCGTGCTGCCTCGAGTGAATTGGAAGTGTGTGAAAGAGGCCATATTGACAAACCCGAAACCTTGGAGGTAGAGGGTGTCTTAGAATAAGAGCATATTATCCATAGTCAATGTTCAGTCTTCACATTCTGAATATCAACTAAGCTGACCAGTCTATTATGACATGTTTTAAAACATCACCTTGCAGTGACAACCTAACACAAGTACTAATAGTGTCAGCATGATTGCAACTTGCAATAATCCCAATGACTTTTTAAATCGTCAAAATGTACATACATTCTTCAACACGTATCACACCAATATTACATGAATGGTGCTCCTCACACAAGTACTTTTTTCATGTGCATGTAAACATCTTGTCACAATAGTTACATGGATGTATTGGCAGGAGCAAAGAACCGCTCTCGACATTTGTAGATAAATCCCTTTATTTTGTTGATCAACCCCTGTATTTATTTGGCAATTGCTTCCGATATATCTTGACAGGTAGAGCAGGGAGACCCATACTCATTGCAAGATGTCTTTTCAAGTTGCTACGACGACCAAACTGAGATTTACTCTTTTTACATGTGAACATATTATGACCTGCATTCTGAATACAACCAGCTTCATGCTGTCTGTAGTTGTTTTTGTTAGAAAAAGATCCTCTTACAGTAGCAGTACAAATAATATTTCTGCGTAGTTTCCATCGTTGAATAAGAGTATGCTACCCCCAGCTGATGTTTACTCTTCGAAGTCTAAATGGCAACTCAGTTGGTCAACTCATACTCAAACATCAAACTGGTGACTGTTTCCCACTACCAGGAGGCAAGAGATCACTCTGCCAGAATGGGCCCAACTACAAATACCTCATTGGACCCTGCCTCTACCACCTTCAGCACTCTTCCAGCATACATGACACCAGCCCCTAGAAAGAGATGTGTCCATAGCAGTAGTGCGTTCTTGCAAACACTCTGTACACAGGAGGGAGTTGTGTATCTCTTCGTCCTGTTGCAGATATGCAGGTATATGTTTGTACAAATATTGTATTTCATGTTATGCATACATCAGAAGGAATTCTTATGTAGGTATGCAAGCTCAGTTCCTTTGTCGAGTGCTGTGAGTGATTTAAGCTTTACGTATGTCATAATAACTGATATAACCGTCTCGCTTCTAGAACAGCATACCATCATTATTTCACTGTGCCTGCACAATGAGTTGTGGATGATATGTATCTATGGTACAAACTGCTGACCTAAAATGTTGCATCTAGCTCTTAAGTCACTGGAAGTCAGTCAGACAGACGAACTGTGAATGAGCCAAAGAGCTCATGCATCTGTGTATAAACCCTCACTTTATGCACATTCCAAATCCCTATCTAACATGGGAACACACTGAAAAAATTATTTATGAACTGTGGGAACCAGAGCTTTAATCAAGTGCCTTATACTGCTCTGCCAACCTGAGAATTTGTATGAGGAAATTACAATGTTGTATTAGTATGGAAATTTCAGAGTGACTGACGCTACATGCTTGTAGGCTGCAAGTAAAATATCTGACTTCCACTCCCTTCCCGATAAACCTTGTCTTGATATGCATATTCATAACATCATGGGGGAGGGGAACATGACGATGTGCGTTACATATTGAACTATCCCCAATATTAACATTGATAATTTGCTGCATGTAGCGATTCTTCAAGTCATTGCCTATTCTCCACACTGCTCTAGTACTTTTATTTTATGATAATGCGACATATATTTCTCGAAGCTCGTGCGTTGGTTAATAGTGGTATTCGTATGCCTGTAGCATAGCATGATTGGACAGGTGTACATGGGGAAAAAAATTGTTTGCTTTTCGACTATACTAACCAAGATCCCCCCACATCAGAAGCATGGTCATGTCTAACAACAACTGATGCGAGTGCTCGTCGCTTGTGCATTGCACGATGGAGGGTTGGTTGGTGTCTTCCTTTCAGGCACTATATCGGATGACTAGAGAAACTACCGTGCTAAGAGCAAGCAACCATCGGTAGAGACCTGAGTTCGAGACTTGCGTATTATGGTAATTTTTATTTTCCCGATGTAATAATTCAAGATGTGTACTTTTCGTACAGCAGTTATCATATGAGTAGTAGTTACTATCTTCATGAAACTGGAGATGTCTTGCAGCACTCGCTTTCCGATGAACAACAGACATTACACTTCTTGTTCTGTCTATACAGATATGGGTAAATGCAGCATCGCAGTGGAATGTTATGTATGCTGAGGCCTGACTACTATTCATGTTCGCATGCATTACTAAAACTAGTGTTACAGTAATAACAGTGATACCATAATGCTTGTAGAGAGTCTTCAGAGACACTTGAAGATGCTGACGGTGTTACAGATGCTAAGTCTTTGACCATCTTCATATTGTAGCAAAGAATGCGATCGTAGTAAGAACATTGATAATGCAGTACTTGTAGAGGCTCTTCAGAGACCCTGGCTGTTGCTGGCAGTATTTCAGATGATAAGTCTTCCACCATCTTTCATATTATAGCGAAGTACGTCATCGTAGTGGTAACAATTGTACCAGAATGCTTGTAGTAGCTATACATAGGCCGTCGCCGATGCTGGTGGTTTAACAGATTCTAAATCTGCTACCATTGATTCCATCTGTAGCGGTGTACACACTAGTAGTAGTCGTAAAAGTGTGTGTTTTACTACCACACTCGTTAACGAAATGGCATCCATTTTTGCTCGCTTGTTCACACTGTATGTTAGATTGCATTGTCCATTTAGAGTTAGCGCAGGCTGTGTGGTGCAAACATCATCATGGATGTTAACCTTATCAGCTCGATTGCTGTCTAGTTCGCTATGTTGGGGGTCTTTAAACTCATTCATATTACATGCTCAACTTAATCTTCATTCGAACTGAGAGCTCGCGAGGTATGCTGATTCGCAGAACCGCATGGTTAGGTCTTGTAGACGTTTGTAAACAGATAATTACTATATCTATAATGTTTGGCACTGGTGTAGTTAGCGCATGTCTTGCTGCACTTGCTTTCTGCTGAAAAACAGAATTTTCTTTTGCAACTATTGTTATGACTATACAGGTTATCCCTGCGGGTAAGCACAAGATCGAAGCAGAACGTATTGTATTCTGGGCTGAACAAGAAGTCGCTACTTTAATGTCACAGTGCATTACTAAAAGTATTTCCGCAACAGTAACATTAATACATTAATGCTTGCAATGTCTCTTCAGAACATCTTGCTGTTAACAATGATGAAAATGGCAAGCCTTCAACAATTCATTCCATCTGTAGCAGAATACAGTATCTACTTTTCGCCAACATGCTCACTGACGAACTGACTTCTGCTTTACCTGATGCTTGCTTGTTCACAATACATGCAAGTTTGTATTGCCAGTCTTACATTGCCTCTACTTCTGGCTGTGTGGTTGCTGGAATGGTTACCTTATCCGGTCGTTCGCTGTCTAGCTTGAAAATATGTCTTCTTTACACTCGTTCATTTTGCATGTTCAGCTTAGTCTTCATTAAAACAATTTCTGCTGTGAGCTTGCAAGGTGTGCTTATTCGATTATACTGTACCACAGCTAACGTATAGGTAGGCCTTGAAGTCGATGTTAGTGACTATCTTAATGGCATTTATTAGTGGAGTGAATGTCTTGCATCCACTTGCTTCCCGACAAACTGCGGGCGAATATGTACTGACTATTTTCATGTCGACATGCATAACCACCGACTTTTTTACCTGTAAAATCATTGGGTTCTCTACAAGAATTGAGTCTGTGATACGTTATTTTAAGGCAGGCGCACTGTCTCCACCATCGTCAGGGTACATGATTAATTTCCTATATAGCGAATATATGTTTTGGCGATGGTGGTGTAATTACAATACTCGCAAGTGCCTAGTTGCTTTCTTGGTTGATAATGTTTACCATGCACAGAAAGGCAGGGCGGTCATTGTGGTCTGTGCTATCGTTCAGTTAACATCATTAGGTACACTCGTGACCTGCAGGTCTTCTGAAACAGCTACACCAGTTAAGGTAAACCTCTTCTCTGCATCTTCTAAAAGCAGAATACATGAATAGTTTACATGTGTGTGTTGCGATAGCGCCTTGCTCATTATGGGTAATTCGTTAATAATGATCTTCTAGCATTATAGGAATGTACTCGAAATAAATACATGAACTATTTGTCCCGGTGGTGTTGTCTCTCTTGCACGACTAACGTATATGGTTTTCCACATTATATTTTTTTCTGGCACTAGGTACTAAATTCCTCTCGTAAAGAGACATGCACTTGACTGGTTTACCACCTCGCAATGAAGGCTCGGTGCACGACGAATCACGAGTGCGATGAGTGGCTGGTCATGTCCAAACATGCTACTAGTACGGTCGTGGACTATGTAAGACCGGAGTGGAGCATGGTGTACAGACTACCTAAAATTATGTCTCGGTACACTTGTGTAAGTTGGAGACCAACCACTTGTAAGTACAGGCTCGGTACATAAGTGCAGGTTGGAGACGGTGTATGGCTATCTGTAAATGTGAGCATTGAAGGCTTGATACATGAGTGCAGGCATGATCGGTCAAGTCCGAAAGCGCTACTACTACAGTCTTCGGCTGTGGAAACTAGAGTGGGAGGCAATTGCGACACGGTGTACAGAATGTCTGTAGCATTAAAGGCTCAATTAACTAGTGTAGGTCAGAAGCAGCTGCTTGTCACACAACGATATCGGGTCGACTGCTGCTAGCGATGGCTACATGTGATGATTTCGGTTAATAAGGAGATGCAGAGCGTCGTGGTCTTGTCTAGCATTGTTTACCACGCCCTGCGCTTGGGTGATTGTGCTGGTTGGTAAGTACTTATAACTATTTTCCTTTGCATTGGTGTGTAGCAGTGTTTACTTTATCATTCCTAGCATTTCATAAGTGGTACATTTTACGCCTAACATAACTCGATGCTCTCACATTGGTTGATAAGTCCTTTTGCAGTTTGCCTTGGGCGTAAAAGTTTCGCCTCTCTCTTGGAGATGGTTTCGTTTTAGTCAGTTCGTAAGGAAGGTCCAGGATTGCCTGGTCGTGTCTATCATCATCGCAGTGTACAGCACCCGATACTTGTGCTGGATCGGGAAGGAAACGACCTGGGGAAAAAACCCATTGTCGGCAGTAGAGTGGGAAGTGGCATTCTGTCTTGAGAGATCACCTTCGGGTCCAGACTGGTATTGAGGCGGGGAGCCCCTGCATCGTGGGAGGGTGTCCAAGATTGCTGCCGATGGGGTGGAATGTTGGGATGTTCGCTAGAACAAACAACTGCAGGTGGGAGGAGCTTACATGGGTTGGAGCACCTGGGGAACACCCCAGGGAAAGAGGAGGACTGGCGCGAAAACGCGGTTCGGAAAGGTTAAGGAGGTGGTGGGAATAGTGGAGAGGCGTATGGAAGGTGCCAGAGTGTGCGAGGCTGAACTCGTTGCCAGTAGTAGCCACCAGACAGCGCTTGGTCGCGCCAGGAGTGCCGCGCACCTCTCTTCAGTCTAGTTCAGCACTTGGAAGCTTTCAGACGTGTTGCATCTTGGCCGAGGGCGGGAGGGGGGGTGCGAAGAAAAACAAAGTACCTTTTCTGCAGCAAAAATATTGCCTCTTCAAATAGTAACCCCTCTTCAAACAAAATAACAGCATATTAATCTGGGCTACCAAATACAGACATGGCAAATAACCAAGCAGACTTGCTAAACAAGTTGATTAATGTCATGTAGTTCTGTAAACACACGAACCCCATAATAGCAGCATTTAATCGTACCCCAGAAAATTGTAGTCATCACAAATTTCACCAGCTGGCAGGACGAGAAATAAATCTTTCAGGCAGGACAGTCTTTGGCAGGACATGAGTACTGACAAAAAATTGCTTGAGTTTGCTCATTAACACACGTGTCAGACTTGAAGCAGAGCTTTAGGACAGTGGGTTAAGAAATAGTCCTAGGACGCAGTTGGTATTTTGGGTGTCGTTCCTGACACGCCACTTTTGGTTATTATTAACAAATTTCACCCCTGATTCAACAATGTTTATTATTTTTATTAATGCCTCAGTTTTTGTTTATTAATTTCGTAATACTCTTGAGATGTAGGCGTATGGGGAACTGGGGACAGATGGCTGTCGGCTGTGGCGCCGTGGCGCCACCGGCCGCCATGTAGGATCTGGACTTCCTGCTCTGTGATTCTGGTCATGCGACTGCTATATTGGATTCTGCCATGTTGGTAGCCAGTATGCGTCAATCATTTAAACCAGTATGCCGCCATCTTGGGCAGTCATCTTTGTATCCAGTACGCCATAATCTTTGCAGCTCACATGCCGTCATCTTGGACCGCCATTTTGGTAACCAGTATGACATTTTTTAATGCTCTTGCATTCTGGAGGTTTTTCCGAGTGCTCCCACATTTTATCTCTCTTTAATTCTTTATTTTCCTTTCTTTCCTTTCTTTATTCTCTTCCTTTCTCAGTCTCTCTCTTCCTCTCCGATAGTTTTCTCCGAGTGCTCCCATTTTTCTCTTTTGTATTCTTTCCTTCTCATTCACTCCTTATTTCCTTTCATCCTTTCTCTTTCTCTCTCTATTTCCTTTCTCTTACCTTCGTCCAACGCCATCTTTATTTCCTTTTTTAATTTATCTCTCACATCTGTTGCATCTACTCCAATCCACCATCTTTGTTTTTTCATTTGTCATTTGTTACTTGAGGCCGCCATCTTTGTTAACATTTGTCTCTCACCTGTGTTCGACGCACCATCTTGTTTTTTTCGTTTGACATTTGTTCCCCACATTAGTTCTGGCATTGGCTGCTAGGTGTGCTGGTGTTGCTCTCGTTTGATTAGTCTTTCGGTAGCCATATTGGTTCTGTAATTGGCCTCTAGGGGCACCATCTGGAATGGGCGTGGGATCGAACTGCTGGACCTCGGCTATCGCGACATGCGCTGGAACATGAGTTTATAATCAGTATAGAGCTTGGAGATGAATAAATAATACTTTGCCTCTAATTAATTACATTACATTTATTATTGCTTATATAATTTTTTAAGTTTTTTATTTTTTATTTTTAGTAATGTTAAGTATTTATTATTTATTATATTGTTTTCAATTATACTTTTAAAGTTTTTTAAGTACTTGTTTTATATTTTATTACCTATTTTCTATTATATGTATTTTTATTTTTTCGGATTTAATTACATATATATTATTTAATATTTAACGTGTTCGATCAGTCACATTTGCTCCACTGATAACTTATACATGTTCGATTCTGCATACTACATAATTCCTTCATCACCTGCTAGAGTGCGCGAATCGTCAGTGCGTATATTTATTTACGAATTTAAAGATGTAAAGTTTTATACACGAGAATGTATATCAAAAATTATTGTAAAGTACATTTCAAGCAGGACTTTGTAAAACATATTCGATTTTCAATGCTTCGTATTAAAAAAAAAAATTTTTGTCTGAATATTTTACTTTATTGAATTCATTTTAACTTTGTACAAAAATTAAGTCGCCTAGCCCTGTAACCACACACACACGCACCTGCTGACAGGCCTGTGAGTCAGAAGTTCCAGCTGTGACCCACCAAGAGTGACATCATCAACATGCGCGTTGTTCTGAACGTCCTCGCTGTAGGATCGAGCAGACAAAATAGTTTAACAGGGGTGACGTAGTTAGACGTAAATAAAGGATAGAAATAGAAATCAACAGCGCGTCTCTTTATTACACAAATATTTTACACATTGCAAATAAGACTTTAATGGCCGGTTTCACTAACAAGGAATAAACTAGGTTCCAGCAAAGCGATACTTAATCTTAAGTGGCCGTTAAGGATGTCGAGGTGTTTCACCATTATAAAACTCAGTTTTATAAGCACGTCTTAGCTGGGCATTGCTTAAAGAACAAGTTGCAAATATTCTCATGTTGGTAGTGACACATTGTGGTCATGATTCAATGAGAATTATTTCAACGAAAGGAAAATAAAATTTTTTTCTCCTGAAATGTTATGCTTATTCATGATATAAGCATTACGAATCCTAACCAAACCAAATATTTGTTTTATAACAAATAAATAAATCTTTATCGTTTGCTGACGAATAATAAGAATCAATTAAAACAAATGTCACTGCATGTGCGAAAAAGATATGTGCACTCGATTTGTTCAACTAACTACGCGTACCGAAATTTATTTATGTTAAAATTACGTTCGTGAATAGATACGTTTTTAATATTTAGAGGCTGATTTATTATCGTAGAAGTGTTGTGTTGCAATTCTGTGATGTTTTATGATCGTTTTTATTAATTATCAGTTCCAAGAAGTGTGAATTTTCGTAGCATAAGTTACGATCTATATTAGGCCTGGGCTGTTTTTTATTAGTCAGAATGTTAATTGCTTTATATTTTATCTACTCGGTTAATGTTTTAGACTCGTTACGTAAATTTAAGTAGCTTCCTTTAAGCATTTATGTATTAAATGCTTTATAAAAATAATACGTTAGGTTAATAATGAATTTTTAAAATGAAACTGTTGTCTTGTTTAGGCACTGATTAAATATTCCATAAATGTAATGTATATTCCGTGTAAAAGATCGTATTGCCCTAAAAAAAAAACAACACTGGGCCTACATTTACTATAGTACACAAGGCCATCCCAAATTGTTCTACTTTAATAGAATTGTTTTAAGTTTTACGTACGACATTACTACTATGTTTTAAAGATTCGGTTTGGCTTTCAACACTAACCAGAATTGAACTTTCTGAAATTGTGATAGTTAGTTGATAATAATATTGACGATATTAATGTGCAATTTAGAAACGCCCAGTGCCCGAATTTGAATAAATATGATTATCACGTCATACATGTATGACATCTTTAATTGGACCTTCGTTAACTTTTCTAATTCAAAGCAAAGTAGGATGTGTGCAAAACGTGAACTGCAAATTTGTCATGTGTAGTAAAATGTTGGTGTAAATTCATTATATTATGTCCAGTCTCAAATTCTATCAAAGAAATCATATACATGCAGTGTAGTGAAGGCGAAAATTTTTCCATTTATTTCAAATAAGTGCTTCCGTAGCTTATGCGTACTCAATAAATTCATATTTTATCAATCAGCTACCTGGCTTTACACTCAATTTCCTATTTATATATTGGGTTTGCTTCTTGGAAATACGTGCAAAATGTATATAAACAAATATAAGCCTGCCACGAGCTTTGTTTTCGACAATCGTCATAGGCTATTTCAGCAAATAAAGACTTGCACCCAGACTCAATAATTATGATACACAATAATTTATTTTTATTTATAAAAAATATTTTATTGTAAAACTAAATACTTTATAGCACATTTGGGGTTATCAACACCCAACTTTTTCAGTAGCAGCCATTTTCCTTTTAATTTGTTTACAATGATTTAAGCAGAGCTTAATGAATTGAGGCATCCTATTTCGGCAGCCTAAACAAAGAGCTGCTTAAAATATTTTAAGAACAGCTTAAAGTCGGTGAAATGTTACAAGGCGCTAGGCACAGCTTATTCAGCGTTTAAGTAGCGCTTAACTTTTAAGATGTGTTGGTGAAACCGGCCCTAATTCCTTTAACAATAAGTCACTACTAAGGGTATTTACTTTAAACCTGTCGTAGGATAGATTCTGAATCTGTATTTTCATCTGTGTTACAAATATCTTTTATTCCCGGCCTAACGCCCTGTTCTGATGACTGTCTTGCATCCAACTGAAGAGGTTCTTACCACTGAGAGTCTGGCGTTCGCTGCTCGTCCAGGAGGCTCCTCCTGGTTATGTGGTCGGCTGCCCTGGCTCGACGTCTAGGACCTCTGGACACCCACACGGCCTGGTCGTCTCGGTGCTCACGTGAAGGCTCTACCCGTGTCAACCTCGTCGCGATCTGGACAGCCATAGTCTCATCATTATGAGGGGGGGGGGGGCGTTCTCTGCTAACGTATCGCCTTATATATGCCACGGTCAGGGCTCCCTACTCCCTGCTTTTTCCTACCGCTTACCATTCCTTGCTGCCGAGGAGTTGGACTGCGTGCCTCAGGTCTCAAGTCCGCTTGTCGCTCGTTTGACTCACGCCAGGTGTGGAACAGCGTGAAGTGACTTCATCAATATGTGTCGTGTGGGGAAGGGACAAGTGCTTGCGAAATTAAGCTATCACTAGCGCTGCTGTGTGGCCCTGCCAACCAGACATCTAGGAATCGATGCATTAATAAATATGTAGAATTATTTAAATTTATTTTATTTATCATTTGAATAATGCCGAAAAAATTTTCTTTGAAAACGTAGTAGTAATAGTATATCGAAAATGTATTTTGAATAGTAAATTCAGTTCAAAGAGTTTAAATTTTGTAACTTTCACACTTTCCTATGACAACTGGTAATATTAAAAATAAATAAAATATTGTCATTCTCGAACGGGAGTCAAACCCGCAATGTTTTGATTACAGGTCTGGCATGCTTACAACTAAATCACCGATCTCATAACAAATCAAGTGCTTAAATATTGTACATAAGATTCAAACGTAGAATTTATATTCCCTCGTACAATTATAGTAATTTATTTTTATTTTTCTTATGCAAATATAATTTGCGCCTAGATGGCTTGAGCAGTTTTTATTTATGTAAAGCCTTGCGATGTATTATATTATAACATTGTGTAACTTTAAGTCGGAGTCTGAATTCTTAAGCTCACGTTATTATATATTTTTTTAAAAATAATTTTGTATCAAGTCGGGCTGTAATCAAGCGAATATTTATAAGCAGGTGAATGAAATTTGCAGTATATTAAGAACAGGCTCGCGAAATTAAATTATGGAAGCACCATTTCTATGTCCAGGAATGTTTTATCAAACCTTATACATAACCATACTACTTTTGTAGGCATAGGGTATGCCAAATATAAAATGTATATTTTAACAAATTTTGAAATACATTTCTTTAAAGTTATTCTTAAATTTTGCGTAGAGTACAGCAAATAAATTTCTCACCTACATTTCCGGTCTCCTGCCTTCAAGACTAAATAGGCTTACAACTCAACATTAAATAATTATTATCCTTACTATTTTTTTCGTAGGCATAACATTCCTACTCAGATTTTATTCAATGTATGCATATGTGAATAAACCTAGCGCTATTATATATTCTCTCTTTATATATATATGTATATCACGCAGGATATAACACCAGCGGGAAATTAAAGACTATTTTTTATTTATATATTTATATACTTCAAACTAGAAACAGAGTTCATAAATTTTTCCACGCTATTCACATAGTATCTTTACAGCACATAGTGAACATAATCTGCTTACGCACAGCTCAAGGCAGTCCATTCTAGGAACAATCTAACCAGAACCCTTGGCCATATATACTTCTCGACAAAATTTTACGACTGCCTCAGACAAACAACTCCATAAAATGAACCTGATAGCTTATATACTCCCAAGCAGGCACCTTAACAATCAATGTTCCACCCACTAACTCAAGCATGCTATTTGCTCTACCATACATCACCAAACTTACATAGGCCAGCAATAAATTTTTGCTTTCATGTTTAACAATTTAAGTATATATATGTTTTTTTAAGTTACATATAATATTGTATTCCCATCCCATACTTAGGTGTATATGTAGGGACTTGTATCCTATGTTGAACATAGAAAATATTTTCTACCCCTATGGTACGACTTGTAATTTTTTTCCGAAACACCATCCCATAATCATACATAACAGTTTAATATCCACTTCACCTAACTTAATTAACTTGTAAGAACTTCGTATATATTTATTTTATTTTATTTCTCTCGACATCAACTTAACCAGTTCAAGTAAAAATTCAATTTGGTCACCTTCACTGTCGACCTTGTGTAGGACATAGAAAGAATTTTCATATTTTGTAGGACAAGGAATATTTTTAACTTAGTCACCCTTGTCAGAACTTGTCTGTCATGGCTTCGTTACCATCAGACCACAGCAAATTTCAAACCAGGCATTAATAAAAATCACACTATCAATCAACCATATCAACAAAAAAAGCTGACCACCACAACTCAGACATACGAGACAAAATATGAGTAAACTTGCACACCAGGAGTACTGGACACAGTACTATCCATAACACCAGCATACTTCAGTCATGCCAATATCTCATTGTATATGCAATCTAACAGCTACTCATTTCATACCACCACTATGCCATCTATTATCTTCACCAACCGAAACATAATATGTGCCAACCCTCCAGCATACCAGAAATTAATATAAATCACTCTATCAACCAATAAACAGTTATTTATGCCAGCCATCCATACTAATATTTGCTATTACGAAACCTACCAGGTAATATACCTCTCGCATACTTAACAACTAAAACAGATATATGATAACGTTCACCATGACATTAGCTTGCCTCAGCCATGCAATTTCGAAAACCATACAACCCAGAATACTAACCTACTTTACCATCTGAATATATCAACGAACACCACAGGAGATAACCACACCAAAATAATATTCTATCCAAACCATATTATTCGCTCAACCCAACCAAACATACCTTACTCATGCTGTTAAGCATACCGACAATACCAACCATCATACCACAGACTTACTATTAATAATAACAGTCAAATATATTAACTATAAATTCAGTCCATCTTACTTTGCCAGTTACACATATAAACAAGCCATACCAACATCAAATCCAATCAAATACTCCAAACACAAGCTCCGACGATGATATCATAAGATTAGTACTATTAATTTAACCATATATGACACACATACAGTCTTAATTCGCAGATACAATACAATCATACTAACCAACCATACCAGCTGAGCACTCTAACCCTCACATACTTACAAAATATCACATAAAATCATTCTGCTCTTACAAACTAATCGCACAACTAAACCATTCTCCTCATACCAAGAAAGCTACACGTTTGTCATTCTGCCGAAACGACCGAACGTCGATCAGGTCATACCAATCAACATAAGGACCATACCAACCATACATGAAACTAACTGTATAACCAAGTCATACCGATAGGTTATACGGTCAAGATGTACTAGTTATAAAAAAAACCAAACCATACAGACAGCCCATATCAACAGGCAATACCATCATGATACTATATCCATTTCAACCTTTCCAAGAGACCGCACAAACCAAAAAATATACTAGTCACACATACTAACAAAACGTATTACCATAAAACAACCTATTTATAACAACCATGCAGAGATTTCATACAGTACTAACATTCTAAACACCTGTACCAATGATGAGCCTACATACAATTCATATTATTATCAGACTGGCCAACATAATATTCAATCCATACATTCCAACCTTCTCTACTAACCATCGCACCTGTCATCATGCCTCCTGCCCTCCTGCTTAACAGCCATACAAGCATGTCACACTCAGAGACAAAGATATTCCATCAATATAAACTCCCCCCTACGATCAACCCAAACTATTATAAGTTCCAATCACACATTTCAGACATCGCTACTATCATACTGATAGGCCATACTAGCAAGACACACCACCAAACCAGTCAATCAATGAAAATACCCAGATCATCATAGAGAATACTTAAAAAACAAGAAAGTCTCTAGCAAATTTCTCAAATAATCTTTTTTTTTACATATTCTTTCAGATAAAATATTATAACTTGTTATATTCCAAAACACTACAACACTACCTATAATCCATTCCATTAAATCATATTGGTTATACCAAAACACTTCCATTCATAACATTTAGGACAACAAAACAATATAAGCATTCCTATGAAGTAGTCCAGCGAGAATCTCTGTTAAAGCATTTCATAATGTAATAGTAAAACACACACACTCATTCAAATAATACCAAAACCCATACAGTTTGCCATAGTCAACGCTCCAACTATAATGAAATCGCATTCAAATAGACTCTATCACCAAACCTGCAATTCAAATGTTCCTACATAAAAAACAGTCTAACCATCAACACTCGCAGACCGTATCATGCCACACCGCCTATTTAAACATACCATAACATCGTCTAATAACAAACACACTACCATACCATACTGTCAGAACAGTAGTACTGCATAGTTCTTTCTGATGCAAGAGCCTAGGAGGATGGATTCTAGAAATTGGCCGCCATATTAGATTCCCGACTTCCCGCTTTATGATTCCGGTCACACGATCGCCACTTTGGATCAAGGTGTCATTTGACCTTGACCTTTGACCTTGAAAATGATAAGTATAAAATAAAAAAAAAAAACAAAATTCACAAAAAATCCTAAACATTCCCTAAAATTTGCTATCAAAATTTATAAAAGTTATAGAGAATTACCCAATAATACAAAAAAAAATTTAAAAATTCCAAAGAATCCTTCAAAATCACAAATATCATAAAAAATATAAAAATAAAATCTAAAACTCTAAGTATATATCACGTTAACCTCATACTAATCCCACCACCCTAAACATCATCCCTAACCCTTACCAACCTACCTTCTAATACTACAAAATAAGAAAAATCATGACATTTTTTAAAAATATGATAACTCTATGAACTTATCATGTTAACCTCATACAAAACCCAGAACCGTAAACATCAAACCCTACTCTTTCCTACTCACCTTACAATACTACAAAACAAAGAAAAATTACAAAAACTGAGAAAAAAAAACCAAATATCATTACTCTAGCATGCCTGTCATGGCATCATTACCATCAGACACCAGCCAAATATCATACCACCCATCAAACAAACCACCTGAATATACCATCCATCCACACCAATAAAAGTGCTGACCACCACACCTCATACATACGAAACAAAATAGAAAAAATCAAAAAAATAAATAAATCTAAAAATCTAGGAACGTATCATTTAAATTAACACTCATCCCAGCTCCCTAAACACAATACACCTAAATCCTCACCAATCATCTCTAATCCTCACCAATCCACCTCAATCCTCTCCAATCCTCCTTAATCAATACCTATACTCATCAATCTTCAGCAATCCTCCTCAACCTTCCTCAGTAATCACCAGTCCTCACCAAATATCCTCAATCCTCACCAATCCCCATCATTCCTCAACAGTCCTCCTCAATCCTCACCAAATCTCTTCAATCATCATCACCAATACTCCTCAAAACTCACAAATCTTCCTCACCAATTCTCCTCAATCCTCACCAATCCTCATAAATTTTCCAATCCAATCCACCTCAACTTCCACATCCACATCCACACACCAATCGACCTCCACATTCACATTTACCTGCTCCACCTGCTCCACTTGTACCACCTGCTCCACCTGTTCCACTTGCTCCACTGTAAGGAGTTTCCTTACAGGAAGTCTCCACATAACACTTTAATATTTCTAAATTTCTACACACATCATTTAGAGTTATTTACATATTGTGAATATATGTTAATAATTTTATTTGAATGATTTAATTAAAATTATTTTACATGTCACATTAATCAATATGTATTTTCACATATTATAATTTATTTAAAATCAGTCAATGTTAACTATGACAAAAATATACTTTAACTTTTATCCACACTCTACTAGGTTAACAGTTTAGCTGCATACCTTAATAATTAAAATTAATATTTAATAATGTGATATATGTTTCTCATTGGTAAACGGTATATGACAGTGTGCCCAGCAGAAAACAAATTTAGTGGTTTTGGAATGTGACAGTGCAGACAGGTTTTGGTTTGTAAGGAAGGACTTGACTGAAAATTTTATATTGTTTAAAAAGATTCTAAAGAAGGAACAAATGGCCTTCATGCAGAAGTGACACGTATGACAAATGTGCCTGATGCTAAATGAATTCTCTGAAGATATTTCAGTATTGAGGCCATGCAGTATTAATTATTGTTGCTAAACTCACCGGAGAATATCTACCTGCAGGAGGATTATTCATTATGCATTTCCCGGTTGGTGTTCTGAGACACTTTGGCATATCAGCTATTGTGCCTAATATCTACAGAATTCTTCAAGTAAGGTTTTTATTTACTATTTAATCAGTCAACAAATTACTAGCCTTGAAGTTGTACATGGAATTTTATATTATGGCAAGTCCAGTGGTCTGAGTATGTGGTAATAAATTACCAAGATCTATTCTGAACGATTCTTTAACTCTACTGATGAACTAGGCTTGGTTGCACTCATAAAAGTGTTCAGAGTATTCTTCAGTTAAGTTTGGTAGTCAACTAATGTGCTTTTAATTAATAAGGACTATTGTGTGATTATTTAAGGGAAATAAAATTTTATTTTATCAGAGATTAATTTTTTTAATAACTAATTTTTCTTTGAGAGCTGACAGCAGTATCCTTAAATATTAGATACCCTCTGTTGAAAAGGTTTAATTATTTTTCATGTGAGATATAAAAGAGATTTTCCATTATTTCATTAATTATATAGTCCTGAGCTTTCTTCAAAATGTTTCCTTGTATTATGTTATTAGTAAGTATTTCTTTTTCTGCAATCTATAATAATCTGTGTATATTAATAAATTATCCTGATCATGACATGGGAAAGATGGTGCATATATTACTATGATTTGTGCTGATTTCCACACACACGCCATCTAATTTGACTACACATATTTATATTCTTTGAGTTATGCTCTCTCTCTAAATATATATATAATTTTCTCTAATGTTAACCTGTTTCCTAACACCCTCATTTTAGATATATTGGCAAACCAGGCATGGGTCATGCAAGACAGTTGTGTGTACTCATAAGTGATTTCTTAGTTTAAACATTACATTAATTTACATAATAGACGCCCATAGGTGTGGCAAATGTAATAATGATATCAATTTCTGTATGAGCATTAACACACATCATTACAGAAATAATCGGTGCCAAACAGTGCGGCCAAGATAGCCGAATATTATTTTTTTAAAATACAACTTAGGGAAAACAATGCTAATTTATATCGGCACCATCAAAGTTATAGTGGTGTAAGTAATACTGCATGGTGACGGACAAAAGAGTTACAATAGAAGTAGGAACATTTAAGACTTTGTGCACATTGCTACATGGCCAGAGAGCCTTATTTTTTTTAAGGAGTTATATGAACTATTTAAGAGATAGTGGGGCGATTAATATGACAGATGCTGATACTTTGAGCATTGAAAGAACACCTGTTGTTCGTACAACTGCGAGTATAAACGGAGATTTTTATAGCGATAGTGAAGAGGTTGTCAAGTCTGTTTTGAACACCAACTTAATGGATAAGGTTTCGGAAAAGGTGGATAAACCAGGGACAATTTCAGTTCCAGATGCGACGGGTATAATGGATTATTTGCGAACATTAAATGCACTATTAAGTGCAAAGTTTGATTTCAGTCTTGCTGCACAAAGCGCAAAAATTGCTGAGCAAATTACTAAAATCAATGCTCGGTTTGACACACAAGATCAAAAATCTATTGACTTAGATCAGCATATTGTCCGTGTAGATAATAGTTTGTTAATTTGAATGCGCGAGTTGTCCAAACTAATACTGTGTTAAAAATCCTGTGAAAATTCGGAAACTGATTTACAGGCAAATCAGACTGCACAAGATAGCGCTATGATCACACTTCAGGATAATGTTGAAGTAACGCAAACGAGTGCAGGAGAAGTTCAGACTCGATTACATTCCATAGAGGTTAGTGCACCTAGGGAATTAGACTGAACACGAACCGAGATCGAAAGTCAGTGATGTGGATTGAAAACCCGTATTACTACCATGGAATCCAGATCAACGATTTTGCCAACTAATGTCGATAATCAAATCTTAAATAATGTAGACCATCAATTTCTTAACTCTGAAACGGTTATTGAAGCACCTTTAATACAGGTTGCAGTAATTGATACAAAAAGTGTACACAGATTGACTATAGAAACGAGAGCTGAAACTATCACGGTACCAGCCGTCGTTTACTTGGAGAAGGAAGTCAACATACTCACATCTGGGCATAGAAGAAAGTGTCTAACACGGAGTTGGAAACACGTAAAGATATTACGTAGAACAAGACCCATAGGCCATGTTAAAAACTACAAACCAACAATCTCTACCCGTAAGAAAGGTAGAAAGATACGTGCATACAGTCAAAAGAATGTGACAGCTACCGTACGACGAAGTTTGGAGAGGCAGTATGGTGTGCGAAATTCCGACGACGCATACCGACATACCGGAAAACGTATCAACTGCACACTTATAAAAAGTGAAATGAAGTTCACATGCAGAACTGACGAGAAAAATAAAACGGAACTCACGAATCAAATAAAAACTGTTCAGCTGAAAAATCGACTAAGAAGTAAACCCGATTGTTGCAGTACAGATACAAGCTACCAATAGTCGAAGTCCATGCCACAACCGCATAATGACTTACTTCATAGTTAATGTCAGAGAAGATTGCAAAAGAATCGAAGTCACAAAATTAAGAACAACAAGAGCAGGCTAAGAAAACTACAAGATAAAGAAGATTAAAGCGAAATTCCACCATGGCCACCACCGAATAAGAAAAAAATCGAATGGAAATGTAAGTTAACCATGACACCATTTCACGGGTTGATGTATGTTAAGTCTTACAGAAGATTTGGACGCTCTTCCAACACTGAATGTGTACACAGTGAAGAAGAATCCAGAAGAGATAAGGCAAGAGCTGCTTGATTTAGTTAAAATAAGACTTTACCTTGCCGCAGAAAGCAGGAAGAAACACTACAAGATGAGCAAGCTGAAGAAGTTCAGTATCAACGATATCGTGTTATGACGTAGTTGCCCTACAAGTCACGCATGGGAAGGAGTCACAAAGAAATTGTTTATAACTTTTGAGGGACCTTTCAAAGTGGCCGACATGGTATGCAATAATTGCTATGACCTGGTGGATTTGCAAGGCAACACCGTGGGAAAGTATAACATAACACAACTAAGACCATATCGATTTCTTATGGTAACCACAGTCAGAAATCAATGACAGCAATGGCAAAGTATTGTGTATATACAGCTCAGTTATGAGTTATAAGGTTGACTGCACTATGGATAATGAGTTCGTAACTTGGATATAGTACGAGTAGTAGATTCTACCAAGAGCATTTATGCAGAGCCTTGAGTATAGGGAAGACGGTATACAGTGTTCATTGATTATTATTGTTTGTCCAGTGTAATTATGTTAGTATTAGGATTTATTGTTATGTTATGTTATTAGTAATTTTCGCTGTACCCATACGTTTGCCTGCCGCCTTGAAGCTTCGAATTCTACTGGAACTCCTTGAGTAACTGGACTTACAGTACCTTAACGTATTACGATGATGAAGCTGTTTGAATTTGCCCATACACCGTGATGTGCTAGAAATGCCAGAAAAGGGAAAGGAATTATTTATATATATATATGTGTGTGTCTTTGTGTGCGTGTGTGTGTGTACGAATAAGAGTTACTGCCGCTGAGAAGAAACCAGCCTCGAACCAAGTTCTAGCAAAGCATTAATTAACCATTATCAACTGATGAACTAAGTCTGATTGCCCTCATAAACTGTTTAGAGTATTCTTCAGTAAAGTTTGGTAGTCAAATAATGTGTAATATTTTAGGGAAATTAATTGTTTATTTTATAAGATATCGTTATTTTAACCATTTTTCTTTTTTGGGAACTGACAGCAGTATCCTTAAATATTATATGTCCTCTGTTAAAAAGGTTTCAATATTTTGCATGTGATATATCAATGAGTTTTTCCATTATTTCTTCAATTAGATTTTCCTAGGCTTTCTTCAAAGTGTTTCCTTGTATTATGTTAGTAGTAAGTGTTTGTTTTTCTGCAATCTATAATAATCTGTGTATATTATTCAGTTATCCTGATAATGACATGGGAAAGAAATGGTACATGTTGCTACGATTTGTGCTGATTTCTACACTCACTATTTAATTTGACTACGCATATTTACATTCGTTGAGTTATACTGGCTATATGTATATAATTTTCTGAAAAGTTAATCTTTTTCTAACACACTCATTTTAGAAATATTGGCTAACCACGCATGGGTCATGTAAGAAAGTTGTGTGTACTCATAAGTGTGCCATTAGTTTAAACATTACATTATTTTACAGAAAATTAATAGACACCCATACATGTGGTAAATTATATTAATTTATGTATGAGCATTAACACACTTCATTACACCACATGCTTCACCTGCTCAACCTTTTCCACCTGCCCCACTTGCTAAATCTGCATCACTTGTTCCACCTGCTCCACTTGCTCCACTTGCTCCACCTGATCCACTTGCTCCACTTGATCCACTTGCTCCACATGCTCCATTCGCTCCACTTACTCCACCTGCTTCACTTACTCCACCTGCTTCATTTGCTTCGCCTACTGCAACTGATCCACTAGCTCGACTCTGAATATTTTCCCCACTCGTGTAGGACTTGTTCCACTGGTGTAGGACTTATACACAATATGTAAAAATTTAGAAAAAAATGTCCACAATATATATGACTTAGATAGATGTTATGTTGTGTAGATCATAGAAAATGCTTAATATTATGTAGTTATCTTATATATTTATTTTCCACCTCGTAAAAACTCTAAATATTTCCCATTTAGTCGCTAATTTCTCACCTTTACTCGACATCACTTCACTTAACCCAACTCCACTTCAGAATCAACGGCTCCAAACTTCACCTTAGCTAACATATTCTAACCATCATGTAAGAATTCAATTAGACACCTTTTGTAGGCCTTAGAATATAGGTTCATATTGTGTAGGACTAGGTTTTTTTTTACTTAGTCAAGGCCATTCTTCCTAATGTAAAGATTTGTAAATTTACCTCTGGTGTAGGAATCAGCCATTCATGTAGGACTTTGGTTAGTGATGATGCAGGTCGCAGCTCCATGATCAAAAGTGGGGGGAAATATTCAGAGTCGAGCAAGAGGAACAGTTATAGCAGGTGGAGCAAGTGTAGAAAGTCAAGCAGGAGGAGCAAGTGAAGCAAGTGGAATAAGTGTAGTAGGTGGAGCAAGTGGAGCAGGTGGAGCATTTGGAGCAGGTGGAGAATGTGGAGAATGTGGAGCAAGTGATTCAGGTGAAGCAAGTGGAGCATGTGGTGTGGGTGGAGCAGGTAGAGCAGGTAAATATGGAGGTGGATTGATGTGTGGATGTAGAGGTGCATTGGTGAGGACTGAGTAGGATTGGTGAGGAGGATTTAGGAGGATTGTTGAAGATGAGGAGGATTGGTGAGGATCGAAAAGGATTTGTGAGGAGGATTGTGGAGTATTGGTAAGGAGGATTGGTGAGGATTGAGGAGGATTGGTGAGGATTGAGGAGGATTGGTGAGGATTTAGGATGATTGGTGAGGATTGAGGAGGATTGGTGATAATAAAGGGGGATTGGTGAGGAGTGAGGAGGATTGGCGATTATTAAGGGGGATTGGTGAGGATTGAGGAGGATTGGTGAGTATTGTTGAGGATTTGTGAGGAATGAGGAGGATTGGTTAGGATTGAAGAGGATTGACAAGGACAATTGAGGAGGATTGGTGAGGATTGAGGAAGATTGGGGAGGAATGAGGATTGGTGAGGATTGAGGAGGATTGTTCAGGGTTGGGAGGATTTAGGAAGATTGTTGAGAATTGTTGATAAATGAAGAGGATTGGTGAAGATTAGTGAGGATTGATGAGGATTAGTGGGGATTGAGGAGGATTGAGGAGTATTGTGTTTAGGGAGCTGGGATGAGTGTGAAGTTAATGTGATACGTTCTTAGATTTTCAGATTTTTTATTTTTTATTATTTTCTTTTGTGTATCTGATGTGTGGTGGTCAGCTATTTTATTGGTACGGAGGTTTGGTATAATCAGGTAGTTTGTTTGATGGGTGGTATGATATTTGGCTGGTATGTGATGGTTATGAAGCCATGACAGACATGCTGGAGGTATGATTTTTGTTATATTTTTCTCAATTTTTGTGATTATTCTTTGATTTGTAGTTTTAGAAGGTGGGTAGGTAAGGATAGGTATTGATGTTTACGGTGCTGGGGTGAGTATGAGGATAAGGTGATGTGTTCTTAGAGTTTCCATATTTTCCTTGTTTTGTAGTATTAGGTGGGTTGGTAAGGGTGGATGGTTGATGTTTAGAGGGTGGGACGAGAACGAGGTTAATGCGATATGGTCTTAGAGTTTTTATGTTTTATTTTTGTGTTTTTGGCGTTTTTTATTGTTAGGGATTTTAGGATTTTTTTGAATTTGTTTTGAATTATTAGGGTTTTTTATAATTTTTTAAATCATACATTTTAGGATTTTTTTTTGCATTTTTTGTGAAGTTTTTTAATTTTTTGGGATTTTTTTCATTTTTAAAGTCAAAGGTAAAGGTCAGAGGCTACCTGGATCTAAAATGGCGGTCGTGTAACTGAAATGACAGAGCATGAATTCGGGAATCCAAGACGGTGGCCAATATCCAGAATCCATCCTCCTAGGCTCCTGCACCAGAAAAAATATACCCTTTTACTGTTCTGATAGTATTGTATGGTAGTATATTTGTTATGAGATTATAGTAAGGCCTGTCTAAATACGCAGTGTTGCATGATACTGTCTGCGAGTAATGATTGTTAGAATGTTTTTCAGGGCCATTTGAATTGCAGGTTTGGTATTATAGTCTATTGGAATAAGATTTCGTTACGGTTGGATCGTTGACTAAGGCAAACTGTATGGGTTTTGGTATAATTTGAATGAATGTGTGTTTTGCTATTACATGATGAAATGTTTTAACAGAGATATTCACTGAACTATTTCATAGGAATGGTTATATGATTGTTTTGTTGTTCTGGATGGCATGAACGGAAGTGTTTTGGTATAACCAATATGATTTCATTGGATGGATTGTAGGTTGTGTTCGGGTGTTTTTCAATTTTTACAAATTAGACATTTTTGGTCTGAAATAATATGTATGAACGGATTTCTCGAGCGATTTTCTAGAGATGTGAGTGCGGACTCTCTTGTTTTTTAAACTATTCTGTATGATGACCTGGGTATTTTCATTCGTTGAATGGATTGGTAGTGTGTCTTGCTTGTATGGCCTATCACTGTGATAGTAGCGATATCTGAAATGTGTTATTGGGATTTTTAATAGTTTGGTTTGATCGTAGGAGGGAGTTTATATTGATGGAATAACTTTGTATCTGAGTGTGACAAGCTTGTATGGCTGTTAAGCAGGAGGGCAGGAGGCATGATGACAGGTGCGATTGTTAGCAAAGAAATGTTGGAATGTACGGTTTGAATATTATTTTGCTCAGAGTGATAATAATATGAATTGTATGCAGGCTCATCATTGGTACAAGTGTTTAGAATGTTTGTACTATATGACCTCTCTGCATGGTTGTTACAAATAGCTTCTTTTTGGATATATGTTTTGTAAGTATATCTGATGGAATTGTTTTTCGGTTTGTACGGTCTCTTGGAAAGGCTGAAGTGGGTCGATTAACATGATGGTATTGCCTGTTGGTGTGGGCTGTCTGTGTGGTTTGGTTTTTTTCATTGCTAGTACATCTTGATCGTATAACCTATCGGTATAACTTGGATGTAGAGTTAGTTTCTTGTATGGTTGGTATGATCCTTATGTTGATTGGTATGACCTGATCGACGTTCGGTCGTTTTGGCAGTATTACAAAAGTGTAGCTTTGTTGGTATGAGGAGAATGGTATAATTGGGTGATTAGTTTGTAAGAGTAGAGTGGTTTGATGTGATATTTATTTAGTATGAGATGGGTAGAATGCTCATCCAGTATTATTGGTTAGTATGATTGTATGGTATCTGCGAATTAAGACTGTATGGGTGTCATATATAATTAAATTAATTGTGTTGATCTTGGGACAGCATGTTTCGAGCTTATGTTTGGATTATTTGATTGGCTTGGCTGTTGGTATGACTTGTTTATAATGGTAAGTGGCATAGTTAGATGATAGTCAATATACACTGCCGACCAGAAAATAATTGGGTACCTGTATACAATGTTTGCTTGGTGGTTGTCAGTCGTTAGAATCTCATAGGGCCACCTCTTGCAGCTATAACAGCAGCGACCCTCTCTGGCGTGCTCTGTATGTGTGTTTGCAGGACATCCTCGGGGGTTCGTCGCCATTCCTTTTGCAACCATTCAATTAGTTACGCAATGGGTTTTGGCCGCACCTGATGAGCCCTCATCTGGTGTTCCAATTCATCTGAAAGATGTTCTATAGGGTTGAGGTCGGGGCTCTGGGTGGGCCAGTCCAATCGGTGAACATTGTTGTCGGCGTACCACTGCATAGTAGCCCTTGAAACATGGCACCTGGCATTGTCATTCTGGAAGTAACATGGGTCCATTCCGTAAAAACGCCGCAATTTTTCAATAGGCCTGTGTGTTCATGCTACCACAGACAAACACCAGCGGTCCTACGTCGAAGGCTGTAAAACCACCCCACACCATCACACCACCACCACCGAATTTCCTAGTTGGCACTATACACTCCAGCAGAAGCCGTTCCCCGGATAAACACCACACCCATACGCGTTCATTGGACCGGAATAAAGTAAACCTCGACTCGTCACTCCACAGAACCGTTTTCCACTGCTTCAGTGTCCAGTAGCGATGGTCCAAACACCATCCTGTGTCGCCGAGCTTTATTGCATGCCGTGATATGGGGTTAATGTGCAGATGCTCTTCCGAAATATCCAAGTCAGTGGACCTCTGTATGTAATGTCCCAATAGAAACCGATACTCCTGTTGCTACATGAAACTCCTGTCGAATGGTAGCCATGGGTTGTGCCCTATTTTTGAGAATTTTACATTTCAGTGTTCTGCGATATCTGTCAGTCAAGATTGGAGGTCGCCCAGAACGTGCAACATTGGCACAATGCCCATCGACCTCCCACTTACACAGGACGAATGCGACCATTGGTTAAGGACTGTTGACCTTCTTTGCAAATGCCCGACTAGACAGCCCACTGAGATGGCAGCCCATAATCACGCCCTTATTGAAGTTCGATATCTCTGTACCTCGTGCCATTTGCTTATCATCTGGTTCTACACTGGCCTCTAGCGTATGACGGCCACACACGTCAACTGACGTACTGAATTACCTATCTTCATGGGTGCCCAATTACTTTTTGGTCTTTAGTGTAGTTGACTGTTATTATTGATAGTACGTCTGTGGTATGATGGTTGATATGGTCTGTATCATGACAGCATCAATAAGGTATTCTTGGTCGAGCGAACGATATGTTTTGGGTAGTATTTTTTTTTGGTTGGTATGGTTATCTGCTGTGGTGTTCATTGATATATTCAGACGGTATATTATGTTGGTATTTTGGGTTGTATGACTTTCGACATTGCATGGCTCAGGCAATGTAACACCATGATGAAAGTTATTATATATATATTTTAGTACTCAGTACCAATGGGTTATCGTTATGGTTGTTAAGTATGCTAGAGCTTTATTATCTGATAGGGTTCGTAAGAACAACTATTAGTATAGATGGCTGGCATAAATAACTGGTTTGTTGGTTGATGGAGTGATTGATATTAATTTCTGGTATGCTGGAGTGTTGTCACATCGTATTTTTTTTGTTGGTGAGGTTAATGTATGGCATAGAGGTGGTATGAAATGAGTAGTTTTTACATTGCATATACAATGCGATCTTGGCATGACTGAAGTATGCTGGGGCTATGGTTGGTACTGTGTCCAGTACTCTGGGCCCGCAAGATTACTCATATTTGTTTCTTATGTGCGAGTCTTGGTGGTCAGCATTTTTGTTGGTATGGTTGATTGATATAGTGATTAGTGGTTTATATTAATGCCTGATATGAAACTTGCTGGTGTCTCATGGTAATGTTGCTATGACAAGACATGTTGGTTTTGTGATTCTTTTTTGGTAAATTTAGTTTGAACTGAGGTATCCTTGAATTCTAGTAAGAGGTATAAGTATAATTCGTTTGATGAGGGTAGGTAGAGCAGATATTATGCAAAAAGGTGGCGATCTATCTATTGAAAAGCATAATATGTCTGTGAATAATGATGTCTGCGAGATGATGGTGATGGCAGAGGTTTGTGGTGGAGGTGGAGGTGATGTTGGTAGTGGTTGCGGTGGTGGTGGTTGTGGAGGTGGAGGAGGAGATGGTGGTGATTGTGGTGGCGGTGGCGGTGAATGTGGTGATGGTGGTGTTGGATATGTTGGATTAGGTGAAGTTAGGTTAGGTTACCATGTCCTTCAAAGCCCTGACATGGGGTAGAATGGGTGTGACTAAGTTAAATGTATTCAGTGTCCTACACAATAAGAAACAACTTTCTACATCCTAGACGATGTCGACAGTGAAGGTGACTAAATGGAATTTTTACTTGGACTGGTGGTTAGGTTAAGTTGATGTTGAGAGAAATAAAATAAAATAAATATATTCAAAGCTATTACAAGAGATTTAGGTTAGGTGAAGAGTTATGTATGATTATGGGATGATATTTCGGAAAAAATTACAAGTCCCACCATAGGGATAGGAAATGTTTCTAAGTTCGACATAGGGTTATTGTTATCAATGACTTAAGCATTTTCATGTAGGGACATAGGGTCCCTACATGAAAATGCTTAAGTCTCGAATAGCAATAATATATTATAAGTAAGTTTTTATATATATATATAAAGTGTTAAACTAGACAAGAAAACTTATTGCTGGCCTATGTAAGTTTGGTGATGCTTGGTAGAGAAAATAGTATGCATAAGTTACAGTGGGTGGGACATTGAAAGATAAGGTGAATGCTTGCGCGTATATAAGCCATCGGGTTCATTTTGTGGAGCTCTTTGACGGTGGCAGTCATAAAACTTTGTCTAGAAGAATATATCGCCAAGGGTTCTGGTTTGATGCTTGCTAGAATGCACTGTCTTGAGATGTGTATACGCAGATTATGTTCACTATGTGCAGTAAAGCTACTATGTCAAATGCGTGGAAAAATTTAAGGATTATGTTTGGAGTCTGAAGTATGTAAATGTATAAATTTAAATAAGTATTAAATTTCTCTCTGGTGTTATATCCTGCTTTATATATATATATATATATATATATAGAGAGAGAGAGAGAGAGAGAGAGAGAGAATATGTATTGGCGCTGGGTTTATTCACATATGCATACATTGAATAAAATCTGAGTAGGAAAGTTATGCCTACGAAAAAATTAGTTCAGATAATAAATAATTAATATTGAGTAGTAAGACTATTTAGTCTTGAAGGCAGGAGACTGGAAATGTAACAGAGAAATTTTTTTACTGTACTCTGAGTAAAATTTAAGAATAAGTTTTAAGAAGTGCATTTCTAAATTGGTTAAAATATAAATTTTTACTCGGCATACCCTATGCCTATAAAAGTAATATGGATATATATGGAAATATATGGATATATATAGGGCTTAAAAGATATTCCTGGACATAGAAATGGTGCTTCCGTAATTTAATTTCACTAGCCTGTTAATAATATTTTGCAAATTTTATTCACCTGCCAATAAATATCCATTTGCTTACAGCGCGACTTGACAAAAATTTTTTAAAAAGAATATTCAAGATTATAATTGCATGGGAGCTTAAGAATTCAGACTCCGACTGAAAGCTACATAATGCTATAATATAATACATCGCAATGCTTTACATAAGCAAAAACCGCTTAAAATGCGATAGTATTAAGCCATCTATACGCAAATTATATATTCATAAAGAAAAATAAAAAATATTTCTGTAATTTTACGATGGAATATAGCTTCTACATATCAACATTATATACAATATTTAAGCACTTGATATCTGATGAGTTTGGTGGTCTAGTGATTAGCATATGGGCCTTCCAATCCAAAGATTGCATGTTCGAATCCTATTCGAGTGTGAGTTTATTTTTTTTATATGTCGCCAGCTGTCATGGGAAAGTGTGAAATTTACTAAATTTAAGCTCTTTTAATTGAATTTACTTTGAAAAATACATTTTCGATATAGTTTTACAACATTTTCAAAGATTGTTTTTCCGGCATTATTCAAATGATAAATAAAATAAGTTTAAAGAATGATACTTATTTATTAATGTATCTATTCCTAAATGTCTGATTGGCAGGGTCACACAGCAGCGCGTGTGATAGGTTAAGGTCGCAAACAATTGTCCCTTCCCTGCATGACACCTACAGATAATATCACTTCACACACATGTTGATGATGTCACACTTGGAGGGTCACAGCTGGCATTTCTGTCTTGCAGGTCTGTGGGTGTGCGCGTGCATATGTGGTTACAAGGCTAGGCTACTTAATTTCCGTACGACAGTAAAAATAATTCAATAAAGTAAATTATTAACACAAAATATTGTTTTTAAAAATATAAATTATTGAAACTCGAATATGTTTTACAATGCCCTGCCAGGAATGTACTTTACTACAATTTGTTATAAATTTTCTTATGTATGAAAATTGCATCTTTAAATTATTAAATAAATATACGCACTGACGGTTCGTGCACTTTAGCAGGCAATGAAGGAACTATGAAGACAGCGGAGTCGAACAATTATAAATTATCAGTGGAGCAAATGAGACTAATCCAAGAAGATAAATCTTAAATAATATATGTGTAAGTTAAACACAAATAATAAAAAAATCATTTAAATAGTAATATAATAAAAAATAAATACTCAAAAACGTAAAATATTTAATTAAAAATAATACAATAAAAATAAATGCTTAAAAATGTAATTAAAATAATATAATAAATAACAAATACTTCCAAAATACTTAAAATTAAAAATAAAATACTTAAAAAATTATAGAAGAAATAAAAAAATGTAATGTCTTTAATGAGAGGCAATATTTTATTGAATCGTTTCTAAGCTATTTAATACTTATAAACTCTTGTCCCAGCACGTCTTGCGATAGCCGAGTGGTCTAAGGCATTAGTCTGGCGACCCAGGGTCCAGCAATTGCATCCCGCGCCCATTCTAGATGGTATTTCGAGTACTAAAAAAAGCAGAGCACCTAGTGGCCAATTCCAGAAACAATATGGCGACTGAAAGACTAATCGAACGAGAGCGACACCAGCGCTCCTAGCGGCAATGCCAGAACCAAGATAGTGGTGCTCCTTGCGGCCAAAGCCAGAACTAATGTGGTAAGCAAATAACAAACAATAAAACAAGAATGCATTTCGAACGGAGGTGAGATATAAATGTAAACAAAGATGGCGGCCTCCAGTAACGAATGAAAAAACAATGATGGCGGAATGGAGTGCATGCAACAAATGTGAGAGGTGAATGACAAATGAAAACAAATATGGCGTCGAACGAGAAAGAAAAAGGAAGAAAGGAAATAAGGAGAGAATAAGAAAGAATTCAAAAGAGAAAAAAGGGAGCACTCTGAGAAAATCCTCGAAGAGGAAGATAGAAAAAGAGAGGAGAGAAAGGAATAAAAAGAAATAAAAGAAAGAAAGAGCAAGAGAATGAGAAAATGATACACTGGGTTACCAGTGTGATTGCGACGTGCTGGATACAAATATGGTGGTCCAAGTTGGCGGCATAATGGCTTAAAAGATGGCGGCGTACACTGAGAAAAATATTTGGTATAATCTAATAGAATTTTTTTGAAACAAGCAAATTGTATATTTACCTAGTTGCACTCAAGATCATTGTTTGGCGCAGCAAAATTACTTGTTTGATATTATTTAGTAGTTTTGGACAATATTATATTGCTGTAATAATAACCGATATACAGTGCTGAATCAAGTCTGTTCACAGGTTTGGCAGAACCAGAAAAGTAGTTTTTTTCAACCAAATAATTCTGTTGAACTTAAACATGTCTGTGTTAAAAACAACCGAGCAGCTGTTTAGCTTGACTAATAAGACAATTACTTTTAACGAAATAATTATGTCGAACCAAATACATGCCTGTATTAAAACAAACGTGCATTTATTTGGCTTGACTGCTAAGATTTTTTTTTACCGTATCATTTAGTTAAACCAGACATGCATTTATTCGACTTAATTATTAGTGTTACTTCTTTAAAACCACACTGTAAAAAAATACAGGCGTATTATAACTGTTGATTTTTTGTAACTTATATCTTCAGATGAGTAGTAACCAAAGTTTTAACTCTAAAATCTGTAATACGTGCCGGAGGGTTAGCTCGAACCATGGATATCTATCGCAGTAGGCCGATGCACTATACATTACACCACGACGACTACATGAAATTAGGAGTGAATATAAGTATGTTATACGATTGTTTCTTCTGCCCGTCCTCCCACTTAGCTGTTACTCCTACTTGTTTCTGGGTACTGTTATTTCGAAATACACCTCGGAAACGTAATGAGAGTAATTTTGCTATTTTAATCTAGTTTATGTTTACAACAAGAGCAGTATAGCACGGATGTTTGAAACGGTACGAAATATCACTGGAATTAATCAATATTGACAATAGGAACGCAAAATATCTAAACAAAACTTCCACGTACCTTAAAAAACAGGTAAAAACTGTTAAAAACTTACATAGAAGTGTCCGTAAACTCTCCGTAAAATTACGGACGCATTGATTTTCAGAAACGGACTTTCGGTCAATTTCACGGGACCTTTCTGTTAATTTCCAAGTTAATTTTCTGTACTTTCCGTTTAAAATAAAACTTGATAGTGAAAATGTCTTTAATTTTCGTTATGTTGGTGTTCTACCATGTATAAATTGATATTAAAAAAGTTAATATATTTGGCATTTAAGCGTGGTTTGAACCCGAGTCAACCATTCACCTACAACTCTTACTTGAACATTGTGGTATAACTTTTGTATTTTTACTCGAAAGACAAAAGAAAATTCAGTTCCTATTAAATTTAGTGTATTTTTAGTGTTGCCAAATATTACAGACGCCTTGTGCTATTTTCATACGTGTGAAAGAATAGGTTTTAGTCGAGTGGATAACCTTAACTACCACAGAAACTCTAATTTACTTGCAACAGTGGCGAAGAAAGCTTCGTGTATAATCGGCATTGTTCGTCCCCGTAACTCGAAGCCAAAGGGAATAAGGAGACTTTCCGTATTTCGTATTTACGGACTGAACTCCGTTTTTCGTCATTACGGATTGCCTTTCCGTATATACACTGTACATTTCCGTAAAACATTCTGTAAATATAAGGAAATTTTTAACAGTGCGATCATTCTTGTTTCTTGGTCTGCCATCTTGCACTCGCTCACCAACCAAGCTCGTTGTTCAGACGGACGTATCCACATGGTTAAATTTACCATGTCAAAATAGTTTTCCAAATATAGAGTTTATTTAAATAAATCGTTTTGTAAAAGCAAGCATGTATAGGCATTTTAAAATGAAATAATTTTTTTTTTTTTTGCAAAATTGAGATATATATATATAGTTAAGCATACCATACATGAAAAATACGGTATTATAAACAAAACATTAGTTTAATTTGAAAAAATACACCAGCAAAAGTATTTGTTCAAAACAAAAAAAAAATCGCTATATTTACTTCAACAACCCAGTGTTTGATTTAACAATAGTTGGTTTGAAGTAGAAAAATAAATGCCTACATTATTTATTTGGTTGTTAAGACAATTCCTTTTTCTTAGTTTACTTTCTACAAACAAGGCGGTATCCAATATGGCAGTCGCGTGACCGGAATGGCAGAGCGGGAAGTCCGGAATCAAACATGGCGGCCAGTGCCACGGCGCCACAGCCTACAGCCATCTGCCCCCGCTTCATACGCCTACTATTCTTTTGCCAAGGACATTATTTTTATGCTCACAAATCTGACGAAGTCACTGTTAATATTCGCCAAATGGAAATTGATTTTATATAAAAGTTATATATATATATATATATATATATATATATATACACACACAAATATACATATATATCGTATATATAGGTACTATTTTGGGAAGAAGTTTTCTTGATAACCACATTACGCATATTAATTTTTATTTCCGTAAAACATTAGAGTTCTTTGCGTCCGCAATTTGTTCAATTCCTGACGTCGGCTGTTTAATATCACCCGCTCAAACAAGACGAACATAACGATGCCTCATTTCTAAAAATAAGTACAACTGTACAACTATTTGTCTCTCTGATTTGAAATAATAAACACTAATAAGTACAGATACATGAAAAATATTACTCTCCTTTTAGATTTGCCGTAGTTGGGTAGAAATATGATTTTCAATTCTTATGGAGTTTGTTATTTTAATTAACTCAAGATATGGGCGGATTTTATCTTTGTGTTTGGGCATGGTTAAAATGAAACACTATTATAAAATATGCCCACAGAATATATCCAGAATCCTACGCGCAGTTGGCAATACTTATTAAAAAAAATTTTTTTTCTGAAAATAAAAATATGGAGAATAGGAAAGAGGAATACTTTATGTTATTTATATTGCATAATTTAACACAACAATTTAAAATCATTGCGTAAAAATATATGACTTCACTACCACCGCTTTTGTAAAATCTTTACAGCTCAATACTCATAAACGAACGATATAAAAAGTTAGTCAACAAGATTTTCATTTCCAACCTCACTGAAATTTATACAGCGCAAGAAGTTGGCCCGAATTTACGATCACTCGGTGTGTAGAATAATATGTAATTTATACATTACTGCAGACACTACGTACAAAATGAATGCAAAATATAAGGATAGGAGAAGCTGAGCCAAGGAAATAAAATACATTTTGAAAAAGTTCCGCGCGTCGCAGTGACAAAACACCTACCCTGTGTGTCAACTGATATTCGTGCGCGCAGAATTTCGCACAATCACAATTTTTACACAGAATAACGGTCTTACTAAATGTTGCGGTGGAATGATAGTCATAAGCACTACACTGTAAAAAAATAACGGGAAAGTTACCTGACAAGCGTAAGGTAATATTCACGAACTTGTAGGGGAAACATAGTTTTCCTTGCGGGTAAGGTAAAATTACTGCACGCTGAAGTAAAATTCACGTAGGCCCTATATGGTAGTGGAAAGTCCCACAAATAGATGGGGAAATTACCTTACGACGCGTACAATTCTTCATCATTGTCGTAACAGCTAAGTGGGGGGACGGGCGGAAGATGTAATAATTTTATAGCGTAATATTCACTAGTAGTGTTATGCTCTCGTCGTAGTGTAATGGCTAGCGTATCGGCATATGATGATAGATGACTATGGTTCGCGCTCACCCTCCAGCTATTGTTAAAGATTTCAGTGTTGAGTTTTCACTTACTGTTCGTCAGAGGATATAGGAAATATAAATTCAGACAGTCCTTAATACCACGGAAATTTTTTTAAAAATAATTACATTTTAAGATATAGTTAATTTTCTCTTTCTTATATGGGATTTCCCGCTCACCCCCCACTTTTATCAGGACGTTTTTCCGCATTGAAATGGAATAGTTCTTTACTTGTTATGTAAATTTACTCTGTATTTAAGAGGTAATTTTACCTTTGTATAGGTAATTAGCTTCCCTTACATGTAAGAGAATTTTACCTCAATTTGTTTTCTGTGTATATTGCAAATAATTTTATTACAATACGTTACGTTTCTAAAACTTATTTCGGTGTGGAGGGACTACGAAACACACAAACATTGTCACAATGTGGGCGAAGATCACCTTAACCTACATTTCTGAGGACTGTCATTTAAAAACTCAGTTGTTTCATTTGAATAAACGAAAATGAATTACTGATTCAAATACAGAGCTCATGCTACTGAAGCAATGGAGTAATATTTATCCTTACACTTGTATAATTTATAGTTACATGTAATAAGACCGAAAAATTAAGTTCACTATCTGCGCAGTCTTCTCAGCGACGCTCAGTTTTTCTTTTGCAGTAGGAATATTGGATCCAAATAAAGTTAATTTTATATTATTATTACGTGTTCGTAGAACCTGGTGTAATTTATGTTGTTCAATACGGCAGGAATATAATTTAAAATATTGTTTTCTTATGTGCACCGCTCTTCTTAAAGTTTCTAAATGTTTTTGCCTGACTCACTCGGAGAAATTACTTGAAATTGTAAACTTCTAAAGTTTTTCTGGAAAAACAAATTCCTGAACAAAACGAGGGGAGCTTATGTTAGTTAACTCAGAATAATAACTAATCGCATTTAAAAAAACTGGAGGAAACAGCGCCTGAGGCAACAATTTAAAATTAATGGAACCATACGCCCCATTCTCGTTTCAAGTACCCTTCCTATCATTCCCCATTTCCTATATGGATTTTCTCCTCTTTCTTTCTATGACTCAAGCCCTCTTCTTGAGAGCTAAATTTCCCCCACGTGTTTATCTTTAACGACTTCAAACACTACCCCGACGAAGGCTATTGATTTGCTCGTGGCGCTGCGCAGCCCTGCCTTTGTGCACGCTCAGAATCACAGGCCCCGCAGTAATGGAAAGACGAGCATGTCACAGCATGAAGCTTCTGCAGAAAATAAGCTACTCTCTTCTTCCTTACGATGAGTCCTTCTAGTTGGAAATGTACCACACTTGACACAAAATAAATCTGAAAAAATGTTTGGCCAGTTTTAAGTCATACTTATATTTGTAATATTCTCACATATTTTTTAACTTTATCTTCACTAATGCTTTGTAAAAGCGAAAGTAGGGATGCTGACATAACGGCACACAAATCGATACCTAACGAGAATTAAAAGCCAACGTTATTCTATTGAAAAATTACACCCCAGCCAACTATGCCATGAAAGCTAATTTATTGCATTATTTAGTACAATCGATGGAAAAGTTTGGCAATATTCCAAAGCAGAACGACATATTGATTACAACCAGACGTAGGTATATTTTATACAAAGATCTCGATTAAGTTTTCTCCATATGGTCTAAATTTATTATAAAAAGTATGCAGAACTGCTTTGTTATTTATAGTGTTTCACCACATCTGACTATATTTTTTCCAATGGGCATTAATTTTATTTGGAATTCTATGTCATATCGGGAACCACTCAAGGAGTGTGGATATACGTTGATAGCTTTTTTTCTTTTTGTCTCACACATTTATTATTTAATTATGAAACTCCTTTGTCCTCATTAGTCTGCCATTTTGAAAGTTAGTTTCATTTGAATGGATACAGATTTTCATCATATATCCTTAACTACCCACACAACACTAAATACATATATACATATATATGGAATACATTTTTATGGATGTTTAATCTGTAAATTATATACACGTTTAGATTCCATGCTGAGTAGAAACCATGTTGAAATGTTCCACCTTAATATCTGTATATAACATGTAACATATTTTGTCATAGACATTTAATGTATGTCATATATACGTTATACAGGTTGTCTATAAATCGCTATCTATTTTTGAAAGGGGAAAAAAATGTTTGACATCTCCTCCTATTATTCAATTGCAACAGTTTTATAAGAAAAAATTCTGCATATTGCGCAAGTGGTATAGCCACTACGTGCTGCATTGTCTCAACAAATGGAAGTTGGAATTATCCCCATTTTTTATTGTAGTAGGTTATTTACAGGCACTTAACGCAATTATCAAGTAGGATTTAGCCTGTGTATGGGCTGTAGAATGTTTTTCAGGCTATTTAGAAATGTGCAAATTTGATCTGTGCACTGAAAATCAGGCCTTCTCCTGGTTATGGAAACCTAAAAACCAATAGGTAAATTAGGGCGGTGGGTTGAGTGCCTTTCTCGTTTTAGTTTCGCCATTGTTCATGTAAAAGGCAAGGACAATAATTTAGGAGACGCTTTAAAGCGCATATATAATGTGACTGTATTTCAGCCTGTGTATAGTGGACTGATCTATGATAATGCAAGTATTGAGGTCTTGAGTACTTTAACATGTATTCCATAATATTTTGTAAATCTTGAACACTCGCAATCTCTAGATCCCGAATCCCAAACAAATGAATATTGAAATTAATTTTGGTAAACCTACTGAATAAGAGATACGTAAAGGGAATAGAGGGAAGAGGTCTCGTTTCGGAAAGTTTTTGGTTTTTGTGCAATTTAAGTTAAGAGATATGATTTTTTAATATTATCATCGCACATAATTTGGGGCTCATTTGGTGCAAGAGAAGACACTACAGAGCATTGCGTCCAGTTTTTTTTAGGCCGGGTATGACCGATTATATTAGGGATCGGGTTCGCTCTTGTCTCATCTGTAAACAGTGTAAATCAAGGAATGTCAACATGCTGATCTATTTACTTCTAATGAGATGTGTAACCTTGTCCTTTCTAAGGGCATCCATCTTGTTCAATTTATTCCTTACAGTCCACTAAGTAACATGGGGAAGACGTACAAAAATGTGATAAAATTTACATTTCGTGTTTTTTTTTATCATGATGTTCAATCAAGTCGGGATTCAGGTTACATTTTTTTTTATTTTAGCTATAAATTCTAGCTATAATGTAGCAGGTCGAGGAGCAGCTGACTACCAAGAAGATACAAGGGGGGAGCCGTGCTTTTACCAGAAATCCGACTGGACTATGGTACCAAGGGTTCCCTAAACTATGTACTAATATCGACCACTTTTCTTTCAGGTTTGCACCCTCAGTGCTCAAAGAAATTAAAGGGAAAAAAAATCAAACTTTTCTTCCCCCCCCCCCCCCTCCTTTGCATACTTAATTATAGCAAAAATATATTATTTTTCTTCTCAGGTAGCAGAATAAAATAATATGGCACACAATTAATATTACGATTAACTTTTATAACATACCCACTTTGAGTCATATTTCTTCCCAAAAAAAAACTTAAATAGAAAAAAAAATTATTAAAGTGCTATAAGCACCAAAACAGAAGTGTTCCATAAGTATAAGTAAAGGTAAATGTTAATAAGTATATCATATCTTTGAATAAGAGCCATCAGTGCAAACACATTTGACTATGAATTTTTAAATTCTCTTCTACACTACACATTGAATCTATGAAACGTACCCTGTGGGCTGCCCCCGGGAAACTAGGGACGCACCTATACAAAATATGCGAGTTTAGTTAGCACACTTGCAAACAACAGACCAACATATTAGACAGACATCACGGCACTAACATTCGCTCCAGCCGTGAGGCTGGAGGGGAGCCTCACTTCCCCACCGAATACAACCACGCGTAACTTAATTTAAAAAGAGGCACCAACTTAAACAGCCTTAACACGGGTCCGGTGCCCAAGAAACCACAGCTATACGGCGCCCCGCCGCCTTATCCAATGATTTGAGTACGTGTCGGGGTGCATTTTGTCTTTACAAATACCCTGTGAGTTATGGGAGTCTAGGCTCCCGGTCTCACGACACACAGGCCATTCGGTGGCTTATGAGGGTTCGGCGGCGGCGGCGGCTATTAAGAATATTACTAGTCATTGGTTTTCGTCGTAATTAATTGCATCCCTTGACATATATTTGGAATGTGTATTGTGAAGATTTTGTAGTACATCAAATTGCTGTTCGTCAGTATTGGCATGATACTCGTTGTAATATTATGTCATATTAACATATAATCCAAAGGTTATGTGACAAAATGCAGGATGATGTGAAATATAAGTTAAGGGATATGGCATTGATTAAAACTCATTATTTGAGTAGTGCAGTTGATAAATTTTTTGCGAAGCTTGCAATAAAGTCCCGTATAAGAGGATTAAATTTCTTACACGTCTAACTCTTTTGGCAAGGGATTAAGAAATCAATGTAGGATTTAAAGCACACATGGGTAATACTAAACCTTTTGTAGGGGCTATTACATATTGATGTTTGCACCTGAATTGAGACAGTGTGCCTCTTTAATAATGTTTTGTAAATTACTGCGCTTTAGGAATTGTTTTTTATTTATGGGGTTTTCCTGTTGGTTCGAGTTTTTGAGTGCGGGCTTTTCCTTCCCCCCTTCGATCTGCGGTGGTGTCGGCACATTCAGCTTCCCAGCTTGGTATTCCATTGTGGGACTACATGGTACTTTTGGGCTTCCTGTTCTTGGCTGGTTCCTGATTGGGATGAGTTTCATGCGTGCACCTATCCGGTTCAGTATGCAGCAGTTCCTGGCCGACTCGACGACTGTTACTGCTGTTCCTCGCTTCGACTGGACTGGCTACCCAAAAAGAAGATCGGCTCTGCAGTGTCTGCAGTTTTTGCGGCGTAGGTTGTAACATTGCGATCGGACGTTATATTTTGCAAGCATTTTGGTTGCCTACGAGACACCTTGGGTCTTCTGCTATGCTGTGTATTGAACATATTTTTGTACCGCCGTTACTTCTGTGTATTAGCCGCGTAGATCAATAACTATGGAAAATTACCAGGAACTGTTACGATGTAAAATGCTTGCTGGCGTGTTTGACTGTTCACCGAGAGAAACCTGAATCGCACGCCTCTTTAAGCGTCGAAACCTGCACCGCACGTCGCACAAATAGTGGCTGTTCCATCCTGCCGTCCTTGGCTGTTCCTCGGAGGTTGTGCCCCCCCCCCTCCTTATTCTACACCTACGTAGTGTAACGTCATCAAGGAGACTTTTCGCTGAGCGGCGTTAGTTTCGTCGGCCGTGTTTTTAAGTTATGGGGGGGGGTGGGGGGGGGGGGGTTATATAAGGCGAGGTTTGTGTTGTGACCTGACTGTTTGGCTTCAAGAAAAACATCTTGAAGGCGACTTTGCACCCTGAAGTAAGAATTTGAATTCCATGGTCTTTATTTAACTTTGCAATAGTGTTTTACGCTTGATTTATTCGGTCATTTATATCTGCAATTTTTGTGTTTTTCGTTCCGCCTACCTCTAGTCACTCATGGCCCATTTGTATTGATGAAAAAATATCGCTTAAAATTATTTCGGGAATGATTATTTTGGGATTCAGACATCACTTGTTCATTTTGTAACTCTTGAAGCACGATATTATGGTATTCAATTTGGGTCAGGTGTTTTTTGTTGTTTTCAAAGTATTTTTAATTGTACTTCATTAATATTTATACTTAGTATTGTGGACATTATTCAAGACCTTTTTGGCCGCTGTTAAAGGAAAATATATCATTATTTTATAATTATAATATATTATAGTAAACGTGTAATCATGCACATATTCTGCGTCATTACTTTGTTTAGTTCCCTCCCCTATATAACAGCTAAACAAATTAATTGAGAGTACAAAACTACAAATGTTAAAATTAAAAGAAAAACCTAAACCTCTAATTCTCAAATTATAGATACTATGTGTGGAAAAATAATTATTGTGTTTTAGTAGATAGTTTTAAAATTATTTTGCCTGACAGATATATTAACTTAATAAAAATATAAATCTAAAAAGTTTAAATCCAAAAAGTTAACACGTATTTGTTAGTAGGAAGTAAACAGACGGCATTCATGCGGGACCTATGGCTCACTATATATATATATATATATATATATATATATATATATATATATATATATATATATATATATATATATATATATATATATGTGTGTGTGTGTGTGTGTGTGTGTGTGTGTGTGTGTCTGTGTGTGTGTGTAGGACGTATCATTAATAATGTACCAACAAGCACACGGCGACAGAGGACGCCAATATGCATAAATTAAACCCCTATACCTATCATTCAAAATGTGATATATTATTGGTTAACTAACGACCAATTGGAGTAAATTATGCCCAAGAGGATTAATTTACGCTCTATTAGCTCAAAGTGGGGTAAATTATGCCCAATAGGGGGGAATTTTGCCAAACTGATATAATAAATATTGATCAACCAGAGTAAATTTATCCCAAATGGAGAAAATTACGCCCACTTGGTAAAAATTGGGGTAAATAATGGCCAGTCAGTATAAATTATACCTAATGAGTGTAAATTGGGGTAAATTTCACCCAATTGGAAAAAATCACGGCATGTTAGCATAAATTGGATGAAATTACACCTCATTAGCATAAACTGTATTAAATTATGTCTAAATTGAGTACATTACTCCTTATTAGTTTAAATTGGGTAAGTGACGCCTAATCGGAGAAAATTACGCGCAGTTAGCATAAATTGAGATACATTACACCCACTTGGAGCAAAATATTCAAAACTTACCTTAATTGGGATAAGTTACGTCCAATTTGAGTAAATAACGCCCAAATGGAATATATTATGCTCAATTAGTGTAGATTGGTATAAGTGTTCGTTGTAATATTCTCCGATTGGTGTATTTTTTCCCAGTTTACCCTCATTGTGCATGCTTTGCTCGGATTGGGAGAAATTTACCACAATTTATGCTAACTGGTCGTAAAATAATTTTATTTGCGCTCATAGAGAGGAATTTACTCAATTTCGGCATTGTGTAATCCAATTTATGCTAATTGTACGTATTTTACTCCAATTGATAGTAATTCCCCCCAAATAAGCTAATTAGCTTCATTTACTCTGTTTGGGTATTATTGATTCATATTACCCACATTAGGTGTAGTTTACATCGATTGGCCTTATTTTACCCCAATAGACTCACAAATTGGGCTTAATATACCCCCATTTGGTCATATTTGTGTCCCAATTTACGGTACTTCGGCATATTATACCCTGATTGGACGTAAGTTACCCCATTTTACGCTAGTTTTTTAATGTATACTGTTTGGGCGTAATTTACACTGATTGATTGTAATTTACTATAACTGGTCGTCAATGTCCCAATACATTCTAATTGAAAACAATTTACTCCGAAATCGCTTGAAATTACATGGCTTCTAAACTATCACATTCTGCATTATATATATATATATATATATATATATATATATATATATATATATATATATATATGTGTGTGTGTGTGTGTGTGTGTGTGCCCATTTATGCGTATTGAGGTCCTCTATCGCCATGTACTGCTTTGTCAATAATCCTTAATACGCTCTGTATGTACTGTATATATATATGATGGTTTGATAACAAATATTGGATAAGTCGAAAATGCCATTTTTATATTACGATAGCTACTTGTGCTGCATTGAGAGGTTCATATTATGGTTGAATTTGTCTATACAAAACACATCTTAAGAAACTGAAAACATTGTTGGAAAATATGGTGTTTCTACAAGATGTGGATATGTCCATCGCCTTTCCGGCAAAAACTGGTAATGTCCCTGACTAGTAAGTTTTTTTATAGAAATATGTGTTTTTGGTAATGTTCTTGAATTGTCCGGTTTTTGCTAGAAAACTCTGATGTGGTGGAACAAGTTTATCAAACTCATTTTCCCTACGGGACCAGGGGCTCCGGGTTCGAATTATAGCGTGGGCATATTTGTTTGTATTGTTCCTTTGTGTTGCCTAGTGATTGAGTTGTAGATTACCGCAATTATGTAGAAATATCGATGAAATATTTGGTTTCTTATAAATATTAACGTCAATGGGTTCCTGCGGAGGGTTCCCGTATATAATAACATTTCTGGCCATGCTGTCTATGTCCCTAAAGCCCGAGTTAAGTAAGTATTTAATTCTATGGAAGTTAGTTATTTCTTGTGGTAAGCTTACATTGATTTTTAAGTAGGCTGTGTGTTTGCGGTTAAGTCTTCTGTATTGAAAAATGTCGTTTTCAATGGACGAATAGACTCAGTGCCCACGAAAAGGAAGGCAAAGAGAAGAAAGAGGACGTAATACGAAATGCTAAATTTTCAGAGAGGATGAAACAAAGGAACTATTATTAACGAACGATGGGCGTGTGGAACAAAAGAATATGACTAATACAGTTTATATACTACCTAGTCCATGTGTTAAAACTGTATGACAAAGTAACTTACATTTTTCCAGTAATAGGTCACATATACATTCCAAATTGTACAGACGCCAAATAAGGCCAATCTCCTAATAAGCCCAGCGTTCTGTAGTAAGTAGTAGTGGCTCAACGAGGTATAGGCTATTCACGGTAAAGTGAGAACTTTTTAAGACCTTGCTAAATTTTTTCTTTCAATTATTTTCTACCTTTCCGACACTTTTTAATGCATATGTTGCAGTGTAACTAATAAACACAGTGTATATATTTCATCACTCTCAGCAGTTAATATCTGAGACTGCAATAAATATATATTTATTAGGGGTTAATGCTTTTGGGAGGGCCTTAAAAAGTACTCACTTTATCGTGAACCATCTATAGATAGCAGCACCAACTGAGACCTCCTTTGGTACTAACATCGCACCACAGGTAGCGGTAGTTGTGTGCTACAATACATCGGAGATCGACTGTGGTGACGTTTTGAAGCTCGTGGATTATTCAAATTTGGTAAGCCAATATTTATGTCATAAGTAACATTCTTAATTAAAAATCTTGTATATTAATATACCAAGCGGAAGAGTAGTATTTAGTTAACTTTCGGAAAACGTAATGGTTTTAACGGTTCACAAATTCTGTTATAGTCAGGCAATAAAGGAAAGATATAATGTGTAGGTGTCTTAACAAGGGCAGGGTGAACTTATCAATACATGTATTAGTACCACATGTTGTATTTTACATTATATGCTTTACATTTCATTTGAAGTAATTATCAATTTGCATGCCATGCTATTTTTGTTGTTAGAACACTGTTAATTTCACAAATTATATGGACAAAACTTATAAAAGAAATTGTTTATGATTTGTAAAACATAATTTTTAAAAATGTTTTAAAATGACGAATAATCAATAATTTTTTTGATATAATTATCAGGATATTGTTTCTGCATGTAAATTTAATACAATTTTAATTAAAATATCTATTTAAGATAGTGTTCCACATATGAACTGTTGCAGAGTTTTTTTATTTTCTTTCAGACAAATATAGATACAATACGTAAACGAGCAAAGTAGACCCCTGACCAGCTTGTGGGAGCATTAAGAGCGTTCAGAAATGGTATGCCAGTTGCAACAGCTGCACGTGAGTTCAATGTACCATGAAGAGCCTTGAGGAACCATATTGTATCTGGAAGTAGTGAGAAAAAACTTGGATGGCGTTCTTTGCTTACGAAGGAAGAAGAAAGCTTATTGTGGAGTCGCATTTTCAGATTAGGAGAAGTAGGTGTGCCCTTAACTCGCAAACTTTTAAGGAGGAGTGTATATTAATTTTGTGAGTTAGATGATATCAAACATCCGTTCAGTTAAAATACACAAATGGCTGGCAAAAAGTGGCTAAAGTCATTTCTGCAACGACATCTAGACATTGTGAAAAGGAAGGCCCAGGCGATGAATGCAGGTAGAGTGGCAAAACTGAACAAACTCGTCAGTGATTATTTTGTTAAGTTACGTAAATTATATGTGGAACATAATTTTGTAGGTTATCCGGAAAAGATATATAACATTGACGAAAAGGGTTGTCGCTCAACATTACACAAGCAGCAGCAGGTGTATGGAAGAAAGGAAAGTAAAAGAGTTCATCTAATTGCGCCTGAGCATGTTCAGAATGTAACAATTGTCGAGTGTGGTAATGCTATCGGCCAGGCAATTCCTCTATCGATATTATTTAAAGGAAAACGCTGCAAGCCAGAGTGGGAAGAAAACATGCCAGCAGTAACAGTTATTGAGATGACTGATAAAGGTCTATGACATGCCAGGTCTTTGTTAATTGGGTTTCTCATTTCTCAAAGTTCAAAACCTCTTGGAAAACACTTCTGTTTTTTTATGGAACGAAGTCCCATTTAAAAGTTAATATAGTGGATGTAGCTAAACAGAATGCCATTATGTTGTTTTGCCTTCCATCGAACTGCACTTATGAGCTGCAACCGCTTGATAAATCTGTGTTACGGCCTTTTGAGGAGTATTGGGATCAAGAAATCCTTCATTTTTGTACTTCGCATGACGACAGAGCCATAAACTGTGTAAGATTTGGACTGCTTTCTTCCAAAGTATGGATTAAATCAATGACTCCTGCCAATTTAATCTTAGAGGGACCAGGATCTACCCTTACGAATGTAACATCCTCCTAGATGATGCCTTCGTGCCATCTGAACTTACATATACCGAATGCGAAGTACCCATAGGTATTGAGGAAAATTTTGAAGCTACAAGTTCAAGCAGTGGGAGTTCTGACAACGAACCACCTGACCGCCAAATATTGAACAGTTCTCGAAACCTTGATGTAACATTTCAAGATTTACTTTCAACACCAAACTAGTATAAAGGAACAATGGCACAAATGTGCCCTGCAATAAATTCTCGAGCTCAACTTATAGTAAAATCGTTGTTTCAAATGGAACGACCAAAAGCTCCTGGGAAATTTTCGAAGAAGATAAATGAGCCAAGGAAGGTAATAAAAAGAAGTGGAATATTTGAGATCCAAACAAACACAAATTACACATCTCCTCAGCCTGTAACTAGTGAGATACATCAACATCGTCGTGGGAAGGACGATAGGTCATACCGCATCTGCAAGGAGCATCAAGTAATTGACATGAGACTGTGTTCAGCACGCAAAATGTATTATCACGAAGAATGTGTTGGCCTTGATAAAATGATAACGACCCTTTTATTTGCCCTACTTGTAATGATTAAAGTAACTTAATGTTAATAATGCCCTTGACTAGAGTTCCTTTAATTCATTATTTCCTAATGAAGATAAAGTTTTCTGAACAATTGAACTTAATATTTAGTAAATAAGTATGTTCTTGCATGGAACGAACTTAAAACCTAACTTTCTCCTGCATAGAGAATAAAGTTTTATTTAATTTTTTCCCTAATTTCATAATATGGTTTACTAAGTCATTGTAGATAGGATAGTGGGAATAGCAATTATATAGCATGTTCTTGTTGTTAAGAATCTTTATTTATTGTCATTACTTACGGTAATAGTTTTAAGTCTTGGACTTTACACTTTAGGGTTATTTTGTTAATACAAATTGATTTAGATTTTAAGTGTTACACTTAATTTTGATAAAATTTATATCTTTAACATATTTAATTTATTTTCGTAATAATAAATTCATACAGAGTAAAACAAAACATAAAATAAATAAACCGCCACTCCCGGTCCCAAGCCCAGGGCCTCATCTTGCAAGTGATGAGGAAGAAGGAGGGGAAGGAGTAAAACCTCATAAAAAACCTGGGTCCATCTGGCTCCGGATGGAATCACCCTGTAAGGGCCCCTGCCTTGGGTTACAGGTGAAACCCGGTCAGCGGTCTCAAAGGCGGAAGAGGAATCTCAGATTCCCAATGGCAGAGTGAACGGAAGAGCCTAGTGGAGTAAACCACAAATAAAAATTAAAATCTCGGACTAACAATCCGATCTTATCTTGGAATTTATTTCCTACCTTGTACAATGTACAATTTCAATTGCAGAATGGAAGGTCCGCTGAAAGAAATCACTACCCCAGATGGTAACTCGGAAGAGGAATCCACCATTGCATTATGCAATGCATCGGGACTTAGGGGTCTGGGGAGTCCCAACATCTGCAATAAGGATGAGTCGGAGCGTCCTTGGTATCCTTCCAAACTCAAGTTCAAGAAGAAATTCTTTACAGGCACTTTAAATGTAAATTCCTTACTGCAAACTGGTAAACAGAAATAAGTTGAAATTCTCTTAGAGAAACGTGACCTACAAATCCTAGCAGAACAAGAAACAAGATTTTTGGACGAAAATGTTACAGACACCAAAAACCATAGAATATTTAAGGGTAAACCAGCAATCAAAATTAAGAAAGGAATACCACTACTTGGTACTGCCTTCCGTGTACATAAAAATGAAGTAGATAATGTAACAGAATTCAAATTTAGTTCAGAAAGAATATCTCTCCTAACAATTAAGTGTAAAAATAAACAGTATACCTTTATTAATTGCCATGCACCAATAAACGAAGACAACAAGAAAATCTGAGTAAAGTAGAAGAATTCTGGGAACTTCTGGAAAAGGAAATATCTAGAATCCCAAAATTTCATGTTGTGATACTACTGGGGTATTTTAATGCAGAAATAGGGAGAGAAAATCTTTTCGAAAAGCAATAGGTGACTATCCAGCCCATAAAAGAACAAACAAAAATGGCATGAGGCTAATTATTCTCTGTAAAATATTTCAATTGAAATTAATGTCGAATTTCTTCAGGAAATTACCAAGAAGATCTAAAACATGGATATCTCCTAATACAATGTTAGGGGAAATCCAGTTGGATCATGTGGCTGTTCCTCAAAAGAATATTAAATAAATTATGAATTTAAAAGTAATAAGAAATAGAGAATTTGACTATTATCACTACCTCTATAAAATTAAACTCAAAATTCTCCCTCATAGAAATAAAAAAAAAAACAACAAAAATTAATTAAATGCAAGATAGACAGAGTCAACATCGCACAAGAAACAGTAAAACATTTTCAGGAAGAAATTCAAACAACTAAATCAGATAAAAGGTAGGAATTATCCAAAGAAATAAACAGTGCAGCAAAGAAGTTATTCGGGTCTGCGAAAATGAAAAAGAAAGTCTGGTGGGATGAAACTTGTGAAGAAGCGCTAGCAGAAAGAAAAAAACTATGGAAAAAATGGAAATGCTCTGGAAAGAACGAACACTTTGATCAATTTAAGCAACAAAGTAAAGAAACGGCAAGAATAATAAAGAGTGTTAAACGATCCTTTGAAAAGTCACGACTTTTTGACATACAAAATAACTTTGTTAAAAATAACTCCCGGAATTTATATCAGTTGTTAAAAAATAACTTAAAAGGCTATCAAGCACCAAGTAATTGCTTCAGTGATGAAAATGGTAAAATGGATTTAACGAACACCGAGAATTGTACAATCCTAAGGAAGTACATTGATCAACTTCTGAACTGTGAAAAACAGAATTTCAAGTTAGAATTCCCAGTGATACATGAAAACATAGAAACAGATCCACCACCTACTGTTGAAGAAATTTAAAAAGCAATTAATACCCTAAAATACAACAAAGCCAGTGGAGAAGACTCCATTACAGCTGAACTTATAAAATGGTCTCAACCAAAAATTATAGATCAACTTCAAATCATGTTTGAAGAAATCTGGAAAACGGAAAAGATCCCGGAAGAATGGAAAGTGGCTCTTATACGTCCTTTGCATAAGAAAGGTAAGAAGCAAGATGTCAATAACTATAGAGGTATATCCCTTTTGCCAGTGGCTTATAATATATTCTTAAAAATATTACTAAACAGGGTCGAAGCAACACTTGGCAGTCATTTGAGTGAATATCAGATTGGGTATAGAAAGGGCAGATCTGGCTCAGAACAGATTGTCAACCTGAAGTCCATAGTCCGTCACAGACTCACGAACTCCAAAAACATAATAGTAACATTTATAGATCTTAAAAAGGCTTTTGATTCCGTTGATAGAGAAACTATATATAAAGTAATCCGAGAATCTGGAGTTAAATGTAAATTAGAAAATCTAATCTAAAAAACCCTCACAGACACCTTATTAAAAGTAAAATTTCATTGCGAAATATATAAACCATTCAAAATAAATACAGGTGTAATGCAAGGTGATGGTTTGTCTCCACTACTCTTCAACTGCATCTTGGAGAAAATAGCAAGCATTTGGAATGAAAAAACTAAAAGAACACAAGCTGTCACCAATAGCACGGTGGAGAAAGAATAAGGTTGTTGAAATAAACTGTCTAGAATTTGCAGATGATTTTGCCATACTTTCTGAAAACTTAACAAACGCAGCAATACAAGTCAATCTCTTAGAACAGATAGCCTACAAAAAGTCTAAAAATTTCTGTAGAAAAAAACAAAATTTATGACAAATATAAAAAATGCTCCAGAAATCCTAGCAACACATATTGGTCAAATGAAGAGAATAAATAAGTTCAAATATTTGGGGGAAATAATTCAGGAAAATGGTTTGGAAAAATTCGCATTAGATGAAAGGATACGCAAGATGGAAAGAGCATATGGCGTAACCAGGAATATCTACAACAAAAAATGTCTATCTAAAAATCTTAAAATACAGCACTACATCACAATAATCAAACCGGAATGTCTTTACACAAGTGAATGTCTAGTACTGAATTACAAGTTGCATAAATTAGAAGTGCTAGAAAGAAGAATTATACGTAACATACCTGGTCCACTAAAAAAAAAAAAAAAAAAAAAAAAACAGAACGATAGAAATTAATAAGTAATGAAGAAATATATCGCAACATAGAAAACATATCAGAAACGATACGGAAGAGACGATGCTTTTTTTTTTGGACATTTATATAGAATGGCTGGCAACAGGTTAACCAAACAGATCTTCAAATATCTTTGGAACAAGAAATCAACAACAACCTGGATTCAGGAAGTTAAGAAAGATTTGGAAAGAAACAATATAAGTAAAGAAGAAGCAACACAGAGAGAAATTTTCAAGACAAAAGTGTTAAAAATGGAAGGATTCCAAGGCAGGAAGGAAAAGAAATTAGGCTCGAAATGGTCTGAGGAGAGGAAAAATATATATAGTGAGAAGATGAAGGAGTGCTGGAGGAATTAGAAGGAACAACAAAGGGCGAAGCATTGACATTGGTTCGTGGTCCCTAGAAGACCCTAATGGAAAAAGAAGAAGAAGAAGAAATAAATATTATCACTCAATGATTACACGTTTAATGTAATGGCCTTATCAGGTACCACCTATTGGCCTTATTTGGCATCTAACATCTTAATAAGGCCACTTGCAATGCTCTCACTTTTTTGTACACTGGACAATAAATAATTATTATAATTGTGTTAAATATTTTTCTTTTGAATGGCCATTAATGATGTAACTTCTAAGCAAATTTACATAATTATACATATTATACAAAAAAATATTAAATCACCAAACCTTAGCTTGGCATTATTTGGTGCCTGTACCTGATCGGCCAAAGGAAAAAGATTACAACATCTGCACAGTTAGCACTGGATTGGGAAAAGTCATTTATACTGCGAAAAAACATTCAACTCCATTCTCTCTCCGTATTATGAGATATGATGACTTCAAAGACATGAAAGCAAACAAATTATTTATTGTTCCCGAAAACACATCTCGATTACTGCTGAAGGAGACACGCGTGGTAGAAGTAGTAAAATTATTGCACACACTCAGAATAAAAAAAACATATTGCGGACCATCGACGACAAACAATGTACGATGTCGAGAACCACTTGCGCCTTATTTGGAGATTCCTCCATTGTACCACAACCCAGGGATTAAGCGTGCTGAAGCAAAATATCTTACCAAAATAACGGACTACTAAGAAAGCCCTACCAACAAAGTGTCCTACAAAGGTGATTATTCTGGATTACCAGTAAATGGGAGCGGAAACAACATAGACAGTGAATTTGAGTTTTGATGATGATGACAATAGCCTTGGTTTCGATTAGTGAGTTGTTATGGCGTTGACTTCGTATGTATCATGTAACCGCATCAGTTCCTTGACTTATTTTTACCAAATTACCTAAAATAACATTACCTTACAAATTCTCAATGCTGCGTGAAGTTTTCTTTTAAGTGAATGTGTCACTTTAAGTATATAAATATATTATGTAGTTGAATGTATATATTTGTATATATCCATGTTTTTGATTTCAAATAACACACTTTTGTCAGCAAAAATAAAAACAAATTCCAACAAAAAACGAATAAGTCCAAAATAATAGATACATATTTTTCAGTAAAAGGAAATAATATTTCCTATTGCAATTAATAGCTAAACCTCTTTGGATGACCACGTATTTATAAACAAATTGTTGCGGTTTTAAATTATTACAAACAAAATGAAGAATTGTTTGTTTCGTTTGCTGAAAAACTTACTTTTTAGACTAATCCCATTTTTGCTATCTACCCTTCATAAACCCCCCCCCCCCCACAAACACACACACACACGCGCGCGCTCGCGCGCGCACGTGTGTATATATGTACATATATATATAAATCTGTGGACAACCTTCCCCCATGCATTCTTCACGACCAAATAAGGCGAAAAATTATACACAACATACCATCTAAAGTATGTCCCAAGGGCGGTACAGCCATTTTACGTTGGAGCCTAAATATCACGCAAATTGCATGTCCTATAAAAATTATTTACAAGAAAACCGGTAGCCTCTGGATTATGAGCTAATGGCCAAATATACACTATCAATGTAATGTCTTCCGCTATGACCAAAACAGGTCCTGACAATAATAGGGATTGCAACCGTGTTTTTCAGATCGTTGTGTGTAACCGACAGTTGAACTTTTAGAGTGACGGATTATTAAGTAACCCGTATAAATAAACGAAAAAGGTCTGGTATATCATTGCCCTAACCCCAAACATTTTCGAGGAACGAATGCGTACAGTATACAACCACCAAATACCTTGGCCGGATATTTAGGCAACACGCAATTCATGTGCGATGGTCGGAAGGCATGTGACATATTATACTAAGAGAGAAACACAAACCACAATGTCGGTGGACTGGAAAATAAAGTAACAGCATTAGGTAAGCGTGGATGTTATTCAGACTTAAACTGTCATCCAGTTCCTTTACAGAGTTACCTAATGCAGTCTACGCGCCCACACACTGCTACCACCCAAAAAACTCTCTTCCCCATTAAACAAGTGTTCCGCAAGTCACATGCTACTACAAGCTAATAGAAACTCACATGTTATCCGCTATACACTGAAAATACTTAACGTCTACCAAATTGTACATCTTAACAGACGCAACACACTACGTCGCAGTTTGCCGCAGTATATTACCTACATAACAGGTAAAAAAAACGCCGGATTCCTGCAAGTAGCTAGAATGTTATCAAAGGGGTTGATACAAGGGCGAGCCTTACAACAAAATGTGAGATATCGCCTCAAATGTTCGAAATGGCCACTTTTAGCCACTGCACATGCATTAACTCCTCTAATCATGGATCTGCGTACACTACCGTATATCACAGGCTGACGGCGAATAGTTTCACAGGCATGAAACTTGTGAGGACAATGTGGTGGGACAATTTGACAAGACAACCTAAACGTGAATATAAATCAAACCTTCCTTACACCGTTTCTTCATTTGTCAAACGACATGGTGATTAGTGTTCATCTTTTCGTGTAGTAGTCACGCGACTTCCGGTCATCTGACGTGTACAGCGTTTTGTCTTCGTACCCAGCCAAAGTATTTAGTGGGTAAGTATCGTATGCATTCATTCCTCAGAAATGGCTGGGATTAGAGTAATGATTTACCAAAACGTATTTAGTATATCTCCACGTGGCACTTCAAAATATACCATGTGAAACGTACTCAACTATCGTTAACAAAAAATTTTCTACAAATTCATGGTTACTACTCCTAGTTTTGTCACGATGTATATTGATGATTGTTACAGGCATTACACAGATAGGTTATCTTTGTCCATTTACTCGCTATACAGAAGCTACAAATTTGATTTTAAATACTTTTGTGTAGAATGTGCAATTCCGTGATCCTTCGGCTCCTCTTCAGGGGTGTACAGCCCTCGGGACGCACTTTAGATACCATGTTGTAAATTTTTTTACACTCTTTTTTGTCCTGAATAATACACGCTTGCAGTTTGTCTCCATTTTTAAGTAACAGCGTGTATATAGCATATATGTGTGTGACACAGTGTTTATTATGCACTGAATTCTTTTCAGTCTACCTCATAAAAAACCAGTGCGGCACAGAAGTTACTTTACAATTCGACAAAACATACTGCGATACTTGTCGAGCTTACAACTCTTGTAAAAATTGACAAACACTGGTTACATTTAGCACTTAGATTTTTTTTACTACGCACTATCTTTGTTCTGCTGTCTGGCCCTCTGTGATCTAGCTGCTCCTGTCACACGAAGATTCGCTGTCGTTGGTGCTTGTCCACGTGATTCTCTATAAAAAGGCGCCCTTTTTATCGGCATCTCGCAAGCATTCTGCATCCCAGTGCTATCTTGTGGAGGCTTCTAACACTAATTTTGGATTTATTTCCGGTTCCTATGCGCTACATTGGTGTCAATCTAACACTTTCTCCGGCCTCTAGTCGATGTAACTTGCAGTAGAGTATATTCTGTATACGTATTTTTGAATAATATATTAGCCAAGAGCGAAGTGTAATTTCTTTAATAGTATGTATTAGCCTACAACCGCTAAATGTTGATAAGAGCAAATTATGTGGTCGTCAATCTAACAGTGTATTTGGTGGTCGCTCAAAATTAATGCTTTCAGTATTTCTGTGTTGATCCCTGCTCTGAGTACGTGCCTCTAGCAGCGGTTTTACTTTTATCTACTGCGTTTGTTTGTGAACATTAATTAGATTTCCGGTTTTGTGTTGCAAAGGATTTTAACTGTGTTTACCCAGCTTCTCGTTCACATTCCCTTTTGGCTGCCTCTTAACAAATAATGGATCTATTTCCTCAACTTACGTTTTCTGAACACGAGATCACTTCGGTTTCTTGAGCTATCCAGATCACCCAGGCTGAGTTGGCTTAATGCACGATAAGTTCTAATCGATTTTCCAAAACATCAACATAATGATCTTCAGAACTTCTGTGTCACGCGGAACTTATAAATGAGTTGGAAATCGAGAAATATCCATATTTTAATCATTTTTAAATTATGGGAAAAAATTATATTTAAGCAGAATAGGTTTTTTGGAATTGTAAAATTTCAAATAATTGTGGCCGAGAGAATATTGTAAAATTATAATAACGAATTTGAAAGGGGCCCCAGTTTAATTTTTCACCCAGTTTGATACATTTATTAGTCTGTTTGCCAATATTATACACTTATTATAAGGTTATAATTATTGTGAAATTCATAATTTTGTATTTACCTATATTTTTGTTCAAATATGTCACAAATCCACCGTTTTTATCATATTAATTATCATTCCTTTGTTTTCGTACTTAACTGTGTAATATCTGGAATTCATCAATGTAACGAACATATAGTTTTTCCTTGTTTTAACGATTAGTACAACACAATTTGAGCATATACTTTTAATTTATCCTTAAAGTAATGTTTGTTAGCAATTTTATTTTCTAGGAGCACAAAACAAATACTATCATATGACTGGTTTGACAAGGGATTTGACCAAAGCTAATGGTATCAGAACACAGGTTCGCAAGTAGTTTAAACCAAAGTAAAGTTCTACGATCGCTTTCACTTTACAGTTAACATTTCGTACATTATAGTGTATTCACATATTCATTTTTGTGTGCGTTTTGTGCTAATATGTTTCGACGGCAGCGAAACGGGTAACATTGCTTCCTATTTATATTTACCTGTGTTTGTTTAAGTTTATAATTTATCACATATTTGTCACGATTAATTTGCCATTCGGTTTGGCTATGTTATATCTCTTTGGTTTCGAGACTTTGAGTGGTAATATTGCCTAGCCTTTTTTTATGTAATAACATACACAGTAGTTGTAGACTGTTGTTTTCGCTGCAGTTATGACCTCACATCTGGTGGATAGATCTACATAGAAGATGTTGAAGATACATGATGATTTACAGATGATGTTGTCAGTTCACTGACAGAGGTGACAATTACCTAGTATATGTATGGGTTGACTGCTAGAGGTGTCGGTTGACTGGTGGCTATCCGTCAGTCGACGAAACTACTGGTAAAGTTGTTGGTTGAAACCACTGATTTCGGTTGACCGGTGGCTGTCTATCAGTCGACGAACTGACTGCTAGAGGCGATGCTGTTTTTTGTTTCTTGGTGGATGGTGTGCCTGGTGGTCGTAGCGAATAGTAGATAAATTACTTTGGTATCCTATAATGCCACAATGATAATGTGAAAATGTTGCACGGTCCGACATACCATTTGCTGTCATTACTCAACAAAGCCACTTTTGCTACGTGTTTAGTGAAGATATCATGACCACGCAAACGGAAGTGAAATTTGGTCCCCAACAACCATACATTTTTGTTAAGGCAATCCATATAATCCCTGTACAGGAGGTATTGCAACCTGTTCATTCAAAACTAAGTATGAATAAAATTTAGAACGTAGGCCTTCAAAGTGTGCCATGATATGACCACCACACTCATACTTTATAACTCCTGTAAGACATTGGTTCACCAACAGTAACTTATGCAGATTATGAAAGTGTGTAGCCAAATCAGGGAAATACTCTTAATTACACCAGAACAAGGAATTTCATAAATTAATTAATATACGTAGCAATATAGGAGATTCAAAGACTGCTGAGAAAATTTCTGGGTCATGTAATTATAGTGAAACTCATAGAGATACAATTAAAACAAGTCTAGAATTGCAACACCAGTATACAATGGCTTGTTGAAAGCAACAGAGACCTTTTACATTTCGATAAGGACCAAATTCTCATCGAGGATTTGCCATGCCTTGAATGTAGGTCGCTTAATCAATTCTACCGCCCAATAAATTGTGTCGTACCATGATACAACCCTGATATCCCTTTCCCGAAGAACATTCTGCACAGTTAATTTATAGATGGTATAACATATTAACTTAAACGATTTATCGAAAGCATTCGCAGCATAAGCACGTTTCTGGATATTGAAGTTGATGTACGGAGCCATCCATGCCTCCTGCTCAATGCTCAGAATACGCTGAACAGCATCGAGTTTGGCTCCATAGTTCAAATAGTGCTTTAGTGTTTCCCTGTGAATAACATATTTCTTCCGCAGCATGACAGTTAAAAGCAATTCTCAGTTTTGCCGTTCGGAGGTATGCCAGACACTTGGGCAAGAGGCAGATCAGCTAGGACATCGGGCAGATCAGCTAGGGCATCGTGACACTCATCCGGAAAAGACAAATCCACTTACATCGAAAACATGTGTCCCCACATTGTCCGTGATGGCAAAATACCACGTCGAAAAAATGCTCGGTTCAACTCACTCGAAATTACCAATAGGCAGCTTGTATTTTATGGAATGAAGTGAAGTAAATTGGATAACTCTTAACATCGAGGTCTTGAGAGCCGATTCATGGAATGAGAGCACAGGCTGTTAATGTCGAAGTAACAAATACATTCGTCTGCCACACTGGGGTCATAATTCTTTCCCATGTATATATTGTTGTCTTCCTCATACCTCTTCGATACCTGGGTAATACAACCCCAGACCCCACCTTCCACAAAAAGATATATATCTGTGACCTTGATCAGCTCCAGCCACACACCCATTTTCAACAAAAGAGCATCCCATGAGAGAGAGGGAGCTATCACATACATGGCGGGATCTAGACCATATTCTGGCAAACATACGGTCAGGAAATTTTCAAACACATCTGCTAACAAATTCATGTTCACGCATAAATATTGAATTGCGTTTTGTAGCAAAATTTTTTAATGGAGCACATACTACACAGATTGGGCATGAGCATAGTCTGCATTACTAATGCCTTTGCCTTTCATTATATTATGAAATGTGTCTTTGGGCAGGAGTGAGGTACAGTTCAGACTATCCAACGACTTAACAGTCATAACGAAATACTCCCTTTTCTTGTGCCAAATCAAGTTGTGTATTGTTTGGAAACTGTTAGCGGGTAATACTCAACTGGGCAGACGATGAATTTCCTGCCAATGTCTCCAGAGATGCGCTCATGAAATTAAATGAATCAATGAAACACAATTGAGAGTATTTCATTGTTTCCCTGCAAATTTCTCGCGTTGGGAATAGGTTTGGCAATGTGTTTATAATTTTCCAAAGTCATTCCAATCACCTTAATATCACCCCGATGTTCGATTTCTGCAGTTCCATTGGGTTGTGCGACGTGTCTCTCAGCCATTGGCTTCATAAGAAAGTGGACGTCGTAATGTTGCGGATTATAGACATGTAGTCACAAGTTGGTTCTTCTAAGTCTGAACCACAAATTACACTGATTCCAAGCGCGGTCTCGCACTGCGCCCATCAACTGATCATGGTCGATCACAAAAACTTTGCGAGTGGCTTATTACAAATATGGCAACTTGTGTGAGCCATAAGGCTAGCTCTCTCAGCTATTATCAATGGCTTCATTGGAACATTTATGCTTAATATGTCTGTAACCCACTTAGTTAATTCAACTTATTTGTCAACTATCCTGTACATTCAATCTTCACCCGCAAACATTTGGTAGTGTGATAATTTGGAACCATATGCACACAAAAGCATAATGTTACAAGCATATTGTACATGCTTATTGATGGTTGTTTTGCTACTACTGTCATTGTTTGGTAAGCAAGTGGATATGGGTTTCAGATTCGCTTTAGTGTGACAGTATGTAACAAAACCCGTTACTTCTGTTTGGTGAAATTCTTAAATTCTAGGTACTTGTGCTCCTCAGATGTGAAAGCACACCTCGCACCATCGCATTGTTGGCATAATTCATAGTTTGCTAATTTCCCCTCACTTACAAAGTATTGGAGACAGTGATCGCAAACATGTTTTTGTGTTGTTTCTTCCCGAACTGACTGTGAAACAGTCGTAAGAAATTTTTGATAATAACGAAATGTAAGTGGACGGTACGACCACTGGCATTAATGGCAAACATGTTTACATGGTGCTCATGATGCATAGGAGAAATCTGGATGGGTACAACAACCCCTTCCTTAGCATTATCAAACAATTCGTTAACAATTTTCCTATCTATGTCTACCACATAGTAGACTTTATTATAAATAGTATTGAGCTTCTCGAAGTGCTTGATTTCATTCAACACTACAGGAGTCGACAGTCCCTGCATATTCAGAATCAGTTGAGGTACTGGATATGAAGTGGATCTCTTGGCATGTCTTGGTGGAGGAGGAGGTAGTTTAAGAGGTGGAGAAGGGGGAGGAGGATGAAGCAGAATCGGTGGCAAAGGCAGAGGTGGGGCAGATTGTAGTTGCAGAGTACCAGTCCTACACGTTTCAGACTGTATCTTCAAATTGACTAGCTACGTAGTTCCACCGCTACTACCGACCATACCATCTGCTCTACTAAACATTATCAGATGTAATATACTCACCATTCATACTGTTCACTAAAATTCAAGCATACCTCAGCCAACACCATTAAAATATAACAAAAAACGTAAATTCAACATGTCTCTCATAGAATCATTACCATACTACACTAGCCAAATATATACTAGACACTATACAGCAATACCAACCTTTACAACCCAAGTACATACCAGGCCAACCTACATGCCATCACACATAACCAAAGAAAAACTCAATTCTACCATACCACCCATACCATCTGCTCTACCAACCGTTATTAGACGAAATATACGCACTGTTTACTAGAATGCAAGCAGAACACAGCCCACACTGACGTTAGAAATAATCACAAGACCAGCATGTTTGTCATATCATCAGACACCAGCTAAATATCAGACCAGACAGTAATATATATATATCACTCTATTAACTATCAATACCAATGACAATGCCGATCACACGCCTCAGAAATACAAAACAAAATATGAGAAAACCTGCAGACCAGGAGTACTAGGTACTATACCAACCATAACTCCAGCATACTTCAGTCATGCCCCACAGATCACATTGTATATGCAACATAACAACTACTCATTTCATACCGCTTCTATGCCATTTATTAACCCCACCAATCAGAACATACTAGGTCACAACCATCCAGCATAGCAGACATTAATATAAATCACTCTATTAACCAACACACGAGTTAATTATGCCAGCCATCCATACTAATAGCTGTTCTTACGAAACCTACCAGGTAACATACCTCCAGTATAATTAACAACCATATTGATAACCTAGTGGTACTGAGTACTAAAAAGGTATATAATAACTTTCACCCAGGCATTAGCTTGCCTCAGCCATGCCATGTCGAAAGCCAAACAAAATAGTATACCAACATACTATACAATCTGAATATATCAACGAACCACCACATCAGATAGCCATACCAACCAAAAAATACAACACATAACATATAATTCGCCCTAACCCAAGCACACCTCAGTCATGCTATTAACAATACAAACCATATCACCCACTACACCTCAGACTTACTGATCAGTCATAACATCAGCTATGTTAACAACCATACAACCCTATCTAACTTCACCAGTTACACATATAAACAAGCCACACCAGCAGCCTAGCCAATCAAATATTCCAATCATAAGCTCTAAACATGCTATCATAAGATCAATACTATTAATTTAACCAAAATGACACCCATAAACTCTTAATTCTCAGATGGCAAATCATACCATACAATCATACTAACCAGCCACACGATCTAATCATTTTGCACCTCTCATAGTAACTAAAATCCCATCAAACCATTCCACTCTTACAAACTAATCACACAATTAAATAATTCTCCCAACACCATCGAAACTACACTTTTGTCATACTGACAAAACAACCGAACATGGATCAGGTCATAACAATCAAGATGATGGCTATATCAACCATACAATAAACAAACTGTACAACCAAGTCATACCAAAAGGTTATTCTATTAAGGTGTATTAGCTATAAAAAAATCAAAACCATACAACCCAGCCCACACTGGCAGACAATACAATCATGTTACTCCATCCATTTCAGCCATTCCATGAGACACTACCAACTAAAAACATACTATTCAGACATACCAACAAAACAAATTACCACAAAAAGTTACCTATCACAACTATACACTGAGGTAATACAATATAACTATTGTAAAAGCACCTCTACCAATGATGAGACCAAATAAAATTCATTTATTATCTGACTGATCAACTTAATATTCAAGCTATATATTTTGGGCTTCTTTACTAACCATCACACCTGGCATCGTACCTTCTTCCCTCCTGTTTAACAGCCATACAGGCACGTCACATTTAGAGACAAGGCTATTCCCACAAAATAAGCCTCCTCCTGACATCAAACCAAATTACTACAATGTCCCAACCAAACATTTCAGACATCACTACTACCATACTGATAGGCAATACAAGCAAGACACACCACCAAAACCAGTCACCCAATGAATATACCCAGGTCGTCATACATAATAGTTAAAAAAATTAGAGAGACCACACTCACATCTCTAGCATATCTCTCGAGAGGTTAGATAACCCGAATGGTAGACGCGAGTACAGCCGACTAACTTGTAAAGGAGATTAAGGTGAAAGGTAGGGGAGGGCGAGACTAGTTTCATTATTACTGCTAGGGGAGCTGATTGTGGACAAGGCATTTGTTCACCACCACCAGACCATATAACATTCACCTAATATAGCAGCCTACGAGGGTATCCATAGAACCCTTGAGAATAGCAACTTTTCTGTTCAATACAGAACATATCTACTAAGTTATCACACTACATAAAACATACATAGATCTGGCTCATCATGCATAACACTGCGGAAACATCTCAGCACACCAACGACTGGCACTGATCATTTTGTCAACAACTCACGCGAAACAAAATTTATAGGGTAGAAAGTAAATATCCTGTCTTACTATACTTTACACACACAAACACATACACACAGAATGAAGTAATTACTTAAACCTTCATTGCTTGATACCAATCTGGTATACCTAAATACGCCAACCATTTATACCTTTAGTACATGTAGAAACATACGAGGGAAGACTATAACTTATATATTAATTCAAGCAATGGGTAATTAAAGAGATCATAAATGTTATTATGCATTACTTTATAAAAAAATATTTATGTGAAACTCTTTAAAATATAATTATCTCCATATACATCTTACATACAAGAAATAAACAACATATATACCTTAGTTGTATATCATGTGAAGGCGAATAATATATTTACACACATATTACGAAGGACGTAGGTTCAAACATTCTACCAGCCCTTACCTATACACATCCAAGGTATTTCATTTTCTAGAGAAAATTCGCTATCAGTATTCCATTTCATCACTCTTATAGACAAACATTTTGATCTTTCCTTGCAAACATGTGATTACCATACCAGGATATCGTATTTAGTAGAGAGCATTCGTTATCAGTATTCCATTTCATCGCTCCTATAGTTAAACAATATTAACTCTCTTCGCAAACATGTTACCTCCATTCCAGGATATTCTATTTACTAAAGAACATTCACTATAAGAAATAGTTTCGTTAGAGCCATATCAACTCCTACAAACCACTCACTTAAGAACTTCGTTTTAAAATACATGATATATTGCAGTTATTTTATGGATTAATTTATTTTTCAGACATATATAATTCATTTTATTTTACACATCCTGATATGTCAATTCTTCATTTACAGAAAGAGAGACCTCACACATATCACAATATTATAAGTAATTAAATATGTCGACCAGCTTTTACTCAATGCCCAATCAAAATTTAATTTCATATCAAACTACTATACAGCCCAATCCTTCATATGCCCATCAAAAAATTGTTTAAAATATCTCGTAATATTTTGATGTCATATCATAGTCGGTGCTAAAAAAAAACAGACCAAAATCCATTTATACATATTCTTCCAGACTAAATATTCTAACTTGTAATATTCCAAACTACCCGAACACTACCCACAATCTAATACAGTACATCATATCGGCTATATTAAAACACTTCCGTTCATACCATCCAGGTCAACAATAAAATAATATAAGCATTATAATGAAATAGTCCAGCGAATTTCTCTGATAAAACATTTCATCATTTAATAGCACACTGCACACACACGCATTCAAATAATACCAACATCCATACAGTTTACGATATTCAACTATATAACTTCAACGAAATCTCATTCAAATAGGTCATATCACAAAACCATCAATTCATATGTTCCAGCAGAAAAAAAAACACTCTAATCATCAATACTCGCAGACCGTATTATGATAAACCACCCATTTATACACACCAAAACATCATCTAATAATAAACATACTACCATAACATACTGTCAGAACATACATTTTACCCAAAAATTTGTTCCAAATTCTGACCATCCACACTATTCCACCATACCATCCATTTGCAAATACATGTTACCACTAAAATTAGCACACTATACAGGCAAGATATATTAAACATCGATCCATTTTTATGGTTACCACCAATCGAAAATATGTTTAACTCGTCATACTTGAATACATATCATACTCACTGCTAAAAAAGCATGCCAAACATTCATTTGTTCATATTCTCCGAGACGAACATTCTAAATTATAATACCACAAATACCTGAACAGAACATAACAACACTCAATATCTAGAATCCGTTCCATTAGACCATATCGGTTATACCAAGCACTTCCCTTCATACTATCCATGACAACAAAACAACCATATAAGCATTCCCATGAAATATTCCAGCAAATTTCTCAGATAAACCATATTACCTTCATCATCATCCAGACTTACTTCATCTTCAGTCAGAAACGATCTCAAACACACAATATAGTGTCAAAGCAATTGCTACTGAAGATGGATATTATATTCCATCTCACATTAATTAATAGATGTTTCCGTTCCTTTATTCACAGAGAACTCTTTACTGGAAAAATAAATTCGTAGAAACGCTCATATGTCTCTTCCAATTACCATTTAAATTGCCAGAGTAGTCCATCATAATAACTACACCAAACATGTATATACATATAATTAATGTAGACAGTGTCAGATAGCCTAAGTCAGCACATAGCAGTTCTGCACCTGCACTGTGTCAGTTGATGATAAAATGAATAAAACAATAGTCATCCATAGACTTTATCTTTATTTCACACACTTATCAAAAATACATTATATTGCTTGCATACACTCAAACACATTCTCCATTCAACAAAAGTATATATGCTTTGCGCTAATTTTACAGTACAAATCTTATTATGGGCAATCAAGGTACAATTATTCGCATATACAACATTGCAGTTAACACATGTGTAGGTCTTGTAGCTGATGGAAAATGGGCAGTTGTCTGTAGTTAAACCTAGTCACGAATGTTATGCTGCAATACTTGCACTCGCTTCCCCATGATCGACATACATTACCTTTACACATTTTCTTATGCCTATATAGGATATCGCATCGAGTAAACACAGCATCACACTTATGAAAGTGGAAATTACTTGTACGCTAGTCTAAACAAGCAATGGCAAGTTTCATGTCGGCGCACATTACAAATTTGGCTTACAGTATTTCCACAACAACAACATTGATACCATAATGCTTGAAGCGACTCTTCAGAAATCCTTGCTGTCGTCGATGCTGTCGGTGTTTTAGATAGTAAGTATTCAATCAGAGATGACATATTTAGCAGAGTACAAGGTCATAGTAGATTATTACACATGTGACGATCCCTTCTGCCACGGTCGTTGGCGAAATTACATCCGTTCTTACATGATGCAAGCTTATATGCTGTTACTCAACAGAACAATAAGTGTATCTTATCCATTTCAAATATCTCACTATAGATCTGCTGAGTAAAAATATGTAAAAAGCATTAGGCATGATTGAGTGTTATATGAAGAATTATCAACCTCCTCATTATCTAACATGGGAATTCATCCATCAAACAACCATTCGTCTTTACACTTATATATATATATATATATATATATATATATATATATATCTTAGTGTCGGGTACACCTTTTCTTTTTCTGTTGTAAATCCATTTTATTTCATGTCGTGCATACATCAGAAGAAATTCTTTAGGTAGGCAAGTATGCATGTTCAGTAGTCAAGTATTGCTAGTGATTTAAGATTTCCATATGTCACATTAGCTGATAAAAATGATCTGACTGCTAGAACAACAAACCATAATTTTCACTATACATCCATGATGAGAGAAATATGTTTTGAATTATTTGTAGGCATGACACACTCGCTGATTTCATGTCTACAAATGATGTAGGTAATTCTCGAGTCACTCTAACTCAGTCAAAGGGAGAGAACTCTACTCGAACGACATACGATCTGCGAATGAGACCATTTCGACTGTCTCAATAAATGTCTGAAAATGAATTGAATGTCCCAGCATTCGAACCCACACTACACTTACAAGAAACTAGAGCTTAAACTCCAACATCTCAGACTGCTCGAGAACCTGACATATTCGTAAAATATTTATATAGTGAAAATTCTTATTATTATCCTTGGATGATGTTATAGAATGTTAAACTTACTTACCTTCTGTTCAAAATCTACCTTTTAAAACAAAAAGAAACAGATTTTGCTACCAAAATTGTAAACATACAGAAACAAATTATAAAACCTTCGCGATTGTTAGCACTCTCAGAAAAACCCAAAGACACGTTTACCCAGAAGGAAACACATAGTTATATATATATATGATAGTAATAAGTTGGATAGTAATATATACAGGTTGTGTCTAAATTCCCATTACACATTGTAAGGACTTGTTGTGGGGAGCAGGTCACACATTAAATTGGGGGATTAAGGTAGCTAGATGGAAAGAGCACAATTTACAGTGGAATGGCTTGTATGCTGGACTGAACAAGCTATGACTATTTTCATGTCGGTACGCATTACAACTTACCCCTCGATTCAAATCCAGTATTACAAAAAAAAATTCCCCCAAGTCCAAAATAAAATTAAGTGCCCTATCTAGGCATCGAACACCGTATTCCCAAAACCAAAATTTAAAAGAAATTCATTCGCTGGGGAATCGAATTGGAAGTGCATTGCACCAGAAGTGCATGTGCAGAAATGCATCGCTAAAAATAGGTCACCATGTGTGCTAAAAATAGAAAATTAAGTCAAAAGTGCATTCAAAAGTATGCCAAGAGGTCAAAAATACATATATAAGTAGGTCACTGGTGCATCCATAAAATAGGTAATGGGGTCAAAGCTTAAAGTTGGGTAGTACAGCCTCGCGCCTACTACTTATATGAAGTCAGGATCAATACATACACTTGGTAACTAACCCATTAAACACAATCTGTCGTCAAAGTGACGTCAACTTATCGACACGATACCGGCACTGTCGGAAGCTATCGGATATATGCAAGAAAATAGCAAGCTGTCAATGGCAGGCTCTCCTTTTTGAGAAAGAATGTTAGCCTTTAGTATAAATAAATTGGCCCAGTTCATAATATACTGTGACATAGATATCCCACTAATAATGTTGGCCTGATAACGCACAGTCAACCAATTGCCGTCATATTTAATAAAATTCTGTGCCAATTCCGACACAGTATAATTACCTTGTCAGTAAGCTAACAAGACTCTTTAAGGCCAAGCTTCACCATGAACGGGCGTATAGGAAATTAAGTGCTAAATACGGACAAAGGTCTCTGTCATCTCTTCTGGTAGTATTTTCAACTAAAGATTTTTAGCTAGATATTGAACACTTTTAACACTGTAAACCGTTTAAATTTTAATTTTATAATTTTATATTCCCTTTTTTATTATTTATAATATGTAACAAATTTACAAATAATCAAAAAATAAATTTTAAATTTTAAAAATCAATATTTGGACGGCTTACAAATGTAGATTCGTTCAATCACTATATATATATATATATATATATATATATATATATATATATATATATATATATATATATATATATATATATATATATATATATAGTTGAAAATACTACCACAAAAATTACTGACAGATCTTTGTCCGAATTAAGCGTTTAATTCCCTATACGCCCATGCTGGGTGAATCCTGGCCGTAATAGATTCAGCACCAGTATCGTTTCAAAGACAAGAATATATAGAAAAGGGAAGACTTTAGTGTGATATCTTCTTGCGATACTAGTTATCGGCAAATTGAAGGGATATAAAAGAAGACAGCTACCTCCCATTGGCATTATTTCTTTTTTGAAGGAATATCGTTTAACTTCATGATTTAAAAAATGACTCACTGTATTATATATGACAAAATATGGATAAAACAGAACATATTTATTAAACGCCGACTGCTGCACAGGACATGGGCACTATCGGCGGACTTGTCTCTAAGGGGGAAGGGTGACTATCTCGACCCTCCCGTCCTCCCAGGAAGACACGCTCGCAGTACCAACGCCAGGTCACTGAGAATGTTTGACAGTTGACCTGGCTGGCGTCATGATTCCTCCTCCCCCCTTCCGGGGAAGCCAACAACTTGAAATGATATGTGACCTGTGATTCTATAAATATCGCAGCGGCTCGAGTGTCGGCAGTCTTTGGTAAAAGCTATCTGGCTAAGTGGAGTAATCTTACAAAGTATTTTGCAGCAAGGGACACCAATGATAAGAACGGATGACGACTGGAAATTGCGAGACGACGGTGAATGAGGTGTTTATGGTGTGAACGGACGAGAGGGCGTGCTAGCCAACGAGTGAAGGCAGGTGTGCATGAGGGGATTAGGAGATCTCTAGAAAGCTGCGGACTTGTGAGACCTGGACTAAACTGAGGTGGAACTGTATGATCATATTATTAGGATTTTATTGTAAATACTGGAACTGTCAAACATGAACATATAATTAATAAAGTAAGTCAATAGTTTTTGTTACACTGTTTATTGTGACAGATTTTAGCTATTTAATTACATCAATTTCTTGGAGGCATTTTGAAAATTGTACTGATTGAATTTATTAATTGTAAGTAACAAGATATTTCAATTTATTGTGAGATATTGAGTCAGTAGTATTCTTTTTGTAATTATTTTTAATAAATTAGGAAATTATAATTACCTCTCGTATTTAATTAAGATGCATATTATTAACAAACTTAACTAAGCTCACTTGCTTTGAAGGAACATGTAACACTGGTGTCAGGAGTTGGATGGTGGCAATTTATTAAAAACAAAATAATTCTAATTAAGATCAGAGTAGGATAATGACGGGTAGGATAATTTTGTAAATATAATCGCAGATGTAGTAATAGAAACAGGAATTTTTAAGAAGTGTGTGGATGCTTACTAAGGAAAATGTCGGCAGGCATGGAAGCACTGTGCTCTTTAGTCGGAAGTCCAACTGGACAAATAAACAGCAAAATAGATCATGTAAATACGATAAATTAATAACTCTAAGGAATTTGTATCTAATGCGAATGAAAAAATGATTATTAAAATACATAGTGATAATGAAAATTTAAAAAGTAAGGAAGAAAGTATAAGTGAGTTTATAAATAGCGCAAATAATAATGCAAATAATCAGACTAAGTAGTGTTAGCCCATTAGTATACGGGTAAAGAAAATAGACAATTTGAATGAGAGTGTACACCGAATGATATAATGTGTAAGAGAGTTATTGAACAATAAAATAGACTGAGTGGACAAGAAAATTGACAGTGCGAGTGATAAAATGGAAAGTATTGAGCAGGAAATGAAACAGGAAGTAAGAGCCCTCAAGAAGGAATGGCAGGAATTCCTGCAGCAGCAAGGAAGAAGCCATGCAGCGGCATAGGAGGAGCTGAGATCGACCTACACCTAGCCGACGAATGTGGGCAGCGAGGATAAGGTTATACTCGCCGCCAATATGGCCATCGCAGGAGAAGCCCAGCAATTCTGCACTGTGATTATGCCTTACCCAGAGGTGGGTAAAGGCATCACAATGAAGACCATCCCTTACGACAGACACCTTGGCGCGAATTCCGGCACCTGTTCGAAATTTTTTTCCACCAGGCATTGCTGGTTTGACGAGTAGCGGGCTTACTATCTGGCTGCTCTACTGAGGGGACCTGCAATGAGCATGCTAGAGACCTTGAGAGAACGACATCGACTGGAGCAACCCACATTTGTGTCGGACTTGGCGCTACGATTCGGCAACCGATAACAGCAGTAATACCGATAACATCGTTAACTGATAACTTCGCAGTTGGGCATGGTGGGCATGACGCCCACCATGCCCAACTGCGAAGTCGCATCCAGCGACCAGGGGAACCACTGCAGGACCTGGGATAGGAAACATGTCTATTGATGGGTGCTCTGAGGAAGCACGAGATGTCGTCGCATTCTACGTCGATGCTATCACTGAGGCCATGGTGCGGAGAAGTACGTCTGGCTGCGCCTCATTCCGTGCAGAATGCTTCGGCTCGAGCACTGGAGGTGGGTTCTGCAAGGCAGGAATCAGTTCCCCGACGTCCATTGCGGGCAGTTATGCTGAACGAAGAGGAGGATGACAGTATCAAGTGGACACTGAAGGAAATGCAGACGACCATGATGGATATAGCATCGAGGGTCCGCGCCACAGAAATTCGCCTTCCCCATTCAAACAGCCTGAGTGTTGGTCGTGCGGACATCCGGAGCACTCCAGATTCAACTGTTCTCAACAGAAGCAAAAGCAGCAGCAACCAGATAGCAGGCAGAGAGCGGCAGGAGAGAGTGAAATCTCTTCGGGAAACTTGTAATAACCGATCTTAAGGGGCAAAGGTCGGTGATTGGTGGAAGAAAATCCCCAATGTTCGTCTAGGTACATTCGGTTAAACAGGACTTAGATACCATGTTGGTGTAGGGAACCGTAGATGATGTTTCTTGTCAGATGGTCGTTGAAACAGTGGTGAATATAACGATGGTAAGACTGCACATTCTCGGGCCTTCCCTCCAGCGATCGTCTGATGAGAGCACGGAACCCTGCTATTGAACTACAGTAGTGGGCAAGATCACACCAGTTAGATACAACAGAAGGGTTGTTTTAAAGTTTGATAAACTTTAAATACAGCACGATATTTACTTAGCATAAACAGAGGACGAATGTGTTTTGGGACTTGATATGATACATAAGCTGGGGCGCTGTATTGACTCTATACTAGGAGCGCTACATGCAGGTAATACCGAGTTGGTTGTGTCAACAGGATAAGGGAGCTCCTTGCCATGCTAAAGTTAATTGCACATTTGCACCCATACATTAGTAGATATAAAATGCTGAAGCTCGAACAATTTTCATTTTCAATACTGCAAAATTAAATCCAAGGAGAAAAAATTAAAAAACCTTAATTGCTCAATATTATTCAATAAATATTTAAATATATTTTTAATAAACATTTTTTATTTACATTAATCTGATTTCAGATAATAAATTATTTCAATATAATATTTACTAAAAAAAATGCAAATCTGATTCCAAAACACAAATTCTAATCAAAATTAAACTACAAATGCTTACAAGTTTCGATTTAATTTAGATGGATAACAATTCAATTTAATAGAGTTTTGGTCTTTTATAACTATTAATGTAAATTTAATTTTTTTAGCAAAAAAATCTTCATTAAAATTTAATAGCAATTGCTAGACCATGTAAAATTATATATAAAAATTTCATGAAATATTTATTAAGTATTTGAAAATAAAATATAACACTGTTCCAAGGAAAATTCAAAATTATTCCTTGCATTACCTTTTTTAGTTTTAACAAATTACTTATTACAAATTTAGTAACCTTTCTCATTTATAATATTTTGATATTTATTTTCAATCATTTTAACACATCTATCATGCAAAAATATTCAAAAACTTTCATCCGAAATGCATGAATTTTTTTTTTTACCATTTATTGTATTTATCATTTAAAAATTTTATGTATTATATTTTTTATTGAATTCTAACTAATTTAGTTTTTAATCTCAATTGAGTTATTTAACTTATTGAGAATTCAATACATTTGTTATAAAAAATTACATTCTTTTTAAAATATAATTATTAGAAAATATAATTATGAATAAAAAAAGTATTTCGAGAGCAATAACACTTTTATTCGATTCGAAAAATAAACATACTGTCAAGAAACCGAATATTATCACATTGTTTGGCAAAATTTCAATAAATTAAATCCACAAAATTAATTTCAGATAATAATTAATTCAAAAATATTTTTCCTATTATTTATATAATTTATTATATAATATTAAAACTTACATCAGAAATATGTTATATCATTATGAAAATGAATTTCATATATTTATATTTTACCATTTTATACCATACGTAAACCAATCAGGACTACAAATTCACTGGAATTAATTTGATTATATCTCTCTGGTAATACCACTTCAAACTTATACTTTAATTCCACAGAAATATTATAATAATCTATGGTAGGATTAAAATCAATATCTGTATTCAAATAACACCCTGGTTCTAATTCGCTTAGTTTTTTTAAATATTTTGTTAGCATTATAAAATCATATCATATCATATCATTATTATAATAAAAATAACCACTTTGTTCTTTAAATATTTTCTTAATTTATCGAAATCATCTATTAATATAGAATATATGTCTTGACTTAAATTCTTTGAACCAATATGTTATTTATAGAAATTTAACCAACTATTATTTTATATGGAATTAGTCATCTAATAAGGGTTACCACAAATACTAGGTCCAACTATTAGAGCTCTATTATTATCTAGTAATAAATCAATATTGTCTTATTTCCTTAATTAAATAAATCACTAATTCCCCTTTCAAATTTCTTAGTTTAATAAAATAAACACATTTTTAATATAAATGAATAACATTTTTAAGCCATGAAGTACTAGTTCTCTATGAAAGAAAAATTTAACTGTGATTTTTTTATTATGAAAATTATTTTTTTCTCTAATTAAGTTTCATACAACATATTTAATGCCAAACATAAATAATAATAAAATAAAAATTAATAACAAATGAATTCTTATTCTAAAAGTCTAATACAATATTGTACAATTATAAAAAACTATACATTTATAACAGCAATTTAAAACACATTGATATTGTTTAAGAAGGAAAATAATATTAAAAAGGAACGTATATTCATAGTAAATATGATAAAAATTTAATAACCGATTGTCAGATATATTAGGTATTGAAAAAATTATTTTATTTTTAAAGATTAGGGTTTAAAAATTCCTAATTTCGATTCTTTAAAAAGTATAAATGTTCATTGTAACATAGCTTATGGGAAATTTTCTAAGTGTCATCATTTAAATAATTAAGAAACTGTTATCAGGGCTAGTTTTGGGGAGAAAAAAAGTTTAAATTTCGTAATTCAATTGTATATGAGAATTTTCATCGTTTTCTTTTTATAAAATTAATGATCAAAGGTTAAATTGTAAAGTTTTGGAAAAGAGAGATCAACATAATATTCACTTGATTTTAATAGTGCTGATATATAAAATATTAAAAAATTAAGATTTATAGTTTTATTATTAAAATTTTATTTATATAAATGGATCAAATTGTGAATCTTTTAAACCCGTGAGAAAATGCATATAAAATTATGAAAGCTTAGTTTGGTATTGATAAAAAAATATGATTTGCTTAACTTAAAAATTTATTTTATAATTGATAAAAATGTACTAATATCTAAAATAATTTCTGGGATTAAAAGATGGTTGTCATGATGTCGAGTGAGGTGGAAAACCAAATTTAAATTGGGTTTCAGATATAAGTTTTGTTTTGAATTGCGAAAATTATACTTCATGATTTTTTGTTGCCTAATAGTTTTGACATTTAATACTCATTTTGTCACATTTTATATATATTTTAATTTATTGAATGGATTTATATTTAAAAGTATATTGTAAATATCATAATATATATATATCATTAAATCCTTTTCTAAAACTATCTGATAAATGTAACTGTTATACAACACTATTAACCTAGTCAAACTTGTTTTGAAACTCTCAAATAAAATTTAGTGAAAGCCTTCTACAACAAGATAATGCTTTAAAATTTATTTATCACTAGGTTTTTTTATTATTGAAGTAGTTATATGTGGTGAATATATTAAATTTAAAAAAAATTTACTTCATCTGCAAATTCTTTTTACACTCTTTAGACAATTCTTGAAACTCTGATATTTAGTCCCAATAAGTTTTTAATTTTAATTTTCATGCTATCTATAATAGCCTTTTGTACTTTTGGTCTTAACTTAAAATTTGTTATGTAGATCTTTAATACTTAAATGTTTATACACGCTTTCATATTTAAGATTTATTTTATTTTGTGCTCCAAAAAGACTTATATTTGTATTTATTTATAAGAAAAATTGTAAGTAGATTTTAAATAAATAAAAAACATTAAAAAATGTTTTTTAAGTAATAATTTTATGGCTATATTTTATTTATAACTATAGCAATGAGGTCTTTCATGAAATTTTTTTAAATATATATTATCTTCATAACGTAAAACAATTTTATTTGTTCGAAACTGTATATAGTACAAGGCTTTATGAGATTAATTTTTCTAAATATTTACTTTTCGAATATACACATTTTATAATATTCGAGTGTTATTTATTTTTTACAACTCATTTTCTATAATCTAGTAGAATATATTATATAAAAAGAAAAATATATATTTTTTTTCTATATATAAATTTTTATATTAGTTCACGTGGGTCTGTTTTCCTAATAATCATTCAATTCGGCATAAATAGCAAAATGAACTCATGATGAACCAATATAATTTCTGAAATATAATTCTAGTTGAAAATTGTGCATTTGTATTATTGCAGGTTTATTTGTTAAACAATAATCCTTCGGTTTGTTTAATTGTTGAACATCTATCACAAGAAAATTTTGTTCTAAGGATCATTGTACTATGAGTAAATGATTTTGGTGAAGTTTAAATCCAACAATAACAAATTTAGTTTAGTTTGTAAAATGCATTACATATTTGATTATCTATTTATAGTTTATTATTTTCAAAGGATAAGAATTCATTTTTTTCATAGAAAAATAAACTCATATATAAAAATCAACATTTTTTCAGATTTAGTTATGTCATCTATATTCAGTGTCATTTAAATTTTTCTAACATTTAATGAATTTCTAAACCAATATTTTTTTCCTACGAAACTCTCTTGACATGACTTTCATTTTCGTTTCTAAAAGAAAAAAATTATATGTATATCACTTTTATTGTTTGTTATTTTTAAAGGATACATATTTAATGTTGTGTAGAATAAAACTCATTTATTGAAAAATCTACTTGTAATTAAAATTTTGGTATAATATCGATTTTCACTTGCATTTAATACTTTTTTATAATTTAATTAATATCTAAATTAATACTCATATTTTTAAACATATTCTCTACATGATCTGTTCTGGATATGAAGCTGATTTTATGGAATGTAGAAATTTTTTTGTAATTTTTTTTGTATGGAATATTTATATTTTTAATTTTAACTAGTCATTGTATGTATGTTAAAGAATTTAGTGTATTTTATTTATAAACGCATACTTCTCAATTATGTATTGAACGTTGACACCAACCAGAGCCTAGTGCTTAATATTTCGATATTTTTGTTCAAATAACTTCAACTTGTTTATTAAATTTTCATTAAAATTTCTTGATTTATAATTTTTGAGGTTTTGAGTTATTTGAAATACTTCTTGAATGTCAATATTGGTTTTAATATCTGAAGCATTGAATATTGAATTTAATTTTAAACCAGTGTTAGATATTAAATTATTGTTAATTATGTAAATAATTTCTTCTTTTCAATTTAGAAGCTGTCTATTTCCTTCTAGTATATCTTATAATATATTTTCTTTCTATATTTAACTTTTGTACCATTGTGTTATTAATTCATGAAAATGGAATATATAAATATTTATCGAATCTTTTGTTAGTAAATATTTATTCATAAAAATCTATAAATGGTCTGGTATTTTAGATTCTTGTTTTAATATTTTGAAAGCATTTCATACAACAATTAATTTCAGTTTAAATTTAATTTTTTGCTCGAGAGTATTATTTGTGTAATTTTTATTTATTTATTATGATTAGGGTCATTTTTAAATATACTTTTCATATATTCGAATATTTAATCATTTTAATTAAGGTTTATTTTGTATTTCTTTTTGGAAATTTTTATAGTTGTTTTATTTTTAATATTTGATTTCAGTTATTGAAAATATGTTTAAATATTTCAAATATTTTTCCGCAACTTGTAAATTAATTATTAACTTCACTGCCCATTTTTTATATAATTTATTCAATCTTATATTTGTTGTTTATTATTTTATGGCCATTTTATATTGTTACATTTAAATTAAAGAATTTTATTTTAATAAGAAAGTATTTTTGAATACTTAAGTTGAAAATATTTTTTTAAAGAGTATTTCTTTCTTTTTTTTATATTTAACTCATTCTTTATTACAAGTTTTACATTTATATGGATTTTTCTCTCTTGTGTTAGGATGGGAAGAAAATAAATTAATAAATTTTATTTATTATCATGGCTTATATTATTTTGTTAAAGCATTACCTGATTCAAATATATTTTGAAGTTATTTTGTGGTTTTATGTTTTTGTAAATAATGTTTATAGATATTTTTTCGCGATAGTAAAATACTTTTTATTTTATTTTATTTTATATTGTTCCCTTTTCTATCATTAAAATAATTTCTACGTTTAGTAATATGTCTATAATTTCAACTTGTAGGTAGTTGGAAAAGAATATTATTTTTCTTCACCACACATTCTAATTTTTAATGGTTATCCATTTATTAAATCTTATATTTACTTATAAAATTATTTATAATACATGGATTCAATTTTCAATAAGTTGAATATCTCAATAGTGTGTATAAAACTAAATGAGTAAGAATTAAATGAAAAATATAAAATCTCTAATTTTAGATGCAATATTTGGCAGAAAATTTTGTGTATAGGTTGAAAGCTTTAAAATAATATTGCATGATATATATTTTAAAATTGTTAAAAATAAAGTTATAATATTTACATTATAAAGTATTAATAAGAAATCAGTTAATACATTATATTTAAAAAAAAAAATATTATTTTTTATATAATTTTTATGGTCTAAAATTTGTTATTAAATATTTAATATTAACTTTTTTCTATAAAAAGTGGAAACTTACTAGAGTATATAAAAATGCCAAAGCTTGATTAAATTAAATTTTTAATCCAGCTAAATTCAATTCAGGCTTCTCAGCATTTCTTAAATAATTTTGATTAGAATTGGTTTTTTGGAAGTCCATTTATATATTTTTTATTAAAAGTGTTTCGGAAATTTTTATTTTTATTGCAAATCTAATAACATTTTTATTACAAGATTTAATTTTAAAATGTACTGAAATATTTATTGGATAAATTTCAGAAATTAATTTGTTTTTAATTTTTTTCACCTTGAATTGAATTTAGTTGGAATAAAAATTTAATTTAATCGAGCTTCTGCATTTTCTATCTAATTATCTTTATGACCGACACTTCATCTTAACGACCGACAATGCATCATTATGATGGATATTTATTTCAAGAAGCACAAAGGTCAAATAGCGTGGTGGATTCAGCTCCTGCTAGAATATGATTTTGAAGTACATGACAGGTCATGGCACCTTCGCAGCAATGCGGATGCACATTCCAGGTGATCCTGCGAATTATTCTTTCGTCATTGTAAACACCAGGAAGGAAAAGTGGTTTATTATGGAAGACAAGGACAAGAACTCAAGGCTCTGTATCTTGTGACAGTTCACCTACTTGTGACGGTAAGGATATTAGAAAGATTAGCTAACTGACCCCACCTTGTGTCCAATATTGGAGTTGAAAGAAGTTGGGTGTCGAACAAGATGGTAGGAGATATCCAGCCTAGGTCCGACAGTCAAAGCATACTGGGCACAATGGAATTCTCTTGTACTGGAGAATAGTGTGTTTACCAGAACTGGGAAAATAATAATAGGAAACAAAATTCGCTTACAATTAGTGCTACTAGAGTGCCGGATCGTAGGCAATCAGTCGCAGACCCGGCATCGTGGTGAGATCCAGCCGCCATAGACCCAGTATCGTGGCGATATCCAGTAGTCGTATACCTGGCTTCGTGGTGAAATTCAGGCGTCGCAGACCAGGTATCGTGGCGAAATCCAGCCGTCCCATACCCAGCGTCGTAGCGACATCCAGCCGCCACAGTCCCAGCATCTTGGCGACATCCAGCAACCACAGGCCTGGTATTTCAGCGACTTTCAGCCATCGTAGACACAGTATCATGCGACATCCAGGTATCGCGGACTTGCTATCGTTGAGACATCCTGTCTTCGCACACCCGGAATATTGGAATATTGGCGACATCTAAATACCACGGACACAGCAACAGTTAGGTATCCACATTTATCATGCCAGTTCCAATTAAGTGTTTTTGACACTGTATTTTAATAGTTGCGGAATGTCCATATTTATATCGTCCTGGTCCCAGCATGAGACACTGGGCTAGCAGCAGCTAGATAGCTGTTGCTGGTCTGATTATGGCCTGTTCATTTCGTGTTTGCTAGGTTAAGGGACATATGTTTTATTCAATTGTTTTTCGAAGTGCGCATGGTTTTATGTGCAATAGCTCATAAATGTTTAATTTTATTTACCATTTTATGGTGGTGAATGCTGGAGAGTGGTATAGTTATCGAGTAACTGCTCAGAGATGAATGTATACATGAGCTGTGTGCTCGTTTTCTAGATGCATTGTGAGATACGCATGAGATACGTCCGGAAAGTACTCATAGAAACCTCTTTCGCCTTCAGTGTATTATTTAGAAAGTTTTGATTAGATGGACGAGAGTATCACTTATTCGATAAATATTTCGGAGCTAAATGACACCGATGTTTTATTGCACGACACATCAAATCAAGTCGACCATACAAGTGCTTGACCTATATCTGATGTAACACACAGATTAACAATTTTGCATATGTCATGCCAGGGCCAGATATATCCGACAAATTTAAATAACATAATATTATTATAATGTATGCATCAGAACCATTAAATAGTGTATAAATTTCTGGGAATCTTATAACTCAAACCCAACTTCCAAAAACCATTAAGTCCACTGCTGTTGCCGATGTCTCAGTCATTAAATCATTTATCAATCTCAGGGCTATGACAAAAGGGAATATAATTTGGCAGTGTATGTGTGGAAACAGCATCTCTTGAATCTATACCGTCACACTCGTCCACTATTCCCACCTCGCCCTTACTCGCAAATTATTCTCTGTAACTAAACCCAGTCTCATCTCAACCTCATTGGTGTGTTTCAGTTCTGCCGAGGTGCAATACAGTACACATAATGATGATGATTGGACTTTGGTAATGGTAGTTCCCACTAATGTTTGTACACCATCCACCATTTCAGACATTTTGCCCTCATCCCACTGTCAAAAAATACCTATTTCGTTCCAAGCAACCCATTTTTATGTAAATTTTTTAAAATCCACCCCGAGAGTACAAACATTTTCCACTGCTGAACAAGTTTCCTACATCACCTCTTCCCATTTGGCCCTCTATTACATTCTCTCTCCCCTTCACTTCAATTCGTAGTCGAAAACATGTTCAGGTAATCTTCGCCAAATGTAAGAAATAATTACTCCCCAAATGTCAAGAGTCACATCTTAACCTTCCATCACATCCACCTCACCTCGCCTACCCTCAACCGCACCACAACACCCTTTTAACCATATTTACCCCTAAACACAGATTATAAAATTCCTGTAAATCAAAACCAAGTGTTTGGCATCCAATCCGCAGATTCTTTGCCCCACTCACAACACTCCCCACCACCACATATTCCCAAGCCCCTCCAGCATTCACCACCAAATGCTATTTTCAACCCTCAAGCTTTAACTACATTTTGTGTTATTTTTATTGGAGGGTGATCTGGCCATTTCCCCCGAAACTGATTGTCTGAATATTTACCAGTTGTTAAAATTGTGGACTGAAGTTATATGAATTAAACAAAATTATATTAAAACCAATAACCAACTCCTGGAAATTATTTACAATTTTAATCGTTATCCTTTCAGTGACAGGAAGAAATTATCAGTCGCTATTAATTTTAGTTTTAAGCATTATAATTCAAGTTACTACTAATATTTTATAACAATGGAAATGTCGGTTAAAATAAGTTATAATGGTTAAATATATTGCAAAATCACACCAAACACTTGGAAATTATATAGGTGATATTAAAGATGCAGCTATAGTCCTTCGATTGTGTGCATGAAAAGAAACCAAAATACTCTCAACAAATTTTGATAGATTGACACACACAAAGCATTCACGCAATATTTTTGTGAGCACCAGAAATATTTGCATACCTTGATAAATTATTTTATTATTATTTCAGAAATATACCTTTTGCATAAGAATTGTGAGGGAAGTTATACTTTCATTTCAAAGTCATTCCAACTTATTTCGCAAAAAGCAGTCACGTGAGGATTCTCAAAATAAAAGTTCGGCCATGTTGCAGTAGGAGGTAAATCTAAAAGTCAGTATAAAACTGCCAAGGAAAGTAAAAAATCAGCGAAATCTTGTTATTATTTTAAGCAACCATGCCAGTTTAATGCAGGATTAAAAATATTGAAAGAAAAGGGCACACAAAGGATCAAAGAAACACGGAGAATAGTGGTCTAAATGTAAAATATTTCGACCATCCTATCAAAGTAAATTTTGGTAAAAAATTAACCTGTGAGTAATAAAAATTCTGTTAAAAAATTTGAGTCTGTGTATTTTTAAAATTATGTGTACCAATAATGAAGTAAATAAATGACATTATTTCAGTAATTGAAACTGAATGAAATGTAATATAATTGAGTACTTACGAACGCATTATTCTTTTTGAGTAATTTTATTTTTAACGACTTCAGCTCCATCCCTCAGGTCCTTTGCATGGAGTTTGAAGGTTAATTACATTACGTCAGGATAAGATTGTACTTTCAGCTTCGCAGATTTTATTATTCAATGGTCCACTGCAATCACGCTAGGAGGATAAGCGAGATCATGTACTCCTCGCTAGATTGTTCTAGTAGTATTATTGTTTGTCTTTGGTTTGGAATACCCTTTCAGGCGACCAGTGACATCACAGAGGCTCGTCATGCATTCGCATCCTCCCGCTCAATGAACCACCCCTCGCCCTAGTGGCATCAGCCAATGAGAGTTGGGAACTAACCAACAATTAATATAAACAGGAGACCACCCACATCTCTGAGCAGTCTTCAATACTAGTACCCGCCAATCGGGATCTGACTAGATTGTTAGCAGTCTTTTTTCCTAGTGCCCGATGCTCAGGAACTTACCAGATTGTAGTATCCAGCGTGCGTTGATCGGGCACCTTCCCTTTTCTTAATGTTACGTTTTTGTATTGTTACCGCTATTCCAGTATGCGCTGCTTGGAACCTCCCCGCATGGTACACATCAGCAAAGCTTGGGGTAGGGTAAGTTTCATCAGTTATGAGTTATCCTGTACGTTTCCCGCAGCTCTTCATTCCCCTGCAGTTACGCCCATAGCTACAGTGGATCCTATTCCAGTCTTTCTCAAGGCTAACATCCTGTCATGTACCTGCTTAGTTAACAAGCTCGTGTCAGTGATCATGTGATATCGATCCTGCAACACGCACATCAACAATTCAAGAGCTTATTCTTCAGTAATTCTCACAATGTAATCCCTTGTTTTGAGTCGGACGCCTCTGCCGGCCAACATAAACTTTAGCTTTCGAGGTTTGAAGCCCATGCAGCTGGCCCGAAGAGAGAGTACTTTCACCACATCTTTATTTTCATGGAAAATTAAAATGTGAAAGGCTTTTAACATGAGAACCCTTCCTATTAGTATAGTACTGTGTAGGTACCCCCGTAACACACTTTCAGGTATTCAGGGTAATTATTCAGTCGAGTCACACACATGCTTTCTGCACAGTCCAAGCACTAGTACTGGCCACCCTTTCAAAAAATCCTGTATTGGGGGAACGGAGGAGCCTTTCCATAGCTACACTGTCTGTGAAACCGCATAGTGGCTTAGCGATTACTTCTCCTCGGAGCAGCTTACTGAGGAAGTGAGCTACCCCTAAGTAGTAAGTCGGCTACCAGGTTACGCACTCGAGTGGTGATACATGTAATTTCAGTACGGATGATCACCTGCCATTGCGATACAGTTTGTGTAGGGGTAATTTTCACATCCCGATGCCTTTTTCCCAAAGGAAGATCCTGAAGAACAAAGTAAAGAATAAACTCGCTGGATCAGGTCGAGCGGACGAGTATCGACCCTCTCTAGTGAAACAGATAGCTAGAATTCCTCCTCGAAAACAGGCGCAAGCTCTATATCACTTGCAAGAACCAAGGGAGATACCAGTACCACAGCATCTTTTCTCGACTCTTGAATGCTCAGGACATGCAGCTTATCCTGAGTGGATTCTTGAATACTTGAGATGACCTGAGTTAACTCCGACTCCAATAGTTGCACACTTGACTCCAGCTGTACTCATTCCCACACAACTGTATAGACCACAGGAAGATCCTTCTACTCTTACTACACTTGATATGACTGCACCTCAGAACATTGTCTCTGTACTGAGGCATCGCCCAGTTAGTCTTACATCTGCAGTACCTGCCAAGTGTTGAATTGTACTACTGAACCAACATTTCGTGCCCTGCCGAGTAGCCACATGGCCAGTTCTGTACACCTGCAAAGCTCCAGCCCCCAGACAGAACAAAACCCACTTAAAGAGGAGAGCCTTTTACTAAACACTGTTAACATGCTAATGGTTATGTAAGATGTGGGACTATTTAATGGTTTGTTATTACCTTTATAAAAAAAATTTCTTCTGCTCTTTTCTATATTGTGGGGAATGTACCTAAGTAATATGCTTCTTGAAAATTTTTGTTGTTTCCTCTTTATCATGGGAGAAATTTGAGTGACTATTTTTTTGTATAACTTATCAATCCCAGGGTTTTTTTTTTCGTTTCCTAGGTGCTTCTTCTACTTCATTTTCTGTAATTTCTACTGATAATATATTGTTACTTTTTATGTCATGTTTTTGTATATCTAAATAAGTTTTTGGTGTTAATGATTTCAGTAGGGCTGAGTATGTATTTTCTGTTTTCTGTAAATTTATTATCTATGTAAAAAGTCCATTAATGTTATTGGTTTATTAATTTGATTCATTACAATTTAATATGGTATAACCCAAATATTTTTTTAATATCTTGTATTATAAAATTCTGTCATTTTTATACTTGTTTGTTTTATAATTTGCTAGTACTGTCGTCTTTCCATATGTAATCCTTTTTTTAAGGTTTTGCTTATTTAAACATTGGCAACAATTTCTGTAACTACTTTAAATTTTTTGTACTTGTTTTCTTTTTTTGATATTTCTACTGTTGACCATTTTGGTTGTTGCTGACTAGTATTTATCATTTTAACTTTTTTGTGAAATTGTTTAATGTTGCCTGTAATAATTTATATTTTGCTTCTATATCTTAATTTTCTATAGTTCTAATTTGCTCGTCAAATTTATTTTGAAATTCTATCTGTTTATTTTCCCAAATGTGGTTTTTATACGGTTTCAATGTTTCTATTTGATTTCGTGTAGTTCTGCTGTGTACTGTGTATTTCCCATATAATGAGATTATAATCACTGATGGTTGAATTTTGTATTTCCCAATTTTTTGCAATTTTGTGTTATATTGTTAAATGCTAGTGATATATCTATGTTACTTATGCAATGTATAGAGTCATATGTAGTTATTTATATTTGTTTATTTATTATGTGTGAACTATTTCTTCCAAAGACTGTTATTAATTCTTTTCCTCTTTGTCTAATTAATTATAGTCCATAATTTGGATTTTGCATTTGAATCTACGCCTATAACTATATTTTTTCTTTTCAGCTGATCTAACACATATTATAATTTTATAATATATAATGTCATCTTAATACTAAGTTGAAAATACACTGGAAAAAATTGAGAGGTTTAAATTCCTGTATTATAATTACTGTAATTTTATTTGTGCTAAGATGAGCTAAATATAAAATTTCTATATTCTTTTCAACTAAAATTTCACTTCGCTAATGATCGTTCTCCATTTTATTTCCAATTTGTAATTTCTGTCCTCAGCCCACCGTTTTACCCATTTTGCATATGATTCCTGCATGAGATAAATATCTATTCTGTTTTCATAAATAACATTTATAATTTATGTTGTTGCTGCTTGTGATCTTTGTAAATTCTGTTGTGCTACTCTAAACATCATTAGTCCAAGAATATTGCATATTATTTTTTGTGTAATTATTTGCAATTAGGAATGATGGACAAGTGTTTGACAGCATGTGATGATTGCTACTTTTATTACTTCTACAACAACTTATACATTTCGGGGATTGATTTTTTTGTGGACAGTTTGTATGAGCATGCCGCTAGCCCGTGCAGTGAGAACAGCACTGTGGATCGCTCTGACAGTACTTCCTCACATGCCCGAAGCGGAGGCTTTTGAAACATCTGGCCGGTGAGGTCAATTTGTTAAATTTATAGGAGTGCCATACTATCTATAGGCTAGTTTTGAGCCTTATGTAGTGGAAAATTTTGTGACTTACTTCCATGATGATACTGTTATTATTTTATTGATATTTAGTTCTATATACTATTTTTGCCTCGGATTTGTACTCTTTTATTGTAATGTTATTTTGCAAATTTTTATAGTAGATTCCTTCATACATTTCTTCTGGTGTTATTTTCTTCTTTAAATTGTAGATAACATGAACTTTTAAGTCCTGAACTCTTATATTTACAATTTCCTTGAATTTTTCCTCCTGATCTTTTTCCTGGGCATGTATTATAATTCCTTGATTTGTTGTTTTATTAAATTTTTTAATTTTTATGTTATCCTTTTTGAGATTAATACTATTGTAAATTTTTCATTTGGTTATTTCGCTGCACTCATCTTTAATAGGTCTGTGAGTTTCACTATCTAATTTTATATATGTCTCTACATTTCGTACTACTTTTGTATATGATTTAGTTGTTCCTGATTTTTTTATTTCTAAATTTCCTGATTTCGTTTTGTTGTACTTGTTTTTCCATGTTTACCAATGTTATCTCTTATTTTGTAATTATTTCTACTAATTCCGCAAAGATTGGCATTACTGAGTATCTAGTAGGTGCTGTGTGTTTTGTATCTTTTTGGCATTTTCATCTTTTTTTTTCCAAGGGCTTCTTGAATGGTTGGATTTTCTTATGATGCTGTCTTGAATTTTTTTATTATGTCTTCTGTTTCAATTTGGTTTTCTTCTCTGGTTCTTTTTAATTATGCTATTGATTGTTCTTAATCATTCCAATTCATTCTATCTTGTGAAGTTTGTGTGGTAGGATTTTTGATGGCAGTGTTCTGTTAGTTTTTGTGGATCTTCCGAATACGTCTGTCATACTACTTCCTACTTCAGTCTCTACATAGTCGGGCCTGGCGCGGCCAGAATTGATTTTGCTTATTTGCTGATTCACATAATAGGTTGATTGTGTTTCTATTGTTATATACTTTCTATTACATGGATGTACCACAGTTTTTTTTTATTTTTCTGCAAATTTAATTTCCTGGAGTTAATTTTAATTTTTAATTTTTTTTACCTACTAATTATTTCTTGATTGTGAATTTGTTAATTTCATTTTAAGTATTTTCTTCGCTGATTTCAAAAATACTATTTTGTTATTTTGTCTACGATGTATAGTTGTCGAAATATTAAGTTTTGAAATTCTTGCTCATTCCGAAATTTTTAAATAAATAGTGTAATTTAAGATTGATGTACGACTTCTATTAGTTGATTCCAGATGGGGTGTATAGGTTTAGGGGGAAAATTTGGTCCGGTTTGGTCTTAAGTTGATAGTTTCCGAGTTATTTATGATTTCATAACATTTTGTGTTCTGTACGAAAAAATGTAATGCTGTGGGTCCAATCTCTACTTTATAATTTCACATCACTTCATATCACTTTCACAGTTGTACAGATTTCGCGATTTTGTTCCAGTAATTTTCCATTGAGAGGTCGAAAGTGTTCATTGGAGGTTCATTGCACTTTTTTACAGTTAATTTAATTTCACGAACTGAAATTTTGAGCATGCGCCTTCCTAGTGCACTTTGAATACTGTCTATACTACTTACGCGTAGACTACCTATAAATTTATATAACTATGGCACTATTAATCTATTCAAGTAGAAATTTAAACAACTTAATGTTCTGCTGCTGCACTTTCATGTTTTGAATTAAAATTTTGAAATTTAATATTTTTTATTAGAGGAAAGTAACCGAATATCGGATACGTGTACATATCGGATAGCGAGGTTACAGCTCTTGTAAGTGCTGCCACCTAGCGTGAGGCTATAGAACTGTTTCCGATCTGTATCGATAGTACCGTGTAGAAGCGCAGCGTAGATGGCGACTATATTGTTCATTTGAGAGTTTTTTCTGTGATTTCCTGTTTTCGGAGTTTTTGTAGAGGTGGTTTCGAAAGCATATATATGTACTATAGAAGGTGAGTACATCAACTAATGATTTGTGTCACAAACAACATTATATGTTCCATTGTTTCATGTGAATAAAACAGATTGCCCGAATAATGAACATGTGAAAATTTATGTTTACGTAACACGTTTTCAATAAATGTCGTATTATCGGATACTTAGCACTGCCTTATACCAGATATCCTATATTATGGCTGGTATCTGATATTAAGAAGGCTATTTTATAAATGTAAAAAAAATTACTTGCTGTACTCTCCAAATAATCTATTATTGTAAAAACGTGACTAAGAATCAATGAATAATGCTGAAATATGTTTACAAATAGGAAAAAGTGTAAATAATTTCTTTTTAATTTAAAAACATAAGTCATAACCAATAATTGCTTAAACCATTGGTGTTCATTACAGTGGGTTATAATGTGGTGTTTTGTTTATAATAGACCAATAGTAATATCGTACATTAGTTTTAGTTGTGAATACGAGAGGGCTCACGTAATTAAATCGTGTGGACATTGACTGCTGCAGATGACACCAACTTTGTTGAAGCCGGCAAGGAAAAAATGGAAATCAGCATTATTGTTGAAAGCAGTGGAAGCAATGCGTAATAAATAAATAGGCTTTCTGAAATCCCTAAAGCATTCGGTTTTCCTAGATCCACCCTAGAAAATTATGTAAACCATAAGACTATTCAAGAAGCTGAAGTGCTGTGTTCTACAAAGTTAGGTCGAAGGTGTGTGCTACCAGATGCACTGGAGTATAAATTAACAGAATATTGCATGGTCATGGAAGAAAGGTTTAATGTCTTGCGAACCAACGACATTCGAAGACTGGCTTTTCAGTTAGCAGCCAGAAACAACGTGAAACACCCTTTCTCAGAAGACAAAGTAGCAGCAGGTAAGAAGTGGCTAAAGAACTTTTTTCGTCGTCATCCGTCACTCTCACTGCGTAAATCTCAAGCTATTTCTGCAGCTAGAGCAAAGGGTTTCTGTAAAGAGAAAGTAGACGAGATTTACGCAGTTCTTGACAATTCTCTTCAACTAGTTAACTTTTCCCTGTCCAAAATATTAAATGTAGATAAAACTGGCTTAACTGTAGTCCAGCATAAATGTTCGAAAGTTGTCGGTCTGAAAGGTAAGAAACAAGTAACCAGCCTTTCTTCAGCTGAAAGAGGTGTTGTAATTACCCTTGTGACGTTCATGAGTGCTTCAGGCCGATATATACAACCGATGCTTGTGTTCCCACGTAAAAATATGAAGGCTGAACTTCTACAGGATGCTCCACCAGATACCTTTGCTGTGTGCCATCCTTCCGGCTGGGTTCAGGAAGAACTTTTCACACAGTGGATGATTCATTTCGTGGACCATGTAAAGCCGAAACTCGACGATCCTGTCGTATTGGTGTTGGACGGACACTATTCGCATAGCAGAAACATAGATGTTATTGAAATAGGAAGGAAACATGGAGTTCACATTGTTTGTTTACCGCCACTCTCCACTCACAAACTCCAACCACTGGATGTTTCCTTCATGAGTCCGCTTAAGACATACTATGCCAAAGAAATAGAAACATGGTTGAAGAACCATCCATTCAGAGTAGTTACTGCTTATCAGGTAGCTGAGATAATGGGTAAAGCTTATCTCCGTGCAGCAATCATTGAGAATGATGTAAATGGTTTCCAGAAATGTGGCATTTGCCCGTTTAATTCAGGTGATTTCCGTTACTCTAATTTTTCTATTGATGTTTCCAGCGAATTAGCTACCGAAAGTATGTCTAGAAAATCAAGGCCCTGGGATCTCCCAATTAATTCACTAAGAGAGCACATCTCTTTTCACATCAGTGGGTCCTGTTCGTCTTACACAAGCCAACCCTTCTACAGTATCTACATCCAGAATGTTCCTGAGTCCCACTGACATTAACCCTCCGCCACTGATGAAGAAACTGGCAACAAGCACAGCCAGGGCAACACGGTCCGGAAAAGCAGCACAGATCACATGTTTACCATATAAAAGACAACTTGAGGAATCCATGAGAAGCCTTCCTACCCCAAAGAAGCCAAAATTCGACAAGGCATTGCCGAAAGGCAAAGGCAGATACGAAATTCCGGTGACGAGGGAAGTGGTCATGCAGACAAAGACGACGATGCTGAATGCATTTACTGCCATGGCTTCTTTTCCAAAGATAATAATGGTGAAGAGTGGGTGAGATGCACCAAGTGCTTTAAGTGGTGTCACGATCAGTGTGCACAAGTGATTGACTGAAAACAAAACTTTATTTGTAAAAACTGCGCAGACGGTTAGCTGAGAATATCGATGGATCTAAATATACGGATGACCTTAATATCGGATATTATTCGATAGTGAGAACCCTCACTATCCGTTATTAGGTGACTAATTCTATAACACCAAAAAATACCTTTTTCCATATTTTTTATTTTTTATATTACTTGTAAACATGTTTTTATTGCTACAACCTAACGATGTATTGTCAGATATATAATGTGAATTACAACTCAGTGACGACATAAAATTTGTATTTTTTCCAACATCAATCTGTATTTAAAAAAAAAGTATCCGATAATCGGATACTTTCCTCTAATATAATATATTTTTTGAAAGTTATAAAAATTTTAATTTTGAGTTTTTCTTTTTGTATGATTTGAAATTTATGTAGTTGATTTGCCAAATACAAACTTGCATATATTTAATACATTTCTTATGACTCACATTTCTTCTTTATTTTTTGAATTTTTCACTCTTTTACTGTAATTTTTAATAATTAATACGCTGCACTGTGTACATTTTGACGATTGTCCGATAAGTTGTTACCGATCCGACACTGAACTGCTCACTACACTCCATATTGCTGGACCCCCTCTGCGTACGAGCAGCAGAATATCGACCGACCAATACTGGACCAATCTCAACGCATAGCCGTAATACGTGCATGGGAGAGCCTCAGCTCCCAGAGTTCGCTGCACGAACGCATGAGAACCCAGCACCAACATCAATGAGTGTGAGCGCGAATTCCGGATACACGACATTCTTGACAGGCATTGGGTGGCTAAAGTGCAAAGTAAACTAAAAGGAAAAGCCCTAGAATGGTGGAGTGTGCACGGAGAGTTTGTTATGGACTGGCAACAGCTCAGCACAAGGCTGCAACAAAGATTCGCCGGAGATGAAGTTGTCGCGCACCAGACAACCGAATTTTACAGTACGTCCACAAACACGGAGATGAGGTCGAAATATTTGTACGCAGGAAGGAACAAATGCATCGCAGGATTTTTCCCAGCGGCAATGAACACGACTGAATTCGTCAGATTACCAGGCTACTCTTATCCAGAATCGGCAATTTCCTGATAGCGCCGAAGCACACGTCTGTAGAGGAATTGGTTTGCAGAGCCCGGGAAATAGAACGGAACTTCGTGGAGCAAACAGAGTTCGATAGACAACAGCTGTCAAAGGGGCAAGAGAGAGAGAGAGAGAGAGAGAGAGAGAGAGAGAGAGAGAGAGAGAGAGAGAGAGAGAGAGAGAGAGAGAGGCCGGCCGCGCGTCCTCCCCCATTGACAGCCAGCCGCCGCGCCTTTCCGCTATGCTCGAGTTAAAGCGAACGGAAATGTGTACGCAAATTGTGGTCCGCAACCCACCGCAGTCAGGTCGATGCCGACAAAGACAATTCCGCAGGGCGAAACACGAACCAAACCTGATGTCAAGATACTTTCGTCATCGACCTGCACCGCGGAAGTCTCAGAAGCCCCTGCAGCTGTTAAAGCTCGAAATTGAGATGACGAACCGGCCCCGATCTCGATTATTAAGAAGGCCAAGAGTCGAGCCCGACGTGCCAGGTGTCGTGCGAGACTACTTCGGGAGTCTAAATCAACAATGCCTACATGAGAAATTCGTTAAGCTGCCGAATTACGCTATGACAAAGTACGAGAAAAGCAGGATGCTTACATTTGTAGGATATATCCGCAACCCCGCATGTGAGTACGTCCATTCACGATGGGAGAAACCGTCTTGCTATGAAACCATCCTCTGAGCCATGGCGGAAATAAGATCAGTGCAGTATTGGCGGACAAGTGCGATGGACCCTACAAAGTTGTAGGACGTCAATAAAAAGTATACTGGGTTGAAGACGCACGAGGAAAATAAGGAAATCCACTAGAGGCAAATTACGTCCTTACTCTGAAACTGCCCTGGCTCTCACTCAGTATAGACATCCTGCGTAACCATCTGAATCAGACGATGAAGAAAAGGGAGAAGCCACCACGCTCACTGGCCAGGAAGAACATGTGACTGCTGCGCTGCAGCCAGTATTAGCAGAGGTGAACCTCAGGTAACGAGTGCCTACTCTGCAAGTATGAATGGGAATAGGACACCCAACAATAAGAGGGTAGAAGTTTCAGTACGGACTGTACCGTCCACCCCGACCGAATTTAGAAGGAAGTTTATTAGTAAACCGAATAAGTGGACGCCTTCGAAAACAGAAGTTTCTTGGAAAAGCCCGAAAGACAGTACGTCCAGCCAACAGCGCCTGCGACCGACTGCCGGCTTGATGATCGATTATCTAATATTCTTGGTTTTGAAAGAAATATGACTATTGAAAATAAAGTTGCCATTGGTACTAAATTACATAATTTTAATCAATTTAAGACCATAACTATTAATTGTAATTTACCATATGGAATGTTCATAAAATATGATGAATCTAATCATTTGGACACAGATATAATATTTAGTTTTCACCAAAAACGATGTTTGGATTTAGAGAATCTATTGTTCATGAGCATCCATATCCAATTTTTTATAGAATTAATAATGAATATTTTAATTATATTGTTTTAGAAATTAGGGATTAAAATGGTAAACTGTTTGATTTTGATGGTTTTGATATTGATATTATTTTGGAAATTAAAAATGTTTAAAATATTACAAATTTGCATATATAAATATGTATATAGAAAATAATAATATATATTATAGAATATAAAATAATTGGCCCCCACGGTATTATATCTATAATATCATCTTTTTCATTCAAAATCATACGTTAAACTTATTCATCAATTTTTTTATCTCTTGTAATCATATTCTTTTTACTGTCACATTTTTGTTAGTTTTTTTTGTACTAATTCACCCATCGATTTCATGTTTAATTGTAAAGCATTATCGTGATTTAGAGTGAATCCTTTAATTTTTATAACTTATTTTCCCAAAAAAAGTTTCATAGCCATAGCTTTTTGGCCCAGTACTTATTCAATTTATAACATAATCATTTTTTCCAAATTCGTCTGTCCATTCACAAAGCATACAACTGTCGTAACAGTATTTTTACCGTCATAAATATAAACCACGCTATCTGTATCATAATATACTACTTTATCACCTAATCTATCTAACATTTCATATAAAGGTAATAAATGCATTTGAAGTAGTAAAAGCTGCTATAAATATATTTGTTGCAGAGCTATCTTATATATATAATTAAAATTGTATTTATATGACACTGCAATTATTTTGTCATTAATTGAACAACATTATTTACTTCAGTACTATCATCTAATAACAAAAAATACCAAGTTGTTGGTAAAGTAATATATTCTGTTTGTGATAAATTATCTCTTTGTCCAAATTTTCCCCAATGTGAATTTTAACCAATTTCGGCAACAGCACATTTCCCATGATTTTGTTTAATATTTTCAATGTTTAAATCGATATTTTGTTCTTTTTTTTTGTAACACGAATATATTCTTCTTTTGATTTATAATCTTATTCCCAAGTACTAGTTTCTAATTTTATTTTCATCAATGTTTTAATGTAATCTCTAAACATATTTTTCCTCCTTGTATCGAAATGCCAAACTTCGTGAATTTTGAGTATTTTGTAACCTTTTTTCGATAGCTTTATTTAATTCTAATGTAATCCACATTCCATTTATTGCTCTTTTTTCATCACTATGATCACATTCTCCTTTTTTTTCTACAAAACATTTTGAACATAAAGTAAACAATAGTTTTTCTTGTTTAACCGGTAGTACTGGGAGATATAAATTTTGTGGTGGTAAAACTTTACATTGGATCAATCTGAACCATTTTTCGTCGTAATTTTTAGTGTTAAGTATTTTAATTGGATGACCGACTGGATAATAATCATAAAACATCACTGTGGGATATAAACTACATATATCTATATATCTTAATTTTTTTCCTGAAACTTAAATTTTGCAGCATTTGTTGTGCCTCCAAAGAGACGCATTTATAGGTTTTAATGGTTCTATTACATTTTTAGTTTTTTTCTAAATTATTTTTGTAGAAAATAGTTTTTTTTCCCCCCCATTTGCAAGCCCACATTTCCCTTACTTTGTAACCATTTTGTCTTAAAATTGTCGTTGGATTGTTTGTTTTGGTAAATAAGACATCTACAATTTCAATGTTGCATTTATTTATTGTATCTGGATAGTAACAATCAGGACAACCATGCCAAAAACAACCATGATATTGATATATTGTTTTAGATTTTCCGTCATAACAATCAACTTTTGCTTCACAAATACATAGTAACTTCTCCACCATTTAGAGCATGTCGAACATTTGGAAACATATTTAACCATGAAATTGATTCTTTACTAAACATTTGTTTTTTATTATTTTTAACTACTGCAATAGTATTTTCCTTGAGAAATTTGGTATACAAACACCTGCTATTGTTATGTAGGAAAATGGATCTATAATTGCTATTTCTAGAAAAGATTATAAAAATTTAACACATCCACGTAGTAAAATATCATCATGAATATCACAATATTCAGCAAGTTATTTTTTGAAATCGAAATTATGCTTACTTTTATTTTCAGCATTCCACTTTAAAAAATATTTTCGTTGTTCTTGTTTTTTGATTCCATTATATTTTGTAGCAGGTGTTTTTCCTACATAATTTCTATTTTCTGGTTTATTAAAAAAGTGTGGAAAATTACCTTTTTTTCAAGCTCTTCTAAACGAAATGTTTTCGAAAACGAAGCAAGACTACTTTGAATAAAGTTCATACTATCAGTTACTTTTATGTTTAAATGAGGTATTTCAAGCATCATAAGATTTGAACCGTGATATATAATATCAGGTGCTATAGTGTTTCTAACACAATATTGTAAAATAAAATATGAGTCGTAGCCTTTACAATTATGTGCTATAAAAGTATATCCACTATTTTCTTTAGATATCACCCTTTCGCAAAACTCATCATTTATTTTTAAATGTAATTTGTTACCATGAAAATCTTGAATAGATATAATTTTTGGAGTGCGAAAACCTGTATCTTGCATAGCTTCATAGTCAATAAAGTAGTATTTTTCAGTGTAAGAATAATGGATATATTTCCCATTTGAACGACCATTTCAAATACAGGTAAATCTGCAAAGACCACCCTTTTGCCCACTCTTTTGCATGTAACACTCGTGTTCATCAGTTTTCACAAATTCTTTATAATTCCAAGATTTGGCATAACCACATTCGTGTTTTTATTCCTCAAACATATTTTGTTATACGTTTTACACTTATAAACCGCCTACAAACATCATCGTGATTAGAAAAACATTTTTTTTTCCAAAACAACATCTACTACAGTTTTAGCAATTCATTCTAATTCGATCTTCTTCTTCTCAATCTTTTTTGTATTGTGGTTTTTTACACAAATTACATTTATTTTTTTTATTTTTCTCACTCCCATGTTGGAATTTACTATCGTATGGTTTGTCGCAATCTTTACAATAATTAACACTACCTAAAAATGCTTTGATACTATTAATTACATCGTAATGTTTATCGTGTATATAAAAATAAATATGTAGTTGTTGGTTTTTTTTTTTTAACCAGCTTTTATAATTGAGTTGGAATGTGCAAGTGAAACAACTTTAATTCGAACATTCAGAAAATTTTCTGCATCCATAATATTTTCCAAACTGAAACCAATTTTGCAATTTTCCCCCCATTCTTTTGCAAAGTTCACGAGCCAATATTTCTTTCAATTTTCTTTCTTTTCTTATGTAAATGAGTTTATTTTACATTAATTCTCTATCCAAAATTGTATAAGTTTCGTATGTTAAAGCTGTAATTATTCCTCTAGGACCACATGAATTATCATCATTGTTAATTTTATTAACAATTTTTTTTTGCTTTCGTACCTTTAGTTAAATTGAAAATTTTTTTACATCTTGCGCAATTACCACTGAGTATTTTATAAACATAAATATCAAATTACTTAAATTTGTGTCTACATTTTTATTCGATGTTACCATTCTTTCAAGTTAATTAAGTACATTTTCGGCGTTTAAGTTGTTGTTTCGTACAGCTGAAATTGTATGGTGAAAATTCTGATTACTTGCATAAATGCTCATTTGATCACCTTGTTTATAACACGTTAAAATTTTTACTGCTTTCATTGTTGCATAAAAAGCGTTTCGAACAGCATTCATTTTTTCTATCGAATTGCCTTGTAATTTGTTTATGCGAATACCGTATTTTGTTTGCAAAATTTAAAAGTCTTCAATTAAATTACGGCTAATCTCACAAATTTCGAATGAAATTTTCTTTTCCTCTAATTTGAACTAAATGTTTATTTTCTTTTTTAATATCGGGCTTTGAAAAGGTGATAGTTTGGTTACTTTTATTTCTTGAGTTTACAAATATCACCTTAAGAAAAGGGAAAAAATTTTTAAAAATTATTTTTTTCGCTTTATTATTTTTATCTTGTAAACTGAAAAGGGTAAATTTACACAATTATTCTTTGTTTCTTCATGTGTAATAGCTGCAATTAATTTATATTTAAATAAATTGTTTTGTTTTTTTACTGTTAGCTTTAGCTCTTAATTCTGTTACGCTTAAATAATTGAAATTAACAGTGGATTTTTTGAAATTACCATTTATCTCGCTATAATAACATTGCACTGTGTAATAGTAATTCTAATTAAATCGTCGTTATTTAGTTTATAATTTTTTCATTGTTAATATTTTAGCTATTTTCTTTAACTCCAAAAATATAATTTCATTCAGCACACTTATTGAATTGTTAGTCGACATTTTAAGTGTTGATTTATATATATAAATATACATATATATTTTATATATATAATATATAAAGAGAATGAAAAATATATAGATAAAATATAAAGGAATAAAATCGAAAAAGTATTTCAATTATTTATAGCAAAGGAAATTTTTTTTAGATATTTAAATTCTTAGTATGATATTTTTCACTATAGCATTTTTTAATTATTGTTGTATGTTTGTCCTTAGTATTTTTTAAGGAGAAAATAAATTTATAGATTTATTCTCATTGCATACTTTACATATTTTTGTTGGATAATTGTCTTGTTGAATTTAATTTAGAATATCTACTACTGTATCACGTGATTTACTATTTTTATGTTTTAAGAAATGCAATATAAACATATTATCACATTCACACATTCCTTCCTATTTTTATCTCATAACGACTACTAGTATATTCACTTTAACATTTCTCACAGATGTTAAAGTGCTTAACATTTGAACATTTTATTCAATGAAAAAAAATTTCTATGAATAATATTTGCCCACACTTTTTACAATGCTTACATATATTTTTTCTGTTGTATAAGAGTGTTGAAATTTCAATTTATTTATAAAAAATTTAATAAGAGTAACATTTTTATTTATATTAATTTTAATTTTTTATTTTAATTTATGTCATTTTTCTTATTAAATTTATTTATTTATAAATAACACAAATAAAATGTAATCACTTCTCAGCAAGTTAAACAATTCATTTGAATTGGCTAAACAACTAGATATAGAAAAAAATAAATGGTATGCAGCTACAGATTTTCAAATTTATGGATTTAAATTCGGTAAAAAAATTAATTTTTTTCTTGTTGGTAAATATAAGATTACATTACATGATCGCTATTTAAATACTTTTCACATAAATGCATTAAAATTAATAAATTAGAAAAGTTTTTATGGCATATAAAGGTTTAAAAGAATTGAAAACTGCAAAACTATGCATGATAGAGAATTCTCACAAAATCTATAAATTCTATATATTTTCATATATTAATTATCTTTTTAATATTTCATTTTATTTTAGCTTAAATTTATTTGATATTGGCTTATATTTACTTAATATTTGCGTGACATATTTAATTCACTATTCGTGAGGATGGCAAAAAAAAGCATATGTGAAAAACCTATATTTTAGGAGGTTTTTTAAACCCATTTAGACGATTTTTTTAGTCTTTTTATGGCAGTTTTAGCCATTTTTGAGAACATTTTTTGCTCGAAAATTAGAGAAAAAAGCTTGAAATTATTGGAAAATAGCTGGTAAATTAAGGACAAAACAATGAAAAATCGTGGATTTTAGGGCATAAATTGGCTTATCCTCAACCTACCTATATACTACTCCCGTCTTTGCAAATAAACTTTACATATGAATGAACGCTATAAAAACAGAGGCCGCGAGACACCGTCGGTAACCCCCATAAAAGAGAAATAAGAACATGCCAGTAATTTGAGACATAAAAAAAAAAACAAACGCGCTGGCGCAAGTCCTGACGCCAGAATGGAAAAAGAGCAATATTTTTCCGTTTCTTATCCTCGTAGCGGAGAGAGAGCGAGCAAGGAGGAGATTATGTTACTGAGCAAGAAAAAAGTGTACTCCCTTTTTATTCTTGTTGATTTTAGGCGTGAAAGTATCATGTGTTCTAGACGTCAGATGTAATTTGAACGACCTTCACCCTCTCGGTCAGCTGTTAGGTAGCAATGTCAAGTTCACGTGATAAGCTTCCCCCAAGCCACCACGTACCACATCACACAGACCAGTGCAGAGCACAGATGTGAAGGAGAGAAAAGTCTATTGTGGGGACAGCCTCACATTCCCGCAAAGGAATTTTTCCTTGTTCACCCGTCCCTCTGATGGTGGTGGCAGAGAGAAACGTTGATGAGACTTGTGAAAATGCACTTTCGCATCAGGCTGCAAACTAGCAACCGTTTGGCAGAAAACTATTCTCGCTTCTATGCCTTTATAATGCAGGAAAGTAAATATGTTCCGTTTCGGTGCACGGATGACAGGTAAAGCCACTGATTTGGAGACTAGTAGGGGAACGCATTCTACCTCTCCAATGAGGGGGTTTTCTAAACCTGGCTTTGCCTGCAGATCTGGTACACTTCCTCCGGACCCAGATGGTAGGCTCCTGCATCCCTCTCTAGTCAAGACTGCTGAGCGAAACAGTGTTGTTCTCGTCACATCGTCTTCCAACTCTCCTCAGAGATGTGTTCTGATCTCATATGCTCAGATGGAGACCATAGAGGAAGTGTGCTAGTACTCTAATGAGACTTCGCACGACCTCAAGGATGGGCTTCAGTCGCAGAGAAGATATGGCGAATTGACGCATGATACTTTTTGAGAAATTTAATTTTAACGACTTCGGCTCCATCACTCAAGTCCTGTGACGATTTGAATATCGTTACCTATTGAAATGTATTTTCTGTTAGTTTTCGCACCACAGGTGGTAGCATTGAATTGGCAGCGTATTTATCGTTTTAAAGTGTGCTTAGATTGTACTATATTATTGTAATTGGTATTTAATAATGTGTTATGAATATTATTGCACATATTTATATGGGTGTTACTTGTCTTACTTATTATTGATATTATCTATTGTCACCGATAAATTTGTAATCGGATTTAAAGGATCGCAACTGTGGCGCTTGGGTGGCACAAGTACGGGACATCACCTGGCTGATGACGATGAGAGTGCGCCCAGCCAGCGCGGCAGTCAGGGAGTCACAAGCCAGACGTGGTAAGCGCCTGACCACGGACCGAAGGAGTCGCGTCCCAGCTGTGGGTGGTAGCGGTCAGCTCGGGCAGATATTACGGCAGTACTGGGACTGCAGTATAATTATATCCCTGTCGCGGTGTGCCTTGATTAACGTGAGTGAGTGCAAGATGCCGTTACGCAACCGGGAGTGATTAAACTGACTGCTAAAAAAATATTACGTGGAAATGCCAGAAATGAGCGCCGAAGCGATATTGTAATGATCGCTGGTAGTGTGCAGCTACAGCTGTTAAAAGTTTGGGGCAGGTATCGCAAGGCCGCGGACGGTATAAGAGCTTGTGTGTGAAGTCGCTGCACGGACCAGCAATATTCCTTTCAATATGAGCATGCCGAACGTAGCTGAAATGACTGTGAGAATGTTATTATTAAGATAGCTCGTGAAACTAAAATTTGTCAAGCTGGGTAAACTGTGCATTTTGGGTGTTCTGTGGACGAGCACTTTATGAATACGTTTGGTAACAGTGACGTATTTAGCCGCTAGGTTTTTTTTTTCTTTTTCGTAATATTTTGGGAGCCCAGAGACGTGTGACTAAATATTTTGCAATAAAATTGTTTTAAGCCAGTTTTCTCCTAACGCACGTCTGTGCGGTTAGAGTACTGGGTGCATGTCCATACTTTTTCACAACGGCGTAACTTGCGGAATATAACTGACTGCGTCAGCATGGACCTTCGCGTAATGGATTGCCAGTAATCCACGCATGCTTGCATGGGGCCACAAGGTCGATGACCAGTCAGCTGCTCAATTTCACTGCGCCGAGCTACGCGGATTCTTCAGTGGGTTGCCGCTGGCTAGTAAAGGTGTTCTCCGAGGTGGCCGGATGGTCAGCATTCTGGTATTGTGTGTGAATGCCACTCCAAAGTATGAGTTGGCAATAAGTTTCATCATTGCAACAATGATGAGCAGATTCCTGCAGAGACCATCATTTATAGGATACATTTTAAAAACAGCATTAGGTAAGCGCCACGGGAGCGATTCTCCAATGAATTTGTATATTAGTGCGGATTTTTAGTGAACACCGTGTATTGAAATTTGTTGCGTAGGGTTAAGAACGTTAAACATTATTAAGGGGTCTGCCTACGCAGTCATAATCTTGAGTGCTAAATGTTTTAGAATTTTTATAGGGTGCATTAATTTTTTTAATGAAAAAGGTATTTTTCATAACGCCAGTACTTGTAAATATTATTTCTGGTGAGGAATAAATAGAGAACCAAATGTCCCAGGAACTAACGAGTAGGGAGACATTATTTTAATGCCCCCACCCCCCTCCAAGTTAATAATAACGTGCTCTGCTGTAACTTAAGTAGTGATATTAATACTATATATAGTTATAAGGGATTGAATATTGGTTGTAGTGCTTGGATTATTAAGTCGAGAGCGCTTTCTGCCCCGTAGGGTTAGTTTAGGTTATGATGGTGTGTTGTGTAAGTGAGGCAGAAATTGACATACCTGACACCACTGCGGGGTAGAGGGCGTCTCAAATCTGCACCACTCTGCTTGCCCATTTGGCCATGGTACAATGCTGGCGTTTAAGTTCTGTTTATATTTGATAACCAATACATCTTGGGTGTACAAAGTGGACAAGTCCACTTTATTGTCAAACTTGAAAGCCGCCAACATTGCAGCAGATGAGAGTGAGGGGATTGACGAGCTGCGCAATAAAAAGGCTGCAATGGTTAAACGGGGGGACAAAAGTAGTGCAGCGTGCGGATATGACAAAAACCAAAGTGAACAAGCTTCTTATGCTGATATTGCACGAAAGTTCGCCATCTCTTCTCTTGACACGATCGATTAGTTTAACGAATTCTGTCCCAGGAATTTACTCAATTTTTGTACGCAAATTTATAAACTTCAGAAAAGGAAATTTTTTTTTAATGATACATTTTTGCTTCAAGCAAGAGTTAATAAAACTAATGGAGTCGCGAGAGAAATAATTGCGCAAGGTCTGGAGAAAAGGGAAGAGTGGTTCAAGGTGAAGGAAAACTTATGGGAGAGCTTGTGTTCAAAAAGGATTAGGGAAGATATGGACAAGGAATTAGTATTTCGGTTTCCAAAAAAAGGATGAGAGCATTTTGCAGTTTCAGCAAGAAATAAGTGAGTGTGCCGGGGCTCTCAACATTGTTTTGGATGAGGAAAATGTGGCTGCCTTAATAATTGAAAATCTATCTGCTGCAGTGGGGCGTTCAAGTATTACGTTATTAGTAAGGGGGTGGGGGTCCAGGTCCTGTCGACAAGGAGAAAGGGGGAGGGGGGTTACGACAATTCTTACGTAAGCATTAGATAGTGCAACAACAAGAAGCATGATGCATGATGGGGGATGTGCGTTCTGCGGTCCGTCCGGAACATTCCGTCTATTCTCGGCTTTATTCTTTTTTTCCCCTCCTTTCCCGTCCATCGCAGTCACGTGACTCACAGTGCCCACCCGCCGGCGCCCAAAGTCATTGTCATTAGTGTTGTCTGTTGACTTTTGCAGTGTGCCACGACTAACCAACTGGTTATTCCTTTTAAATTAACTTACATTTATTGTTTTAACAGTGTAGTGAAATTACTTAATGTCACATTTAATTACAATATGGCTACTAACATTGACAGATCATTACTGTGCCAGAAACTTTATAAGAGTGTCAAAAAATCTCGAATTAATACTTCTGCCCAAGCCGTACAAAAGATGGCGAATGCTGTTTGGCGACGGTACAAGAATGAAGCTAAGTGCGACAAAGATCTTGAAGTGCTTGTTTTTAAAATAATTGAAGAACTGCAGGCAGCAACCAGAAAGAAATCAGCTTTTCTGCACCTTTTCACTAAGGTAATTGTTTAAAATTATCAAGCCTACATTAAAGTTCGAAGAATTAAAAGTAGCCTACGTTGTATTCTCCGGGGTGTTTTCTGCAGTCGTTCACATAGCCCTCTAGTTTGTAGAAAATTTGGAAGTAATTTCAATATGTTTGCTTGTTTGTTTTAAATTCCAAAATTACCTATTTAAATGTTACCTGTTTAAATGTTAAATGTAAATGTTTAAATGTTTTATCCATCTCATCGAGCTCTATCGTTAAAAAAAAATTGTTAAATTAATACAACAATAAACATTTTTATATCAACTAATTCGCATTTTATTTCAAAAAAGACGTTTACAATTTATATTTATTACTCATATTATAGCTTAGCGCTTCTGCTAGAGCTATGAAGTTATACATAGGCCTTAATTAGTTATATTATAGTTATGCCTATGTAAAACTTAAAGTTGTTATTAAAATAATTAAAAAATGCATTTAAATAATAATATTATAAATTATCATTTACCTACTGTAGTCTCTTCTCTTGTGTTTAAAAGAGAAAAATATGCTAATTAATTGTTTTTGCTATGAGAGGGCAGTTCAAAAATATTCGTCCGTGTTAAATATTTGTTGTTTGAAACCAAATTCTAAAATTTTATTCTATATTTCATTTCATCCCTTTTTACTAGCCAAAATACAGACACACTCACATATTTTGAAAAACTCGATATTTATGGCCAAAAGGGAGTAAACGGGCAAACAGGTTCTTAAAATATTGGTCGATGCACTATAAAGAGAAACATATTATGGATGTGTTCATACATAAATTAATGTTTTAATATTTAAACATTATTATTTAAATAACACTATGTGTTGTTGACTGATTTTCTCGATTTCAGGCAGCTTCATCGTGCAAAAAGCTATCACCGTCAGGTCCTGAGACTGCTACATCGCTTGCTTCAATCCCGAAAGGGGGCACTACAAGCACGGAATTGGAACTTCCAGTTATAGATGAAGAGGAGGAAAAATGCCTTCTTGAGTAGTCAGATAAACCTGTACGTACTAACTCTTCACAAATGTTGTCAGAGAGTAAAATTGTAGCTCTTGAAAAAAAAAATTATGTGCTTTATGCAGCTAGAGACAATCTGCCTACTAATGAGGTGGGAAAACAAATCATGAAAGTTCGTGAACAATTGGAAAAGAACCGCAGTCCTGGAAAAGAAAAAAGCAAAATGCAGAGTATCGAAAGAAACACTGAGAAAATAAAAAGAGAACGCCTGATGAAATATGTAGTGAGAACCCAGATATAATAAATAAATTGTTTATGAGGGAATCAGTGGGGCGTTCTAACTTAGAACAAGATCAACTGTTGTTATTAAAAACTATCGCCGATATTGCTATTTTTGGGAGTGCAATAGATGCCAGGAGAAGGAATGAGATAACCCGAAGTATAAAACTTTGGACGAATTCGTGCTAGAGTTAAAGAAAATTGGATTTACTATAAGCTGTAGTGGGGCACACCTATGTTTAATGCCGAAAAACTCCACAACTGTGGAGGGTCGCAGGCATGTTTCAACTGTTCCTGTGAAACTTTCCCGGGCACAAACATATATTCCCCATAGTCATAGTGATAGTCAGTTTGCTACAGGATCCATATGTTATATGGATAGTCTAGCCTAAATCCTTGGACCTGCACAAGTTCTTTTTCTTTCTCAAGACTATAAGGCTCATGTCCCCATTGGCCTCACTGCAGCAAACAAACAAGCACCATTGCCGATGCATATTCAATACCGTGTCTCACTGCCTGACCATGACTGGGTGGTGGCAGAGTGCCATAAACTCATACCCTCAGTTTATGCTGGCATTGAAATCAAGCCGATGACATCTGGAAATCCGCACGCAGTAGGATATTCTGGACCAACATATCTTGCAATAAGAAGTGGCAAACACAGGTCGTCAACACCAAACGTACATGCTCAGGACTTTGAAACATTGCTTAATGTTGATGAGTTTCATTTTTTGGTTAGGACCGAGGATGGTTCTGTAAATACTGTTGTTTTATGACTGTAGAGGGAGGACTGGATGAAAATCCAAGGTAGCAAAAGGTAATCGCTTTTGCTGTACATCACAGGATTGAACGCAGAATGGCTCTTCTCAGTCGAGAATTGGCAGGACTGAATTTGCCTCAAGAACACTTTGGCACCCATCTGGACGACAAAGGATTTACAGTTAATGATGATTTGGAGAAACCTAACTTCGAATGTTCTGGGAAGGGGTTCTCGGAGGTCTGGAACACCTTGAAAATCGACGGACATCCTGTCCATGCCGCCTAAGTCAATTCTGGTGAGCCTGAACTTCCAGTTGAGCCACAAATAAAACGGTACTCCGATCATGTGCGGGAAAGCCATTACTTACTTGAGGTAGTAAAATAAAAGATGAAACTTGTTGTCTTTGACCAAGAAGCGGAATGTATAATATTCTCAAATGACGCTTCTTGCCACCACCAATTAAAATGAAGCAAACCTCACATGACCTGATGGTAAGTGATGAAGGGGAATTTCTAGGTCTAAGTCTTCACTTTTGCTCTAGATTTAGAAGTTACTTCAGTAGGGTTTACCCAAGTACCTTATGATTACTTTTATCCATCAGTGAAGCTAAAGCTTTCAAAATGTATCTGTCAGGTATGTGGACTTTTTCATGCTTCTAACAAGTCAGCTGATCGCCACCAGAAAAACATCCATGGCAATGTTGTACAAGGTATCTTGCAATCACGAGTGCGTCCAGTGGGTATAGCGGCTTGGCGTACCAACGAGTTGATGTGTATTCTACAAGCTCAAAATGGTGATGAAGATGTTGAATGGTTTGAGAAAGAAGAGGTGGAGGAAAAAGGACAGGAAACCAGCAATATTCTAGCTCGCCGTTCCAGTGAAAACAAAATAGTAGACAATGTAGAAACATAAATTCAAGTATCCTTTACATCAGACTATAAATGTGAACTCCAAACACATAGGATGTATATGATTACTGTTAATTTTTTTTAGTTATAATGCCTAATAATTTTAGGACCTATTTTATTTCTTAAGTTGTTCAATGTGATAATTAACAATATCTTTAAACCATTTTGTATTCTGTAAATTGTTTAATGCAATAAGCAACAATATAATAAAACCATTTTGTTTTCTTTTTATACCACCCCCCTATATATGCTTATTTATATAAATTTGTTGTATTAATAATGTAATTTATTGGTAACTGTTTTGTTCTGGCAAACTGTTTTGATGTACAAAACGTCATAAAATATTAAGTAAGCAAAAAAAGGGGTGGCGGGGTCTAGCATTTGCTTATTTTTTCTTACAAAGAAGGGGGGAGGAGGTACAAAATTACTAAAAATAAGCTTACATAATACTTGAATGACCCCAGTGTGGTGCATAGTGTAGAGCAAAATTTTCCTTTAACTCTTGAGCACTTTCACACTTGGGCGATTTTTGTAGAAAATAGAGCATATGTTGCAGGCTTGTATGTAAGAGATTGTAGCCATAGCTGCGATAAAAGTGCGGAGCCGGGGAATAACAGTACGAAAGATGTAAACAAAGTATAATTTAAATGTAATCGTGAAGGACATATTGCTGTGCATTGTAGGGTTACTATTGAAAAAAGGAAATGTCATAGATGGGGATTGGGAGGTCATCTGGTACAAGAATGTAGGACTGCTGTACTGTAAGGTAAACCAAGATGTCTCATGATGCGTGATGGAAAGTAGTGTGATTTGGGCAACCATGTAGGTGACTAGCCGGAATGTGTTCCGCTGAGAGTGTTTTGAGATGCTTATCATGTGAGAGCATAATTTTTCCATTTTCATACTTCATTATTTATGTAACTCTATAAACTTTATTTTGTTAAGGGGGCGGGTATAAATGTTAAATGGTCTCTATATGTGGTGCTATTTGTTTACATCCCGGTAGTGGAGTGTTCATATGGTTGGTATACCATCTAAAGTGGGAATGCATTATGAAAATTTGGGAAGGGGGAGTAATTTTTTTATAAGGGTGTGATTGTGACGACAAGGGTATAGTCACCCATTGAAATGCATTTTCTGTTAGCAATTTCGCACCACAGGTGGTAGCATAAAATGTGCAGCATATTTATCGTTTTAATGTGCGCTTAGATTTTGCTGTATGCCAGCCCATAAATTATTCTTATTGCAATTTAATAATGTATTATGAATATTATTGCACATAATTTATATGCGTATATATCATACTTGGTATCGGTATTATCTTAACTCGCCGATAAATTTTTAATCGATATGTGAAGGATCGCAACTGTGTAACTTGGTGGCACAAGTACATGATGTCAACTGGCTGGTGCTGATGTGAGCGCGCCCAGCTAGTGTGGCAGTCGAGGAGTCACAAGACAGACGTAGGAACCACCTAACCACGGTCCGAAGGAATCGCGTCACAGCAGTGGGGGGTAGCGGTCAGCTCGTGCGGATATTTTGCAGAATTGAGACTGCAGTATATTTATATCCCGGTCGCGGTGTGCCTTGATTAACATGAGTGAGTGCAAGTTATCATAACGCAACCAGGAGTGAATAAACTGGCTGCTAAAAGAATATTACATGGAAATGCCAGAAATGAACGCTGATGCGATATTGTAATGATCGATGGTTGGGTGCAGCCCCAGCTGTTAAAATGATAGGGCACGTATTGCAAGGCCGCGGACAGTATAAGGGCTTGTTGTGTGTGATGCCACCGCATGAACTAACAATATTCCTTTTAATATGAGCACTCCGAACGTAGCTGAATTCACTGTGCGAATGTTATTATTAAGATAGCTCGTGAAACTAAAATTTACCAATCTGGTTGAACTGTGCATTTTGAGTGTACTGTGGACGAGAACTTTATGAATACGTTTGGTAACAGTGACATAGTTTAGTCGTTCGTGTTTTTTTTTTTTTGGGATATTTTTGGAGCCCAGAGATATGACGCTAAATATTTTGCAATAAAATATTTTACGTTGGTTTTCTTCCTAACACACATCCATGGGGTTGGAGTGCTTGTTTCATGTCCGTACGTTTTCACAATGGTGTAACGTGTGTAATATAACTGACTCCATCAGCATGGATCTTCACGTTATAGAGTGCCAGTAAACCGCGCATCAGTTCCTTGCACGGAGTTTGAAGGATTCTTTTTTACATTATGAAAAGATTCTACTCTCTGCCTCGCAGATTTTATTATTCACTGGTTCACCGTAATCACGCTAGGAGCACAAGCGAGTCCATTAATCCTCGATATATCCGTCTAGTAGTTTTATTACTTGTCTTTTGTTTTGCACCACCTTACAGTCGGCCGGTGATGTCACAGAGGCTAGTCATGCATTCGCACACCCTCCTCCTGCTCAGCGACCACCCCTCACCCTACTACCATCAGTCAATGAGTGTTGGGCAGCGGTCCACGATAAGTATAAAAGCTGAGACGGCCTGCATCTCTGAGCCGTCATCAATATCAATGCCCGCTCCTCAGGATCTCACTAGATTGTTAGCAGTGTACTCTCCTAGCGCCCGACGCTCAGGAACAGACCAGATTGTAGTGTCCAGCCTACGTTGCATGTCGAGAACCGTCCATTTTCTTAATATTAAATTTTTGTATTGTTACCGCTGTTCTAGTTCGTACTACGCGGAACCTCCCAGTATGCTAAACTTCAGCAAAGCTCGCGGTAATGTAGACTATGTTAGTTAGGAGATATCCGCTACATACACCGCAGCCCTGCACCCCCTGCAGCTATGCCTGTAGCTACAGTGTATCCTACCCCAGTCTTTCTCAAGGCTAATATATTGTCACATACCTGCTTAGTTTACAATGCTCACATCAGCGATCACGTGAAGTGGATTCTGCAACACGCAAGTCAACAAAGCAAGAGATTATTTTTCAGTAATTCTCACCATGCATTCGCTCGTTTTGAGTCGGATGCCTCTGCTGGCCAACCTAAACTGCAGCTCTCGATGTTTGGAGCCTGCGTCCCTGGCCCGAAGTTATAGTGCTTTCACCACGTCATTATTTTCACAGAAAATAAAATATGAGTAGATTTTAACTTGAGTAGCCTTCATTGTAGTATAGTTCCTCATAGTTACTCTCGTAATGTACTTGTAGGTTACTCACTGGAATTATTCAGTCGAGCCACACACTTGCTTTTTGGGCACTCTAATCACTAGTACCATCCACCGTTTCTACAAATTCTGGATTGGGGGAACAGAGGAGCCTTTCCATTGGTACAATGCCTGTGAAACCGCATACTGGCTTAGCGATTGCTTCTCCTCGGAGTGGCTCCACTGAGTAATTGTAACCCCTAAGTAGCAAGACAGTTTCCAGGCCATGCACCCTAGTAGTGATACACTTCACTTCATTACAGGAGATCACCTGCAGTTGTAATACAGCTTGTGTAGGGGTATTTTCCAAATTCCGATGCCTTTTTCTCAAAAGAAGGGCCTGAAGGAGAAAGTAAATATTACACTCACTGGATCAGGTCGAGCGCACGAGTATCAACCCTCTCTAGTGAAACAGAGAGCTAGCCATTCTCCATGAGAACAGGCGCAAGTTCTACGCCACTTGCAAGATCCAAGGGAGATACCAGTACAACATCATCTTTTCTCGCCACCTGAACACTACGGACCTGCAGTTTTTTGCCGAGTGGACTCTTGAATACTTGAGACGACGTTAGTTAACTCCGACTTCAGTAGTTTCATAATTGACTCCAGCTGTACTCATTCCCACACCCCTCTACAGACAATATTAAGTTCCCACTACACCTATTACACCCTGTGGCGGCTGCTGAGGTAGGGCTGCGGGATGTAGCCCTCCTAATAAAATCTCAGAACGCATACCTCTACTTATCTGCTACTCAGTAAATAATACTGCGTACGAACACGGAGGTTATTTCGCAGCCAATGTGTTTGAGATGGACGAGACTCTTGTCACGAGAGAAATGTTTTTGGAAATGTCGAGTTGTAGGGCGGCAGATTCTTCGCCCCGAAGTGGGTAGAGCTAGTAGAGAGAGATGACCGTAACATAGGACTAGGGCTGCTACAAGAGGGAGGGAAGACTTCAGGGGCTCGGCCCTTTTCAGCCAATCGCATGCTGTAAATCGGAGAGAGCTGGACGCGCCCCTGCTCAAACAAAAAAATTGTTTCCTGGGACTTGACAAAGCTACCAAAACTACATGTTTTGTAAGCATACTTTCGCGCTCCACCCTTTTGCAGTTAAACACATTTCTTAACAATGCTTATATTTATTTCTAATCTATTTTTTTAGATATCGTTCAAACGCGTGTGAGCTTCAAATATAGTGTGTAATACTCTGAATAAGTTTGTTGTTAATTAATGATGTGCTGTGATCATTGGTCAGAAGCAGGGTTGAATTGTTGTTAATGTCGTAATGTGTAAACGTGTTTATAATTGTTAATTCGGCGAGTAACATTTTAAACATTATTACGACAAAGATGAGATGTTCAATTACGAGAATAAACTAGAGCTACAGGGTCTGTTACCATCAAGGCCACAGTTAAATATAATTCAACAACAAAGTCAAGGTAGTAAATGGTTCGTATACGAGAAAATTATTATTTTTCTAATGAAACCTAATGATGTTGCGTGGACTGTCAATGGGGTAAAAGATTTAAAACATTTGAGAGATAAAGTTAAAAGATATCAATCATGTTCGCAACATATATAAAATGCCATAAAAATTTAATTGCTTGGTAAGGTGAATATACATTGCCAGTTAGATAGCGCGTGCAGGTTGACGAATTGATTTTTTTTACAAATATATTAATTTAGATATGCCACTTTCATCCTCTAATCTAAATTTGACATGAATTTTGTATGTACTGTAGGCTATGTAAATTTGTATTTGGTTTTTAAAATATCAGTTTTTGTATATTTTATTTTTTATCATCATTAGTATGGTAGAATTGGTATTATTATGTTATCTCTCATCGTCTCGTACAATGTACTGGTACTGGTTGGAAAGCATATAACATAAACAAAGTTAAAACAAATACATACCTGTGGTAGTGATTAGATCTGAACCAGCGGCCACAGTATTTTGACCATTACAAATCGGGCGATGATACATTTTTCTTCAAACAACCACATTCATTTTTTGTATTTAGCTACATAAGCTACACTTGCTTAAGCCTGTCGTACGCAATATGTTTATCACTGTGCCTATTTAAAAATTATGTTTGTAATGATCTGAGTTAGGATAGCTACAGCCCTCCCAGTTTCAAAAGTCACCAGCCGCCACTGACTACACCTGCTATGCCTGCACAGCAGAACATTGTCTCTGTACTGAAATGTGGCCCAAGTAGTCTTACACCTCTGGTAGCTGACAAGCGACAAACTGTACTAGTGAACCAAGATATTGTGCCCTGCCGAGTAGCCACACGGCTAGTTCTGTACACCAGCAAATCTCCAGCCCCCAGACAGAACTAAACCCACTTAAAGAGGAGAGCCTGACACAACTCCTCGACAAAATTCGGTCCTCTGCCTCCTGTCACCTGCCCTATGTAAGTACATGTTCCCGGTACATCACATATCATTACGAAAAATTAAGTGTCATAATAATTTTACATTAACAAATCTATTTCTACGTATTCGTGCCAAACATTTAAGTAAGTTCATTTGATATTAATAGCATTCCGTGTGTATTTGTACTTCAGGAACTGTTATTGAACAATTTCATGATGACGAACTTATAAAATTAAATGAGCCAAAGTGTTTGATGTGTGTTACAGCTTCAGACATTCACCTTTGTCAATTAGTAATGGTGGAAATGAAAATTGACCTTTTTAAACGGTCTTCCCATTTTTAGTGTTTGTTATACAATTGCGACTGATCTTATTCTTAGATCAGATTTCATTTCGAAGGCAGAAATGCTTACATTCATGATATATGTGTTGTGTGTAAATTAAATCAACAGGTGATAATTTCTTTTTCTAGTGTTAAGGAGACACATGATGAATTAAATATGTTTAAAAACAAGAAGTTAGTGATCTGTCTCGTCAGCTTACTTTCCTCAACATGGGTGCAGTTAATTTTCAATAAGTTCTTGAAAGCTGAATTGGTAGGTAGGACTTGACTTCTCATTAAAAACAATATCATTAGAAATAAAACTAGAAACTTTTGCAATAGTTCTGAGAAAATTATACATACTCATGTGCCTGACAACATGAAGAGAGTAACTCCCAATTTGCAATCAGCTACAAGACATACATATGTGATAACTGCAATGCTGTAAATGCGAATAAGCGTATCTTGACTGCTCATAATACGATTTGTACTATAAAATTATCACAAAGCATAAATATTTTTGTAGAATGGATAATATGTTTGAGTGTATGTAAGAAATACTATGTATTTTGTTTGATAAGGGTGTGAAATAAAGAAAAAGTGCACGAAAATGCTTGTTTTTATTAAGTTTATCATTAAATATACATGTTTCCCGTATTGTATGCAATGTCTTCATATATATAAAACAAGTGTAAGCTCTGAGGATATAAGCATGTTAAATATATGACTACACGTGTTTGTTGTAGCTATTGAGATGAACTTCTCTGGCAATTTAAACGGTAAATAGAAGAGACAAATATATTTTGATGAAATTATTTTTCCTGTAAAGAATCATCTGTGAATAAAGGGGAAGGGAAACATCGATTAATTAATTTGAGATGGGATATGTTTTCCACTTTCAGTAGCAATTGCTTTGACACTATATGCGGTGTTTGAGATCGTATCTGACTGAAGATGATGTATAAGTCAGCATGATGATGATGATGAAGATGTGATTATGATGTGATAATATTATGATGTTGTGATGATGATGTGATGATGATGTGATGAAGTTATGATCATGTGTTAATGATATGGTTTATCTGAGTAATTCGCTGGTATATTTCATTGGAATGTTTGATGGTTGTTTTTTCATGGCTGATGTTAAGGAAAATTCTTGGTATAACCGATAGGGTCTAATGGAATGGATTGTAGATATTGAGTGTTGTTATGTTCTGTTCAGGTATTTGACGTATTGCAAGTTAGAAGGTTTTTCTGGCAGAATATGTAGAAATGGATGCTTCGCATGTAATTTTTTTAGAAATGAGTGTTATATGAACTTAAATATTATGAGCTAAAAAATGTTTTCGATGGGTGGTAGTTGTAAGAATGGATAGAGGTTTAATATATATATATATACATACACACACATATATGTATATATATATAGCCTGTATGGTATGTTACTGTTGCTGGTAATGTGTTTTTGAAAATGGATGGTATGATGTGATGGTATGACTAGCCAGAATTTGGAATATTTTCCTGGGTAATTGGTATGTTCTGACAGTATGGTAGTATTTTTGTTCTTAGATTATGTTTTGGCCCATGTAAATGGGTGGCATGGTATGATATGATCTGTGAGTATTGATAGCTAGAACATTTATTCTGTTGGAACATTTTATTTGCTGGTTTGATTATATGTTCTATTGGAATGAGCTTTTGTTACAGTTGGATCGCTGAATATAGTAGACTGTATGGCTGTTGGTATATTTTGAGTGTGTGTGTTTTGCTATTACATGGTGAAAACCTTCATCAAATAAATCATCATTTGGGGTCATTCGGAGTCATTTTGGAATCTTGTGGCATTTTTAAGAGCCATTTGGAGTCGTTTAGAGTCATTTTGGAGTAATTTAGCATCATTTAGAGTTACTTTGAAGTCATTTTGTTGTCATTAATGGGGGAGGGGCGTTGGTTGTGTTGGTGCTGTGGAAATTGGTAGTTAATATAAAATATGTGCTAGGTTATGGTCTGGTATCACCTGTATATTTGCATGATACACTTGAGTTATGATGGCTAGTGTGATTGATGTGTTGGGTGGTATGGTTGTATTGAGTTTTTCTTAGGTTAGAGGTGATGGCATGTTGTTTGGCTGGAATCAGTCAGTAATTATGGTTTGACAGATGGTAAGAATGTTTGCATTGTAGGGTGGTCTGGGCTATAAATTTGGTTCATAGACTTGGGTTATCATGGATGGTATGTTGGGTGATATTTTTTCCAGTATATCGGTCTTGTGATTGTTGGTGTATGTCCAATGGAATGGACAGTATGTGTGTCGGTGAGTCCTGTGATAGTAAGGCATTCTTAAGTTAAAAAGTGTTTGTTATGGGTGGTTATTGTATTTTGACTGTTCTAAGTCGGCATGGTGGATGATATCAGAAGAATTTGTTTGTGTCACTGGTATGGGCTGTATGTTTGCTTTATATTGTCTGTGTGTATGAATGGTCGAGGTATGCTAGAGTTATAGTGAGTGGTATGGTTTGTAGCTAAAAGTGGTGTTGGTTGGTAGGCAAGTAGAATGGATGCAAGAGCTGGCCTCTATTGCATAGTTGCTTGAGTTATGATGGAATTGTACTTGGTGCATTGGGTGGTGCAGTTCAATTTAATTTTTCTTTGGTTATAGGAGATGGGGTGTTGTGTGGTCTGGTATGACTTGTGTTATTTAATGGATGGTAGGATGGTGAGTAGTATATATTTGACTGGTGTCGACTAGTAGAGCAGTAAGTATGAGCAGTAAGTAAGTTTTTTGATAAGTTCAGTGTGAGCAACAGATCTCGAACGTGTAAATAAAATACATGAAAAGTACATAAGTTTAATCTGAATAATAAATTTTAAAATTCTGAAAACATGTCTGTTATAGCAAACAAAATGTGAGTAAGTTTATATATAAACATACATAAATATATAATTGTGCACATGTATTTATATGTATGTGCTGAAATGCTAATCTTAAAAATAAAAACTTATTGTGCTTCCCTATGTAATTCTGGTGTTGGTTGGTAGAGCATATGGCATGCATGAGTTACAGTGGCTGGAACATTTAATGTTAAGATGCCTGCTTGAGAGAATATATAAGCAGCCAGGTTCATTTTATGGAGTTGTTTGACAGTGGCAGTCATGGGACTTTGTCGAGAAGAATATACGGCCCATAGTTCTGGTTGGACGCTTGCTAGCATAGACTGTCTTGAGCTGTGTATAATCAGATTATATATTCCCTAAGTGAAAAGTGAGTTTGCTGGTGTGAAATCACTACAGGAATGGTGTGAAAAATTTGAGGTTTCTTTTTTATGTTTGTAGGCTGAAGTATGTAAACATAAATATTATAATTTTTAAAAGTTGTTTCATTCCTCGCTGGTTTGTACCCTGTCTACTTCCCCTGATATATAGAAAATACGATGGTGCTTGGTTTATTCGCATGTACTTAAATTGAATAAAATCCGAGTAGGATAGATATGCCTACAAAAACCTTAGAGGTAGTAAATAATTAATATTGAATAATATTTAGTCTTGAAGAAAGTAGACCTGAAATGAAGTTGAGATAACTTTTTTCTGTAGTCTACATACAATTTTTCAGTACATTTTAAATATAAAAATACGTTTTAAAATCTAATAATAAATACAATTTTTACTGTCTTATTTTAATCCTGTATTGTAACCAGTATGCTATAAAGAGATCTCATTTAAAAAAATTATTTATTAAGCTCAATTAAATTTTTATAAATGGTTTAAACATATATTCCTGGAGCTATAAATGTACTTGCAAACTAAAATTTTTCGAGACTGTCTGCCTCCTGCGAGTTCGCAAATAATATTCGCAAATGCATGTACATATTCATATTATTACGAGTCTGACTTGCTTTGCTGCATAATTATTTTAAAAGAATATATAAAAAATAATTAGTTGTGAGCATAGGCACATACGATTCAGACTCCGACTGAAAATTACGTAATAATTCTAATACATTTGGCTTTTAATAGTTTTTAAAATGGTAAATATAATGAATTTCAAAGGAACAAAGCACTAAAATAAATGTGGTCATGAGCCATATATGCGCTGATTAAAAAGAAATACAAAATATATTTAAAATATTTCTGTAATTGTATGATTGAATTCTTCACTTTCGATGAAATACGAATATACACCATTAAGGGTCTGCCTCATGTGGACACACTGTAGCCTATTGCTTAGCCTGCTCGACTTGTTTACGAAATATCCATAGTTCAAATCTGTGCACCTGCTGTGAAACTTGTTTTTTTAAATTAAAATTTTACCTGCTGTCATGGCATTGTGTGAAATATACATAATTTAAATTCTTAAACCGAGCTTTACATTACAAATACATTAAAAATGTACTTTACTGCATTTTTCAAATATTTTTTTCGGCATTATTCAAATTATAAATAATATAAATTTAAATAATTCTACTTATTTATAAATGTATGACTGCACAGATGACTGATGGGCAAGGGCAGTCAGCCGAGCACCTCGCGGTCAATGACCTCCCTTCCTTTCCCTGCGCGATACTTGCCTACATCATTATATGTGCATGCCACAGCTGGTGCGTCTGCCCTGGCGGACCTGTTGGCATGTGAATGCATGCATGGTGAAAAGGCTAGGTGACTTAATTTTTGTACAAAGTAGAAATAAATTAAATAAAGTAAAATATTAAGAAAAATATATGTGCAAGTTAAACATAAATAAAAAAATATATAATTAAAAATTATACTTATAAAGAAATATTGATATGTAAATAAAAACAATTTAAATATTATATAAGCGAAACTTAATAATAAATAAATACTTTAAAAATTTATTGAACCAAAATATTACATATAAAATTATGTAATAAAAATTAATAACAAAATATACCAACAAATTATTATATGCAAATAAAAACCTTAAAAATTATATAAGAAATAAAAATATTATAATTTAATAAAAGGAAAGATATTATTTATATATTCATCTCCATGCTATATAAACATTATAATCTCCTGACCCAGCGCATGTCGCGATAGCCGAGTGGTCTAAAGCATTAGTCTGGCGACCCAAATTGTATTTTGAGATTTAAAAAAAGCAGCGCCCTAGTGTCCAACTCCATATCCAATATGACGGCCAAGCGACTGGCATGCCACCTAGCAGCTAATTCCAGAACCAAGATGGCGGCGAACAAATGTGAATAATAAACTAATCGAACGACAGGCATGCCACCTAACATCAGGCAATGTAGACTAAGATGTCATCGAACAAAACAATCAAAAAACCGAAATGGTGGCCTCCATGTAAATGTAAACAAATATGGTGGTATCAATGTAAATGCAAATTAATATGGCAGCCTCCAGTAACAAATGACAAACGAAAAACCAAGATGGCAGCCTCCAGTAAAATCCGATTTAAATAAATGACGAACAATTGGGAGAGAAAGGGTGAAAGAGAGGAGGAAAGGAGTGAGATGGAAACAAGAGAAAGAATATAAAGATAGAATGCAAGAGGGAAAGAAATTGGGGCACTTCGAGAAAACCCTTGGAATGCAAGAGCATGAGAAAATGACGTCCTGGTTACCAAAATGGCGGTACAAGGTGGCAGCAGGCTGGATACAAAGATGGTGACATATTGGCTACATATATGACGGTGTTCTGGCTACCAATGTGGCAGAATCCGACATGGCAGTTGAATGACCGGAATGACAGAGCTGGAAGTCCGGGAATACAACATAGCAGCCGAGCTCCTGGTGCATCGCACCTCCTGCCCGTATCCTTGTCCTGAAGTCTACATTATCTATATACTTATATTTTTTCCTGGTTTTTTTGTTATTTTATTAAATTTTACAGTAACTGAGATCAAGGTCACTCAGATCCAAAATAGTGGTTGGGGTCAATAATTAAAAAAAACACGGGCGACATCCCTCTTTATCTGCTGAGCTACAAAATAATTTATTTCTGAAGTAAGTTTGTGGTAGAATGAGATATGTTTTCAGTAACGTAAAACCCCAGGCTGTCGAGCACTAACCTCGACTGTAATGTTAAAAAAGAAGGCATGCTGCTTCGAGCTCCTGTTCCTTATTGTCATGCACCAGTTCTCTCCAAGACGTACTACACCTATATTTAAATATGATTACTTAGGTCTCTGTCTGACGGACACCTGAAGTGTGTTGCAGAGGTTTGGAAGAATTTTGTTATTCTAACATGGTTTTATATTTGTAATAATAAATAGGCAAACTTATGGAAAAAATTGACAAACGTCTCCTGCCCAAAGATAATTTTCAGTTTATATCATTACTACAAGTTTGTTTCGGTCTGAAAATTTCTAAAAGGGTTTTATCGTAATATGTATTGCCTGCTAAATGTTCTACACATATAATACATAGTAATGTTTAGACACTTATAATTTTATTTTCTAAAGCATGCAAAAAAATTAACGGTAAAAGCTGAAAATCAAGATAAACGCATCGCCGACGAAAAGACTGCTCGCCTCTTGAGCACATTGTGCATAGTGGTGAGAGGACGATAAGGGATGAATGAGTAAGATTCGGATTTAGAGGCACAGTTTTCGAGTCTTCGAATGCATAAAATAGCCATAGGCACTACTGATGAATTCAATGTATCATTTCAGTCAGTTGATGAAATATTGGAAATAACATATTAGAATTTTCGATATTTAAGGACGTTTCTCTTCCTTGTTATTCACGATAGGCTACAGGTAGTAAGAAGGTTTCTGCCTCAATTTTCATGACGAAAAATATTACAATGTTTGTACCTGGAGATCAGGAAATTTTATATTCAAAGTGTATCTAAAACATACCTAGAAATTTCAATAGGTTATTATTGACGGGGAAATAGAAAGATTCAGACAGGGAACGCATGGTCCATGTCAGATATCAAGAGCGGTAGGTGTTTTCAAAGTTTGAGAAAATTTGCCATTTATTGTTATATTTAGGAAACTGCTTGTGGAACAGAAACAAAGTAATGGTTATTAATTATTTAAATGGTAATCATTAATAAAAATAATGTAGTGTACATGTAACCCACCCCTATAATTAGAAAAGGGAGTGTTGCCAGCTTTATTTATGCAAATTTAATTGTATTACAGGAACAATACCATATTGTTGTCTAGAGTTAATGAAATGCAAAGGAAATTAGAAACATAAGTTTATTTTGCAAAAATTGTCTAACAATCCCCCTTTATGAGTAAAAATTACAAGTTATATTTCACAGAGAAGTGTTACTGCCGGCCAGGAAGGCAACCAGTAATGGCTGTCCGCACGCCGAACCGTAGTGGAATGAGTTTCCCGCAACTGTGTGCGTGGTCTTAGATTAGTGATTTAACAAATAACGCTTCCGTGGGATTTTATCACTGTTGGGAGTAAATAAATAAATAAAAAATTTGAAGATGTTGCACTAATGGTTTAATGACGTAATATCATAAGCAACTTTAGAACAAGTGTTCAAATTAGCGGCTGCCAACCTCACTGTAACAATTAATTCGGCGTATGAAAGACTGGCGTAGGCTTTGGTAACACCTGGTATTTCTTGAATCTTGTCACAGACAGCTATTGACCCAGGCTATCTGATCCTCCTCCTACTTAATGGGTATGTCGTATACCCGAGCAATGATGCAAAACCTAAATTCAAATAACTTGTGAATTACAGTCAGTAGAGCATGCTGGCCATGCAACATGCCCACCTCTTCCAATTCACCATGCTGGAAATTCTATGTTGATGTGATCGTGTACGTACATTGTCGGACCGCGAGCGACACATTCTCGAGGAAATCTGGCTATGTAAATTACAGAAATCGGCAGTACATATGAACAGTAATTCGTTGCGGCATCAAATACGTCCCAGTGAGATGATCACCCATAATGCCCGCCCAGATGGTCACAGGAAAAATGTGCTGGTTGACTGTGATGGTGGTTGAATGAGGATTGATGTCGTCTCACATGCGACGGTTCCTGATTTTAAGATAACCATCTGTCATGAATGTCGCTTCATCAGTAATAAATAGTATGGATGTGAAATGATGAATTACTGTGCACTGTTGCACAAAACCCCTGCGAAAAAGCACGTCGAGGGGCGAAAAATGCTAGTCCCAATACCTGCACCTTTCACACATGGAAGGCACACAGTAGCTGCTCGCGCATGCATGTCACATCATACAGTGGAATGGGACAAACCCATTTCCGCGTGCAATGGCGCAGTTGCTTGTTTGTGGGTTTTTCTGCACAATATTTAGTACTTCTTATACATCTGGTGTAGGAACATTCATCGGATCACTAAACCCACTTTGTGATTAGAATTAAATATATGACTTTGGAATATGGGGGTCAGGGGACCAGAGCACAGGAGCTGTTCATGGTCTATCATTCTAGTCGGTCGACGGTCATCTTGTCAGCCATGTTGGATTTAGGTTACCTTGACAATAGACCTTACATTTATTTATTTGATGAATGTTGTCTAATGACTCTGGTATGGGACTTTGTCGTTACATTTTGCGTCAACGAATTCTTGATGGCAGCCTAACCGCAACTTGAAAAGGTAAACATTTTTTCCCCTTCAAAATTAAGTGTATTTTATGGAATTTTATTTAGGTCTTGTTGGTTGCGAATAAAGTTCGGCGGCATTCTTCGGAGAAAGTTTGTGTCTGTTTCACTGTGGAACTCGTCTAGTGTTGTTTTTCTTGGTTGTTGGTGCACTGATTACGCATCTGCATTCAGGTCGCACACTAGTTGGTAGTCTAGCTAGTGACATTCAGGACTTTTACTTGGTTTCGTGCCAGCACCAGTTTGGGCTTTTGTCCTTTCCTTTGTGTCTTTCTTTTGGAGTCTGATTGTTGTATGTTGCAAAGAAAATTCGTCTTGCACCTCGGCACTTAAACTCCCATTGTTTGGGGTTGTGGGAATTTTCATGAATGTCAGTTTATTTATTTTTTGTCGAGTCGTGTTCTAGGTTTTGTTTTGAATCGTATACCCTTTGTGTTTTTCATCTGATTTTTCTGGGTACTTGTACCTCCAGAATTGTTCTGTCATTGCCTACTATTCTTGCAAGCCACCTTTGCTTTGGTTGACGTGTATATATCTTAGCCACTCTCGTTCTGTTGTAGTCAAATACTTTTGCTTGCTAGCTTTGTTTTGGTTAAAATATTTTTATATTAATATCTTGTCTATTGTCTGGTATACTAATTTTTTCTTACCCCTGTGTCACCTTTGAGGGCAGGAGTGTGTGTCACATTAAAATACGTCACAACCATTTCAGCTTTACGTCACTGTTATTATACTACTATTTTTAAACAGATTTGGAACCAAATTTTAAGTATTCAATTTAGTAAAAAATGAATGCGATAATTATTAATTGTTTTGTTTGTATTTAATTAATGTTGTAAATAATTTTTTATATTATCCAATTTGAGCAATATAAGTTTAATTAGATTATTAATTGGGTTTTAAGAGACTGGTATTTATTTATGATACAATTAATTAAAGTAAATGACTGTCTTACTAATTTATTTATTTATTTATTGTATACTGGATGTCATTTACATATTTCAGTTTATTCAATAATTGTTTGTCAATATTTTACGATTTCCTTGTTTTCCTCATTGCTTTGATTTCAATGCACTTTTGGACTGTTTTTTGAAAGTAAAGTCTTTAATACAGTGTCGCCTGCAGATCTGTGTTTCAGGAGAGATTGTTTCTCTACTAACCGGATATGCAATGTAGTGTGGCAAGTTGTCGCTGCCTAACTGTCGCTCTTCTAACTTACGTGCAGCTTGCAATTATGCATTTCTGTCACACAGTCAGCAAGTGATTTCACATTAAAAAATTGTACTTTGTTTAGGTGTTGTGTTCTCCCCGCTCTTTGCAATTCAGCACAATTCGCCTCATCTGGACGGCACGCGACATCTATTGCCAAAATTATAAATTCTCATTCGGCTTTTGTTTTTACATTCGGTATGCTCCACGGGTATATTTCCTCAGCACTTTCTGTCTAGCCATAGAGTCAAGATGGTGTGTTTCCATTCTCTGATGGCTGTGTTCTTAGGAACCTGAGTTTCTCTGATTGAGTCTATAGTTGCATTGCTGGTATAGCAATGTAGTTCTCAGTAGTTTTTTTAAAATATATTTTGTGGTGTTTTTGTTGGGGTTTTTGGCAGTTACACCAACTCATAGTCACAATATTTTCTATATTCCCTTCTTATTGATTAAGACTACAGTTGCTTCGTTTGTTCTCCATCACACACCATGTATTTTATTCTTTATAATTTTTTTTTTTGTTTGTTTGCTTCTAGTGAGTGTTCATGCGATTGGATTTAAGTTCACGGATTACCAGACCCAGCATTTCAATACCTTATGTTTTGAAGGTCCCACTTTTGTGTCCATTTCCTGGCTGGTTTCCTGATGGGCAGGCTTTTGAGAGTTAATATTGGTGGAATTGTGTGCTTCCTTCTCGAATCCCACAGTCTCCAGGAAAATGTGTGGAAAACCACCTCTGCATCCCTGGCTCTCAACTGCGACGTGCTAGCCATCAGGACAGCTAAGTGACAACTGGACTTTATAAAAAAAATTGTTCATGAAATATATATTAACTTTTTTTTTCACACATACCCCAGAAGCAAATTTTGGCTGGGCAAACTTAAGCCCAATATTTGCTCAAAGTTTGTGCCAAAGTTGGAAAAATTATGTTGGCCTGACCCAAAATGAGACTCGGACCTACGTTGGTCCAATGTTGTGTTTTCACTTAGAAGATGCCAACCAAAATATAACTAGTCTGCAACGCAACACCAACATAGAATTTTCTACATTGGCCCCACATAATATGTTCAGTTGGATGCCAAGCAAAATAGAACATTTTTCCAACCAAACTCTAACATTCTACTTTTTAGCACTTTCAACAATGGGATATATTAAGAGAATTGTTATCTTACATAAGCAATGCGAACTGATAATCCTTATTTCGTCCCCCAGTAGCAAAGTTTGGTTGGGTCAACAATGGCCAAATGGTATGATCTACCATAGGGCAAAGGTTACAATACGTTGGCCGAAAGCTGAAATGTCCCTCGTGTTAATGTTGGCCCAACATGACATTTATGTTGGTTGCCAACTGAAATGCAACATTGTCCTAACAAAATTTTATTGTTGTATGCGAACTGTTAAGATTAATGTCTTTTCTCTTTCAGAAAGGCATTCATACAGTATTTACCTATTTACCAACAGTTGGCAAAGTTTAACTACGGTGTGTTATTGCATATACAATGTTAACCAAAGATAAAACATTATTGTGTATTTTACATCGCATCCCACTTTACATTACGGCATGGAAATTCAATCTGTAGATTTCGGATGAAACTTCGGTGCCTTTCGGATTAGAAACCCAATGGGTTATCCACTCGACTATGGTAACTTCTTTTTGTTCGTGAAGAAATAAATACATATCATTATATTACAGTTCGATATATTGTGTTATATTTTTTATGAATTTATGTCAGATTATATTACTCTGAAAACGAATTTAAAACCTACCAGTTACAATAATATAGATAAATATATATTCAACTAATGACGAATACACGACCAAAAAGAGAAACGGTTTATTTTTAAAGGTTTTGTGTTCTAAAAAACTTGAACCATTAGGCAAATGAAAGTAATTATATATGGGTTTATTTAGAAAAAATAATATCCTATAATGGCATAATGTCTACAATGCAATGTTGTCTCAACGTTACAAAAATAATCATTCGTCAACTGTTATGTTCACAACATTATCTAGATACATAAGGAACAAAACAGTTTTTTTTAAATAAAAATGTACATTTAATAATTCTTTGTATGTTGTGAAAGTTTTTTTTTTTCATTTAAAACAATTATTTTCTATCAGAGCATTAGTGTTGGTTATAGATTTTTGGCCCAACAAATGTTAACAGTACATAAAAAATTCCGATGGCATGTTTTCCGATAAGTAAACAATACATAAACAATCATACTAATATTAAATAAGACATGGTTCGTATTTTAAAAACATTGCATTTAAACAATTATACGAAAATATAGCATTAATTCATCAGATATATGGCAATTTCCTTTGTTGGCATAATGTTGGTTACCTAATGTTGGCCCAACAGAAATTGTTTACATACCAATGACAACAGTATGTTTTCCCTACATGTAACCAACACATCACCAACGAAGACACTTTTGAATAAGACACTGTCTGAGTGCTAAAGATATTGCTTTTATATATTCATACAACATTATAGTGTTATTTCATTAGAAATATGACAATTACCATTGTTGGCATAATGTTGATTATAAAATGTTGGCCCAACATATATTTAAATATCAAAAAACCAACAGTATGTTTTCCAAGTTGCCAACACATCACAAACTATGTAAATGTATAAATAAATCATGGGTTGTGTGTTAAAATAAAGGTTTGAAACAAAACTTCAAAATTGTGGTTTTATTTCATGAGGAATATGGTAATTACTATTGTTGGCATAATGTTTGTTAAACTATGTTGGCCCAATGTAACAATTAGTAAAATTTACCAACTGTTGTGTTTCCAACACTGAAATTAAATATAACGAACTTATCCTATTTTAAAGCGAAATATCTAAGCTGATGAAGTACCTTCATATTCTATAAAATGCAAGAAAGTCGCACTGTTTTCATACAGCGAGGCTGTTCTGTATTTTTAAATCAATAGTTGGTTGCCCTACATTGGCCCAACAGAAAATTACATACCCATTATAAACAGTATGTTTACCAACTTTTTAGTAACAAAAAATCGACCATTTAAAATTCCGATTCCAATAGGTTATGGCATTTTCTGATTTAGTTGCATCATTGTCAGGAGTATGCTAAGTAATCTCTTAACATTTTTGAGGTAGAAAACTTTTTTTGGCATTATCCATTCAGCCAACGTTATATTAATATGTGCGTGTGCTCCAAACCAACATATAGCCAACCTTTCCAATGAAGTGCCTATGTAGATTGGTAAAGGGAAGATTAGAATGGGTTTTGGCTGGAAAACAATGTTTGCCCAATGTCCATACATTTACAAATCACTATCGATTTTCATTCAGATGTTTATCCAACGTTCTACCAACACACTAAAAATATCACACTCATAATTTTAACCGTTTTTCTCAAATATGTCATATGTATGATTTAATACAAATTTCATTAAATATATTATGTTGGATTTGGTTGGCAAATAACATTGGCCCAAAGTAAAATTTATGTTGGATTCCTACACAGTATTTCCCAACAAATTTCCAATGTTGGCCCTACATATGTTGCTACTGGGGACTTGCAGTATGTTATTCCATTTTCTGATTTAGTGAAATCATTTTCTTGAGACCGCTAAAATACTTCACGAAATATGCATGGTAGTAACTTGCTGGCATAATTTTCATCACAGAATGTTGGCCCAACATAAAATACCATACCAACCCCCCAACCGTATAGTTTGAAACATTGAAACTACATATAACCAACTAAACATATATAATTGAAAAATAATCTCACATTTTGGAAAACCTTTATATTATTTGACGTAAAGGAAAGGGGCGCTGTTTTCATTAAGACACATTTTTTTCATAATTTGACATTATATGTGGGTCGAACAACATTATCCCAACAGAATAAAACATAACACTTACAAACAGTATGTTTCCAAACTTGTTACCAACCATATAACAACAATTTTCGAGTACAAAATAATTACACTTGTAGTAAGTTCTGGCTTTTTCTGATTTAATCACTTCATTATATTGAGAGTGCTAAGAAATCTCACGAAATGTCCTTGGTTGTAATTTTTAGCTGACGTATTACATTGGTCCAACGTTGTTTTAATATTCGTGTTCCAACCCAACGTTCAGCCAACCTTGCCAACCAAAGTCCAACCGTAGGCTCAATGAATGTTGTTGCTGGGAATACTTACAAATTACTAACTGTTGTCTTTCCGACATTTGTCCAGTACTCCACCAACATTAAAAAAATTACAATAGTGTAATACATTTTTTACAGTTTTATTTTGACTAATATGTTAACATATATATGTTTTTGTATGTTTTAGCATTATTCTCATAGCATTAACTAAGTTGGATTTCGTTTGGAAAATAATGTTAGCCAAATGTTAGTTTTATGTTGATATTCATACACAGTCTATTATCATCTTTGCTATCCAACGTATTTCCAAACTTGCCAACAAATTTTCAACAGTTGGCCTAACGTATGTTGTTACTGGGGTATGTGAATTTGTATTATAATTTTTCACTTTACTCACAGTCAGTTTGACTTCATGTTTTGCATTGAGTAATACCTTGAGTATCAGTATAAGTTGCTAGGGATGCGTATTAGGCGTCTCCTTTAATACTTTTGAGCCAGATTAATTAACATCATTTTTTTTGGTAAAAGGCTTGTCAATTTTGTGTCATGAAAGACACTTTTAATAATTTTAATAATTTGTTTTACTGTTATCGATAGTAAATACTGAATAATAACACCGTTTAATCATATTTATGACAAAGTTTCATGGTATTAATTTTCGAGAAAATATCTTAAATGTTGTATTGCATTCTTTCTTCTGTAGTTATTAAAAACTGGCATTAACTTATTTTGAAATAAATGAGAATGATTATTTTTTTCAGAGGAAAACCATTTGGGTAATTTTTTGTTTTGAAGGAAAGAAGAAATAAATCTAGTGGAAATATTTAATTACAACACAATCACAAGAAAAGTATTACTGTTTATAGACAATTGAGTCATCCTCTGGGACTATGTATGTTTTTAATTATACGTATTTTATATATATACACTTGGCACAAACCAATATAAAATCAAACGCTAAAAGTAAATAATTAAACATGCTGGGTGATTGTACGTGGCACAGAAAGGTAATAAAATAATCACACCCAGACACATTATATATATATAGATATTTTTATTTATATATATAAAGTGTGTGCATGTGATTCTTTTATTATCTCTCTGTGCCACATACAATCACCCAACAATTTTTAATTATTTACTTACATCTCTCCATTTTATATTTGTTTGTGCCGGGTATTTTCGTAATTTGTTCATTTCATAATGCCACTTTTGTTTGTTTTATATTTCTGGCATGTCGTTGGTACCAAATTATCGTGGAGTTACTGTATTGTTTGAAGTCGATATTTAATTGATTTATTATTACTTATTTCGGTCGTACAAGAGCACAGAACCAAGTACGATGCTTAACTATTTATAATACGAATGACAGCACTTTCTATTTGCTGGTTAGCAGGAGAATATGCATGGCTGTTGTGGAGCCAGTCGACACATGCCAAACTATTACATGCAGTTTGAAACGACACATGTCATATTTTAACAGTGTTTTATACCCACACATAAAAAAAAAATTTATCTTGGCTGGGTAACAGAACAAAACATGTAAAAAAATAAACCTGAGTTTACCAGGTCGCTTCGAGACAGATATCTGTCATGAAAGTAACCAGGGGGAAAATGATTGTGCCTGGAGAGAGATTCCTGAACCCCTCCGAGATCTGCCAGTGTATCCTTCTTTGACTAGGATACAGCGATATAAGGCCAACTCTCAATAACGCCAAAAATAGTTACGTCGAGTGGAAGAAATGCGGAAGGGCTCTGAGGAAGGTTTGATAGTGTGGAAATTTTTGAATCTTCTGCAAACAGGGAAAGCCACGTCCAAATAGAACTACAGTCTTTAAATTGTGGGATAATTTACAAAGCAGACATTAAGTGTGGAAGATGCAAAACAAACTGAAACCCGTTCCATAAAATTTGCCCTCCTCACGCAATTATTTATGAAGGATTTCCCTCTGCACTCAAAGCATGGTTAGTTATCGAACCAACATACATTTCGCTAGTTAAATTTTGATACAACCTTGTGTTTCTGATTATTAGAATAATTATCTCCATATTACGTATTTTTATCAAACAAGAAAATATTCCTTAAAGGTTTTTAGCACTTTTTGCAAATTAAACATTGTCTCTTTCCATGACGAGGTTACACTCATTCAGAGATGATGGAGAAGAGCACATGGAAATATTTTAGATAAGGAAACTCAGTACTGAAACACATCTTTTGAATCTTATACACGAAAGCATTTTCGGGATCCCAGCAAATTGAAATAATACGATCTTAAAATCTTGGCTTCTGAATTAAATTGCCTTCGTGCTATAAATACTACCATTACAACACTTTTTCAAAAATTTGAATTCCCGATCTATGGTGAAATCATAACAACATAAAAATATTTTCACCGCCAGTCGAAAATTCCTGGAGTCGTTGTAACTAGGTCACAGGCATCCAAGATTATTTCAGAAATGTCCCCTTCATTTCTACAGTGGTCTCGTTAGCAAGAATTTTGACATGGCCCCAGGAATAAAGAAATGTTGCCTGATCACGACATGAGATGGTCAAGAAACAGGAGTTCCCCTATCTATCAATTTTGCAGGGAATATCTAATCAACAGTCATACTAGGAATATTTACAAAATGGTTTGAGGGCTAGCATGTTACACACGTACGAAATAAAGATTATCAAGTCAGTTATTTTCAGTACTAGGATATAACCGATTCAGGTATAAGGACACTGTGCACAGGAGCGTAGGATCCAGTCGCCGACATGTTGGAATTTCATTTTTTCCTAAACATTTCCCTTTTCTACCTCAATATCGACTAAATTTCCCTACAAATTTCTCTTTTCCAAAAAAAGTCCCTTTTTCCCTTAACAAATTCCAAATTTTCCCAAACGGATCTGTGACCCTGGGTCAGACCAAAAAGGCAGATCAGCGATCCATAGTCAGGGATTAGCGACCCCGGGGTAAGGAGTGCAAGACCCATGAACTTTGATAGGTGACTTTGACCTTCGACCCAAAAAAGAGTTTAAAAAATCCAAAAAATGCATTATTAAGATTGTTTAACAATTATGAACAATTATTATTTAAATATTTTCAAAATTAAATTTCTTAAGGTTCCCACATACCACCCTCACAGAAACCAATTAGTCTGCAGGCCTCCACCCTCCTCGCCCATATCCAGTATTCAAGCAAACTACATTGCAGACTACTATCACCATATTGAAAGCCAGTGACCACGACATTGACCCCATGACCTTAAAAACCAAAACGTGAGAACAAATTCATGAAAGTAAGCAAGAATATGGCTTTAAAGACTACTGCCGCTATATTGGTTGCACAACCTCTTGACATTGGTTTCATAACCTTGAATGACCTTGAAAAGAAAACTGCAGAAAAAATACATAAATGTTAGTAAGAATAAAAACATTACAGAACACTATTACCATATTGGATGCAGGTACCTTGACCTTGACCTTGTGGCCTTGAATGTATTCGAAAACCAAATATCGAAAAAATTCATAAAAGAGAGCAAGCATGTTACATTACATACTAATATCACTATATGCAATGCAGATAACCTCGACCTTGACCCATAAACTTGAATAACCTGTAAAACCAAAACTAGAGAGAAATGCATTAAAGTGAGCAAGCAAATGACTTTACAGACTACTGCTGCCAAATTAGATGTAGGTATCGTCGACATTGGCCCCATGAACTTCAATAACCTTCAAAAAACTAAAACTCGAAAAAAATACAAAAAAGCCAGCAAGCATATGATGTTACAAACTAGTACCATTATATTTTATGCAGGTAACCTCGACCTCGTCACCATGACCTTGAATAACCATGAAAACAAAAACTCGAGAAAATATGTATAATGGTCAGCAACCATATCACATTGCAGATTACTACCACCAAATTAGATGCAGGCTACCCTGACCTTGACCCCATGACATTGAATGACCTTAAAAACCGTAACTTGAAAAACGTACATAAAAATCATCAAGCAAATTATGTTACAGACTACTACTCCCATATAAGATGCAGATATCCTGGACCTTTACCCAATGATATGAAATAACCTTGAAAACAAAAACTCAAGAAGAAGTGCATCAAGTCAGCACGCATATTACATTACAGACTATTACCACCGTATTAGATTAAGGTAACCTCGACCTTGACCCCATGACCTTGATTAACCATGAAAACAAAATTCGAGAAAATATAGATAAAAGTCAGCAAGCTTATTATGTTACTGACTACTACCACTATAGTAGATACAGGTAACCTCGACCTTGACCACATGAAAATGAATAACTTTGAAAATAAAAACTTGAGGAAAAATACTTAAAAGTCAACACGCATATTATGTTACAGACTACAACCACTATATTACAGTAGATACTGGTTGCCTAGACCTTGGCCTGGTAAACTTGGATGACCTTAAAAACAGATACTCGAGAGTAAATTCATTTAATTCAGCAGGCTGGAGGGCAAGTTAGCTTTGGGCCCTTATATTATATACATATAAGACTTGTAAATTTCCACCATATTAAAAAAAAAAATTTCCAATCAGCAGTTTGCCTACAAGCATAATGCCTCACTTTGATGACACACATAATGTATTAAATATAGATTTATTTTAAAACATTTAAAATGTCCAATTTTTTAATTTTTTATTGTTATTATTGTACATATAGTACAATAACAATTTATGCAACACTTTATAATTAAATTCATTTTATTTATTTACCTTTTATATTTTAATTATATACTGTCAAATTAGGAAAACATGAAATGAAACAAAATTTTATTCACAGGCAATTTTTTATTCAATTTATTTATTACTGTCACTAATGCCCTCAAAAATTACAATTTTCTTTAACATGTCGAAGTAAATTATCGCTATGACTGATCAGTTTACCGCACATGCCAGACAAATATGACAGGCAACAGGGATCATTAGCACAATTATAGAGCTCATGTCGCCGAGAATAGCTGCTGTCCGTGAAGTTCTTTTCACAGAAGCGACACTTAAAACGTCGGAATGGTTCAGCGAGGTGGTGGACCATACAGATGCTGCTGGAACAAAGGTCGATGCTCCAGTTGTCGATGCCAATGGAGCTGCTGTGTATACCCGAAGTAGTCAATAACACTGCTGGTACCACTCCCGGACAGGATGGCACTGTCGTAGCTACCATTATCTCTGGAGTACCCGATTACATCGCAGACGTTGAATAAGACTTAGATACGAAAATGCAGAAGCTAGCAGAAAAGATGTATCTTTCCCTTAAGCTGCTGTCAAACTAAACCCCTCAGCTGAACCTCAACTTCTTATTATATACGCATATGCAAGTCCTAAGACGCCATATAGACATTGAATCATTCATATTACACAATTAACACATTGCGCAGACACCGACCGGGCAATCACCGAGTTGTCATGTGATTGCAGCTGACCAATCGTTTGCAGGCACTGAAACATCAGGAGCGGGAGTCAGTCTCTGACTCCTGCCTGACCGACCTCTCACAAGACTGACCCCCACACCACTATACATACATACACATAAACATGCATTTACAAACACAAATTCACATGCACACACACACATACACATGCACACACACTTACAAGCTTACAAGCACCTACACACACACTTCGCACACAGCAATACAACGAGTCCGAAATATTTTAATTTGCCGAGTACCACCATCACAACAAACACCACCACAACCACCGCCACAACAACCACCATTTCCACCACCACAACCACTACCACCACCACTACCACCACCACCATTCATAATTATTCCAAAATTACTCCAAAACTACCCAAAAATGATTCCAAAATTCCTTCTCCACCACCTTCTCCTCCACTTTTTCCTACTCCTCCGCCGCCTTTCCCTCCTCCTTTTCCTCCTCCATCTACTCAGGACACAAGGACTGACGCCCACACATGGTGTCTCAGTGCCTGCATGCTATTGGCAAGCTGCAATCACGCGACATCTCGATGATTGGCTGGTCGGTGTTTACCTAATATGTTAATGGCATATTATAATTGGTTCAATGACAGTATGACGTCATGGGGCTTGCATACACGTATAATATAAGCAGTTGGGTGTCAGCTGAGATGCTTAGTTTGACAGCAGTATCTCTAAATAATGCCTCGTCTCTTCTAGCTTCTGCATCTTCGCATCTAAGTCTTATTCTGCATCTGCGATGTCTTCGGGTACTCCAGATGTAATGGTAGCTACGACAGTGCCATCGACTTCTTCAGGATTGGTACCAACAGGCCCATCGAATTCATCGGGTTGGCCACCCACAGCAGCTCCGCCAGCATCGCCAACTAGACCATCGACTTCTGTTCCAGCAGCATCTGTATGGTCCACAACCTCTGCTGAACCATTCCGACATTATAAGTGTCGCTTCCATAAAAGAACTTCACGGGCAGCAGCCATTCTCGGCGAAATGAATGCTTTAATTGTAATATTTTGAGGGCAATAGCGACTGTAATAAATTAATTGAATAAAATATGCCTGTGAATAAAATTGTTTTAATTCATGTTTTCCTAATTTGTCATAATATAATTAAAATATAAAAGATACAGAAATATAATAAATTAATTAAAAAAGTGTTGTATAAAGTACCATTGTATTAAATGTACAATTATATAATTAAATAAACACGTTTTAAAAATTGAAACAATTTTAAATTTTAATATTACGGATATATTTAATACATTATGCACTACATCAAATTCTTGCATCATACATGTACGTATAATGCTGATTGGAAACATCTTTTTTAATACGGTGAAATTTACAAGTTTTTATGTTTATAAAAAAAAGGACCAATAACTCGCTTGACCTCCAGCATGCAGACTTTTAATAATTTACTCTAGAATTTTAGTTTTCAAGGTCACGGAGTCAAGGTCGAGATAACCTGCATGTAATATAGTGGTTGTAGTCTGTAACATAATATGCTTGCGGACTTTTATGTATTATTTTTCGAGATATTATTTAGAAGGTTATTAATGGTCATGAGGTCAATTTCGAGGTTACCTGCATCTAATATGTTGGTAGTAGTCTGTAACAAAATATGCTTGATTACTTCTATGTATTTTTCTCGGGTTTTTGTTTTCAAGGATGTTCAGTGTCATTGTCGCAATGTCGGGGTTATCTGCATCTAATATATTAGTAGAAGTATCTAATGAAATATTCTTCCTGATTTTTATGCATTTTTCTAGAGTTTTTGTTTTCACAGTTATTCAAGATCATGCATTCAAGGTCGAGGTTACCTGCAACTGATATGGTGGTAGTACTCTGTAACATAATATGTTCTCAGACTTTTATGTATATTTCCTCGGGTTTTGGTTTTCAAGGTCATTCAATGTAATTGGGTTAAGGTCAACATAGTCTGCATTTATATGGCAGTAAATTGTGTGCAATGTATTGTGCATGCTGACTTTTATGTATATTTTCTCGGGTGTTTGTTTTCAAGGTCATTCAAGGTCATGGGGTCAAGGTCGAGGTTATCTGCATCTAATATGGTGGCACTAGTCTGTAACATAGTATGCTTGCTGAGTGCTATGCATTTTTCTCAAGGTTTTGTTTTGAAGATTATTTTATTTCATGAGGGTCAAGGTCGAGGTTACCTGCATCTAAAATGGTGAGCATAACCTGTAACATCATGTGCTTGCTAACTTTTATGTATTTTATCTCGATATTTTATTTTGAAGGTCATTCTATGTTACGGTATCAAGACGAGCTTACCTGCATCTAATATGGCGGTAGTATTCTGTAAAGTTTTATGCTTGATGACTTTTATGTAATTTCTCTCTAGTGATTGTTTTCAAGGTCATTCAATGTCACTGGGTCAAATTCGAGGTTACCTGCATCCTATATGGCGGTAGTGGTATGTAATGTCATATGGTTGCTGACATTTATGAATTTTTTAATCAATTTTTTGTGTTCAAGGTCATTCAATGTCATGGGGTCAAGTTAAAGGTCACTGGATTCCAATATGGGAGTAGTTGTCTGTAAAGACCTATTCTTGCTGATTTTGTGGATTTTTATCCCCTTTTGGTTTTCCAGATCATTCAAGGTCATGGGGTCAAGGTCGAGGTCACTGACTTCGAATATGGTAGTAGTTGTCTGTAACGATATATGCTTACTAACTTTTATGGGTTTTTCTCCCCTTTGGGTTTTCAAGATCATTCAAGGTCATGGGGTCAAGGTCGTGGACACTTACTTCCAGTATGGTGGTAGTATTCTTTAAGACTGGGTATCGGCGAGGGGGTGGTGGCATGCTAAATAGTTTGTTTTGAGGGAAGGGTGGTAAGGGGGACTGTTAGGAAATTACGTTTTTAAAATACATTTTTCAATAATTTTTTTATTATTTTAAAAATTATTTTATTAATAGATTTAATTTTTTTTTGGATTCTTTTGGAATTTTTTGGATTTTGATATGTTTTTATTTTTTGGGTCAAAGGTCAAAGGTCGCCGGTAAACAGTCTTGGGTCGTGCTCTTTTGACCCCGGGGTTGCTGATCCCTGACCCTGTATCGCTGATCCATCTCCCTGCTCTGACCCAAGGCCACAGATCCGCCTGGGAAAAACGGGAATTTGTTAAGGGAAAAAGGGAAATTTAAGGGTTTTAGTCGATTTTAGGGGAAAGTGACATTTTTAAGGAAAAAAGGGAAATTCCAACATGGCGGCTGCCAGCTCTTGCGCTCCTGTGTCCTATGACCTTATGCTTGAATCGAGTTTATCCTACTAATATGTTCCAATATCTCGGCAAATATTTCTGTAAAATAAAGCAGTCAAGCACATTGAATGGAGATATAGGTATGATGGTTCTTCACAGATAGAGCGCAGTGATTTACATTGGCCATTACATAACTATTTCGACTGTTGAGTATTACATATATTAAGAATTAGCTTCATCGATGAAAAGCACATACACAGGATAGCGACGTGCCGACCACGCAGCGTTGCACTAACCATTGAAAAAAACCGATGCGATGAGTGAAGTTAGAAAGACGTAAAACATGAACTCTCTGTCGGGGTTTAATGTGTAGCTTACGTTACCGTAGTATTTTAGAAACACAATTGCGTGTGGCGCTTATTTAATGTGCTACCCCTCGGGTCATAATTGAAGTCCCCTCGGCAGCGAGATCAAGCACTGCATTCTTAGAAGTCGGGAGTCGCAATTCGTCTTCTTCCTCGAACGTGGAATAGTGGTGGAGATTTTCCCCTTTCCAATAACCACTAAAAAAATTCCTCTAAACTTAATATCCATTATATTTCTGCTTCGTGGATACATTGTTTGATACTACTTGGCTTTCTTATTGAATTCACTTATTTAATTAAAACGAACAACATTTCGAATGTCCCGCGCACGAATACACTAATTCATTCAGATTGGTGAAGTGAATTCCGACCCCATTCCAAACACATGAACTTTATAAAAAAACGAAAGCTCGTCCCATGTGCGTCCGTGGAATTTATTTTCCGAAAGCCTCGCGATATACGCCTACATGCTGGTGGAGTTGCCTATCCTGTCACAGGCAAAATGTGAATAATTGTTTAGGTGTATAACTTACGTTTGAAAGCTTTCTGAACCAGTATTGCGTAACACAATTTTTTTTCCCCATCTGCATTATCAATTAAATTTGATTATTTCATACGCTACACTATATTTGCATTTCATTATATTACACATTGAAAGCAAAAATATCATATCTAAATAAATTGGGTATGAGGAAAATAACTATCATTGAGATACTGTCTCAACATTTAATTTACTTTCACGCGATGTACAGCAGATAAATGGCTATTGTACTTAAGAAAACCTTTTTGAGAATTGAAGACATATACTTCATATTTAGAAATGCACGTGTTTTAAAAGGATTGGATAGTGCACTGTTATATATTAGCACCGTTTAAATATTCCAAATCTCCACTCTGACAGAGTACTGAAAAATCTTTCAAAAAGACACAATTCTATAACTTCATTTCCCATATTTGAGACGTTTCCATTTCTGATAGTCTTGCATTCAGGATGCGATTTAATGCGCATTAGCATATCCATATTGTGAAGCAACAGTCGAAATAAAGACGTACTTCCATACACATAGCCTTAAAATAAATATCCTAAAACCATAATATATATAATATTGCTCCCATTCAACAATTATCGCTTATCAACTATTACCCTTCTAGGAGATATTAGAAAATGTTTATAAAAATTGTCATGGAAGAAATCAGAAAACACATTTTTTACAATAAAATATTTTAAGACCTCTGCTCCTGGAGGGGGTTTAACGAAAACCATATATTTTTAATATAAATTAAATAAATAGTTATCTGCTGGTTCACAAATATTACAATTATTATTCACAGTTTTATTCCCGAATCTGTTAAAAATACGTGATGACCAATCTATTTAGAAGAATCGATTTCAACGTAAAAGTGAGGAAATACGCAACAAATGTAAGGGATCGTTTTTTTAATTGTTATAGGAATGAAATGAAAACAATAAGTCTACATTATAAGGATTATCTTGTATCTAAAAAAAGAAGACATTCTTTTATGCACTAAACTAACATGCAATACTCAAGAATTACAAATAAAAGTTTACACAAATGTGACAATTATACATATACCAGATAGTTAATAATTTTAGTATTATAACAATTCCTTAAATTCACACATTATCGGATTTTGTTTTCAATTTTGTGTTTAATTTATACACTAACATGACAAAAGTCATAGGGTAGCACTATGTAACTGAATGACTTGTGGCTCCACCGCTGCAGAACGATGTTGCACGGCCTAAACCAGTCTCAGTTGTGAACAAGTGGTAATTTCATTTGGATTGACTGTTGTTTGCATGCTCATGACAAGCCGACATGAGCTATCAGAGTTCAAAATTGTCATGATTGTGAGTGCCAGAATGATGGGACATTCAATTTTAGAAGTTGTGAAGACATGTAATATTACTCCATCCACAGCGATACGTGTGTACAGGGAATATCAAAATGAAGGCATTACGATCCACCATGGACAACGCAGTGGCCGTCCAAAGTTACTTGGTGATCATGACCGCCAGAGGGTGAGTAGAATTGCCGTGCTAACAGAGCAGGAATACTTGCTCAAATCACAGCCTTATTCAATGCAGGAGGTGTCAGCTGTATATCGGGCAGATTTGTGCAATGCGCATTAGCTTCCATGGGATATGGAAGCAGAAGACCCACCAGAGTGCCCCTGTTAATAGCACGACACCGGGCACAATGCCTCACTTAGGCTCATGATGCTGCTTATTGGACCCTGGAGGACTGGAAACATGTGGCCTTGTCCGATGAACCATAATACAGGTTGTTTCGGGCTAATGACAGGGTTCGGGCATGGCGCAAAGTCAGTGAGGTCATAGATCCCAGTTATCAACGAGGCACCGTGCAGACTAGTGGTGGTTCCGTAATGGTGCGAGGTGTGTTCATATGACTTGGGTTGGGCCCACTTGTTCATGTACCAACAAAATTCAATGGTGACCGTTACAAGCTCTCCTTGGTGACCATTTGCAGCCGTTCATATAATTCAGTTTTCCTGGACTTCTTCGGTCTAAAGGGGGTCTTACTCGTCATTAGACGAGTATAAACGTGGCTTTTGTAATGTCAGTGTATGTAAAATAAGTATTACACCAACCGGGTTTTGGAAGCTTTTTTTTTTTTTTCATATGAGAGAATATTTTATAGGCTAGTTAAGGTTATTTTTCTCCCAATTGATCCCTTAAAATTATTCAGCAATCTATATCACTTGTACAGTCACCATTTAAAGACTTTGGATAAAGACTAATACCTATGAAATATTGACAGAAAATATATTACTAATGTTTTTGGGTAAAAGGATTAATTCATTTGTTATACTTACGGAGTACGAGCCATTTAGCAATGCCCTGTTAGCACAGCAAAATGAGTCACCTCTCGAACCATTATCCATACAATTTCCTTGGCCATAAGCTGGTAGCTCAGAGTATATCTGAAAATAAATAATCAAATTTTACAAATAATTTACACACATAAAACCTGCATACATGTATTACCACCCATATTAGTGCACAAAAACTATAGGGCCATGGAATTAAATGCACTAACATTCACGCTTAAACATGCTAACATTTTTAAAGTACATATAATCTACTCGAGAGAAATATTGAATCCACCTGTCAATTTTATTTCTTTACCTTGCATGCACCCATTTCATTTCGGACATATATGACGTGACCCGCGCTAATATTAGCCTGCTTTCCGAAGGAAAGAAAGGCTTATGAAATCACTTTTGTGAATGTGTGTCTGCGTATGTAAGTGTACATGTGTGTCTGTGTATCTAAAACTCCCAATTTTTTTCTAAATCTTTTGAATGCCTTAATCAAATTTCACCTTCTTGGTACACTAATTAGTATGTTTAGCTTACTTATATAGTTTTTAACCATGCTTGATACTTACTTTGAAAATGGTGGCCATTTTAATATTATGGGATACATCATATCACCGAACCATTAAGCCAATTCAATCAAAATGTTTATGTTGGCAGTGCATCACATAAACATTGAATTTAGAAATGTATATAAGTTTTTTTGGTCTGCTATTTTATAATAAATACGACGGTAAGCAATGAACACATATTTGTTTTGAATTATTTAGCTAACTACTTTTAAAATGGCGGCCATATAGATATGTTAGTTTGTTATTTTTAAATCTGCAATACCGTTCAAACCAATTTTGACCAAATTTGGCATGCTAAAATATTTACTTAAAAAATCATATATGCCAACACATGGCCACTTTTTTTCCCATCATTTTTAAGATACCACCACAAAAATAATTAAGCTTCCCCCCCACCCCCCCCCCACATTTTTGGAGAAAAATCCTACCAAATGTGACAATACGTAGTGCTGCATAGGTGATTATGTAAATCGCTATGTTGAAATGGCGACAATATAGCCATTTAAGCTTAGTATGTTATATTGTTGAAACCAAGTAATCAATTTGCAACTTAAGATTATATGTTGAGAACTATATATAATAAATATCAAATGTGCCTAAAGAAAGACTCTTTTGTCTGCAATTTTATGAGAGAGTGCTGCGCGAATACAGAAAATCTATGTCATATTCGAGAAACAATTGACCGATTCCTATTAAATTTGACATATATGTAGTAATGCGGCCACGGATGTAAAGTTGTATGTTTTAAGTAGGCCATACATATTGATTTTCATATTGGCAGCCATACGGCTATTCTATTTTAGTATGAGATTTCGTCGAGACGATGTAATTAATTTTGAATTAACTTTTTATGGCGAAAGTTTATATCAGAACCACCCAAAGTGCCGGCACAAAGTCACTTTTTCCATCATTTTTAAGATATAATCACATAACAAATTACCACTTTAATGTTATATTTCCGGAAAAATACAACATATTCTCAACAAAATGGAAAATATTATCACTACGGCAGGCCATGTAAATTAATATGTTTTGGGGGATAGACACTTATTGTCCAAATGGCGACCATATAAACATTTTAGCTCAGTATGTTATAGCTACGAAATACATTTCAACATTACTTTATATTCTCTCAGAGTATATTATGACCCAACTTTTACTACACATAGCCTCAGTTATCTACAATTTTGTAAGATAGCCCTACATAACAAAAAGGCAAACTCGAGAAACAGTCAACAGTTACACAAAATTTGGCGAAGAAGTTTTAATGTGGTAGGCATATTAATTTATATGTGTTTTGTGTAACGGACACTTTTATTTCAATCGCGGCTGTAATACAGTTCTGCTTAGTTTGCTTTATCACAAAACGATCAAATCGATTTTAACTTAACACTGCATACTGTACCTATGGCAATCATCGAATGTGCAAATATGTACCCTTTTGTTCTCCTTTTTTAACTATCGTCAAATGAAAAAATGGTGATTCTATGCCATATCGGTAGTATCAATATATCGATTACCATCAGAAGTTACACGCAAGTAGTACTGCTGTAAGCTGTGTAAACTAAAATGTTTAAGTTATGGCAGGCCTTTTAATGACATTAATATGCATCGTTTGGGTGAGTTTATTATAACGATTTAATAATTCAACAAATTTAACCAAATTGTGTACGATAACAATATTTATTATAAGCATCAAATATGAATACAGAGATTCTCTATTAGCGCTTTTATTTTTCAAATATGGGACATTTGGCCATATTTTAACAATAACAATTCTACTAATTTTCACTACATTTTTCACACCGCTAGTGCTACCAAGGCAATTTAAATTCTCAAAATTTAAGTGCTGTCAGACACTTTGGTAAACTTGTCTATCTATTTAACAGTTGAACCTATTTCAGCAAATTTTTTTATGTTTACTATATATATATATTAGAAGCATTGTAAACTGTCAGTTGAATATAAATAGGAATTGTGAGGCCACGGGACCTGCGACTGAAGCTCGTAGTTGTTCATGCTATGTCATTCCGGTCTCCCGGCGGCTATTTTTACTTAATAATTTTCCTTTCTCCGTTAAAATCAACTAAATTTTCACATTTCCCTTTTTCCCTCAACGTTTTTCTTTTTTCGTCACAATTTTCCTTTTTTTTTCAGTAAAAAATTACCATTTCGCCCCCAAAAAAAAAGGACCGAACATCCCGCTTGCAAAAAACGATACCGCGAAAGGCTTTTTTCAGCCAATTCTGGGTGATTTGGGAAGTTCGTTTTCGAGGGCAGAGCAGTGCCGTCCATATTGGTTTCAAAGGCATACGATATACCAAATAGATACAAGAGGTCCAGGTTCCGGATTCAGACCTAACTATCAGCCATCTTGTCCGCCACACTTGTTCATGGTCACTTTTACCGTTTACCTTTAACCCAGTGACGTTGACCCCAGTGACCCTGAACCATAAAATTTCCAAAAAAATCCGAAAGAAAAAACAAAAATCCCAAACATGTATAAAAAATTATTATAAAAGTATTACAAATTTTATTTAAACACTTTAACTTGGATTCAAGTGCCCTTGATACTGTGCCCATGACCAAGGATAACATTGCAACCAAAAGAAATTCTAAAAAATTTTATAATATTCAAAATTCCAAAAAAATATTGAAATAATGAACGAATAACTGGTTTTTTCATCAAGTAATTTTTCAATATTTCAGTCTTCCCATCAAACTTTCGCAATATTTCCATCAATATTTCGCCATCTTTACAACAGGCTTTCAAACTCCTCCTCCTCCTCAGCATTCCTTCAATCAATCTTTCACAATATTTACATCAATATTTCATATTCCTCCTCCTCAGCAATATTTCAATCAATCTTTAACAATCTTTACATCAATCTTTCACAACACTCCTCGGCATACTTTCCATTAATCTATAGCAATCTTACCATCAAACTTCCGCAATCTTTACATCAATCCTTCACAATACTCCTCCTCAGCAATATTCACATCAAATTTCCGTAATCTTTACATCAGTCTTTCACAATACTCCTATTTCTCAGCAATATTCACATCAAACTTTTACAATCTTTATATCAATCTTACACAATCCTCCTCCTACTCAGCAGTCTTCCCATCAATATTTCAATCTTTCCATTAATCTTTCAATCTTCCTATCAATCTTTCACAATATATCCATCAATCGTTCACAATTTTTACATCAATCTTTCAATCTTCACATTAATTTTTCGCAATTTTTCATTAATTTTTCACAATCCTACCACCAATCACATCAATATTCCACAATATTCCCATCAATCTTTCACAATCATTCCATAAATATTTAACAATTTTCCATTAATTCTTTTATTGATCTTTCGATCATTCCATCAGTTTGTCCCCCATCTACTTGTATAGAAATTACAGTTGTGTGCCAACTGTCCCAAAACGTGTACATGTCGATAGAATTAATGTTTTGTATCCAGTCAACTATCCATGAATGCATTTTTATACTGAAGTCTTTATTGGCATTCTATATGCGGATCTTTCCGTTACTAGACAAGTGCTCATAAAACCAGTTCAAAGTTGCGAGAAATAAAATGATACGAAACACAAAAATAAAGTATTGCCAATTATTTTATAATAACTCATTTTATATTGTATTTACAATTTTTTTAAGAAGGCAGTATATCACATCATGCGATATATCCCCGTACCTTCACTTAACTAATGGTTGAAGATATCTAAAAAATGTGCGAGGAATACCCACATTTTTGACGGACAATCGAATATCTGAGTCTATCAACAAATTCATTCGGATCTTCGGGAAATGGGTACCTAATATTCTCAGAGTCTTCTGCCTTCTTCATGCCGCTCATTGCAGCAAATATGTTGGAGGTGTCCGTTAGTGCATCAAGAAAATTGCCATCATTGTTTTCTACATAAGAACTGTCATCATGTTCATTGCATCGTTGCTGTTTTCATGATCGTCTTCACTTCTAGTTTCATCCTCAATATTATATTTTCTTTTCTTTGTAGCAGGAGTTCTTTGCTCGTCAGTATTTAGAGCCAACGACTGTTAATTTTGAATTTCGTCGACTTCACTCGAACATATTGCTAATGTACATTCTTTTCAAAACCGACTCTACTGCACTCATTCCATCTTTACCAATAACAGTCTCGTCATAATCACGTGTCTAATCGGTACCCACAGATGCAACAAGAGGTATTGCCAGCAACACTTGCTGACTCCCAGTAGACGAATTCTTGCAGACATTGATAAGTACTTTCAATTTATCACCTAGCACATACTACATTGACCAATGTCGTAATTCCTTATTGCGCTAAGAGAACTCTTCGTACAGACCGTTCTCTCATGCCTACGAGCATTTTGACAATAGGTCAAACCTCGATCGTAGGATCGGCACTGGCGAACACCAGCTAGCAATGATTTAGGTCGGGGCTCAGTGATCGTTGAGGTCAAGGCAGGCCTTCGTATTCGCAATTTGTCTTCATGGTATGGCGAGAGAGCGCTTCCCAATCGATGTTCAACTCACCGAATCAGAAAATTAACAGGAATTTTTCTATTTAAATGCTGTTATTTTTAGAGTAAAGAGCCTTACCTGTGCTCATATAAACCTTCCGCCACAAAATTTACATAAATATGTGGGAGCACTCTTAGAGAACCCACATACTTGTTCGCCCCAAAAGTTAACATGAATATACTTACATAACAATATGTTATTTAAATATTATTTTATGCATATTTAAATTTAAATACATAAATTTAAATCAATTTTATAATCCCATATTTATGTATACATAAATATGTGTAGAATTATTTTAAAATAATTTTATATTTGCATATTTATATACCTAAAGAAAACTAAGTTTTAAATTAATTAAAATAATTTTATATTGCGTTATTTATTTGTACATAATTTTATATATAATTTATTTAAAACAATTTTATTTTTAAATATTTATATTTACATATTTATATACTTATACATATTTATGAGAAACTAAAAATAATCTTATATTTCGTTATTTATATGTATATAATTAGATATAAAATTAATTAAAACTATTTTATATTTATATACTTACACATAATTGTAAAAAAAAAAAATTAAAAATAATTTTGTATTTCTATATTTATGTATACATAATTCCTTGTATTTATTTTCTTCTGGGACGAACAACTCTGTGGGAATTCTCATAGAGCTCCAATATTTTTTCATTCCCATATTTAATGGTGAAAGTACTTTATGTGCACAAGCTAGGATCTTTACTCTTAAAGAACCACTTCTATGAAGAAAAATGACAGTTGAAGTCCATATTCCGTGAGGTGAACATCAATAAAGAAATAGCTCTCTCGTTATACCATGAAGATGAATTGCGAATATATAGGTCTGCCTTTGACCTCAACGATCATGGAGCCGCCAACTGCATCATCGCTAACTGGTTGTCGCCAGCGCCGATTTTACGATAGAGTTATCACCTATGGTCAAAATGCTCGTCGACGTGAGAGAACGGTCTGTACGAAGAGTCCTTTCAGCGAGACAAGGAATTACGACTTTGAACCCACGTAGTTTGTGCAAGGCGTTAAATTAAAAGCACGTTATTTTAGAGATCTGCAAAGATTCTTTTACTGGGAGTCAGTAAGTGTTGACGGCAGTACCTCTTGATGCATACCTGGTTACTGATTACACGTGTGATTATGACGAAACAGTTAATTGTAAAAACAGAATGAGTGCAGCAGAGTCGGTTTTATGCATAATGTACACTTGCAAGATGTTTGCGTGAAGTCGACGAATTTCACAATAAACTGTCGTCGGTTCTAAATACTGACGAGCATACAACTCGTGCTACAAAGAAAAGCAAATATAATATTGAGAATGAAAGAGGAAGAGAAGACGTTCATGATGACAGCATGGATGAAAATGAGCATGAAGACAGTGATAATGTTGAAGACGATGATTGCGATTTTCTCGATGCAATTAGACCCCCCTCCAAAAAATTTGTTGCAATGAGTGGCACGAGAAGGCAGAAGATACCGAGAATACTGGCTACCTATATCCGGAAGACCCGAACGAACTTGTTAATAGACTCAGATTTTTGATTAACCGACAAAAATGTGGCTATTTCTTTTGTATTGTTGAGGTATATTTAATCATTAGTAAAATGAAGGAATGGGGATATACCTCATGATGAGATGAACTGCTTTCTTCAAAAATTGTAATTACAAAATAAAAAGAAGTTATTATAAAATTATTGGCAATCCTTTATTTTCGTGTTTCATATCATTTTATCGCTAACAACTTTAAACTGGCGCTATGAGCACTGGACTAATAACGGAAAAATCTGTATATAGAATGATAATAAACACTTTTGTATAAAAATGCATGAATGGATAGTTGACTGCATACAAAACATTAATGTTGTCGACATGTACAAGTTTTGGGATAGTTGGCGAACGATTGTAATTTCTATACATATAGGTGGGGGAGAAACCAAATGATTGATCGAAAGCTCGATAGAAGTCTTGATGGAAAGATTGTGAAATAATAATGGAATTATTGGGACAAATGGAAGGAAAGATGGTAAAATATTGATAGAAATATTATGAAAATATATTAAAATATTGCGAAAGGTTTATAAAATGTTTGCGAAAGATTGATGGTAAAATTACGAAAAATTTTTGGAAACATTGTTGGAAAGATTGCTATAGATTGATGGTAAGATTGAAAGATAGATGGAAAGATTGAAAGACTGATGTAAAGATTGTGAAAGATTTATGGGAAGATTATTGACTAGGAGAAGGATAGGGAAATATTGATGTAACATTTCTAGAAGATTGATGGAAATATTGATTGGAAGATTGGTGAGGAGAATTGTGAAAGATTTATAGTGGATAGGTTTGGTAGGCTCGAGGACAGGGGCTGGGGCTTGAGGATCAAGGACTTGCCGGGCGCCGGCCATGTTGGATTCCAGACTTCGCATTCTGTCATTCCGATCATACAACTGCCATATTGAATTCTGCCATATTTGTAGACAGTATGCACCATCTTTGTAGCCAACACATCACCACTTTTGTAGTCAGTATGCCGCCATCTTGGGCGTTCATATTGGTAACCAGTATGCCATTTTCTCATGCTCTTACATTCCGAGGGTGTACTTCAAGTGCCCCAATTTTTTTTCTCTTTATCATGATTTTTTTTCTTTTTTCCTTTACATTCCTTCTTTCTCTTTCATTCCTCTTTATTTTCCTTAATGCTTCCAGCCCTCATAGTGTGGAGTCTACAAAATAAAATGGTTCATTATAATTATTTTTAAAATTAAAATTAATTTTTATAATTAAAATATTTACTGGCATAATTATTAAGTGTTACATATCACAGTACTTGTCTTTTCAAAAGGGAATGCGATCAGGGTGGTTTAGTAAAGCCATTTTATTAAAAATTGTTTATATTAAAATATATATTTATAATCAAAACATTTTAAATCATAAGTATTAATTATTATTATGCACTGGAGTCATCATTTTCAGGCGCATAAGATCGTGAAGTCATATCTCCATTCTGTCTCATTTTTTCATGCTCTGTCATTCCGTACTCTCTCTCACATTATATTTTGTATCTCTCTATTTCTTTCTTGTCTCTCTAATTCCTTCTCTTTCTCTCATTCTCTCATGTATCTTTTCCCTCTCTTTCTCTCATTACATCTCTTTCTATCTTTCCTATTTATTTCCCTCCTTCGCTCATGTCTGTCTCATTCCATCTCATTCTCTCTTTCATTTATCTTTCACTCTCTCATTCCATCTCTTTCTCTCTTGTTCATTCCATCTCTTTCTCTATCAGTTCATAGGTTTTCTCGAAGTCCTCCAATTTGTTTGTTTCTCTCTCTTTCTCTCTTATCTCTCTCTCTTTCCTTTATCTCTTGTCTCTCATTCGTTCGACCAATTACTCACACTTGTTCAATTAGTCCCATTTAATCCACTCCACCATCTACATAGTTTCTTCATCGCCTAATAGAATGAGCGAATCTTCAATGTGTATATTTATTTACGAATTTAAATATATAATTTTCCATACACGAGAATGTATATAAAATTAATGAAAAGCACATTCCATACATGACTTTATAAAATATATTCGAATTTTAAAACTTAAATATTTATAAAATTCGATATTGTTTCTTAATATGTTACTTTTGTACGAAAATTAAGTCACATAGCCTTGTAACCACGCATCCATGCATACGCACACACGTCAACCAACAATCGCAATACAGCTATTCTGGAAACATATCAACGATCATACCATCCATGATAACCCAATCATAATGGAGGAGGACGACGACGACGAAGAGGAAGAAGATGAGGAGGAGATATCATAAACCAGCTTCTTGGTGACATAAATAATCTTTCAGAATGTCTCTTCAAATGACATAGCACCATCGATCCATCAATCCATCAATGCAATCTAATCTAATGCAATCCATTCCAATCCATCAATCCACCGATCCATTAACCTCCAGCAATCCTCTACCTCAATCGAAATATTTCAATCGTTCCATGTATGCAGTCAACTATCGATTTTACTTTTATACTTAATAAATTAGATAAATATTCTGTATATAGATTTTTACATTTAAAGTTGTCAGGGATAAATGGATGTAATACACAAAAACAGTTATTTTTTAATAATAATTTATTATTATTTTGTAATATCATTTCCATTAGTAAGCAGATCATCACATCATCTAATATAACCCCGATACTTAAGTTCTTCTATGATCGAAACCACCTTATTCGTGTTCGAGAAATCACAGCATTTTTGAAGCTCAAGCAAATATCTGAGTCTTTCTAAGAGTTCATTCGAGTCTTCGGGAATTACATAGTCGGTGTTCTTGATGTATTCTGCCTTCCTCAAATTACTTGTCGAAGGAAACTCATTGTGGAAATATGTGGGAATGTCTAGAGAATCATCATCGTCTTTAACACTATCATTGTCGTAATGGTCGTCTTCACTTCCTGTTTCATACCCTATATTAAATTTGCTTTCTTTACATGTATTGTATGCACATCAGTAGTTATAGCTGATGTCCGTTTATTTTGAAGTTTGCGGACTTCACAGAATGTCTTGCAAGTGTATATTTTGCTGTAAGTCATTCTATCCATATTTAGCATTAACTGCTCCATCATAATCGTCTGCAGAATCAGTACCCATGGATGCAGCAAGAGGCACTAGCGAAATTACTTGCTGGCTCCCAATATATGAAACCTTGCAGACCTCAGTATGTTCCCTTCGATGAAGTTATTACCTTGCAAAAACTGCATGAGGTCATTGTCGTGATGATTCATCGCGAGCAAGGCATCTTCGTACAGACTGTTCTCTCACGCGGTCGAGCTTGGCAGTTTTTGCTAAAGGTCTTTTCGCAGAATCGGCACTGACGACAATCAGGTAGTGATTGTACAGGTCGTGGTTCCTAGTTAGTTGAGGTCAAAGGCAGGCCTTCGTATTCATAGTACATATTCGCAGTTTAGCGAGAGAATGCTTCCAAATCGACGTTAAATTCTCAACGTCTGAACAACTAAGGTATCAGTATATGCCAGCACTGTATACATGTTTCTCCCATAACTCGAATAAACCATCCGATATTTTCTCGATGTGGATCGCGACAACGCCATCGTCGTGGTCAAAGACAAGCATTCGTGTTCGCATGCCATCTTCCCGATATGGGAGGACTCTGAGTAAACCCCAAGTGTATCAAACAAATATACAGTTGAGACCAACCCATAAACAAACATCCATACCATCTGCTCTACCAACCCTCATCAAACAAAATATACCCACTATTTACTAGAATTTAAGCAGACCTTAGCCCATACTGACCTTACAAACTTATCATACAATTAAACCATTCTGCTCACACCATCGAAGCTACATTTTTGTCATACTGTCAAATAACCGAACATGTGATCAAGTCATACCAATCAACATAAAAGCTATTCCGACCATACACATAAACTAATTTCACTTAACCTAACTCCACCTAACCTGAGATAACCTAACCTAATCAACTTGAAAGAATGTTGAATATATTTTATTTCTCTACACGTCCCCTTAAACTAACCAACAGTCAAATTAAAAATTCCATCTGGTCACCTTCACTGTCCACTTTTTGTTGTAGGCTCCCCACACACGTGTAGGCCTCGGAAATTTTTTTAACTTAGTCACGTACATTGTGCCCCACCTCAGGACTTTGAATATTTTTCTATTTAGTTGCCTTGTGTAAAAACGCTCTGAAATACATACCTATCGGTTTTAACTAGTACTCCATCGGCAGCAGGAGAGCACAGAAGTCCTCATCAATGTTTATTTAGGTTATACATATCATCTTCCACAGTTGTCAACAATCTGGAACGAACCATTACCAGATTTAAACTCACCAAGCCAATACTCCCTTTATTTTTCAGTGTGACAGCTTACATTGTCAATGTGAAGAGCAGTAGTATAGAGTCTGACCTTCACGGTAACTGGAGGCAGCAAATCTCTCGAGAGGTTAGATCTCTCGAACAGTAGACGCGAGTACGGCCGACCAACTTGCAAAGGAGATGAAGGCGAAGGGTAGCGGAGGGTGAGACTAGTTATATCTTTGCTGCTAGGGGAGGTGCGTGTCGAGGACAAGACATTTGTTCCCAACCAGGCGACCTGATCACATTCACGTGGTATGACAACCTGCGAGGGTATTCGTACAAACCTTACAAATAGCAACTTTAAGTTCGCTACAGAATATATCTACTAAGCTATCGCAATACATAAAACATGCATAGATCTCGTCCATCACACATAACCCTATACAAACATCTCAACAGACAAATGACTGCCACTGATCGTTTTGTCAACGACTCATGCGAACCAACATTTCTAGGGATGAAACTAAATTTCTATTCTTCCTATACTTTCCACACACACAAACTGAATGTAGTAAATACATAAACCTTTATCGCTTGCTATTAGTCTGGTTTACTAAAACACACAAACCAATTATACCTTTCGTTAACATAACCACATACGAGGGAAGAATATATTATATCTAAAATTCAAGTTTTACACAAGTGTGTGGGGAGCCTATGACAAAAAGTGGACAGTGAAGGTGACTAAGTGGAATTTTTACATGGATTGGTAATTCGTTTAAGGGGATGCCTAGACAAATAAAATATATTGAAAATTCCTACAAGATGATTAGGTTAGGTTAGCTTAGGTTAGGTGGAGTTGTATGGTCGGTATACCTATTATGTTTATTTGTATGACCTAATCACATGTTCGGTTATTTTGACTTTATGACAAAAGTTTAGCTTCGGTGGTATGAGGAGAATGGTTTAAATGTGTGATTAGTTTTTAAGGTCAGTGTGGGCTGAGGTCTACTTGAATTCTAGTAAATCGTATGTATATTTCGTCTGATGATGGTTGGTAGATTAGATGGTATGGGTGCTAGTCAATGATTTGGTCTCAACAGTATATTTGCTTGATACACTAAGGGTTCACTCAGAGTGCTCCCATATAGGGAATATGAAATGCGAAAAACGAATGCTTGCCTTTGACCACGACGATCATGGTGTCGCGATTTACACAGAAAAAATATCGGATATTTTTTCGAGTTATGGGAGAATGTATATATACAGTACTGACATATGCTGATACCTTATTTTTTCAGAAGTTGAGAAGTTAACATCGATTTGGAAGTATTCTCTCGCTATACTGCGAAGATGAACTGTGAATACGAAGACCTGCCTTTGACCACAACTAACAAGGAACCACGACCTGTAGCATCGCTACCTGATTGTCGTCAGTGCCGATTCTGCGAAAAGATCTTTAGCAAAAGCTGCCATGCTCGACATCATGAGAGAACAGTCAGTACGAAGATACCTTTTCTCGGGATTAAGCATTACGACAATGACCGCATGCAGTTTGTTCAAGCTAATAAATATATTGAAAGAACATACCGAGATCGGCAAGGATTCGTCTATAGGGAGACAGTAAGTAATGTCGCCAATGCGTCTTGCTGCATCGATGGGTAGTGTTTCTGCAAATGATTATGACGGGGCAGTTATTGCTAAGTATGGAATGCGTGACTTACAGTGGGCAGCACAGTCGGTTTGCGTAAAATATACACTTGCAAGACATTCGCGTGAAGTCGGCGAACTTCCAAATAAACTGATGAGCATACAACAAAGACAAGGAATTGCCAATTTAATATAGAAGATGAAACAGGAATTGAAGACGACTACGAAGACCGTGATAGTGTTGAAGACGATGTTGATTCTCTCGATATTCCCAAATATTTCCATAATTAGTTTCCTTAGTCAAAAGATGTGAAGATCGCAAAAGACGACACGAACACAGACTACCTAATTCCCGAAGACCCAAATGGACTTTTAAGAAAGATTTAGATATTTACTTGAGCTTCAAAAATGTGGGGATTTCTCGAACATGAAAGAGGTGGTTTCGATCATAGAAGAACCTAAGAATCGGCTTTATATATGAAGTTGTGATTATCTGCTTACTTCTGAAAATGTAATTACAAAATAACAACAAATTATTATTAAAAAATAACAGTTTTTTTTTTGTGTTACATCCATTTATCCCTCACAACTTTATATGCAAAGATCAACATAGAGGATATTTATTTAATTAAAAATTAAAATCGATAGTTGACTGCATACATGGAAATATTGAAATATTGCGATTGGGGTGGAGGATTGCTTAAGGTTGATGTACCGGTGGATCGATGGATTGGACTGGATTGATAGAATGATGGAGGTAGATCATTAGAAGAGACATGCTGAAACATGCTTATTGTCATTAAGAAGCGTGTTTATGCTAAATCTTTCTCTAGTACGCTTGGGTTATCATGGATGGTATGTTGGGTGATATGTTTTTCAGAATATCTGTCTGGCGACTGTTAAGTGTATGACGAATGTTTTGGAATGTGTGTATGTGTATAATGCTTGAGTTAAAAGTTTGTGGTATGGTTGGTAAGTATAAGCGGTGTTGTTAAGTAGAACAAGTAGAATGGGTGTTAAGTTATGGGCTGGCCTCAGCTGTATAATTGCTGGCGTTATGATGGATATTGTGCTTGGGGGAGGTGAAGTTGAATTAAGATACTCTTTGGTGATAGGAGATGGGGTGTTGGTTGTTCTGGTATGACTTGAATTACATAATGGATGGTATGGGTGGTCATTTTCTATTCGAATGGTGTCGACCAGTAGAGTGGAAAGTATGAGTGGTGCATAAAATTCTTTGGTTATGTCAGTGTGAGTAACAAAGCACCTATATGTAAATACAATACTTAAAAATTACATAAGTAAAATCTGAATATAAATAAAAAAAATCTGAAAAATAACTCTGGGAAAGCGAAAGTATATATATATATATATATATATATATATATATATATATATATATACACACACACACACACACATGTATATATAGACACACACATATGCATAATGAAAATTTTAAGCTTTAAAATGGAAAACTTAAAAATAAAAATGTGTTTGCTGGCCTCTGTAATTCTGGTGTTGATCTGTAGAGCAGATGGTATGCATGAGTTTCAGTGGGTGGAACATTGAATGTTAAGGTGCCTGCTTGCGAGTATATAAGCAGTCGGGTTTATTAAATGGAGCTGTTTGACAGTAGCAGTCGTGTAACTTCGCAGAGAAGTATATATGGCCATGTATTTAGCAGCATATAAGAATATTATGGTCTCTACATGCTGGTGTAAAGATACTATGTGAATGGTGTGGAAAAATGTAAGGTTTATTTCTTATGTTCGTAGTCTGACAAATGTATATAAATTAATAAAATAATGTTTAATTTCTTGCTGGTGTGGTATCCTGACTGATATACAGAGAATATAATGGTGGTTGGTTTAGTCACATATACACACATTGGATAAAATCCTAGTAGGATAGTTATGCCTACGAAAAATAGTCGAGATAATAAATAATTAATATGGTGTAGTATTTAGTCTTGAAGAGAGAAGTACTGAGATGTAGCTGAATTTCCTTTGCTGCAATCTACATAAAATTTCAGTACAATTGAATAATAATACATTAAATTTAAAAATGGAATAATAAATAATTGTTTTAAATTCTATTATATTAATCCTGTATCGTAACCAGTCTGTTATAAACAGATCTCGCTAAAAAAAAAGGCACTTTGAAACAATTATAATTTAAGTTAACCACTATGCTTATAAAGGTCTTAGACATACATTCCTCGAGCTAGAAATGTTACTTGCGAACTGAATTTCGCATGACTGTCCTCCTCCTAAGAGTTCGCAAATTGTATTCAACTGTGTATGCATATATTCACATGTTTACAATCCCGACTTGCATTGCTACATAATTATTATTAAATGAATATATAAAAAATATTTTTATGGACCTTTATCATTTAGGCTCAGATTGAAAATAACGAAAGATTTGTAATACATTTGATTTTAAAAAGTTTTGAAAATGAAATACGATAAATTTAAACTGAAAAGTATCTGCAATAAATGTGGTCATGCGCAATCTATGGGCAAATTATATTCGCATAACGAAAAATTAAAAATGTTACTGTAGCTTTGCGAGGGAATTCGTCACTTTCGTTTGGATAACTAATATACAAAATTAAGGCATTTGCTCTTTCTCATGGGTTCAGTGGATTAGTGGTTAGTATGACTGACTTGTAACCCAAAGGGCCTGAGTCCGAATTCATTCGAGCTTGATTTTTTTGTTTTAAGTTTTACCAGCTCTAATGCGAAAATACGAAATTTACAAAATTTAAATAAATTAAACTGAATTTGCATTCAAAAGCATTTGAAATATATATTACTGTATTTTTCACAGATTTTTTCGGCTTTTTTCAAATCATAAATAAAATAAACTTAAATAATTCTTATTATTTATACATGTATCGCTTCATAGAATTCTGATTGGCAAGGCCAGCAAGCCAAATGCCTCACAGTCAATGGCCTCCCTTCCTCCATGTGGCACATGCTGATGAGGTCACTGTACTCTTAGCCTGTCACAGTTGGCTCGTGGACCTGTTGATGTATACGTGCATTCATACGTGCGTGGTCACAAGTCTGGGCGACTTAATTTTCGTACGAAAGTATAATATTAAAGAACAATATCGATTTTTGTAAAAACTAAAGTATTAAAATTCAAATATGTTTTAAAAATCCTGTATGTAATGGGCCTTAGAATAATTTTATATACCTTCTCATGTATGGAAAATTACTTTTTTTAGTTCGTAAATAAATATACACACTGACAATTCGTGCAACTATAGCAGGTGATGAAAGATCTATGTAGACGGTGGAGTGAAGCAAATGTGACTAATCAAACAAGTGTGAACAATTGGGCCGAACGAATGAGAGAGACAAGAGAGAAAGGAAAGAGAGAGACATAAGAGAAAGAGAGAAAAACTAAATAACACAAAATTGGGGGACACCGCGAAAACTATGGACTAATAGAGCGACAAGAGAGAAAGAGATGGAATGTTATAGTGAGAGAGAAAAGACAGAGAGAAAGAGATGGAATGAGAGAAAAAGAGATACACGAGAGAAGGGGAGAAAAAGACCGAATGAGGGAGACAAGAGAGAACGTGAGAGACAGCATGGAATGATACAGCATGAAAAAACGAGACAGAATGGTGGTTTGACATCACGATCATATGCGCCATGAAAATACGAGTCCAGTGATATATAACTCTTAATACTTATGCCTTAAATTTTTTTTAATTATAAATATATATTTAAATTTAAATAATAATTTACTGAAATAATTTTATTACGACGTCATGATCGTATGCGCCTTGGAAATACGTTTCCGGTGATATATAGAACTTATACTTATGGCTGTAATTTTTTAAATTATAGATATATATTTAAATTAAAAAAAAATAGTATTTAAAAATATTTTTTATTTTGTCGACTCCTTATTATGTAGGCTAAAGGAAATAAGGAAGAGAAGTAAGAAAGACAAATATGGAAAGACAACGAAAGAAAGGAAAGAAAGAATGCAAAAGATAAAAGTGGTGCCACTAGGAGAAAAACCCTCGGGAAGCAAGAGAATGAAAAAAATTACTAACTGGTTACAAACTTTGACGACCAATATGGTGGCGTACTTATTACAAAGATGGCGGAATCCAATATTAGGGATGCGTGACCGGAATGACAGAGCAGGAAATCCGGAATTCCGCTGGTGTTCTGTTGGACATATGATGAAATTGAATGCCTTGTACTGATTCCAATCTCAATGTCCTCCACCCCCTTGGTGTGCACGTGAGATCGCCTTTTGGCTCAAAGAGCTGGTCAAGCCTTCCTCATGCAAACAAAATACCAGTGAGAGATGCATATTCTACAGACCGCAGATGCCACGAAGTATATTCCGGACCTGTGACGCAATGCATCTGAAGGATGCACACAGGCAATGTTCGTCGACCGACAATGTTCTTCATGTTTCTCACATATGGAAATCAAGACTGGTTAATTGGGAATCGAATCTGATTCACTGTGGTAGGGGGCGTGCAACCTGCCAACTGCACAAATGGAAGGCTGAAGGATTTAGAGTGAACGATACTGGAAACCAAGGTTCCGAGTGGAGTTGTAGATGAGTACTGCCAGGCTGATAAATCGAATAGAAGATAAATTAGCCTTCTTAATGTAATTTCAAGTCCAGCTGATTTGTCGGTATTATGTCCTCGACTGAAAAGCTTATTTATGTTCGATGTAAACGTACAGATGGAGACACATTGGTTGATCGCGACCGATATTAGAAGTGTGAATGAATTTTAAAGTTCTGAGGCACGATTGTAGCCTGGCCGTTTGTTTTTGCATAAACTTAGTAGCGAGACCATTTTTACCACCTTCATTTTGCTGCCGGACATCGAGCTAATATGTGTACATTCATCCATTACAATATTCATTAAGGCGTTTTGCCCAGTCTTTCTATCAGATAATTCCGGTACTGGAAAGTTGGCTACCTACACCCACACATGTTGAATGACAATGGAAGCTGCATGAAAAACTGAATATTTTCTCATGTACCCGCGGACGAATGAACCGGGGCCCCTGCTCGTGATCTGTTGCGAGCTTTGATATTATGCTTTCTTTCACATGTTCACGACTACAGTTATTCCTGACAGAAACAAATGCATGGTGTATTTTTTCAGCATGTACACATGCTACCTTAATTGACTGTAGGGTACCGACTTCACTCGAATTGGTGCTTTGTAATGACATATTTGGGTGCGACCCTTCGTGATGTGTTATAGTGAAACACTACGGTTACGAGCCACTTCGTATGAATGATATTGTATTTTATAGGGCTTTTTAACGTCCCCGGTTTTATGCTTGAAAGGTTAGCAGGGGACGGCTTACATACTAACTTATTACCTAACTTAAATTAACACCCATGCCTTACACGGGATTCGAACACACAGCCTTCAGCACTCCAAATTGGTGGCGCACCAACCGACTGCGCCACGGGAGGTTGGCTACTTCGTATGAAACTTTATTTTTGATTATGGTGTGAATGGAGAGTGTAGCTGGAAATTGTTAATGCGGTGCTTCACATGCATGCACGTGAGCAGACTATGGTTACCTGACACCATGCATGTGCACACCTGTGACAAATTATGTGGAAGCACATACATAAGCATGCATGCAAAGTCTGGTATCAGATACATCACTGGTGCAGATATGTAAGATAGCACTTTGACAAGGATGCTTTGGGATATTACAATTTTCAATTCGCCACTAATTTTCCTTTCATTTTTGTCTTAAACTGTGTATAAAAACTTAAACCGTATTTTTTTTTGACATGGTATTGCAAATGTAAGATTTGAAAATTGTTTTCTTATAGCAATTAATTTACGACATTTATATGTTAACACCTATTCATATAAATTATGTAATTTTTTTGTTTGCAATCAATTCTTCAAATATAATGGAATGTTTTCCTAGGCGTATTTTTTAGAATACAGAAAAATGTGTATGTGTGTGTGTATATATATATATATATATATAATTCTGAAGCACTGTTTGGTATAATCAAACTTCCGATTTACTGGAATATTCTCTGTATGGACCTCGTCCTCCTGACCATATACCCAGTTCCTGTGGAAAAGTAGCATATTTAATGAATTACACAAATATTTCCATTAGTTAACATATTAAGAGAGGGTGAGACGAGGCGCCAAATGGTGCCTATAACTCGTTGTTCCCAATCTAGTAAACAGGAGTCACTGTTTTTATAAATACATATTGTTTTGTCTCCGTGTGTGAGAATTTTGACGAGACTGAGGATGTTAGTATTTAATCAGAGAGTTCAAATTCATCATTAAGTATTTCTTAATTATTAGAGTAGCTTGCATCGACTCTACTTAATGAAGCTTGACCTTCGGGACGAAATTTCCTTTGGCATCCCCAATTGCTGCTGATAGACCATGTGATGTGTCAGAAAGATTTATCGAATGGGATAGAGATTCCGATTTCGTGGAGTGGCCATCTCACATGTTATCTGGTTTCAGTAGCCTCAACAGGCAACAGTATTGTGTGCTGTGTAGGTGGCTCCATGTATTGTTACAAATAATGTGAACATAAGAGTTAGGTTACTGTTTTAAATGGCGTGTTGTAGTGCAAGTGTAATTGCAATTGGTATTTATTTATGTATAAGTGCGAATAAGTAATAATACAATATTAAAAGATATACGTGTCCCATTCGTTTGCTAAATATATTGTGTCAAATATTATATTTTTATTGAACTCACCTAAGGCCACCTACCCTTCCCAAACAGCAACTTATGTTGGCCCAATGGTTGGCATTTGATTGGAAAGGTTGGCAATCTATTGGGTTAGGAAACATATATCAATACAATATTGGCCCATTGTAATAAGCTAATCAAACATTTTTCCTCGAAAATTTAATGAGGTAATTTAGAAAAACTTTTATAAACACCTCATTATATAAAAAAATTTCAAAACAATTTTCCAAGAGAAATTTTTCAAAACTCTAAAACGTCGAGCTAAATGTTAGCAACAGGTTGGTAGACATAGTATTGGTAATGTGTAGGAGTATTAGGAATATGGGCGTTCTGTTGCAGCGGGATCAGGGAGTGGCTCGGTGGCTCAGCCGCCATAATCGATTTCGATCTTCCCACTCTGTCAATCTGGTCATGTGACCATCATCTTGGATTCCACCATATTTTAGCCAGTATGCCGCCTTCTTTGTAGCCAGTAGATCACAATCTTGGACCTGCCATTTTGGTAGCCAGTATGTCAATTTGTTATGCTCTATCATTCCATGTTGCATTTCTTGCATTTTAAGTGTTTTCTCCTAGTGACCCCCTTTTTTTCCTCTCTTACATTCCATATATTTATTCCCTTCCTTTCATCCTCTTCCTTCTCTCTCTCTCTGTTTCTCTCTTCCTTATCCTCTCTCTTTTTTCTTTCTCTCTTTCTTTCTTTTCTTCTCTCTCTCTTTCTCTCTTGTTTCACACATTCGCTTGTAATTTGTTTATACATTCGTTCAAACACCATCTTGATTTTTGTTTGTCATTTGTCTCTCACTTCATTCGACTGCCACATTTGTTTACATCAGCTGTTGCTAGAGGATGCCATCTTGGTTAAATTTGTTTATCATTTGTTTCCGACTGCTATCTTTGATTCTATAGTTGGTTGCTAGGAGCACTGATGTCGCCAGGCTGAAGCCGTAGACCACTCGGTTTATGGTGGCGTGCACTGGGACAAGGGTTTTTAAGTAGTTTATAGCTTGTGTATGTTGTCAAATAAATAGCACATCGTGATTAATGTTATTACATATTTAATAATTTTTTTACTATTCATATTTAACCTACATAATTTTTAAGTATTGTATTTTTATTATCATATAGTAATTTTTGACTTCCCAGGCTTATATAGACCAGCAATTCGTTTTTCTTCTAAATTTATTTTTTATTATTTAGGTTTAACTTACATATATTTAGAATTAACCATAACATTTTTAAGCACCTTTTTTCCGTATATTTTTTATTATTCAGATTTTTAACTTATATAATTTGTAAGTATTTTACTAACATATAATATGTTATTTTACTATCCTAGATTTATGTATTTTATTTACATATAGGGACTTTGTTACTAACGTTGAACTTAGAAAAAAAGTTTTACCCCTATGTTGAACATGGAATATTTCCTACCATGTAATACAATGCTAGAACTTGTAATTTTTTTTCCCACAAACCATCTCTTAACCTAACTTCACTTAACCCAACCTAAATTAACTCACATACTACTATCATGAACATATGTGGTCACGTAACCCCTTAAAATAATTTGGTTACATATGAAATACGGCCAATTGTCTTTAAGGGTCGACTATTATCAAACATCCCATAGTAATGAAATTAAACACAGCTTAAGAAAAAGTTCATTGTTTTTACAACCGAGCTGCATCGTGAAAACAATGCTTAAAATGCTAAATGCGGTTCATTTTTAATTGCAGCTATTATTATATAGTAATGACATTTAGAAAATGTCTGTCTTATATACAGAAAACAGAAAAAAAAAAATACTTTATAGGCAGGGAATACCAATTACCATGACTTAACGAATGACGAGTGTAAAAATTATATTATATCAAATTTTAATACTGCATTACGTACAGATGCGATCTACAGGTATTAAAAATTCCATGGTCGTTGTCGACAAGCCTTGACCTGTCCTAACGCCACTTTTGACATGTCACTGCCAGCACGTGTAGAGAAGCTGCTGCTCGCAAAAGATAATGTAGCATGTGTGCCTCCTCTGTGAGACAGCCTCCACGCCGCCCACGCTTGTTCTTTGTTCTGTGCAAAAGTGTGCAATGAAGTTCCAGTCTGTGGGACAGGTAGTGCTTACTTAGCCAGACTGTCTATTTGTGGGCAGATACTAACGTATCATGCAGTACCTGTACAGCATTTGCTTTCCTAATACACAAAAATCATATATAATATTATATAATTTAATTTTCTACTGATACTATCAAACTATCTCAAAATGCAAGCCATAAAATTCAGTGCGAAACTCCCACATTGTAAGTGTTCTTTGAGCTATATCATATAAACAAATAGTCTTAAAATTAAATGTGATTTTGGCCTAAAAACATTGTTTTAAAAATTAATTTCTGTACATCTTTAGATAGCTGAAGTGCTCGTAAAATCGTTTTCAACTGCTTGCCATAATATTTTGCATTATTAGAGAACAATATCTTTTATAATCAGTGTTCAGAAAACCATAAAAGTAATTGTAGGTAAAGCACTACTCTGAAAATCTCTTTCACGAATACAGTAGTAGGAACTGGAGATGCATATTACTTGAACAGATTACAGTAAAAATAATTCTGTTGGAAGCTGAGACCTTTAAGCTCTAATTTTCTATGGTGGAAGTCACATAACCACATGTGTAATTATTTTAAAATGATACATTTGTCCAGTCTCATTCAGTAACCCTTGGCAGTTTTGTATTGTATCACCTCCAATGTGTACCGGGCACGATTCCCAGCAGAGTTCTTATGGATGGTTTGATTGATCTTGAGCGGATTTCTCTGGTTTCTTAATTTCATGAACTAATTATTTTGCGGTAAAATTTTGTTATGTAAGGAACTTTTTTTCATTACTATGATTTTAACCACGGCAATTTTTTTCTCACAAATCCAAACATGAAGTGTTTACTATTTTACTAATATTTTTTCGTTAGCTAAAAATATTAAGGTAACTCTTTTAAAAAAATTAAAAATGCCTCATACTATCTTTTGCGCAAAATTTATTAGATAATGTACAACATGAGGAAAACAATTATACACACTTAAAAAATATATATTGTACACTGTTTGCAAGGCACTGTTCCCCAGCGAGTACTGATTTCTGTCGGTAATCAATGCAATGTTTAAAACTCTGTTTTCAGACCTTAATAATCCTATGGCTGCTAGTCAACTGCGATCGCACCAGACTTGACAAGTTTTCTTTTGTAACAATAATGTGAAATATTGTTTGTTTGGTCCTTCACCATTGTTGTTATACTTAAATATGCTTATTTGCTGTAAAGGAGTCAGAAAATCCAGTCTGCAAAAATCGAACGTTTCTTCCACCTCAGCGTACCTCTTGTCCACATGATGCGGATGCGGTCACTCAATATATCCAGAAACACTGATAACTTGAAACATTGGTTGTCATAGATGTGAGGATTGATTACGGCATGTTTGTGTTTTGTAAAGTCCGGAAGGTCAACATATGTCGATAGCTGTGAAGGTACTTCCTCCATGTTTCTTGGAGGAAGCCTCTTGCACCTATTAATATGCCTCCTTAAATCATCCATTCATGAAATCAACACATCACATTTTGAACACATGTGCCTTTTGGGGGGGGGGGAGGCAATTTGCACAGCTATGCCTCTCACGTCGTCAAGAATAGATGCTGCCCATGAAGGTATTTTCTCAGAAGCTACATTTATAATGTCGGAATGGTTCAGCAGAGGTGGTTGACCATACAGTTATTTCTGGAACAGACAGTGATGGTCAGGTTGGCGATACAGTTGCCTCAGCTAAAGAACTAGACGCCACTTCTGAAGTCCCCATGTCAAATATTTCAAAAAACCCTAAAAATTATAGTAGACACATAGGAACCACAGCCATAAATGCAAATGATATAACTGAAGAGGTAGAAGTCAATGGCACTGCTGGTACCACACATGAAAAGTTTATGGTGCTGTTGGTGTCATGTCTGAAGAAGTCCATGACATGGCCATGAATCCCATTAACTATGGAATATCTGAAGACACCAGAGACACTGTCTATGACGTAGACTGTAGATAATGTAGCATGTGTGCCTCCTCCGTGAAACAGCCGCCATGCCGCCCATGATGATTCAATTTTCACGACTACTGGTGTCAAACTAAGCCTTTCAGCTGGGCCCCTTACTGCTCATAATATATGCATATGCAACCCCTTTGATGTCATATTGACTTTCAGCCATTCATATTACACCATTTATACATTGTTCAGGCACCAGTCAGCCAATCACCGAATTGCTATGTGACTGCAGCTGGCCAACAGCATGCATGTACTGAGATATCACACACAGAGAGGGAAGCTGAACTTGTCCAGGTTTTAAAAAATGACAAGAGCAGTGTTAGAAGTTCTGAACCTGCATGGTGTCATGAAACTAGAGTATCCATGCGTACATGCTTTCACATCATTTTCACAATATCCATAATGTTGGCTAAATATGAAGTCTGCGCATAGTAATGTTAGCAGACCGCATCTGCACAAAGATAGCTATCTCCCACTCAGTGTTGTGTATAATAACAGACAAGAATAAAATGAATGCAAAGTTAGGTCAACAGACATCTATATCAAAAACAATACATGTATATATCCCCACTTAAAATATCATTGGTAAGTCCTATTTCAGATGCAGAAATTGTAGCGGGCAGAGAAATGCCACCATTTGACAAATACTCTTTCATTACACCATTTCAGCACCTTTCGACAAAATACACGTCCGGAAACTTCATCGGCTGGATCACGTTAGTGTAGAAACCACACACGGATGGGTACGTTGTTCAAATATTCGTTATTGTAGGTCCTCAGAGCATAGTTGTGTATACGTCGCATACAAAACAGTTCGGGGCTCAAATTCGCTGTAAACCCTTTCTCGAAGATGCATTTTTTTTGGAGAAGCGCAACAGGTCTCCAACCTTAGCTTTAGGCTCATATGGATCCTTCCTCTTCGGAATAGCATACACCGTCCAAACAAGGGTGTTATCCTTGACATCTTCAGGCTTCATTCGAGTGCTCGAGTGCACTGTAGAATTATACTCGTAGACGAGATTTGGCAGTAGCTCAAGCCACTTTTAGTTTCCGTTCATTGCGAAATGCTTCCATATCTTGACATTCATAGTCCTGTTGTACCTCTCAGCGATTAGAAGATTCGAGTTAACTGTACGTGGAATAATGATATATGTTATGTTTCTTCATCATGGCCTTGAACTTTACATAGTACAATTACTTTCCCTAGTTGGATTGCAAATTGGTCGGGATAAATCCTTCGCACAATACATTTGCCATGGGATTGGTGATGTCACGTTCATTTCTATATTTGAGTAGCCTGGCCTAGGCGAATTTGCTATATTCATCGATGACTGTCAACATGTACTTGTATACCTTGTTGACTCGAACATATGGTATAATCTTGACGTTGTCGGCTTGAAACAGGTTGTTCATCCCACAAATCATGACCTTGCGATGGTGGTAGTTTTCCCTGGTGGCCGCATGCAGTTCATGGGCGATTTCCATCCGGCTCATTGTATGTAGCGTCCCTCCTTCAGTTATTCGATGATGGATATAATATCGTTGGTGTGCGAGTAATTTCTAACCCTTTGCGAAGCGATCAGTAGCCGTAGTCTATCAACCAGTTCGTTCGGGTCGTCCCAAAACACGTAATCGATATTCTTGTCACTGTGTATCTTCTTCAGACTGTCCCCACTTTTCAGTGCCAGGCCACTGAAGAGGTCTGTGAGAATGTAGTTTTTTTTGTGATCTTTGTCCTTATAAGCACCAGTCTTGGGACTGTTATCTTTGTAAACATATGCGTGAGTTCGAGAAACGTTTTGTATTTCAGCAAGTCAAATTCTGTCAACTCCCTGGGCTCCTTGTGAAATAGAAGTTCGTAATGCCCTGGGGTTCCACATGTCTTGTATTCCCTAACTCGGATGATATCACCTGGTCGAAACTCTTTATAAGCACAGAGGAACCATTTATCATTATGCCTGTAAATACAGTGCATCGTATAATTTTTATGATATGTGTATGACCATAGGTATCGTCGAACCAGAGCATTAGATATCAGGGCTTTCTTCCGTATTATTTCTTATGTGGCAAATCCACAGCGTATCCATCGTCCCGATATGACTGTAAACCACGTTTTCGCTTCTTTACAGGTTCAGCTGTATCATCGACTTCAGTCTTCATGGCTACATTTGCTTTATCGATCTCCGTGAGTACCCCGAGACAATGAGTAATAGACTTAAACATTTCTTCATTTATAATTTGGCATTAAATTTCAGCTCTTTTGGCGAGCAAATACTTTGAGAGAACAGACATTGTTCTGAATATGCTACTGTTGCACTATTTTAGAGGTTTAGTCACGAGTCTTCACCGAAATACATTCAATCTTGCCCAGGCACTTGGTGCAAACATGCTATATGTCCCAGCTGCAATTTTAAATCTGCATTTTCGCTGCGAGTTAGTTATGCTCTATGGAATCTTTGAGCACTTTTAGTTTTTCTTCATTGTGTGCAGATGCCACAATCAATCACACGGTAATTTGCTTTTTAATACTCATTACATGCTCGTCCATGACCACTATGTCGCATACGATCTCGGTCTTTACACGATCCATCTTCGTCCTGAACTCAGACAAGTAAGTGCGAAAGAATTTGCTCTGAACGGCCAACATATTGCATAATTCCGAGATGAAGCAATTACCAGTTTCGAGGACGAAATGTTTAGTAGCAGCATCATCGTATCATGTGGGTTCGCCAATGTTTCGAATTTTTCTTCTACCAGCAGTACAAGTTTAATTGTTTCGTTGTATGAGACAACCTCCATCTTTGTCTTGGTCAAGTTGCAGCTTGATACTACTATGCCCGAATTTCGATATGCTGTAACTCTTTCTCGATGGCCGATGCTAAACTGATCGTGATCGTATCTGTGTCGTCACCTGCCATTATATAGAGGCCAGTCTTTTACTCTCGTCAAAAATCCGTACTTATCTTTTCTAAATAAAGCGCACAGACCCTTGAACTCTGAAAGCATCATGTCCATATTGACATGATCATCGTAAACATAACATAAATTCATATCGTCCATACAAAACAGCACCAACACATTATCATTGTCGCGAAGCAGTTGTTTAGGTATGTACATATAAGTTTGGCCAAGGTACACGCAGTCCACATTCGCGTGGCGCCCCAATGTTAAAGTACTCTTGAATGCAAGTCTGTTTCTCGCATGCAATGTAATCAAAGACATATATCGAGTTTGGTAGTGCTTCACTCGATGGTACCACCTTCGCATTATAGCTGTAAGGAAAATAACCAATGCCTTCCCCAGCTGGCAGTACTAGTGGCAATCGCCGGTATTTCGATTGCTGGAGCGATTTGGAGAACAGGTACACATTCTCGAACCAAAGAATATTTGGTTCTTCCCGCAGGGTAAGTAGGGCACATATCTTGCCGGAACCTGATGGTCCTGTAATGATGCACCTCACTGTATTTGGGAATAGGCTTCCATGTCGCGATTCGTGGAAAATATATTTATCTTCTCAATGAACGTGTATACTTAAAGTAACATCTTGCTCGATAATACTTATGTTACTGCTGCAATCTTTTGGAGATATGGATCGATGGAGCAAGAAGCGATGGATCAATGGAACGATGGATCTTTTGGTGTGCCGGATCGATGGAGCAACGAATCGATGTAGCAATGGATCGATGGAGCTGATTGTAGTTGCAGAGAACCAGTGCTGCAAATTTTATCATGCTTGTATAAAGCATCGCTCTGATAAAACTGCCTCTGGCAGAATTTGCATTCGAAAGTCACGCTAGAATTTTTCAATCCACAGATCGTTATTTCATGTCATTAATTCTGCAAAGCTGTGAATGATTTCCTGTAGAAGTTACACGGTAGATGCATCATTGGCATTTTACGTCCATACTCTTCCAAGTCTAGAATGATCCTGAAACGAAAATTTATAAAAGGGGCGTATTTACAGTTTTCTCACTCAGTTCGCTGTGATTCTCGAAGAAGTAAGACCATATCTGGAAGTGGGATAATCGATACGCTGATCGAAAATCTACCGTTCGAGCTGCACACTCCCAGATACAGATTATGCAGGCTGGGAACCAAGCTAGTCAAAAGTCTGTCCCTTGGTGACACAGGCATCAACACACTGGACGAGGCGTGGAAGCAACACAAGTATCTGCAAGCCAGACACCAGGCAAACAAGATACTTGTACAGAAGGCCGACGAAATGAGAAAATCATAAGACACCAGGCTGGGAGAGAAAATAGCAAAGTGGGGCATTTCTATACACGATGGAGGCCAACATGAAGATGGGTATGGTTGCAAAGAGTAAGCAGAAGGCGCAAGTGAAATGAAAGCATTGACAAAAGGAAGAAAATCATGCAAGGCCAAGTATACTTCTACTAGCGGATTTTTTCTATTGCCTTTTCCTGCACTTGGGGCCCTCGGAGGCCTAATCGGAGACACGAGTGGTATCGTCCGAGCTGTCAACACAGGATTGAACGAACAGCATCAGTTGTCCAAGGCACAAAGAAACACTGAAAATGAGGAATCAATAGCAATATAAAAAAACAGCCAAGGCCTCTACCTATGGCCATAGCCAGTAGGAGATGATAGTGTACAAAAGCGATGCAGCAGGAGGAAGTGCTAATGGAATCTCTGCCAACACGACCGCTCACGAACATGGCTTTGGAAAGGTTTGCATTCAAATTGAAGATACATAAGTTAAGAGCAGTGTTCATGTGAGATTCTCTGCCCCTAACCCCAAGTGACACGAATGAAGTGGACACAACAGCCGGGCCCGGTAAGCACTGGGTAACTTATGTCAAATGTGGAAAATATGCCGACTACTACAGCAGTTTTGGGAATTTGCATCCTCCACCAGAAATGCAACTGTAGATGAAAAATGTCTAACTGGCTTACAACTACGAGATTGACCAGATACCGAACATGTGGAACTGCCGGTACTTGTGTCTTCGCTTCCTGGTTCGCTCGTACAAGTAATTGTATAAAAATTGCTACATGTTGACCAGAAACCGTCAGTCATGTCGATAACGCTTACCTTGACAGGTCGCAATACTGAGCTGCATGCTGTACATTTTCCTCCATTCGACCTGGAGAGGGAATGGTGTACAGGTTTGGTCGATTTTTAAACCTACAATGCGATACCGAATATTGATGAGAAATCTGCAAGATGCATCACGTGAAAAGTGGTAAAGTTTCCCATGTGGTGAAGCGACCAATATACTCTTACGAATTAGACGACACTGCAAGGTACATCGTAGATTCGCTGTCTCCCGACACAGAATTCGAACTAACTGGAATTTCAAATAAGGAGAAAGATTTGATTCGTTCGGGCACATTCAGGCTTCTGGCTGTGGATCTGTGGATCGGGAGCCATCTTGAATTCCCAATTTTCCCCTCAAAATCGCTTCTTTTAAACGAAACATCACTTCATAAATCAATTATTTTACCCAAATTTTCCCTTTTTTCGTTAACAATTTACAGTTATTCCCTTAAAAATTTCCCATTTTTCTCTCAAAACATCCATGTGCCATAACATCCAGAAGTGAGGCGAAGAAAGGCAATTATCGAGCAATTCTAAAGATTTGTGAGGATTGTTATTGCTTCTAGATTAAACCATGAGGTATCTGAGATGCTGATAAGATAAAATAATTATACAAATATTTTTAAAATTTAAATATAATTAAAAATTAAAGACTTAAGTATTAAGTATTATATATCACCGGACTCGTCTTTTCAAGGTGTATACAATCATGATGTCATACCACCATTATGGCTTATTTTTTCGTGCCGTATCATTACATGTTTACTTCAGCCCTTTCTTTCTCTTGTCTCTCTTATTCCATATCATTCTATCTTTATTTTCTCTTTCTATTCCTCTTTTTCTTTCTGTTTATCTCTATCTCTCTCTTTCTCTTTTGTTTACCCAATTACTCACATTTTTTTCTCTCATTCCATCTCTTTCGTTTATCTCATGTTTTTGTTATTTTGTTCTTTCACTTCCATTCCATCTTAACTTTCTCTTTCCATCTCTTTCTCTCTTATGTTTCACATTAGTTCGACACCGCCTTCTACATAGTTCCTTCATCGCCTGTTAGAGTGCGAGAATCGCCAGTGTATATATTTATTTACGAATTTAAACGGTAATTTTCCATACAGGAGAAACTATATACAAAATTATCGTAAAGTACAGTCCAGGCAGGATTTTGTAAAAACTATTCGAATTTTAATACTTTAAGAATTAATTAAACCGATATTTTTGAAAACAATCAATATTTTCTTGAAATATTTTGCTTTATTCAGTTTATTTTTTACTTTTGTACGAAAATAACATCGCCTAGCCTTGTAACCACGCACGCACACACACGCTGACAATTTCGCGAGGCAGATGTACCAGCTGTGATAGGCTAAGAGTGCAGTGGCATCGGTATGTAATGCGCGGGCAAGAGGCGGACAGTGTTAATTGTCCCGAGAGAAGTGAGTGCGAACTATCCACGAACGCTCGTGTCTCTCTGTAGGGTTGTCAAAAAATGATCATATATCTAGGAATCGATACATTTATAGGTAAGTAGAATAATTTAAAATTTTATTTTATTTCCCATTTGAAAATATGTCGAAAAATCTTTAAATAATACAATTTAATATATCAAAAATGTATTTCAATGTAAAATCGGTTAAAAAAATTTTAATTATGTAAATTACACAGTTTGCCATCAGAGCTACTAACATTTAAAACAGAAAAAAAATCCAATGCTGAGACGAGATTCGAACTAAATACCGCTGGATTAAGAGCCTAAACATGCTAATCACATACCGAACAAAGTAATTAAAAGTGGTAGATAAGTGTAAAAATTTGATTAATATGTTAACAATGTCGTCATACTTCTATTCAATCAGATCATATATGGCTTATGATCACTAATAGTTTGAAGTTGTTTTTGTTTATTTGAAGGCAAGTGATGTACTATATATAACATCTCGCAATTTTTTCAGTGAGGGTCGGAATATTAAATTATATTATGTGTATATATCCACAGTGATAGTTTTTATATAAACTATTTTTAAAACAGTCGGGCTGTAAGCAAGCGAATATTTATAGTCATATGTGAATATAATTTGTGAACTATTAAAATCATGCTTGTGAATTTCAGTTTTGGAAAAATAATTTCTGGCTCGAATAATTTATTTGTTTCAGCCGCTTCAAAGCACTGTTTTAACAGGATCTGTTTACAATGACATGACAAAAGTCATGGGATAGCACTATGTAATTAACGACTCGTGGTGGTACCACAGCCGAGCGACGTTGCATGGCCTAAACCGGTCTCAGTTGTGAACAAGTGGTCGTGTCATTCAGATAGATGGTTGTTTACATGCTATTGGTAAGGTGACGTGAGTTATCAGAGTTCGAATAGGGCATGATTGTGGGTGCCATATGGATGGGACATTAAATTTCACGTGTGTACTGGGAATATCAAAATGAAGGCATTATGATCCACTGTGGATAACGGAGTGGCCGTCCAAAGTTACTTGATGATCGCGACCGGCGGAGATTGGGTAGAATTGTTCATGCTAACAGAGCAAGAACACTTGATCAAGTCATAGCCACATTCAATGTTGGAGGAGTCAGGAATTTATCTAGCAGACATGTGCAATTTGCATTAGCTTCCATTGGATATGGAAGCAGAATATATACCAGAGAGCCCCTGTTAACAGCATGACACCGGGAACACATGCCACATCGAGTTACTGCACTCTGACGGCAACCTTCATGGTTGCACCCGGCCGGAGCATCCCGATGGTACCCTTCCAGACGACACCTGACCGGAGCACTCAGACGGTACCCTTCCAGGTGGCGACGTCCTTCCAGGGTCCCCAGTCGCCGACCTTTCGTGGCTTCCAGATGGGTGAGTTGACTACATCTGACAGCACCATCACTGAGGGTTCACTGCTGCTGGAAGCTGTAAACATTCCGCAGCGAGAACGTGGATCGACCGAAATGACTCGTTTACATGTGTAATCAACAACACCAACAGAGACTCACAGAGTGACGAACTCGCCTGTGCCGATACGATACTCGCCAGTCTCTGATATTGATCCTACCAATGACGAAATATGGGAGGGCATGTGGTCTCCACTGCCTCTCGATGCTATCACACCTCCCCTTCAACCCGATGGTGATGAGATTCTACAGTGTTTAAATAACTTTGAAACAATATTACTCGCGTTACGTAACGATGTTGCCGATGTGAACCTAGAGCTGTCTAACTGTGTGCGTGTTCTTACAGAGGTGAAATGTAACATGGAACGACTTGTAAAACCATTTCTACCGACCGAGAATCTTCATTCCAATCGAGACATTTATACGAATGTAAAACGAATGCAATTTTTAAGAGAGAAAGACACGTATATATATAATTTTTTAATTTAGTATGTTATTTGTATGTGTTTTTAAAGTTCAATACAAGTACGTGTTATTTATCTAATACTATTTGTGTGTGTTTAGTATTATATTGTTTTGTCCCTGTGTAAACAGAAACGTAAGTAAGTTTTTTTTAGTAAATAATATGTATACATTGCACTTGCTTTTCCCTTGGAGAACGGGACAAGTATGCGCAATAGTATTTTTTGTTAAACAGTTCTTATTACCTACAATCTTTAAAAAACAAATTTACTCTTATATTGACCGCACCTTTTTCTTATTACAATAAATAGCCATTTAAAGAGGTGGCATTCACTTAAAATAAAATTGCACACTGCACGATGGAACCGGCCTATATTAACTAACACATGCAAGTGTGTGTGGAGACGGAAGGGGAACAAGAATGCTGACAGAGAGAGAGGAAGTGTTTGCATGGCAACCTTCAATCTGCCACACGACGCAAAGACGGCACCCGACTCTTCCTATATCGCTTGCATGCGGCAGCAGCAGCGGTAGAGATAATTTGCCATTTGTTTAAACATGATTTTTACTACAAATATATAGATACATCATACTTGTACATATAAAAGAATTGAAAGACAATAATATAAATACATACTTTTACATCGTATATATAAATACATCATACTTGTATGCAAAAAAGAATTAAAAGATAATAGTATAAATACATACATACTTTTATATTGTATATATAGATAAATCACACTTGTACACAAAAAAGAATTAAAAGAGTATAATATAAATACATACATACTTTTACATCGTATATATATATATATATATATATATATATATATATATATATATATATATATATATATACATACATATATATATATTTGCACACACATCATTCTTGTACACAAAATATAATTGAAAGAAAAATATATAAATACATAAGTACATCGTACTTGCAAAAATTTAAAGACAATTACATATACATGTATTTGCACACAAACCACTTCAAAAGAAAATAATTTTTTACACAATAGACATATTTACTGACAAACTTGGTAAATATGAATATTACAAAATTAATATATATTTAACGAATATTTTACTGGAAAATAAATTATGGGTAAAAATGATTTCCCTTATACCTAAGATACTTTTCTTTCCCCTCCATACTATTAATCATGTACAGCATCATGTTTCAGCTGAACACAAAACAAATTACGGGGGAATGGGAGATTTTCATCACTTTGCTTCTTCTATAGATAGAGCAAAGCTGGTATGCGCAAGCACACACAAGCACCTCTAGCCATGGGTTAGAAGGTGTTGTAACCTCCAAAGTGTGCCACGCACCGTCACACCGCTCCGAACATACATTAAAGAATTTTGTCACTTTTTTAAATTTCGTGAATAATTTCGCAATTTTCGCTGTCGTACTTGGTGTGCGTCTATCGTCCACAATTTATTTTTTCATATTTCCAATGTTTGTGGGGAACTTTGTTTGGGGACGGCACATATGAACCGCGCAATCGTCACTAGCACAATTTTGCACTGTCAATTCAAACACCTTACCATGGATTATTCTTCTTTCGAGGAGGAGGAAATGAACATATTCGTCACATTTCTCCACTGTCATGGTAGCTGATGGCTAGTCTGTGTAGGTTACGCCGTGCAGTAGAGGATATATACCTGCGTATTGTTTCTCTGGATTAAACGTGTCACCTGGACGCTCTCCATCGTTCCGAGAAGACTTGGTGAAAGGTCTCGGTATCGAGCCTAGGTGCACTTCGCATGCATAAGGCGTGCAGTTGGAGGTCCAGTCCGGAAATCCATGCCTTTCACAACGTGGTTACGCCCATCGTATTTCTCCAGCCATTTACACGTTATTATTTTTATTTTCTCCGAGCAGTTTGTACAATACACATTCATGCATTCTTGTCTTGCTTACGCAAATGTAGCAATTTTGTTTTACCAACTCCTCCAGTGAACAGGGAAGCGTAGAGTCGGGGCATAAATTGTACACGTAACAGTTTTTGTATTCGCACGTTAGTGTGTTCAGCATGTAACAGCCTTCGAACTCATCGTAGCAGCATAGCCAGTGAATTGTTCCGTCGCAAAATTGAATTTGCAGAACCCATCTAGCATCTCGAAAACTGATGCGTGGGTACTGACAATTTAGTTCACTCTATTTGCTCGTGTCTTTTGACTTGAATGGCGAAAATTCGGCGACTACCACTTCTTCGATGTCGCTGTCTTCGAAGTCTGAGCTGATGGGGCTCTCTGCGAAACTGGGTGAGAATACACTATATCCTGTGGGCTGGTACGAGTTTACTAATGGATGCGTGTTGACTTGTGGTAGCAGGTTTCCTGATGATCATGGGTTCGTGCCCGTATACGAAGTTGCTCCTCGTGCCAATATTGTACGTATGAGCTGAAGAATATTTCCTCCAGTACCTTCTGCATTGCTGAGGGTTTCTTCTGTACTTGATGACATGCATACCGTAACATACGTTTGACACTTACACGTTCAGAAATTATCATCAGGCTCTCCTCTCTAAATAGCGAGGTGCAACTATTTCCCGGAGGCTCTTGAGGATCTGTCTTATAAAGCCAATCGTAGATATTGGAGGGGGTGAAACGGCGGTGGTAGAGGGTAGCCGACTAAGCTCTGAATGTTTGGGTCGACCAGAGGTGGTGGAAGGGGTGGCACGAATATGACTAATTGGCTAATGAGGAACATTGGTTCGAGCGAAATGTGTGTAATTAGCCAATCAGATAGATTGGCGGTGGTAGAACGGATGTGACTAATTGTTCGACCAGGTGCATCCGATTGGTCGAACGAAGTTTTCAGAAAATACCCGAGTCAATCATCCAATCGGGAGGGTTGTCACGTGGTGAGAATGGAGCAAAGGTGACTAATTAGCAAGTGAGAAACATTGGTGGGGTGGAGGGGATGGAACAAAGGTGACTAATTAGCCAATGAGAAACATGGGCGGGGGTGGAGGGGATGGAGCGATGCGACTAATTAACCAATGAGAAACATTGGTGGGGATCGAACAGAGGTGAGTAATTGGTGGAATGGAGGTGGTGGAACGGGTTGTACGAATGTGACTGATTGGCCAATGAGAATCATTGGCGGTGTATTTGTGCACTTAAATATATATTGTAAGGCTGGAGTGGTGGTAAGTCGAATGAATTTGGCCGAACGGGCATGAGAGAGGCAGTAACATACATTAGTTTTTTTCAGTAAAAATTTCTAAAGATTTTTTTAAATAAAAAATTTGTTAGGGAAATTTTTATGGGAAAAAGGGGGGAAATGGCCGACTTTTTAATAAAGAAATCTTTCAAACAAATTTTTCAAATAAAAAATTTGTTGAGGGTAAGTTTTGGGGACACATGGGAAATTTCGAGGTAAAAATAGGGGAAATGCCATGGTGTTAAATACTTTTTAATGAAAAATTTTTTTAATTTTAATTTATAAAATTAAATTTTAATATTTTTTTAAATTTTCAGACCATTTTGTAATAAAAATTTTATTAAATATTTTTAATTTTATAATTTATATATTTTTTTTGATTTTTTTTTTTTAATTTTTTGTTACGATGTTTTAATAATTATTATTTTTTTTGTGATTTTTCTGTTTTGGGTCAGAGGTCACCGGGGTCAAGGTCATGGTCACGGGTCAAAGGTAAAGATCAAGGTCAATTACATCAAATATGGTGGATGGAGACGTAACAACATAGCGGCTCCCTCAGCTCCGGCTCCAATCCCCGATCCCCTTGCACGTCAACATACTATTTTATACTACTTCCGATAATGTTCACTGCGAGACTTTATGTACAATGATATTCCTTGTGGACAACGGATTCATAGAGCGTACTACTACTCTATGTTGTGACTGAGTAATATACATATCGCCGAGCACAAATTCTAAAACCTGATTGGTTTTTTTTTTATGTGAAAACTACTGAGTCTGTTTAAGTACAGAAAATGTCAAATTATTTTTTTGCTACTCTTCGGACAAATTAAATCTTCAAAACAATCTCTGTGTTAAGATCGAGTAACTTTCTAGCCAACTTTATAAAGGAAAGGAAAGATTATGTAATCCCTTTCCTGTCTGTGTGTCTGTCTGTGGTTGTGTGTGTGGTCCATAAAAAGGATGAACGCGGAAACAAAATTTCACCAAACTCGGTGTACATATACTATTTAGTAATGATATTTGACTTTTATAGTTCTCAACCATTCGAGATGGTTACTCCAAAGTGGCGGTCGTTTTAAAATTATGATGACGTTCCGTGACCTATCTCAGTAACCATATAACTGATTTTAAGAAAAATGTGTATGTTTGAAATGCCGCATTCACACATTGAGTTTATTTATGACATTGTTGTTGGTATACCATTTTGGAAGATAGAATTACAGAAAGAAATTTAGCCTGTACATTATGAATCAAGAACTACTCAACCGAATCTCGCTATATTTGGCACGTAAGTAATTATATGGAATACCATGTAGACCTAAACGTAAACGATTAAAATTGCTTAGGCATTTATTTATAAAATGGCTAGAATACAAACTTTTTTGTTTATTCGGTTCATATACCACATCGTTCGACCAATTTCGGCCAAATTTTGTATCATGAAAATATCCATCAGAAGCACTCAATACAATAATATATAATATTTTTTTGTCAGCCTTTTTGTAAGATTTCTCCGGACGAATTAATTCAGTTTTAGTGTCATATCTCGGGAAAATAACCAACCGATTCTTTCAAAATTTTGCAAACAAGTAGTAGCAGGTGATGTAAACGGGTACTTTTTAACAACGCTAGACCCTTCAAAATCGCGGTCACGTATCCATTTTAGATAAGTATGTTAAATCACCGAACCATGTGACCAATTCTAACTTAACTTGGCATGCTTGCATAACACATAGAAATAAAGGTTTCATGCCATATCTCGAGAAACAATTGTTTATTGTTACCAAATTTGACAAACCATCAATACTGCAGCAGCTGATGTAAATCGGTATATTTTAAGTAGACTGCTGAAATTTATTTCAAAATTTCAGCAGTATAGCGATTTAACTTAGTATGGTTTGCCGTAAAAACCATGTAACTAATACCAATTTAATTTTGTATGCGAGCAGTATCTATTACAATAATCAAATCTTTCTCTACAGTGCCTCATTTCTCGGCCAATTTATAAGAGAGCCCCGTATGAAGAAAGAGAGTTTTTTCTGTCATATCTCAGGAAGAAAACCAATACATTCCTACCTAATTTGACGAAAAATGTTTTCTTTGGTAGGCCATATTAGTTTGTATGTTTTAATTATGACAGACAATTATTTTCCGAATGGCGGCTATAATAACACATGGTTAGTGAGGTATATGTACAAAACTGTAAGCGATTTTAACTTAACAATTTTTATTGTATATATGACCATTATAGGATGCGCTACTACATAACATTTTTGTCTTCCATTTGCGAAGATCGTTACATGAAATGAATTGAGGTTTATTGTCATACCTGGAAGACCTGCAGGATCTATACACCAATGCTCATTAAATTTTACGCACAAGTTGTTCTACAGTAGGGTATGTAACAAACATGATTTATGTACGGTGGGCCTTTTTATAACGGCGTTAATATAAATTATTCAAGGTTAGAAAGTTACATATATTAAACCTTTCACTCAATTTAACAAAAAATGTTACACCTACAGTACTCATTATGAACATCAATTATGCATTAAGAGATCATCTTTTGCCGTCTTTTGTGCAAAATATTGCCGGGTGAGAATTTTTAACATGTTATCATATTTTCGGAACAATTAAAATAAATTCCACCAAATTTTGAGACTAGTAGTGGAGCAGAATACCGTGTAAACATTCATGTTTAAAGTGGGATTACACTTTGTGTTTAAAAATGGCTGCAATATAAATACTAAAGTAAGTTTCTCATATTTTAAAGAATTAAACCTGATTCAGCGAAACTTTTTATGATGACAGTATCTATTAAAACCATCGTGTACACTGTACACAACCATTTTAGGCAATTTTGTAAGATCACACCAAGGAGAAAATACATTTTTGTGACATCTCAGGGACCAATGAACCTATTTCCAATAATCTCTTCATTCAAGTGGCACTACGGTAGGCCATGTAAACTTACTTGTTTTAAGTGGCTTGAGCATTTATTTTCAAGATGACGGCCATGTAATTATTGCAGGTTGGAGAACCCCATTCACCAAAACATTAAGTGGGTACTCCGAAACTGACCTCCGTAATGCACTTGATAGCACGCTGTTTTATGCTACAAGGTTTTCTCGGTTCCAGTCCCGGGTAATGCACGTGCGTATTTGTAATTGTCCCATTTGTGTTGCATATGTTTCTCGTTTGATTTCTAATGATACTCCTGTGAACGAGAAGTTATGGCCTGTCAACCAGGTAAGCTTTGAAGACATTAATTAATATTTATTGTTTGCACCCATGTAGAGGAAATTAAGCTAATTAGTTATATCAGGAACGTCTTGTTTAATGTTTGATAGAGCTTTAAACTATTGCAAGTAAGCTTCAATTCGAAGTAGTTCGCTAGGCCAACAAATTAAAAGCAGTTTCATAAATTGCAATTCACAATTTATTTGCTTATTCTTTTTACTGTTATGTGGCTTCTGTTGAAAAATTTACTTATTCGTATAAAGTCGGTTCTGAAAGAAGGCTCAATACTTATGCAGTTACGCAAATGTTAAGCTGCAGGCTGCCCGTATCTACTTGTGATGTTAACATAGGTAAGGGCGGCTGGCTCTAACAAGGAGAGGTCCTCGTCTGGTAGATTAAACTTACGGTGCAAAAATATGAAAAAAATAAATGCATCATTCGACTATTTTCGAGAATAAATGTTTCAAACATTTTCATGGTACCTTGAATTTTCCACAGTGTTGCACATCAGTCAGTTGGTCATTAGGATATAGAAGTAGTGGTCTAACTTTGGGAGCATAACTTCCTGGTTGGATTCTTTTATGTGCTAAAAGGAAATAAGTGAATTATTCTATAGGCTATTCTCGGTAAATTGAGCATTTTTAAAGCCCTTTCGTTTGGAATGATAGTCAAAAAATATATTTTATTTTAGCCTTAGATTTCTGAAATGCGATGGAGTACACATTCTGTGTTTATTACTTAGAGGCCAATATTTATTTTAAAAGGCTAGAAAGGGAAAAAAATGGCTGAACGGGAAAAGTAACTAGGGCATGAAAAGTGCTCACAATACCGTGAACAGCCTTAATCGCAGTGTTGACACGTTGCTCTATGAAATGTATTCAGGAATAACCTCTTCAAAACCCAAATTATCAGATATTACTTCACTGTCTGACGCCGATATTACCAGAAAAAAGCGTTAAATTAACTGCCTTTATTAAACTATAAACGCACCGCAAGACATTTACATCAGCGAAAAAATACGGGAATGTACTGCTGACACGAATAAATACGACTTTTTAATAGGCTACTTAAGACGTCCAATATTCTTCTCGTCCAAACTATCTTGGGACATTTCGCGCCTACGTACCTTTCATATCAGAAAAGGTAGCCATTTCTACTGCAAAAACAAGACCGTAGCATTAAAACGACTACATCTGCGATGGTTCATCACTTCACTTATAGTTAGTGCTACCATTCATGTTTTCTTCACCGCACTTTCTGAATCTAACCGTTGTAAAATCACACTAGTTGTAGCATGCCTGCCTGTATTTTAGATAAATAGTATATGGCAAACATTTACTATTGTAAGTAATATTAGAGAAATATATTTTTAATTCAGGAAACGTTTACTTATACATGACGGAACTGAACTCTACCGACACACTTCGGCAGGCGATTCCTCATCAAAAAATAGGTAAAAAACATATATATGTATATATATATCTGGATACTACAGTATTACACTACGAAATACAAAGCATAAAAAGATGGGCTCCAGTATCAACCCCCATCCATCAAAATTGAGGGGTTAGCAGAACATTTGTGCAAATAAAAATGTAACTGTGTTACTTTGTTTGTAGTTTCCTGTGGATTTATAATTTACGATACATGGTGAACAAAAATCCCAGCCATTGTTTTTAAGCTAACTACCGCCGTTTTCGAGAAATTAATTCATACCGATGAATGTCACTAGGGGAGGAGAAAGAACAATGGTGAAATTACATGCTGGTGAAGTGGTTGTGCCCCGAAAAAAAAAAAAAAAAGGCCAATGTTAACGTCTGCAATGTTTCCCAGATACAAATATTCGTGTCGACCCCACCGGGAATCGAGTCCGACTCGCCGTGGTGGGAGACGAGCAGTCTGGCCACTGCGCCACCACGGGTCCTAGGTGCATATCAGAGATAGTTTGTTGGGTTAGGTATAGATAACACGTGACACACGACATGTTCCACCATTGCATGTTGTCATTAAAAATAACAACATCATGCACCAACAGCAAATATGTTGCTATGGGCCAGACGTTGAGATTCATTGTTGGAACATTATGATTTAATTGATGGGAAACGCGGCATTAAGCTTAAAAACACAAGAAGGGATTTTATTTCGCCTTGTACAGTACAATACAAATCCACAGGAAAAAACAAATAAAGTAATTTGCCATGTTCCACTCACTAATGTGTACATATATGAAATTAAAATTTTCAGCAATGCATGAACTCAGTGAATATTGCCGCATTTAAAATAAAATAATTATCTTCAGGCTTTATACCTGAACGCTACGAGTTATTTGGGACGTAGGTGCAACATGTTGTCTCTCTACTTAACAAACATTACGATAAATATGTACCGTTTATTTACTTATTTAAATACCTGTATTATTCCATTTACGGTTGATTTTATTTTATAGTTAAGAGTGCAGCCTAACTTATATTGTCCATAGTAGTATGACTATGGCGACTTTGGCGGAAGGCCGTGGGGCGTCGGATTGGGATTCGCCTGGCCTCCATCTTGTTACGTCACCCGTCCGATATCTTTTTCCACTTTCTTCACTTAAAATTTCCCTTTTCCCCTCAAAATCGACCAAAATACCATAGAAATTTCCATTTTTCCCGGAGCAGGTGATAGGAATCAGTGACTCAAGGGTCAGGGATCAGCGACTCCGGTCACAGGGATCAGCAACTCCTAGCCAGACAGGATACCGACATCACTGACCCAGGGGTCAGGAGAGCAGGACCTTGACCTTTGACCCAAAAAATCCAAATAATTTGAAAAATTCCGAATAATTTTTTTAAAAATTGCAAAAATTAAAAAATTATAACAAATTTATAAAAGAATTTATTAATAAAAACTCTAATTTAAAAATCGTTTAAAATGTTATAAAAGAATTTATTATTAAAAAATTTAATTTAAAAATGGTTAGGAAATTATAAAAATATATTAAATGAATTTTTATAAAATTTTATTTTAAAAATATATTTTCATTAAAAATCCTTTAATGCTGGCAGCCATTTTCACCTTTTTTCGATCAAAATTTCCCGTTTTCCCTAAAAAAATTCCCTTAATAATTTTTAATTTTAATAAATCGTTTAACAATTTTAATTTAAAAACTTACATTTCCAGAGCTCTCCCTTAACACTAACAATTACTCACCTCTGTTCGAATACAGCAGACGACTGAAAACCTCGCCTCCACTCCCCTCACATACACTCATTCCACCATCTTGATTTTTTCATTCGTAATTTGTTTACATACTACTGGAGGCAGCCATCTTTGTTTATACATTACTGGAGGTCACCATCTTTGTTTATATGTTACTGCAGATTTACACTCGCGTTCGCTCGACTGCCATCTTTGTGTATATGTTCTGGAGGTGGCCATATTTGTTTTTTTCGTACATCATTAGTTTATATCTGTTACTGGAGGCGACCATATTTTTTTTTTTCGTACATCATTTGTTTATATATGTGACTGGAAGCTGCCATGTTGGGAGGCTGCCATCTTGCTAGATGCAGTCCTCCATGTTTTTTGTCATTTGTTTTATAGTTTGTGTCTCACTTTTGTGCGACAACCCGATTATGCCACCATATACAGGCCTGTACCGAATGGTGACATTGACCATTCCTGCAAAGTATTGCCATTTATTTATTCATTATTGTTATATATAAAGTGGGAAAAGTTTTGTTTGAAAGAAAACAGAGCATATCTTTTGTGGCATAACATTTACTGTACACATGATAAAATATTAAGGCTTATTAATCTTCGACGTTCACTGCTCGATGTCCGCCTCGCCGACCCAGGAATTGTAGCGGGGAAGGGAAACCCCACCACTTGAATCTGACGAGTACCAGTCGACGCATCGTATTGCAGCCCGTTTCCTTTAGTTCTTCGATGATTGAAACTATCTCGTTTGGTGTGGGAGTAATTTCCAACACTTTGCGAAACACCAGTAGCTGCAACCTATCCACCAGCTCGTTCGGGTCGTCCCAGAATACATAGTCAATTGTCTTGCCGTCGTCTATCTTCTTCATACCTTCACCACTTTTCAATGATAGGCCGCTGAAGAGTTCTGTTAGAATGTCAATATTTTCGTGATCTTCATCCTTCATCCTGTCTCAGGATCGTTGTCTTGGTAAAGTGGGTGCGTGAGTTAGAGCAAAGTGTTGTATTCCAGGAGTTCGGAGTCTGTAAACTCCCTGGGCTCATTGCGAAATAGAAGTTCGTATAGTCCGAGGGTTTCATGGACCGTGTAATTGCCAACTCGGATACTCCCACATGGTAGAAACTCTATTTCATCAGCACCGAGGAACCATTTATCATTATGCCTTTATACAATGTCCGTCGTATCAGTATTACGATATGTATACGATCGTAAGTACCGTCGTGCCAAAGCATTAGATTTCTGGGTTCTCCTCCTTACTTTCTTCATGTGTGGCATATCCGTATCCGATCCAGCATCCTGATCTGACTGTACTTCATCATGCTTTCGCTTCTTCAAAGGCTTAGCGGTATTGTCGATTTCGGACTTTACAGCTTCGGATGCTCCATAGCTCTCCCTGAGTACATCGAGACGATGAGTAATGAGCTTAAAAATGTCTTCATTTATACGGTGGCGTGAAATTTTGGCTGTATTGGCGAGCAAATACTTTGAGCGGACAGTCTGAATCACCCGATGAAGTTCGCTAGCAATGTCCGCCATCATACTAAGTAAAAATTCTAACTGTCACTCTCTTTAATAGGTTTAAAAGCGAGTCTCCGCCAACATACTTTCGATCTTCCTCAGACGTTCGCTGTAATTTTGAATCTCTTTTTTCGTGGCGAGGTGGGAAATCGAGTTATCGAATGTACGTGTCACATATCCATTCAGGTTTTTCAGATTCTCTTTATTTTGTGCAGATGCTACATTCAATCTGTAAATAATTTGCCTTAGAATATTCGTCACATGCTCGCTCATGGCCACCATATCGCGGACGATCGCCGTTTGCACACGCCCCATCTTCGCTCCGAGCTCGGACAGGTAGTTTCGAAGGAATGCATTTTGTTCAGCCAACATTCTGCGCAGTTCCAAGATGATGTCATTACTAGTTTCGAGGAAGAAATGTTTAGTAGCAGCATCCCCAGATTTTCGGGTTCACCAACATTTCGAATTATTCTTCTACCAGCATCACAAGTTCCATCGCCTCCTGGTACGAAACAACCACTATTGTTGTCTTTATGATGGCGTATCTTGAGGCTACTCTGCCCGAAATTCGATATACTGTAACTCATTCTCAACGGCTGATGATGAACTGATCGAACTGCGCCTGTACCTCTCATTATATAAGGGTCAGTCCTTTACAATTGTCAAAAATTCGTATTTATCTTTCCAGCACAAACCACATATATGTTTGAAATCTGATAATGTAATGTCCGTATTTACATTATCATCGTAAACATGTTGCAAATTCGTGTCGTCCATGCGAAACAGTACCAACACATTAGCATTATCGTGAAGCATCTGTATTGGTATGCGCGAATAAGTCTGGCCGAGGTATACGCAATCCACGCATGCATGACATCCCATGCTAAAGTACTCTTGAATATAAGTTTGTTTTTTGCAGGCGATCTCGTCGAAGACAAATATTGAGTTTCGTAGTGCTTCGTTCGGACGTACGACAGTTTCATTATCACTGGTTGGGAAATAACCAGTGCCTTCCACGGCCTGTACTAACCATACCAATCGTTGATATTTCGATTGCTGGAGCGATTTTGTGTAAATGTATACGTTCTCGAACTAGACCATTCTCTTCTTCCAGCAAGCTCAGTAGGATGCATGTTTGCCCACAATTTGATGGTCCCGCGATGATGCACCTCACAGTATTCGGAAATAGGCTTCCATGCCACAATTCGTGCAAGATATCATCTTCGGCGTGAATGCGTATGGGTAGGTTAATATATCGCTTGATAATACGTATATTCACACTGCAATATTCTGGTGGTGATGACGATGGTGGCAGTGGTGGTGGCGGTAGCGGTGGTGCAGTGGTGGCGGTGGCGGCAGTGGCAGCAGTGGCGGAAGTGGCAATGGTGGTGGTGGGGGTGTCAACAGTAGTGGTGAGGGTGGTGGCGTTGGCGGTGATGGTGGTGGAGAACCAATGCTGCAAATTTTAGAATGTCTCTTTAAAGTACCACTTCGAGACAACAGCTTCTGACAGAATTCGCACCGGAATGTCATATTGGAATATGTGATACTTCCGTCCTGTTCCAAGTCTAGACTGATACTGATACTAAAATGTCTAAACGGAGTATATTTAAACTTTTCTCGCTCAGTTCACCACGGTGGACTTTTTCCATTGCTTTTGCCTCCACTCGCAGCCCTTGGAGGCCTGATCGGAGCCACGAGTGGTATCGCCCGAGCCATCAACACAGCATCGAACAAATGGAAGCAGTTGACAGAGGCACAAAGACACAATGCAAGTATGGAAGCTATCGCCATGGGTAAAAAAATGGGCAAGGCCTCTGCCTAAGATCATAGCCAGTAGGAGGTGGAAATGTGCAAAAGCAGTGCAGCAGGAAGAAACATTAATGAAATCTCTACCGAAACGAGCACTCACAAATGTGGATTTGGATCTGTTTGCACTCAAATTGAAAATACCTCATTTTCACGCAGTGTTTATGGGAGATATTTTGCCCGCTAAACCCAAGAGAGAAGAATGAGCTGTAATTAATCTGGATACGACAGCATGGGCCTGGCACGCACTGAGTACCCTACGTAAAAATGGTAAACACACAGACTATTATGACAATTTTGGGAATTTGCACCCAGCACCCGAATTGTGCAAGTACCTGAAAAATTGTCATCTAACTTACAATAACGAAACGTAGCAGCTGCCTAACATGTGGAACTGCGGACATTTGTGCCTTATATTCCTGGTTGGCTCGTACAAGAAATTGTATACAAAGGCTATACACCACAAGGAAACCATCAGTCATGTCTATAACACTTACCTTTATGGGTCGGAGCTCCGAGCTGCATGCGGTACATTTTCCGCCACTCGACCTGGAGGGGGAATGGAGCATAGCCCTTGTCCATTTTAAAACTTACAATGTGATACCGAAAACTGATGAAAAAAACTACAAACTTTACCTCGCAAAAAGTGGTAATGTTTCCCATGCAGTTTCACTGGCCGTTGGTTCTTATGAAATAGACGATATTGCAAGGTACATTGAAGATTCGCTACCCCCCGAAACTGAATTCGAACTGCATGGGAATCCCAATACTCTGAAAAGTGTTATCAGATGCAACGAAGATATCGACTTTACGAAACCAGATACCATTGCAGTATGCTGGGGTACGAGCCGCACATCTATGAAGCTGGTAAAACACATGTGTCCTCGCACCCTGTAAATATTTTGCCAATCAATGTGATACAAATAACCTGCTATTTGGTGAGAGGCACATACCTCAATGACAGGCCAAGCAATGTGCTGGACGATTTTTCACCAATGGCCCCTCCAGGTTATAAACTGGTCAAGCTTCATTAACGTTCCAGTCGTCGTGAAGACCACCTCGTTGGTGGTCTTGACAGTCGTCGACCAGCATGGCGATTTGGTGAACTTTCGAAAGAAAGAGATTACCCTACGCCTGCATTTGTGAAGATGGGCATAAGATTTACACCACACAGAATATATAAAAGTATGTGTGATGCAAAACCTACCATCAGTACGTCTCAGGTCCCCAAGCAGTTAACATGTGCAAAACCTACCATCTCAGTATGTCACAGGTCACCAAGTAGTTGGCACATGCTAGCGAGACTATCCTCTGCAGTCTCGGCTACGAGGTAGATCGCCATGGATGATTTCCTAAACTACGAAGAGCCAACCATTTTCGACGACAGCGTAGTGAAGGTGGGACTTCATGCGTACCAGCACATGCCAAATAGAAAATGTCAAAATATTTTTGAATAGAGAAAGCTACCCGTATGAAGACATAAACACAATTTTTGCAAATCACCAGTACATGCTGGCATATCACATGTATGCTCAATTCCAAACTGCATATTATGGATGCACCCAATCCCCGATATTAAGCCCTGATACGTTCCAGAGTTTGGCCCCGCTCATGGTATTCGATTTGATTAAACAGAACGAGCATATTATCTCCAATGTGATCGACTACAGGATCGAATTCACTTCACGACCGGCTTGTATCTTACAATTGCCGAGACAGGACCGTCAAAATACTGCCATGAGCGCAGCTGAATGTTTGCACAATGTAACAGTTTACTCGTCTTCGAACATCGCAAGCTTCAAATGGTGGGTCTTCCCTGCCCTCTACAATTCCTGGGTCGCCGAGGCGGACATCGAGCTGTGAACGTCGAAGAAGATCAATAAACCTGTATATTTTATTATGTGTACAGTAAATTTTATATAAAAAACGATATGCTGTTTTTTATTTCAAACAGAAAACCTTTTCCGCTATATATATATATATATATAACAATAAAATGTAATAAATACATGTAAGTACGTTGCAGGAATGGTCAATGTCACCATTCGGTACAAGCCTATATCAGGTGGCATAATCGGGTTGTCGCACAAAAGTAAGACACAAACTATAAAACAAATGACAAAAAACATGGAGGACTGCATCTAGCAAGATGGCTGCCTCCCAACATGGCAGCCTCCAGTAACATATATAAACAAATGATGTACGAAAAAATTAATATGGTCGCCTCCTGTTACAAATATAAAATAATGATGTACGACAAAAACAAATATGGCCAACTCCAATAACATATACACAAAGATGGTAGTCGAGCGAACGCGAGAGTCAATCTGCAGTAACATATAAACAAAGATGGTGACCTCCAGAAATGTATAAACAAAGTTGGCTGCCTCTTGTAGCATGTAAACAAATGACGAATGAAAAATCAAGATGGCAGAATAAGTATATGTGAGGGAAGTGGAGTCGAGGGAGTCAGTAGTCTGCTGGATTCGAACAGAGGTGAGTAATTTTTGGTGCGGAAACGAATTTTTTATAAAAAAATTTTAAGGGAATTTTTGAGGGAAAACGGGAAATTTCGAGGGAAAAAAAGGGACAAATGGCTGCCGGTGTTAAAGCTTTTTAATTGAGAAATATTTTAAAAATAAAATGTTACAAAATATAAATTTTTAATATTTTTTTTGTAAATTTTTAAAGCAATTTCGAAATTAAATTCTTTAATAATAATTTTTTATATTTTTAAATCAATTTTTATATCTTTCTAATTTTTGTGAACTTTTCGGAAATTTTTGAATGATTTGGATTTTTTGGATCAAAGGTCAAGGTCCAGCTCTCCTGACCCTTGGGTCACTGATCCCAGTCTCCTGTCTGACTCGGAGTCACTAATCCCTGTGACCGGATTCGCTGATCCCTAACCCTGGAGTCACTGATTTCTCTCACCTCTCTGGGAAAAATGGAAATTTTTGTATGGAAAGAAGGAAAATTTTTAAGGAGAACGGGAAAATTTTAGTGTATTTTGGTCGATTTTGAGGGAAAAGGGAAAATGTCGAGAGAAAAAAGGGAAAAAATATGGCGGACGGCAGACGTAACAAGATGGCGGCCAGGTGAATCCGAATCCGACGCCCCACGCCCTTGCGCCAAAGTCGCCATAATCGTACTACTGTCCATTCGTCTTTATTTCCGGGAGACAAATGACAGAAAATGTGCTAGTTTAAAAGTGTGAACAAACGACAGAGCGAAAGTAAAAACTAAACCACGAAAACCAAAAACAACACAACTCTGTCCCTATATTTATTGGCGATGAGTATCACGTGGTACATAGTAACGTATCACACGAAAGCTTGACGTTGACAAGCTTTTCTTTACGCGAACCTACACTCTAAATTCGAATCAGTGGAAATCACTGATTCACAGTGAAATTCAACTACTCTAATCAGTGAAAATGGCTACTCTTAAAATCATTGGAAACCCAATGATTCTTTAAGTGAAAAATTTTCACTGATTGAATTAGTGACGTAAAACAATTTCACAGATTGAATAAGTGACGGCCGAGTACAGTGGCGAATTAAATATAGCTTTTAGTGAATGTATGCAAATAATTTCGTGAAATAAACATATTTACGATAGTTTACTATTTACAGTGTTCAATTTACCGTTATATAAAAAAATGTTTAAAAATCGCAGGTAGCCGGGATTGAACTCGTGCATCCTTCGACTTTAGGACGTTGCTTTACCATCGGAGCTACCGCACCAAATTATATAAAGGGAGAAAAATGCATGTTTTATCAATCCGCTGCGAAATTGTGTAGTTTGAAGTTGTGTGCATCATACTTTTCGCGTTTGATTTGATTATTGGGACCGTTAGGATTGTTAAAACGAATAGTATGGGACTTTCCACTGAATCATGTTCGGCGAACACGACGTCACTCCTGACGTCACGGGTGGCATGCATGCAGGATAGCGGTCTGTGGAAAAGCCTTATTTGCTGTGCGTCCTGCACATGAGAGAGGATCCGTCTAGAGGCGATCCTCCAGGTAGTTGTGCGCATACATGAATAATGCCGACGGAAAAACCCTTTGTTGGGATTATGAGTGGAAAATGGGATACAATTATACCTGTCTTTGGTTAGACCTGTAATCACATATGCTGCCCCTGCATGGGCTTACTAAGCTCCCACTCACGTAAATTCATTACAAGTGGTGCAGAACAAATGCCTCATATTGGCTGCGTATGAACCACGTTATATTCCCATCAGAAACTTGCATGCAGAACTCAAACAAGAACTGCTGCAAGATGTAATTCTCAAGCAGGCCCACACCTTTTGTAAATGTGTTAACGGACATACCAATTCTCTCATCACTGTCATAGGGGACTATAATATCGATGAGACCCAAAGCTATAAGCGACCCAAGTCGCTTCTAGCCTACAGCCCCCCTTAGCCCTGCGTGTAACACACTGCCTTGCCAATTATTATAGACCCTGCACAGCTTTTTATATATAAACAGCAGTTTAACCTGATCAGTCCCGAAGGGACAGCTCAGCCTAGCTTAATTAACTATACGACTTCACTTTAAAAATTTTATTTATGATATCATAGGTTAACATAGACTTAACCTCTCATTCCAGGCAGTTGCTAGTATGTTTGGCCCTGCGCTGCAGCTAATTCCATGGCCGCCTCTGCCAAGAGGTAGACGTTTACAGCGTCGTGTTGTTTGATGCTTTAATTGGTAAGAGACCTCCCCGTTATTATAAGTCAATTTCCCCCTCCTTTCCCCTTCCCAAAGAAGCTCAGTGCACTTACAGCATACGGCCGTAGATATGCACTGTCACAGCCTATGGCTATAAAGACTGGCCGCTGTGAGGTAGCACAGCATTATTTTAGATACATATGTCCCTGAGGACATATACAACTATAGGCTATATTAAGGATATTATTATAGGTCAGTTAGGCTAGCGTAATATGTCTTCTCATCCACAGGTCCTTACCATCTTTTAATGTTCTAGTAAAAACCATTAAGAGACAGTCCTGCTTACACTTACTGGCACCTCACGTTCTTTCCTTTAGTTTTCAGGTTCATAGAAGTGATCGGAAGGGGGGGGGGGAGGCCCAATAGCGTCACTTATCCTACCAGAGAGGCGCCTAAAACACCTCTCTGGTTACTGCCGTCATCAAGTTCAAAATAAACAAAGCTCCCGCCCCCTCTCTACTAGTATTTCCAACCATATTAACTAAGAGCATGTTTTCCAAGCACTCTGTCTCCTGTAGCATTCTATTTAATTAAATTTAATGCATGCAATAATATTTGGATTTTTTCTTCTCTCTCGCAAGGGTTTTTACGTCTCTCTTGAAAGTTTTTCCCTTGCTCTTCATAGTTAAGACTAGCTCTAAGTACACTTAGGGAGGTAGCCATGGTCCCAAAGTGCAGGCCATGGCTGCCCAATCCCTCTTTGCCGCGATGCATGTCTCCTTGCATGATTTTCATTCCTAATAGGTATAAGGGGTTAGCCCTGAGACGCAATAAAATCCCGCCCTACGTTCTGGCCATAACTTTACATAACACTTAGAATAAGGTAGTTTAGAAAAAAAAAGACGCACAGTGGAAACAGCGTTCGCACAGTGCCGGTCGTTTCCAAGACGGGCCGGGCCTTCCCCCCACCGGTACCTCGGACAATTGTACGTTACGTCTGCATGCCATTGCTGTAGACTTCTCATGCCACTTTCTGGCTCCCAACATTTTCTATAAAATATGGCAAAACTATTCCCCCCCCCCCCCCGCCCCCCAAATTGCTGTTGTTTCCCCAACAACCTGATTCGGCGAGGATAGTCCGGAATATTGTATACTACAAGTAAATAAAATCGTAAGTCACTCATATTCAACGATAACTCATAATATGTCTGAAAGTTAACTTAAACATTTTTTAAGCTCACATGCTCAAAGTTCACTTAAAATATTATTCAAAATTATTTAATTATATTTATTGAATCCTCTATTACTACGGATAGGAAAAATTTGCGACTTCATTTCAGGACAAGACAGATTTCAAATGTGTGTACCGCTTTGCAATTGGATTAGAGTTTATTAGACACGCCCTGGACGACTCCACGCCAATAGCCGACTTTCAAGGGAACAAGAAGTGAATCCCGCACGCACTGTCAAATGTGGGGGAACACTGGGGCAACAGCCAATGAGCAAAAATCTGAGGTTTGACTATACAAAGGATTGTGGAGTCTTAGCCTACAGGTCATTGAACTCGCGAAATTTTCCTATCCCTATCGATGACGTTACTTGGACGTCATAATTACAGCCATTTTGTCTTCCAAGCCATTTAATAACTCGAATTCCTGCAATGTTTTTCTTAATAACTTATTCTCTGTTTTCTTGGATCAAACTCTTCAACTAGCACTCCGAATCATTTAACCAGTATAAATATAAAGTATTCTGCCATAATAGAGTAGCTATTTAACGAGCATTCAAAAAGCAAAAGTACTTGCATACATTTATTTCATACAAATAAAATATATCATGTTAGAAAATAAACGTTTGTTTCTTTCTGAAAAGTCATTTTCGTGTATTGCATGGTTTGCAGTGGTTAAAAAAAAAAAAAAAAAATTTGAACATATAGGTATATTTTAACTGAAATATTTTTTTGTGTGTATGTTTTAATTTTAGTATTTATTGAATACAACTGCATGTAAGAAAAGCATTTCAAAACTCTGAATTATTCTGTTTTATTTAATTCAATAAATAGAACTGCATGAGTAATCAATAATTTGAACTCATCTAATGAATTTATTAAAACACTTTATAGTGTTAAATGGCTTTTAGAGTGTTACTTACACACAAAAGATTCGTGATATTATTTAAATTTATTATACACTAACACTTGCGGAAAAATGCAGATTCCTAGGCTTCCCTGCAGTATATCGATTGTTACAAACTACCTTGAAAGTGTATTGTCAAGTTGGAGATATTTGACAGAGCTTCTTAGTTGTAATCGAACCATGGTAAAACACTCGTTCAGCATGCACATGTATGGGAAATATTTCTGGAGTATTAATTTGTCGATTATTCGCAGTTTATTACATGTAATATTTCAGTACCTATACATCTAAAAAAATATTTTCACTATTGTTACGAATACTACGGAAAATTTTATTTTTGCAACATATAATTGTATATTAAAAGCACTAAAAATATAAATAATGATTCCTAGATTCAACGTGCAAAAGTTATCAAAAAAAGTTTTCCATCACATCACTACAGCTTCGTTGGACTGTCTGTTGTACGGCAAGCTAGAAGCCTAATTCCACACATTTACAAACTTTATATACTTGAAGACAGGAGAAAATGTATTTCAATCGATGCTCTCAGTAACGTGAAGTGTTTACGAATGAAGGAATAAACGATAACCACGTGCAAATCACTGGCATTCCCTTATAACTTATCCTACATATATCATAAAAACAATAAATATTAACTATTATATAGAAACCTCTATAGAGTGAATTTATTTTGCAGCTGTTTTAATGCTGTCGATAACAGTAGACCTAGTTTTTGGTTGTTTATTTATTGAGCAAATACAGTATAGAGTCTAATCTTTGGAATAGTGGCATATAAACATTTTGTTTGAAAATACATGCATATGGCAACTGTTTATTGTGATCAGTTTAAATCCCCTTGGACCTCGGACACCAGTTAACACGATCTGTAGTCGCTGTGAAATAGCAGTTATAGATCTACGATTGTCAAATTATCAAATTATCTAGTTCGCAGCGATTGTTATCAAATGTATTGATTATGTTGCGACCATTTGCATTTCTAACATTTTCAAAGTCGGTGGTTTGTTAAAGTTGTGCTTTGTAGTTATGAATAAAAGTGGTTTCATTTATAGCGCGTCATTTCAGTGGGCGTGAGCATATAACAATACCCTACTGTACAGTAGCTACCTACAGAAATTTTTCTGATTGTAGATACAGTGGATTACGTTTTCGCAGATTTCCAGCAGATCTCCTTTGCTCTAGAAGTTGGTTTCAAGCTAATAAAACAACATAAGCTGCTGTAACGCCTGCATATATTTCCAGCTCCCGATTCATGTCGCCGACTGACAAGGATACACGCCTGTACTACAGTATCTGCTCGGCTGGGAGACACGCACAGTGGAAATGCCTTCTGTGCGTCACTCAGGTAGATGCTCCTCCTCCACCACGAGCATGAGCGGGCCTTCCTTCGCGCGCACGCGGGTCGCGCTTAGTTTAACCTGCAGTGGAAAAGGCCTGGTCGTGAGGAGGCGGACGTCGTCCCGGCGGACCCACTAAGCACGTGACGTCACCTTGTGCGTGCGGACACGCACCACTGGAAAGCCAGCTTTCATGTGCTCTTATTACCTCGTCAAATGCCGTTTTGAAAGACGAAACACATTTTAGAAAGTATTTTATATTAATTTTATTGGTTTACTCATAGTTACTTCACTCGATACATGTTGTTTAACGGCCATTTTAAACGACATTAGACGGCCAATTAAACAAGCAGTTTCACTAATACATGAATCAAAAATAAACCACTGAGAAGCAGTGGAAAAAATGACTGACGAATCAGTAGGAAATGTCACTAAATCAATCAGTGAAGGAAATATGGCATTTTTTCACTGGATCATCAGTTAACTTCACTAAAGTGACTGTTGTAGCAGTCAGAAACGTTTGACTGATTGGAACAGTGAATTTCTCACTATTTCATATTAAGTGTGTTCGTTTTAAATGAAACGTACGTAATAGGTATTATTGAAGCACACCAGTCACTTTGTAGGTGGCTTATATGAACCTGTTTTGCTTGTGACGTGTTATGTGAAACGTGAAGTCACCGTAATCCTAGCGTCGAAGGGCTTACGTCTTAGCGAACATTTTTGCATCTCCCAGGAGTTTCATTCTGGCGGTTATTGCAATCTAGTTATTTTCAAAGTTGGAATAAATAACGAATGCCAAACTCCCGCAAACCTGTCTTAGCCGAATAATAGCTATAACACAGACAGATAGGTACAACTTAATTTATAAAGTGTTCATTTCTGAAATGCAACTGAATATTTACGACAATATTTGATGCTCTATATCACTTGCTTGCGTGATGCATCGTATTATGGCTCCAAAAATGGACACGTTCCACTTACACGTGAAATAGTTACGTGATGCGTGATACGTGAAACGTAAAGAATTTCCGTGCATAATGACGTTTATTTGGAGATATGGTCGCCATATTCGATTTCTATATTTTTGTGATTTCTAACGTTTTGCATCATCTAACTTTGTTGGGGCATAGATAATTGTTTCATCATATTTTAGAGGCAATCGTCGTTTGACTTTTTGTAGTCTTACTACTATTGTTTCTCAGAAGGTAATGAATATTCACTTTCCATTTGTTTCACAAAGTAAAGAAATAAAAGTGCTTCATTGATATGACAGCTATTGAACAAACTGAGTGAGATAGCTACTATTTTTTTTCAAAGTAGACATTTATGTAATGAATTATGGATAGCCTATTTTTTACGACTCGAGACTGGTAACATCGAAATGATTGCTATCGGTCTCCTTCGAAGCTCCAGCCTGCCTGGTGTCTGAACTACGTCACAGTATGTTAGCAATTCACGTTTTGCTCCCCAACTATTCAACGTGCTTCAAGTGTACTGATCTACGAACAGAACCCGCACTTCAAACGAAGGCTGTTGAGTGCTGTCAAGATGTCACACGCATTAGAAACACCATTTTGAGTCCTTAAAATGTGGGGGGAAAAAAAAACTTTTTCAAAGCGTAGTACCTCAAAATATACGCGTCACTTACATACGGAACTACTCAAGGGCTCTGTATGAAAACTTCCTACAGAATTTCCACCAATAAAATAATAGCTGGCTGCCATATATGAAGGCCAAACCTGGCTTCCCCGTCAGCCCGAAGAACGACTTGCTAGAAGAATGAAGACATTGGAGGAAACAGGAGTACTCCGAGGGCACCGGTGGTGTCCTCGCCATACTCCCGCCCCCCCTCAAACGCTTACGCAGATTCCCCTCTCGTAAAACCTCGCCCGCTGGAGTACTCCGATCGAACCAGAGACATTAATGACGACAGACATCCATCTAAAGCCTGTATAACGTTGCTCTGTTCGAGTAATAATAATCTTTAATGTCTTTGCTGAGGCCGTGTTAATAATTGTATTTAAAGTAACTGGAGAGGAACTGAAAAGACACGGTCTGGAAACCGCTCAGTCATTTGTCTGGTACAGAAATGAAAATTGGTAGGGGAAAACCGCCACATAATAGCTCGCCCAACTGTCGAATAAAAGTCCGGCTCCAACATGCTCGACGTAACGCCTCAGTAGGCATCTGTCACTCCTACTACAAATACAAACACATTTCCGTCAGAATTTCTCGCTGAAGTTTTTTTGGAAATAAAATGGGTTCGCCTTTAGCAAGAGTATATGTGTGTGTGTATGTAAATATATATATATATATATATATATATATATATATATATATATATATATACACCTACCCCTAGTAAACACCGCCTTTCTGAATCATGTGCTATAAACCGTACCGAATTCAATATTTTCTATACTGCACTCACACATGTTCACACGTTAAATAAATTTTTAATTTCATTACGTTATTTGTTAAAAAAAATCTTTACCACTTTACTCCAATAATATAATGTGTTACTGTGACAAAACGAAAGTGGCTCTTCTCCAAAATCTCTGACATGAAAAATATTTCATAAAAATATCTCATTTATAAGCAAAATATAGCAGTATAAATCATAAACATTTTGGGATTTGTGTTAAAGATTGTCACATTAACTACACACACAATAAACGCTAGATAATAAATATTTTCCTAACCATTATTATTGGTGCTTACACGAACTTTGGTCTCTTCCAGAAAGTATATATTTCAGGTATTTTTTATAAATTTGACACATATATTTAACATGAAACTAATATTTATTAATACATATAAAATAGATTTATTTTTGTAACAACGTGAACTTCTTTTTAATTATTACTACATTACTCGAGGTCCCAGTGCCGTGTAGTTCACGGTAAACGTACGCTATTTTATATTGTATAATTTAAGATATGTCTCTCCTTCAGCCAAAAAGTTACAACATATTTTCCCATTGAAAACTTACAGCGGAAATATAGACGTGTTTTCAGAAAGTAGTTCGTTAGAAGCATTTACATTAATGAGGAAAATTATTAAAATGAGGGAACTAGGTGAACATTCTTTTATAAATGCTGATTAATGCATAATATGTATTATGCGAGGGAATAAATTGATTGGGAATAGAAGATTTTTTCTACAATGAAGATAATAGTCTATTGTAAATAAGTTGTAACAGCTGATCATTTTATTATTTACGTCTTACTTTCTGTCAGTTTACAAGTTTCTTGATATCTACAAGACGTGAATGATGTACTTTGGCATGAGTTAATTGGTAGTGGACCATCTTTTCACTTTTGGCGGAATTTAGCATTCAAACTCTTTCATTTTTTATGGTAATATTATTTTAATGCTGTCAGCAATGCCTGAAAATATTTTAGTAATAATCAAATATTGAAAATGTTACGTCATTTAATTAGATTAGTATAGTTATTTTATTTTAAAGGGTGGGCTACCTGATATACGCGAAAACAACTCAAAGCAAGGTCCAATGTACTACACTTATACATGTGCAGATTTCCGTTCGTTATTGTCCACGTTCAATATGATATTGCGATTCTTCACCGTGCCAGCGCCATTCAGTGTGACATTATTCCGCGACTGAACGTCTAACTTATGCTGCACTCATTCAAGGCCACCAAAAAATAATATAACTCCTTTGTTATTCTCGGACAGGAATCACTTGGCGCGTGTCACGTACAACCAGCCAATCGTAACAGAGCTTAAATGTTGTAAGAATAAATTACAACCGTAAAGGAAATCTCTTCGTTAATACCGGTTGCCCCTACGTATATGTGTGTGTGTGCGTTTTACTTATAAGTATGCTTAAAGTTTCATGCAAATGGAAATTACTCCCTGATATGTTTTTGTCGTAGCGCTGTACTTCCCGTATGTGTGTTGTGTTTAATCGACCTATCAATCAGTTATTCAGCAGAATAATTTAATTTTTATTTGCAAATATTTGTGCAACTTACATTTGTTTCTTAATTCGCACTAAACGCTTTTCAGAATGTCGTACAAGCATTAATTTTAATGTCGTACAGTAAAGATTCTTCTGTTAATAAAACACTTTTAATAGTTATTGGTCCTCTTGACTAGTATTCATGTAAACACAAAGTTTCCTTTGAAATAAACCAATGTGTTATTTGCTAGGCAAATTTGGTACCGTCATAATAAATTAATTTAAAGTTGCAATTCGAACTAATGTCCGAATATGTTAGCAATGTGTTGCTGTTAGTAAATTTGCTGACATGCGGCATTTAAGTACACGTTACACCGGTGGATCTCAGTAACAGTATCCCACCTGTACTAGTGTAACCTTACTATGATACAATTATATAATATATTATTGTTGTTGAAAATTTTCGTTTAAGTAAACAGTGACTCAATAATGTCACAATGATCAGTCAATTTTTCAGTCAGATATATGCTGTTGGATGAAGAATTATATTACGTTATACGTCCTGTCAGGAAATCACCGTTAGGGAAATATGACTTAATCGTTGCAGTGATGTATTTTGTACAGCACGAAATAATATAAATACAAAGCAATGTACATAAAATATCTACATTGCCGACGAAAATAAAATAAATTACAAAACAAACGTTTAAGCTGCATTGCTGAATATATTACATTTTGAAAGTTACACATTCTTTTCTGTCACATCATTGGTAATGTCGTAATGATATGCTGGTTTAAGTAATATTTACTATCGACTAATCTTAACTATTTGTTAAATTGGAAAAATGTATCGGTTTATTTTTACTTAGTACTAGGTATCATTTCGCTGGAACCGCTTAGCGAAACATTATAGATAATAAATAGTATACTTCATGCGTTGAAGTTCAAGAAAAAAATATACGATTGCAAGTTTCACTGTGTACGTGGAAAACCTATCTTTCTAATGACCGACCAAAATGAAAAGGAATAGTTTACGTACGTTACTGGGAGCCCAGCATCGTGGATATGTAGCATCGATTTTTGTACGGGTCAACAGAAATTACAAAGGGCGAGCCACTCGCTCTAAGCATTCATGAATATTACATTTCCCCGCGTCACAGGAAGTTGGAATATTCTAGGTTTCTACTGCCGATGCTATTTTATTCTAGGGAAAAGTTATAAGAAATTAATGTAACTCACCTTTGCTGCTAGATAAGGAAAATGGCGCTTTGTTACAGAAACGCTGGAAGTACCGCAGCAAATCGGTTTGTTCTTGCACTTTTTCATCCGACACGCGTTTTACAGATAAAAGAATACTTCTCGCTGCCATTACTGAACGTATTTTGGATTGCTTTCGTTGGTCTTCAAAACTGCTAAATCATTCATTTATAATATAGTAACCTAATTTTCGTTTAATTTTGCACTGAATAGTTAAATACATTATGATTGCATTCGTAGATTATTAAAATAATACTGAAATAGCTATTCGTCGCTGTTTCTGATTTATCCTTTCTTAAAAGTATTGACTGTACATGGAGAAACCATGTTTACATAAGTAACGCACACTTAAAAGACCTCTCTCATGAAGATTAGCTCTCTTATCACTGGCCGTGTCAATTGTTGTCATGGCGGTTCTTTTAAGCGCCTGGGCATTCAGACGAACGTCTCGGTTGCACGGAGCAACGCCCAGAGCATGTAATATCAGACGCGACCAGGCAAAGTTGCTCTTCGATAGCAGATGACCAATCAAAGGAGTCCGCGTTCTGGCGCTAAAGCTGAGATGATTTGCTGCGCGACCAACTGGCTAACTGAAAACCTAGCAATGCCATACTACAGCCCGTGCTCTCAGCTGGTGTCATTCAAAACTGGTTCGTTTTCGCTCGGTAACTCGACTGCCGGCCGCCAGGAGAGCCACGTCTGAGGGGAGAGGAAGTCGATAGGTGCGCGAAAGGCATTTGACCAGCACCTGACACTGCGCATGCGTGGACCACCCTCGCTCGCTCTCCACTTTGATCACTAAACTACCCATTTACAAAGTATTGCTGTACCGGAACCATGTGCACTATCGTCAACACATTTTACTTTACTTTCAACAAGTGTGCAGTCTAGTATTTTCACTTGCTTGTTATACTTCAAAATAATACTTTAGAAATACAAAAGTGGAACTATTACAAATATTTAAGTAAGTTACTTTATTAAACAAATATTTTCAATTTTATTTATACTGTGTTAAAAAAAGCTGTGCGCAAACAACATTTAAGAGTTAATATAAATAAACTTTGAATTTATAACCGATACACGATTCATAAGAGCGTTGTGATAACAGTAGCGTTACACACACACACACAGAGAGAGAGAGAGAGAGAGAGAGAGAGAGAGAGAGAGAGAGAGAGAGAGAGAGAGAGAGAGAGAGAGAGCTCATATATATATAACACAAATTATAATTTTTCGGTTTTTTTTTTTCATGTATCAACCTATTAACCTAGTGTAGGGTCAAGCTAAGTGTATTTATTTACACGGCTTGACAGTAATGAAATGAATGTGTGTCGTTTATATAGCTTCAAAATTTATCTCAAGTAAATCATTTAGATGCTTGAAAGTTATTCTTTAGGATGGTTGACTCTGAATCAATCCTAAATAGTTCTGGCTGGTGGCAAAGAGGATAACACTGTGCGTGAATAGGGCTACAAGGGTGCGATATTTTAGGTGCGTAGTTCCTCAGCTACTTTGGGATAGATATGTTACCGCTAAAAGTTTTTTAGTGAGTAATCTTCCTCTATAATTTATTTTAAGGAAAAAGGGATTCATTGATGACAAACCTTCCTTTTTCCTTAAACTTATAACAACATTTATTGTTGATTTCACTAATATATTTGAGAAAACCAAACATATTTAAATGGATAAATAAATTACTTTTCTATCAGTTTGAACAGATACAACTATAAATTTAATATCAAGAACACATATTTCTAAGAAAAATTATTTACCCAGTGATATCAAACAAGCATTCATTATTGTTAAAGTAATTCCATGGTTAAAAACAGTTTCATTTATTTGACAATGCTTTGATATCTCTACTCTAGTAAACTGAAAATAAGAAAGAATAAGTACCTATGTAAAATACTCCGTGATAATTACAATGAGTATCTCGCTATGTTAATCTAAATTCTTCTTAAACCTACCCATCATTAAAGAAATAATATCCATCATATATAGGCATATTAATTTATATTCTACTGCTATAAAAAATTGAACCTTCCTTTTATGATCTATTGGAGAGTAGTTTAGTCTTTCGAATTCTCAATACTTTCATAGCTCATTTATGTAATAGAGAAAATTTGAATATAAATGGGAAAATTTATGATCTAACAAAACAAATTCCTAGAGTTATATCAATAAACGAAAAGTACCTCAATACAGAAAACCTACGAAGTTGAATATGAATGAAATAAAAATAATAACCATCCTTTAATCCATCAATTTCAAAATGTTGGTAGAAAGGGAGAGAACGTAGCTAACGAAAATCGAACTTTGATAACAGTAGTAACTATTCCAGTAAAAGTCTAGATTATCCACCAAAACCAAAGAAGACTTCATTTGAAAGAGAATTATTCCCAGATTTCAGCTCTCCTAACTCAGAATGAAGAGAACGTTCAAATAAAATAATGCAAGAATTCGAAGGAAAATTTTCAGGAATTCAACTACAGAAAGATTCTTCCATTAACCTCGGTAAATAAACATCTCAAAGTATTAATATTATTTAAACATATGTTTTAAGAGAAGGTGGACCAAATATTTATATTGGTGCCACAAAGTAAATATTAAAATATAATAAACAGTTCGTCAAAAATAAGGAGCATAAATAAACGAAAGTACTATAAAATTTGTTATCAAAAAGTAAAATAAGGACTTTGAAAATATTTATTGCAATTAAAATTACTATAACTACACTTATACAGTTATATAAACTTATACCATTTGCAGGAATATATCACTAACAAGAAAAGAAATCCCAAAAAATTTACAGATATGTTAACATAATTAAACCAAATTATGAAAATTATATAAAAGTCAATATTAAAGACCTGAACAAAACACACCTGAAAGCTTATATACCCAAGTAACACCAAAATCTGTGAAAGGAATTTAAAAAATACAATGATCTACCAAAATATATGTCTGGATAAATTACGTGAGACCATTAATTTACCATCTGTTAGTTATCCACAGTTGAATAAATTTGGGGAATAATAATTATCGCAACCAAAAATGTTAACATTAGGTAGATACATGTTAAGAAATAAATCTCATTATATTCTTTATTCACCCCAAATATATTCTGTACCTAATATGAGTATGAAATGCCATTGTCCATTCTTTTTGGAATCCTGAACATTATGGGAATTTGAATATCATTTAAGCACTAAAAATTTAAATTTACCAGAAATGAATTTACCTGGATACAGTTACTGTGGTCCATTTACAAAATTAAATTAGCTATAGGAATTAGGTGACAATGAAATAAGTAGACATATATTAGGCGAGGCCTGCAAGCACAATGACATTGCTCACAGAGATCATAAAGATATAGAATCTAGGCATGAAGATAATGAAATCGTCCCAAAAGCTAAAGAAATTAAGTTGGAAATGCTTATTCCAAGTGGTGAAAAAATAGCTTCTGCGACTGTTCCTGGAAAATTTTTTTATAAAAAAAAAAGTATAAGTTTCTAATAACTAATGAGCCTATATACCTCTACGTGAGTGGAAATAATTTCTACTGAACTTCTTAAAAGATTAGATGGCAGGTAGGCGTTTACGTCTCATTGATGAGGTGAAACCAGAAACATGCGAAGCAGTACCAAAACAATTAAAATACACTAGTGACTTACCTGGTATTCGCATTCAGAATAAACCAGCATGCAATTTTCTGCATCATGGAGGTAGGATTCGGAGCATCAATTTCGGATGTAATCAGTATAATGTTTTTAATGTTAGGGTCTACTAACCTGAAATATTTCTACGGCCATCATTTTGAAAAAGTGCCTGAGCCACTTAAAACAAATACGTTTATAACAACCTACCATAAACACGACTTGAAACGTATTTGTTCTTATCAACTGCCGCAGTAAAACTTGTTTGCCAAATTTGGTAGCAATCTGTCAATTTTTTCCCGAGATATTACACAAAGACGTTATTAATTCACATAGTACTATCTTAAGAAGTAGGGCAAAAGTGGGTGTGTTTTGGTTTATATGATGCTTGTAAAAGATACTGTCAGCATACAAAATTTAAATTAATCAAACAGTATTGTAGTTATATCAAAATATATTAAATATCTGTATGGCAGTTATTGTGAAAGTAAGTGCCTATTGAAGTTTAATTATAGGCTGTTCACGGTAAAGGGAGCACTTTTTAAGGTCCTTCTTAATTTTTCCTTTCATCCAATTTCCATCTTCCTGCTGCTTTTTAATATAAACATTGTAATGTAACCAATAAACACAGTGCATACTTTTCACCAACCTCAAAATGTAATGACTGAGATTGCAATAAGATATATTTATTTGTGGTTAATGCCTGTTGGGAGGGCCTTAAAAAGTGCTGACTTTACCGTGAACCACCTATACCTAGATGTATCTAGCCTATCATATTATTACATACGCACCTAATCTGGCGAAAATTAGTTGGGTGATTCACGAAATATAAAGTAAAAGCTTTATTTTTTCATGTGGCACTATCTTATAAAATGGCTGACGAACTGCAATATTTACCTCTGAATTCAATAGTACATCCTCTGCTGTCAGCATACATCAAATTAGTTTAAATCAGTTGAATGGTTTCCGAGATATGACATATTACCCTCATTTTAAAAATCCCGCCATTTTGAAAGTACGTGCCCCGAGTATTTTAAAACTGTAAAAATAAGGCGTCCTTACTTCTTGCTATATGTGCACCAAGTTTAGTGAAATTCTCTTAACGCGTTCAAAAATTGAAAGTGGGGACACACACATGCACAGGCACGCATACAGACACACACACACGCAGAGACACACAAGCAGGAAAGTGTTCTCACAAGACATTCTTTCCTTCAGAAAGCAGGCTAATTTGTATAGCGTGACAAAATTAGCAATGAAATACAAAAAGTATATGTTAAAATTAATAATAAGGATGTTCTATACCCCAATCCAATAACTGAAGGAATTTGATATTGATTAATAATTAACGGGACATGCGCGTCAGAATTTTTTTTCAAAAAGGCAAGTCAATGAAATAAACATCGTCTTACATATAGGCCTAATTAAAAAGATGTTACTAATATAACTAATAAGTTTACTTTCATCGACATGGGTGAAATTTATTTTTCATTAATTTCTTATAAAAACTGAGTTCGTTGGTAGGAATTGACTTCATTTGAAAATAGTAACATTAGAAACGAAACCTTAAACTTATGAAACAGTAGTGAGACAATTACAGATACACACATGTCTTACCAGTACTTGGATCCAGAAAACTCTTACAATAAGTTAGTGTGGAATGGACTGCATCATGGAGGTCGGATTCGGAGCAACAACTTCGGATTTAGTCGGTATAATGTTTTGAATGATGGCCCTTTACTAACCTAAAATATTTAGAGGCCCATCAGTCTTGAAATAAGTGGCTGAGCCAGTTACAGCATGTAAGTTTACATGGCGTACCATAGCGCTACTTTTGTGAAGAATTAGGTGAGAATCTGTTATTTGGTATCTGTGATATGACCTTTAAAAAATTGTTCTTTTTGGAGCTTTCATGCAAAATTGCCAAAAAAAATAAATCTTTATACGATGTTTCTAATGTAGACTCTCTACAAATGTGACAAACATACCTAAATTATTTATAATTCCGCAATCTGAACAATGTTGTGTGACCTATTTAAATCAAGAAAGTTTACATTGTATTCTGTAGCTATTATGGTGTGCACAATTTGGTACAAACTAGGTGAAATATTCCAGCATAACATTAGGTGGAAATCGGTTTGATTGGTCCTCGACATATGGCATAAAACATCCAAAAATGTCATATGGCAATCTTCATAAATAGAGGACATAAAAATTATGTAGTAACACAGTTCACCACAGTATACTTCCAACTTACGAAGATAAGTAAAAATATATTTCGAAACTTCGTAGGTATATAACAACAAACTAAAATTTTGTTATAGCCGCCATTCTGGAAATAAGTGAGTCATACTTAAAAAATACATATATTATTATGGCCTACCACAACACAGCTTCGCCAAAATTTAAAGAATGTGTTAATTGTTTCCCGAGATACGAGATAAAAACGTAATTTTTTATTGTTGGGGCTATCATCCAAAATAGCAGAGAAATGAGATTCTCCACAGACATATTTAATGGTTGTTATAGGCACTGCCAGCATACAAAGTTATGTTGGAAAATGTTTCTTTGATAAAATGTATTGAGCTAAAATATTCATATAGCCAACATTTTGAAAATAATATACTGACCTACTTAAATACATACCAGTTTACAACACCAGTTTCAGTACTATTTGTTTGCCAAATTATGTTGGTATCTGTCAATAGTTTCCCGAGATATGACAAAAATATGATAAAAATATTTTACAAAATGGAGGGATTAATATCGTCCGTGTATATACAGGTTGTAGTTGAAATATCTGCTACACGCGTACAAAGTTAAGCTCGGATTGATTACATAGTTTCGACGATATAGCATTCTAAACTAAAAATTGCTACATTGGCGCAATTTTTTTTAATAATTGCCTTACATGCTTAAAATGTGCCACTTAACATCATCTGCCTCAGAACTACTTGTTTGCAAAATTTGATAGGATTCGATCAGTTGCTTCCTGATATATAACATAAAAATTTTTATTTATTCGCATGGCGTTATCTTAAAAAATGGGGACAAAATATTCTCAATGTAAATACAGTTGATTGTTGTATTATCTACTTCTAACATATAAAACTGTGTTGTAATTCATTACATAATTTCGATGATAAGCTAAACTGGATATATTGCTGCTAATTTGAAACTGAGTGTCTGACATGCTTAAACATATCACTTAACATCATCAGTATCAGTAATTTTCGTTTGCCAATTTCTGTAGGAATCTGTTAATTTCTTTCCCGAGATATTACATAGTAACTTTATTTGTTTGTATGGAGCTGTATTACAGAATGGCATAGAAAAGTGGTTATGTGTTGGTATAGATTATACTTTAAATAGATACTGTCACTATACAAAATGTCGAAATTGTTTAAATAATATAGTAGATAGCCTATAGCAAATAAACCTAAAAATTTGTATAGTCGCCATTTTGAAAATAAATACCAAATCAAGTTCAATCAGTTAAGTTTACTTCGCCTATCATATTGTTTCTTATCTGTCAAATATTGTGAGAAATGGTTTAATAAAATTCTAAATATAACGGAAAATATTTATTTCTTTATTTTGTGATATTTTCCAAAACGGAGGACCCACAATAATATACATTTCAAAATGTAATGCTTCATTGATGCTGTGATAGCACACAAAATTTGGTTTAAAAAGGTTTAATGGTTTCCGAGATATAATATATCACCCGAAATTTTTACATGGTCGCAATTTTGAATGAAAGTATCCTACATGTTCGAAAACTATAAAAGTCAGGTGTCCTTAATATGTATTACATGTGTACCAAGCTTAGTGAAATTCGGCGAACATGTTCGAAAATTGAAAGAGGGTACACACGTCAACAGACACACACACACCCATGCTCACACATACACACAAAGGCCCACAGACAGGAATGTGATCTCATAAGCCTTTCTTTACTTCGAAACTTGGGGTAAAAAAGCATATCACTGAAAAGAGTGTAAGTGGACTATATATTGTTGGATTTTTCCTTTTTTGATTTCAAGCTTTTTCTTTTTGTGAAAAGGCTATTACATTTCAATATAACAACCTAGAACGAATAAAAGAGAGTTAGAAATACAGCTAAGATATTAATTTGCTACGTGAAATAGTTATGTTGGTGTATGAGTTGTGCAAAGTAAACGAGTTAAAGACTAGTTTTCCCTGTATGGGTGCAAATAAATTTTTGTGAAGTTCTTAAAAGCTTAGATGGCAGGTAGTCGTTGATATCTGATTGACAGCAATGTAATTAGAGATCAAACAAAAAACACGTGAAATGCAATTAAGACGGCTAAAATACACGAGTAGTTTACCTGGGATTAGAATTCATAAAAACCCGTAAAATTAAGCTAGCGTGCTATCAACTGCTTAAAGGATGTAGGGTTTGGAGAATCAACTTCGAGATGTAAACAGTCAAATTTTTTGAATGATAGGCTTCACTATCCTGAATTACTTACACGGCCATCATTTTTAAAATAAGTGACTAAACAACTACTAAAAATTCATAAGTTTTTGTAGTCTACCATAATACGCCTTGTGTGAAAAATCTGGTAGAAATCGGTTAATTGTTATTTGAGATATGGCGTACAAACATTATTTTCTCAAACAGGGCGCTATTGCAAAGTTCCTTAATAAGAGGTTCTGTAAACCATGTTTCTAACAGATACTCTCAGAATAAAAGTATGATTGAAATTATTAAATTGTTAAATAGATATGACAATAATATCAAAATATTTATTCGGCCCCCATCTTGATAATAATTGTCTGACCATATATAAATCATGTAATTTTAGATGGAAGTGTGTAGGTATGCACAATTTTGTATACCTTAGTTGAATTATTCCGGAAATAAGCAAAATGTTTAAATTACTTACCTGACACTACTTTGCAAACATCTTGCAAAAGATGATCTCTATAGGTATCAATAATGCTACTCATTATTACTGATTGCGTACAAGACTTGGTTGATTTTTGTGGAAATGTATTACAGATATAAAAAATTTGTCTAAGGTATTTATATAAACCCCTTTTAAATATTCTTGCCGCACATAAATCATATTAATTCACTTACCCTACTGCAGAAATACTGCGTGAAATTATTGTATAAATCGGTTGATTGGTCCGCGAGATATGGCATAAAACCTACATTGTTCATGTGACGGTATTCATAAATGGAGCACAAAAAGTTTTTGTATAAGCATATTCGATGGTTGTCATAGACACTATATAAACTACAAATTTGAATTTAAATCTTTTACATAATTATAAATATCTAGCACAATTCGCCAACATGTTTGTATATTCACCACTCAGGAAATAAGAGACTTACACACTTGAAACTTATACATTATTATGGCCTTCCAAGGTACAAGCTCTTCGCCAAATTTGAAATAAATCGGTTGATTTATTGCCGAGATACGGCATGAAAACTGTTATTGTCAGCATACAAAACAATATGAAAATGCTTTTGCAGTTTCGCAGATAAAAATATATTGAGCTAAAAAGTTTTATGGCAACAATTTTAAAATTTTTTGTCTGAACCTCTTAAAGTTTATCAGATTACATGGCCAGCCATTGTGCAGTTTTTTTTTCCCTATATTTGGTAGGAATCGGTCAATTGTTTCTCAAGATATGACAAAATTTTGTTTATTCGTGTTGCACTAACTTACAAAATGGTGGACAAAAGAGGCTCCGTGCAGACACATTGGATGTTTGTAAAACATACTTCAAGTGTAGAAAGTTAAGTTGGAATTGATAAAATGATTTTGAAGATATAACACACTATGCAAAAAATAGCTCGATGGCCGCCATATTGAAAACGAGTATCTGACATACTTGAAGCTCATTTGTACTTATGTATTTATCACCTGCAACAGTGCGATTTGTTAACCAAATTTCGGAGATATGTGTCAATTGTTTCTGGAAAAATTACACAAAACTTTATTAATTCATGTAGTACTAACTTAGAAAACGAGTGGGAGAAATAGTTATTGAATGGCTTATATGATGATTGTGATAGTTACTGTCAGCGTTCAGAATTTGGTTGAAATTGTTCAGATGGTATGGTAGTTATACCAAATAAACCTAAAATATCGGTATCTCCGCCATTATAAAAATAAGTGCTTAATAAAGTTCAATTACGTACATTTACCTAACCTATCATAGCATCACTTACATGCCAAATTTGGCGAAAACTGGCTGAATGATTTTCGAGATAAAACATAAAAGCTTTATAATTTCATGAGATACTGCCTTACAAAATAGCAGACAAACAACGATATTCACATCTCAATTAAACTCTTGCACCTTGCACTGTCAACGTACAAAATTTGATTCAAATCGGTTGAATTTTTTCCGAGATATTACTTTTTTTACATTGCCGCCATCTTAAAAGTAAGAACCCAGTGTGGTTGAATACTATAGAAGTCAGACGCCCTCACTTAGCACTATACGTGTGCCGAGTTTGATGAAATTCGGTAAACGCGTTCAAAAATTGAAAGATGGGGACACACATAAACTACTCACACATACAGACAGATACACACACACACCACACACACACACACACACAGAGAAAAACAGACAGGAAAGTGAGCTCATAAGCCTCTCTTTCCTTCGGAAAGTAGGCTAAGAAGGATGGAGTAGACCGAAAAAAAATGTTTGCATCATTATCTATTTTTGAAATCAAAATTAATTCTAAAATATTAAAAATCATATATTTAAATGCGGTTTATATGATAGAGGAAATACCAACTAAAATGTATGAAAATTAATTTGCTGTCTTAGACATTTTTTTCAGCTATATGTGGAGATCTGTGTCTAACAGTACAGAATCAATTATCCAAAATATTTAAGTATCCCAGAGCAAATTTTCTTTCATTAAATATCGTATTTATTTGGAAAACTATTGATAGATAATTAAAAATCTTAATTACAATCAAATGGTAGATCCTGAATCTACTTACAATAATAAAGCTTTAAATTAAATATATATTTAAGATACACTGCTATTGAGTCTGCTTTACAACATCAACATAGTAAGTTTTTGTGTAAACAAAAGAATAAGTTTTAACACAATGTAGAAGATTAACAAAATGACTGATCCAAATTATTGAAAAGATTCTGTTACTAAAGGATTTTAGGCAATAAAATCTAGTGAAATAAACAACAAATTTGGTAATTTTTACTTAAGTCATTATTCAGATCATACAATTCGGCTTTAAAGACCTCGATGCTAAGAGCCGCTTTAATATGAACACTGACTCATTCAGTTCATAAGATGATTATTTAACTAGTAAATTTAATCTTGTTGTAATATCTTATTTATGTAATCTCAGTACATATATTAAAAATCTGTGCGAATTGCTCCTGAGTATGAATATTAATGAGAGAAATGTAGAAATAATAAATAACTTTATACCTATAAAAGTTAAAACTACTTACATAATTTTATCTTAAATTTTAACACTTGTAGTTTGAAGTGTAGGTAAGTTACTGAAAAAAACATAAATTTGTTAGAAAATATGGAAAATGATAAAATAGTTTTAAACAAGTTTATGTGCGGTTATGAAATCCAAACAAATAACATTCATAAAAAAACTTATGCAAAAATATAACACTAATCATTAATCAACATACACCGAATTTGAAAAAAGTTAAGTTGACAGATTTAGTAACAGATTTAAAATATAATGTTGGGAGAAATTTCTTTTGAATGGAATTTGTAAATGGGTGGAGATTTAAAAAAAAAATTTAAAAATAATGACAATGATACAAAGCATATAACTATTGTTATAAGGCCCATTAATGTTAATAAACTAATAAAAAAATTAAAATTCTAGCGATAGAGAGACCAACCACCGAACCAATATATAAAGTTGGTAATATTTTTAAAATTAGTAAAGTGATGACAATATTTTAAAAGTAATACACTGCTAATTTGTCCACACACACATATATAAATATAAATATATATATAAAACTGGTCACACATATATAAATAAACATATATATGTGTGTGTGGAAGTCGAATGAATAGGTTTTGACAGCTCATTAGGAGTAAAAAATTCAAAATTGAATATTTTTATAGATATTCTTAATATACTTTTTACATTATCATTCATTCGAAGATTTATATTTTGTCTTTGTATGTGTCTTTGTAATAACATCTAAAGTGTTACTCCTAACATAGCTCTTTTAAACTATTTGGTAATCATTTAATGTTATTATGATCTTCAGAGTTATTACATATTTCATTAATTGCTTCTGTCATTTCCTCTTAGGGTAGGTCATCTACAACATATTTGCTTATATTGTTTATATGATTATATTTTTTTCTTTTACTCATAAATGTTCAAAAATTAATGTTTTGTAAACAATATGTGGCTTATTAGAAAAATTAGAATACATATAATTTCTCTAATAATTTATCACATCAACAATATAATTGCTATCAAAAATTTGTTGAATATATTCACATGAATCAACAAAATGCATTTCTTACATTTCCTTTTCTACCTCAACTTCAAATTGTTTAATTTTCGTAGAAATAGAAACAGTTTGTTCAATCACCATATTAGTTATTTATTTCATAATTCCATACTAAATGGTTTCCATTTCTGCCTACCAGTGCTGTATGTCGATAATCGTTATATTGCTTAATTCTTTCGAGTGCCACCTACTTTCAAATAGTTTTTCTGTGTGTCTAGAAGTTGCAGTGTATATGATGTCATAATTTTTCAAATATTTTACATTATTTTTATCGTGGTTTTAACTTTAATATCCTATGATTTTCACTTTGTAATTGTAATTAAATCCTGATTGCTCTTTCTATTTCAGTAATTTATATTCCCCATACTTATAAATTGATATTAAAAATCATACTAGCAAACTACATTTTTAACAATTTCGCTTCTTCTTTCATGGATGTTAACTAAGCGAATAGAGACCTGATTCATTTATAACTATATTATGACGCATATTTGAATACAGTATCTTGACGAGATCCCCTATATTTTCATAAATTATTATAAAATTGTAGCGTACTCCCTTCTCCTACCTCTCACAGCTGGTTGCAATGTCTACCTTTACTGTTAATATTAGATTCAATATGTTATGGGATTACTGTAGAAAGGGATAACGCTCATGGGAGCGTAGACTGACTGAATAGAAACAAGTTTAACAGACATGGACATGAAATACACAAGCTACATGATTTAATAGGCAAACATTAATCTTCTGATCTCCAGGCACAAGTTCGCATTCATTAACAATATGCTACAAGTTACGACTACCTGCCTAACCTTGCCAGTGATTAATAGCTTAGAATCTCAGTATAAAGGAGTCCCGATAAATAGCCTTACTTCTCCTGCCTATCAAGATTATGCTCACCATATATTTTAAGTACTGTAGACTGGCCAAGAGCTCCTCTAGGCCTGGATCACGATATTGCATTGTCCGGCTCCGGCACCACACTCTGATCACTCTGGTGAGCTTGTGGAGGGGGGGGGGATGACCCGACGTGCTCAACTTATATACCTCACAGTAAGTGGGTCACAAGGATCGTGTTTATTAAATAATCGCCTCGCTCTTAGTGCTATACCCTGTAGCACCTTAATCTAACAGTGTGCGGCCTCTTGGTGGCCACTACAAAATCATCATTATCTATATTCTTTATAGTGGTTATTTCTTGTGTTATTAATTAATATACTCACACACACACACTCACACACATATATATATTCTTTTGAAGCAAGGATTGAAAGATTGTTATTTTTAAGACAAATCGTATTTTTTTTTTTTACTTAATGCAAGGCAATTTTCAAATCTATACACGATTACATTTATATAAGAAAAAGTATAAAAATTGTCTAATATACCTGGATATAAGGTATAATTATAAACTATTTATTTAATTTTCCCCTTTTTCTTCCAAATGATATACCAACATATGAACCCACACCTTTCCAGTCATCAGCGATTAGCTGAATGTCGAAAGTAGTTGACACTTGTTTGCTGCATTTGCGCTCTCATTGTAGAGATGCAGTTAATTAATATTGAATCAAGCATTGTTTTATAAAAATTGCTAACTGTCTGATTCCCTTTTCAGCTAACCAAGCTACAATGATGCATTTTATGTACCATTCGTTAGCAATAATTATTTATTGAAAATAAATTACTTAATTACGAAATAAATACTGTTTATAAATTAATTTTATTTTTATACCTCATTTATTACACTGACCACAATTGTATATCATTACCTGTATCTGTAGCTCCGAGGTTCTGATTGTGACTTCCAATAAAAAGGTTGAGAGTTCGTTTAACACTCAGTCTTTGTTGCAAATTTGTAATGTAATAATTCTATCACTGGACACAAAAAATATATCATTTGTACTGATGATTGGTGGCATCATCAGTGCAAGTGAGCAATTTAAAACATCCGTTTTTAAAACATCCGTTATAGGTCAAACTAGGAGAGAGAAAACCGGCCAGGAAGATTGTGGACAGTATTTATCTAAGTGTAGTTTTGTAAATTTAATTAAAGCTAATAAATTCGCATACTGTTATATAAGTACATGACCTCTGAAGAATAATAAACTACTACTCTGACCTCTGCCATATAGCATTGCTATCCTAAGTCTGTTGAATGGTGATAGGTGAATTGTTATATCTGTTAATGACCTCCAAGCTGGATTAAAATTACATTATTTGATAAAGGCTTTGATTTTATTTCTGTACTCACTTCGATAGTTTTTGTGATCAAATCTATTGTAATGAAACCGAATTCTTCAGTCCAACGACTGGAACACATCTTTGTATTTTTAAGTACACATGTCTCCACCAAAAATATCATTATACATGCATCAAATGAGTATCATCTTGACAAGAAAAAAGTTTGTTATCTCTTAATACCTGTTTCTGTACTCTTGAGTACGTTTGTTTAGTAGCAATCAATGTTTTGGTTTTTACTTCTGGTAAAATATTATAGTATTATGCCTTCAGTATCCAAAATAACACCATCGAATATAACAGAATTATTGTCGCATTCATCTAAATGCATCATCTCTTCATTATTATTAAAAAACTTACAGATTTTTTTTTTTAAATCACTTTGTGATTGAAAATATATTAGTTTAATCCAACTTTTTGATCAAATTTACAACTTTTTAAAGTTTAAACATCACTTTCAAAATACTACTTTATTCAATAAATTAGTTTTCCCATATTTCGATGGACCAACGATTATTGCCCCACTATTAAAAGACAATAGTTCACCATGTTTAGTATCTGTACATTTTTCTTCAGATATTAAAACACAAAGACCACAATCAATTTTTAAAATTTAATATTTAAAAAAAAATTTTTTCATATAAAAGTAATACATGATTTCAATTGAATAATAATTCTGTTTCGAAGAAAAACTTCACTATGATATTTATTATTATGCATCAATAAATTGCATTGATTAGGTTTCATACATCATATTTAATCCCTAACACACATAATATTGAATTAAAAATGACAGATACATGTCAGAAAATTATTATTCCAGAGGACATTGTGAAAACGATCCACTGAAAGGAACTACCAATTCGCATGAAAATTCTTTGACTATGGAATTGTATTACCACCAAATATTATAAAAAGAATAAGAATTAAATATTATTGGACATTAAATTTTATGATCACCTATTGGACATTTTTGTCATTGAAAGAAATCGTGTTTTAGAAAAATATTAAAAAATTATTTTAGGTACTAAACAAACTAATTTAGATTAAATAGAACACATAAATTTTCTTTGGAGATAACTATTAAACATGATTACTAAATACGATAAATCTAATCATTTAGATGCAAATATCATCTCCGGTTTCGAACCAAACACAGCGTTGGTTTGAATTATTCTGTGGTTCATGAACCTCTTTTTCGTTTCATTATGAACTTAGTAATGAAACTTTTATCATTTAGTCTTAGAAATTGAAGGTAGAAGAGCAAATTTCATTGATTTTGATGCTACTAATATAGAAATAATTTAAAAAAACAAATGGGGATTACTTTTTTTTAAATTTTAATATATAATTTTTAACTATGTAATCAAAATATTATTTACACTAATAACTTAATATTTTATTTATATGTAATTTTATATTTATCATCACAATTACTAATATTTAAAAAAATGTATTTACAATCAATTAATTATATCCTTTTTCTATCAGCTATATATGATTTATATCACTAGTATCCTCACAATTAAATAGGTATATATATATATATGTGCGTGTGAGTATATGTGTGTATTGTTACATTATGCCTAAGACGTGTCTGAGTTCATGAGGGATGGAGCAGCAAGCACGTAACAATATTATTTAACTAACTAGTTACTTCCTTCTAACATTCTATACCTTCCCAAGGATTCATTTTATTAAAAAATATACCTTGTTTATTTACATCAACTATACTTTCGAAACCTTCTCTATCGCCATCATCTACTTCATATAGTAATGCATCTATTTTATTTTTCCAAAATTAATAAATAATCTTTATAATTTTTAATATTGTATTCATCTGAACTTTATGAACCTCGTGCTTGTCTGGTATATTGAGGTTTATTTTTTCTGAATATTTTCCTTTCTTCAAAGAGTGAGAGATCTTATAAAAAATAAAATGCTATATTATTCTAAACAACATATTTTTTAAAACACCTATTGACTTTTTACAATTTTTTTCATCGACTTTAAATGCACACATTTTTACACCTAGCCCAACCACTTCTGTGATAATTTTAGCATTATTTACATTTGCCATACTAGTATGATTATATTCCTTCTGGCATAATATATTTTTTAAAATGATAGTTCTGTTGCTGGGGATGTTCGGCTCTACTCGAAGGTGCTTGGCTCTCTTCGGCTAGACACAGGAAGTGCTTGTAAACCTTTGATTCCAGTTTCCTGGTGTAGAATCATATGGCAGCGCTACACCACCTTAGGTAGAGCATACTATGGATTATAGCCAGGTGGGTTTGTTTACAAACATTCCCTAGATCATCTGGCTATATAAGAGGCCTGGAGGCCGGTGCACCCCCCCCCCCCCAGATAGCGGCGAAACTATGGCAGTGTTGAGCATGTGATTGAGGCTGAAGACAAGAGCACCTACCTACCGCTGGCCTGAGGGGTTCCAAGGCCAACTGAACACAAGATAAGGGTGAGCATAAATTGCGTAGCAGTAGGGACCACTGCTGATATCGAGACATCGTCCACATTCCCCCTTTTGTAATAATTTATATTATTTGCAAGAACAGGGATTAGCTGCATCTTGATTATCAGTGCTTACCATATTGGAATTCAGCATTATAATGTACCTTGCTATTTAATATTGAGTATACACCTTGTGAGTTGTAGTCATTGTTATCCCATTGTATTTATGTAAATGTAGTTCTGTGTGATTAAGTATTGTTGTTCATTAAATATATATTTTTGTAATTCCTTATATTTTCGGCTACCTATGAGCTATGCCCCTAGACATCCCTTACCACCACTTAAGGTGAAAAGAGTAACTGTGAAGGGAGGGGAAAGTGCACTCTATAAACAGGAGGCAGGGAGTTGTTCACTGGAGGAAGCGCCGGACTTTCCCGCCCTGCACACCATGTTATTTGATAAAAAATTATTCTTTTATCTGACATTATTGTAGATGCAATCAAGAGTACTTATATGATAAAGCAATGGTCCCCCATCTCTTACAGACATACCTGCCCAACCATGCTAGCAGCTGCTTCATTTCACACAGAAAGAAAACCTTTTCCTTGTTCAGTTACCACGTATGCAATGCAGCACTTTTGTAACAAACATGCTGCTTTACTGTTCTTGCCCAACCACCCACTTCCCCTTTCGAGTACTTCATTTACATAGTTACTGTAGTGTAATTTTACAGCTTTTAAGTGAGTGCAGAATAACCTGTTCAATTGTTCGCTACACAACTCCAGTTATATTGTGTTCCTTCGGAGTGTGTTATCTTTTCTCTTCCCGTAGTTTGCCTACATTTTAAGTTACACAAAAGTGTGTGGCAGTATGTACACTGGCGGTACACACTTCTTTCACATACTGCAATGAACGCAACTCATACATCCACATCTCAAACAATCCGAGAATTTGTTCAAACAATTACATGCACCTCAACCACACCTACACACACACACTTGACAGAAACGAACAATTACTCGCATAATTAACCAGCCCTATTACTGAACGGATTACATCCATTGAGCGCACATCCCAACACCTTTCAAAATCTCATCAATCGGGTTGAAGAAGTTATTTCTTACGCTCTCACCAGACCTTACAGACAACCAATACACATCACGTTTCAATCCCTACCACAATCACTAACACCACCATTAAACCCCCTACACAGACACAAACGATACTGGTCTTAGTTAATTTTGTTGTTCCAGAGACACACCTCATTCCCACTTTCTCCGGAGCAAACGATGCTAGTGTTGTGGACTTTTTAGATACCTTTAATGCCGTCAGAGAATTAAATCATGGGACCGAACTTGAGAAGCAACGGCAATTTAAGTTTTACTTGGTAGGGGTTGTAAAAAGAAGCTATGGAAACCTCTACTAGAGCAGTCCCACTGAGCTCACTTATAAACAATTTGAAGACAAATTCTTAGACACATTTACACTGCTAGATACACGGGATAAATACAGACACCTCTTACACTCTACACTTATGCTCAAAGTTCTCAGGTCCATATCGAAAATTTGACTTTTTATGACTATTGCCTGAACAAGAATTTGTGAACATAATCTGGAGATCTCTCTTGCCATTACTAGTTGACAAACTCGTCCCCTTGGACAACACGACCCTATACAACCTACTACAGAACACTAAAAACATTGAGCATGGCATGTACAGTTACCAACAAAATATTGAACAACATTCACCAAATATCCACAACACCAAATTTCTCCAAGAAATCGACCTTTTGAGAGCACAGTTACAGACGCTCAAAACCAAACAACAATATACACTATCACCCCCACCCCCGTACAGTACATTCCCAAACATCTCATTCCACCCACCCTTTCGCAGTAACACGTGCATCTCACACACATACACTCACCCCATGGTAGTTCATTGGCCACAGAACACACAAAACTATAGATATCAAGCACCTTATAAACCACTGCACATGCCCCACCAGACAAGCCCTTTCAGGACAGAACAAGGGGGTCATGAACATGTACAGGGGTGTATTCGTGGGAACCAGTACAGGGGACAGTATACTGGGAAACATGTCTCCCCTCCCAGGAACAGGAGGGCTGGGTTCGAGCCGCCTACAATGCTCTTTTCAACAAAGTAGTACCCCACAGGTCTTATGCCGAGATTGCTAAGTTTAATTCCAGGGCAGAAGGTTTTCAAACTTCTTCTATTTCCCCATCTACCACATGTTCACGCCATTTTGTTAGTGGTGCCAGAGAGGATCGACGCTGCTCACACATACTTTTTGCGCAATATAACAGGCCACGGCTTTCTGTTAGCTCAACTGGCATCCCAGTTTCCCAACCAATTCGTAAACATACACCGAAGCCTTCGCCATTACTGCAGCCACACCATGTATCAAGAATTGTAACACCACACGTGCAACCTTGTTTCAGCAGCCCGCACAAGCACAGCATTCCTCCCGCCCACGTGAAGCAGGTTGCGATTGCCATACCTCCCATGCCCAGAGCACAAAACTGCAGTGTTGCTACTTCACAGCATATGCCAAATGCGCAGCTTACAGTTCAGGGCCTGCACAGCTTTGCTAGTGACACTTCCACATTGTGCTTTTATGTCATGCATAAAAGTCTACAGTGTCCCCTTTTTCATAAACAAGATTTTCAGTTCTCTACTGATGTAGCTGACAAATTTAAGCATTTCAAAAACCAATTCTTGTTGAGTTCGTGTACATTTTTGTCACCTGCTCCACTTCCACTCCCGATGCAGTGCATGCCAAATGTTTTGTAAACAATACCAGCAAGGCCTGTGATGATGAGACCAGCAAACTGAGTGGAGCCCTGGGGCAAAATGCCACACATAAAAGACGTGCATTTTGCCTCCTTCCCCTCCTCACCAGACCCACATTGGTTCAGCCCTGCTATGTATCGTAGTTACCATTAAGGGCCGGAGCTACCACACACTATTGGATACGGGATACTCATGCAGTTGTGTTGCCAGTACCATTTTATAAACTCAACCTCTTTCTCCCTTGAAAGAGCCCATTATACTAGTTGCAGCCACATCTGTCTTATCCCCACCACAATTTGAAACCACTATCAATTTACACATTCAGGGTAATACTTATACCCAGAATTTCTTAGTTGTCGACAATCTTCAACAAGACCTAATTATAGGTGTTAATGTTATTACGATATATGGCATTATTCCAGTACTCAAACACAACCTTCTCTTTATGCATCCACACGATGAGAATAGGATAGCTGAAGTCCCACTTGCATCTAATTACTCAGAAGTAACAGATTTTTCGTCACTAGAGCACTCCTTTAATACTCTTGAAGCTTTTGAACAGCAACCCCCTCTTGGCCCTAACATTAATGAAACCTTACGCCTACTCACACATAAGACATGCAATATATCTTTACCAATTATAGTGACTGTTTTGCTACGTCCATTCTTGAGCTCACAGAGGCCAATAATTTTGAAATGAAATTAGCATTAGATGCTGACAATCCTGATGCTACATTCCCCTACTGCATTAGCCTCAAATTAAGGGATGCACTTTTGGTCCAGATCAAAGACTTGGTTAACGCCGGAATTATCCGTGAGGCTGACTCTCCCTGTTCTGCCCCTAGTTTAGTAATTTCAAAGAAGGGTGGTGGTCTTTGGTTCTTAACAGACTTTTGCAAACTTAATCAACACCTAACAAGAGTCCAGTACCTCCTTCCCTGCACTGAGGACATCTTAAACACTCTCCAACATTCTACCTTCATTACGAGCATAGATTTGTTCTCTGAATTTTATAGCATACCTGTTCGCCCCCAGGATCGCCATAAATTGGCCTTTACAGTTGATGGTGTTGGTTTATTTTACCATTCCAGAATGCCTATGGGCCTAAGTACTAGTCCACAATACTTCCAAATGTTCATTAAAAAAACTCTTAGGTCTCCTCAGGTGGACTGCCGCTATTGCATATATAGAAGATATTTTAATTTTAAGCTCTACATTCGTAGGCCATATCACCAATATTCGTAAAGTTTTTCAGAGATTATGTCTTTTCAATGTGAAGGTCAACACTAATAAATGTTAATGTATTAGGCCATATAATTACTCCCCAAGGCATGTCCACCGACCCTGATAAGGTTGTGGCTATTGAACAAATGGTTCCTCCTACTAATGTAAAGCAACTTCACTCATTTCTTGGAATGGCCTCGTACCTATGTAGGTATATTCTAAATTATGCCTCTATCATGCAGTCACTGATTGACCTCACTAAACACACCATTTCTTTTAAATGGGGCCGAGAACAACAGAATTCCTTTCCGAGTTTAAAATGGGCCATTCTTCAGATGCCAATTTTACAGAAATTTCATGAAGGCCACTAAATCATTCTTGCATGTGATGCCAGTAACTCGGCTGTCGGAAGGTCGGTCATCCAGATTGATCCTAAAACTAAACAATGTAATATCGTGGCCTTCACACTCAAAAAATTTTCTCCCCAAGAATATCGCTGGTCCACGACGGAGAGAGAGAGCTATCCAACCTAAAATACTTATTTTCGCACTTTCGTCAATACTTATGTGGATGTAAGTTCACCATTGAAACTAATCACGCTAGTTTAAAGTATTTATGCATTATGGCAGATCACAATGCACGTATTCAGAAAATGGCTATAGTCTTAAGTAAGTTTGATTTCCAATTGCACATAATTAAGGGAACACTAAATACTCTACCTGACACATTAAGTAGGCTGACCACTGCACCCCAGGTCCCTACCAAGTTGGTAACTGTTCATGAAAGACATTACGATGTAAAGTTTCCTTTGATGGTATGTCAGCCTCTTTTCACAGCCTTGGCAGAGGCTATTTTTCAAAACACACAAGGCGGGGGAAATAGCTACTAATGTTGCAAAATTTTTTAGAATGCAATTTGAGGAAATTAAACATTATTTTATCACATATTTGTCGCCAGCAGACAAAGATCGACTTGTCAAGGCTATTCGAGATGAAGACGTTTACCCATTACCCTTATTCTTGAAAATTGTTTCTGCCTTGTACCATGTTAACATTCATGTTATTAGACAATTATTCACCAACACTGTCACACAATTTGTATTGATCCTGTCCTCAATCGTACCATTCTTGTAGTCCACTTCACCGACATTTTACATTTTCTCCCTGTGCACGCACATGAGCAGTAATATGTTCACATTCACGAGTCTGAATTCTATTTATGTCCTGTCACACTTTCTTACTCCCTGTTCGTCGGCGAATATGATAATGACTCCCATGTTTTAAAACTTAAACAAGCACTCTTACACCCAGATCAGGTTGGCACCCACTATAGGCGCTTAAGTCATTGTTATGGAATAGATAGCGACGGCGAAATATTCCTCAAAGTAAACACACCCCAAGGCCCAACTAAATTGACACTTGTTCCTAAATTTTATGTCCTGGAAGTCATTCAGGCACACCAAAATGCTGTCTTTGGAGAAGGGCTCTTGGGCTACTTAAGACACTCCGTAAAATCAAACAGTCTTATTTTTGGGAGTCTATGGCAGACAATATCAAAAGTACATACAATCATGCCACGTTTGTCAAAACATTAAGGCAATTATATCTCAACCCATTTGTCAATTCACTCCTCCCCCCCCCCCCCCCCAATCAGTCCACCGTGCCTGAACTCTGGATGCTAAAGGTCCTTTACATCGTATGGCACATCATAACAAATATATCTTAGTAATGACAGAGTACGCCACATATTACATCATCGTCAAACCTGTTCATGCTATAGATGCAACATGTGCAAATTTTATAAAATATGTAATCTTATAATTTGGCTGCCCCCAGCAAATACTCATGGATAGGGGAACAAGTTTTCAAAATAAGCTCATAAGTAATCTCCTTAAATCCCTAGGTATCAAAAAAGCTTACAACCACCGCTTACAACCCCCGTTGTAATGGTTTAGTGGATCGAAATAATCTCACCATCGTGGAACAACTTACGGCTTGTGCGAGTGCTGATCCAGTAAATTCGAACCTTTATGTCTGCATTATTCAGTTCAACATAAATACCAGCATTAATAGTTCAACAAAATTCATGAAATTTTATCTCATTCTTGGCATGGATGCTGCCCCCCTGCTCAAATTGTTGCTACCAAGTTTTCTTAATGCGGTCACAATTGGTGTGAGAAACTTCTCGCCATATGCCAAGCGGCTAAACAGAATTCAATCGAGGCTCAGAGCCTTCAAAAAGATTCCTTTGACAAAACTTCCAGGAAAAACACTTTAAAAATAAATGATTATGCGTGGGCACATAACCGCGGTAGACATAAGGTCCTCACCCACTGTTACTATGGACCTTATTACGTGTCCGATATACTGGGGGAATCTACTATTCAAATTCAAATTAATAAATCTGGGGTCCCTAAGTTTAACTCTGGGTCAGTCAGACATACCAAGCTTGCTTACTCTCGTTAAAGTGATACATGTGTGAATGTAATTATATACTTTGTTATATGTCTCATCTTTGTTTGAACATGTCTTACAGTGTACTTTAATCCTTTCTCTGCCCGCTGATAAACTTCATTGCCGGCCGCTTGTAAGGGGACTGCAACAAGTTGGTGCTGACTCATCTCCCACTCAGTACACATTCTTCGCAGCCAGCACCGCCTACTGCATGCAGTGCAGCGTCGCTCCTGCCTTCCCTCTACAAGCGCTCAACTTTCCCTCGACCACTGTCGAAAGCTGCACTCCAGGGGTACAACTCCACTTCACTGCCTTGGATACACGCCCGCCTGTGGTGATGTCCGTCATGGTGGCCATCAAGAGTGGCTGTACTGTGTGGGTGGGGTCACTGCGATGGCACCAGGCGTTGCCACAGCAATGGCCTTCAAGGGCCGCCCCACATTGAGGCGATAGCGCACTTTCGCCTGCCCACACCGACACTGGGGCCATCATAGTTTTTTTGTTTTGTTTTGTTCCCTCAGCTCGAGTCTTCCCGCCCACGTCTTCACACATGCTGGCGACCACTAAGTCACTGTGCAGTTTGACGTCATCCCGACAACGTCATTCCCCGCTACACTCACTCCAATTCTAGCTCCCTTAGTAAATAATCTCAGAATTGTGTTCCCTCCCTTAACTTGTATTTTACTGCCTCATAAGACCTTACTTTTAGTGCTGTGTACCATCCCCTTTAAGATATGTGCTTTTAACTTTATTATCATTATTGATTACCTCCACTTTAGACTTCCACATCTTTTTTCCGTTTCATTATTTTGTTTACTTATGAGAACATTTTCCAACCAGCTCATTACCTTTCTTGTAATTGTATTCTAACATAATTTTATTGATTCGTACATTTTAATTTTGAACATCAATTATATCCCCCCTTCTCTTGTGTGTTCTGTTCCTTGTAATACCTTCATTTGGTCAATAATATGGGTACTGCTCCTCCTACACATTTCTCATCAAAGTACATAAGCTATTTTGTTTACTACGCTATAACCCTGTCTGATTATTTTATATTTTGCCCCCTTGTCAACAATTTGAGATATTGCATTATATCCAGTGTGTTCCCCTTTTCTATGTATACTCCCCACTATATGATTTCAATTAATTATGCTTACCTATATACCCCTTGATTAATATTTCACATAACGCATAACTTCCCAGCCGGTTTCGAGTTTATATTATTGAGTATACTAAATCAATGTTTCGGCTTAGGCCTTAAGTTTTCCAGTGACTTTTATATTTAAATATTTATATACCCAGTGCACCCCTGTTTTGGTAATCCGCCAACCGGACATTCAATGCCCTCTTCCCTAGTTTTTCTCAGGGTGCTTGTTGTATATTCAAGCATGATCACGAGTCCAGCTGCTGCAATCTGCGTTTTGTTCCAGCGAATTGAATTTCCATTTTACAAGCTAGACCATGCATCTCTGCTTTATATAAATTTACGGTGTTGTGATATGAAGGCCTCATAGCAGTTTTTACTACTACATGCATCTACTTCAGTAGTCATTGGTATTTTCAGAGATATTTATTGCCTCCAGTTGCTAAGGCTATATAAAGTTTCAGATAACAGTCTTACAGTAATAAAGTTTCTGTGTACAAATAATCAACCTCAGGATTTGACATATTCTTCCTGCCTTAGAGCAGTGTTTATTTAAGGTACAATATGTTTAGTCCGTGCTCCTCCTCCACTGAGGATTGAGTTCACTGTGTTTAGTTGTTACAGACTACTATCAATGTTATTGTTCACAGTATTTGGTGTGGGCCTACAAGCCTCTTCCATTAACAGCTGTTTTACATTAACTTACATGATTTAAAGCATTTTATTATAAGTTCACGGACCTGTCACTGCAAAACTTTGATCTTTTTTTTCAATTGCGTTTATATGATGTATACTAAGCTCACAGCTCAACCACAATAGTGTTTACTATTTTACTTAACTCCAATATGAACACTCGAATTACAAACAGTACACTGGTTTACAAGAATTCTACATTTACCTGCCTTTGGAGCAGTGTTTTGTGCACTAAAACAATTATATTGACTGTGAATAATTCAATGCCCTTATACGAGGCATAATTCGCTTTGATTAATTCTTAGCGCTTAGGTCTACATGGCTATTAGGTTATCTACTGAATCAGTATCAGTTTTTATTTCAAAGTATTGTAGCTCAAAAGTTCAGTTGCTATGGCAGCCTCTATGTAATTTTGTACTAAGAACCTACGATTCTTTATCAATTTACTTGCCAATGTGTCTTCCTCTCTTAAGTTAAAAACCAAACAAAGCTAAAAAAAAAAAAAAAAAGGAGGGAAGACAGCAGCAAAACACACGTGTTATTATTGTACCCTTAAGATTAGTATTCAATATTTTAATATTTAATTATTACTGCCATGCACAGTCACTCATACTGAGTTAGATAGTATTCCTTATTTTCCTTCCAGTGGAGTATTTTCCTTTGTATGTTTTACTGCCATCATGGTTTTCAATATTTTTACTTAGGCCTACAGGCAAACAATCAATAATCTCATATTTTAGGCCTACAGTTGTGTTTGATTAAGTTAAACCCATTTTACCCTGCCTTGTGAGCAGAGTAATGGTATATTGACCTTTATTATTGTTATATTCCTTTACCTAGAATTTAGTTACAAATGTGACCAGTGTTTTAATTTTTAAGTATATTAAGGAGTACTCCACCTTTATTTTCCCTTTCATATCTGCAGATATTGTGCACTATTGTATGTACTGTGTTAAAAAAAAGGATTGTGGAATCATCCCATTAGCATGTTAGATGATCGTACCTAGATATAGTATTGGTTAAGTTTCTCGTTTTTTTAAGTACCATGTCTTTATTCAGTCATATGATTTTGTTGTCATATTTATTCTGTCCTCGGGCACTATACTGATTTACTAAAATAAACATAAAAAGTGGTAAGCCAAACAAGTTCACATCAAGCAGTGTTATAAAAGTTAGAGATGTCAGTGGTGACAAACATGACTTTCCACCCACATAAATACAAAGACAGTGCATCACATAAACTGAACTTCAAAGTGCTTCTATAATGATCAAAAATTGACAAACTTTCATTCAAAGTGAATTCTAGCCACAAAACTTATACGGTGCATGTGAGAAAAGACAATCAGTGCTTATACCACTGCTGCCACATTTAAGACATTAACTTCCTACCCTGCCAATTGTGAATGGCAAAGCTTAAGGTTGAGTCATGTGTTTTTCTAATATTTTCTCAATTGTCAATTATTATGTTACCTAGTATATAAGCCAAATAACTTAAGCAATAATTTTTCTATACATACATACACATAGCCCATGCGTGCCTGTTTAATAACTGTAATGTCAAAGACATGTATCTGTGTAACGGATGTTAAAGGTAATTGTTTACTTATCTTTTGATGTAGGAATATGTAGTCTAATAATTTTGTAAATTTAAAGAGTGCGCAGCGTCTAAAAAACCCACTTTTATTGTACTTTAGCACTACTTGTATAACAAACATTACTGTGCATTATCGACAGTTGAAAGTGCGCGAAGTGCTGCAAACTACAGAATGTCAAATATTGTTTAAGCGCCATGCGCATTACCAACTGTCGGATAGTTTCTTTTTTCATTGTGTATCCTGATTAATATATTTCCATTATTCTTTAAAATGTTAACTATGGCACATAGTACGTTAACATTAACAACATTTTTATTATTATTACTTTCGACCGAATGACAGTGCCTTTTACTCTGTTAAATTTTTCACGTAATCCCGCTGGCAGGTTGTCAACCGCTCACTAATTGTGGCCACAATACCACCCTTTCCCTTCCCTGTGGTCACGGCCTAGTCTTGGTGGGTCAACTTGTTATTTTTCGTTCAATTAGCATATGTGGCCATGGACACAACACCACCCTCCCCTCTCTCACTGACGCTTAGAACGTGTTCAGTAGCCCAAAATTTCGGCTAGCCTTTTCTTCATTGCAAACCTTGTATCTTTTATCTTTTACCCACCTTGCCTTTTGCCCCTTAATGAATATTTCCTTTAACTTCAAAACTTTAATTCAACTGATCGTAACACCACAATTTTTCTTTTCTTTTGGTCGGTGTTTCCTACTTGTCATTGGTCCCTCGATACCGCAGTAAGTCTCCCGGGTTGCCACTCCTCCGTACTGTCTACATCGCCTTACGCCCCAGGCCTACCACTACTGATACATTTTTTGGAACCAGTGCCTCTCACACACTCCTGTACCATGGCCGCTCTGGAGGCCCACTATTTCATCCCTTCCAGCCGAGGACGGCTGCTTATTCGACTAGGGGGTTAGTGTAGCATCATATGGCGCCGCTACACCACCTTAGGTAGAGCGCACTATGGATTATAGCCAGGCGGGTTTGTTTTACAAACATGCCCTAGATCATCCGGCTATATAAGAGGCCTGGAGGCTGCCCCCCCCCCCCTTCTCAGATGGTAACGAAACTACGATAGTGTTGAGTGTGTGATTGATGCTGAAGACGAGAGCACCTACCTACCGCTGGCCTGAGGGGTTCCGAGGCCAACTGAACAGAATATATGGGTAAGCATAAATCGCGTTGCAGTAGGGACCACTGCTGGTATCGAGACATCGTCCCCATCCTTCCCTTTTGTAATAATTAATATTATTTGCAAGGACAGGGATTAGCTGCATCTTGATCATCAGAGATTACTGTATTGTAATTCAGTATGAAAACGTAGCTTGCTATTCACTATTAAGTATGCGTCTTGTGAGTTGTAGTCATTGTTATCCAATTGTATTTCTGTAAATGTTGTTGCTTGTGATTAAGTATTGTTGTTCATTAAGTATACATTTTTATAATTCCTTCTATCATTCAGCTACCTATGAGCTATCCCCCTAGATACCCCTTACCACCATTTAAGGTGAAGAGAGTAACTGTGAAGGGAGGACAAAGTTCACTTTATAAACAGGAGGCAGGGAGTTGTTTCACCTGCAATGCCCGAAGATGATCAGAAGATACAGCTCTATCCTCTTCAAGTATATTGTCTGCTTATAAGAGCTGGTTGCCATGCTGCTTTTATAGGCATAGGATATGTAAAATTGTAAACATTTTGTATACATCCGCATTTTTTAAATTCATAGTAATCATGTGTGTTAAATGGCACAGTCCATCGAAAATTAATTACTCATAAATTTCATTCATATATTTCATTCATTAATGTTATTCCTCAATTTCATTCCTAAATTCATTTAATTCTAGAGTGCACCAGTAACTCGTGTTTTCAGTATCATCTGTTAGAGTACGCTCATTAAAACATTTAATGAAGGATTCACATTGCTTGCTCGTGAATGGCTGTTGGTCCTGTGACAATCAGATACTGAGGGTATATAAGGCAGGAAGATTCGCGTATCGCCTAAATTCTTCGTCTGATGCGACAGGTGATAGGTCATATTCTCACTTCTGACCTTCTTAGCATTCAGTTCGGTAAGCTATTTGTATGTTCAAGTATTCCATCAAATTTTGCAGGGTTTTATGGGACGTGCTTGTAATTATGCAAATACCCCACAACATATTATGCAGAAACTTGATAATTTTAAATTATAAGGAATTTAAAGACAATATTTTTATTTTGACTTGCAGAGATCGATATAAACCATGCATTCAATGGTGTGCCCGCGACTGGTGTTCCGACTTAGTCTATGACTGCATCATTGATGGCACCAGCTGAGCTGCCTACATCATTAGTGATTCTATTCATGGTACCAACGACAGCATCTTCAACTACATCGGTACCATCTACTGGGTTGTTACATCGTCACCTGTGTCGCTTTGCAATAAAATACCTTTATGTTCGAACATAATGCTTGAAGGCATGAAAAGTATGGCTGTGTGAAGAATGCAGATCAAGTGATATATAAGTACAGAGATTGCAGATAGTCACTTGCTAGAAGCGATAACTTGCAGAGAGATACGAACACCTGTGTAGCTGTTGGACCTCCTCCTGTCGAACTCTGTCAGATACAGTCTACTTTGCTGCAGCATCCTAGTGTATATCTCACAACAAGTGATCAAGATGATCATCCACTATCATGCCAGTGCACATCATGCCCAAAAATTGCGACAGGATCTTGATTGTTTAATGACAATGGTTTTGTTCATGCTGCAATAGCTTTCCAGTACAATCTAAGGACATATATTGCTCGCCTGGAAGAAGTTCTGCTTCTCACCACTATCATCATTCGCAGCAGAACTGCATTGATGGGAAGAAATTGCTGTACTGAACAGTTTTGTCTTTAAAATGACTAATTTTATGCTTCTTATGAGTGTTAGTTTGGCATTTTCTTACATGGCATTGGTGTGTGGCAGCAATAAAAATCCTGGCTATTGTTTGTTCTTTAGCATACTGTAGTTATTGCCCTGGTACACTGTGCATATGCGGAGTGGTAAGTAATTTCCTACGAGCCTGCACTCATAGCTGGCGAAAATTTGACAAATTTTTTCTATCTTTAGTTTGGCTTTCTCGGATGTTGTAAAGGTGTATTCTAGCCATACAATACTAGCATAATGGCTTCACAGTATCATAGCCTATTCTTATCTGTATCTGAGTTTTGTATAATATCAAGTGGATAGTTTCTCCAAAGTGTGCACATTGACCTTATGCAGAGGTGTAAATAAATATTATTTAAGAACGAAAATAGTTTAATTAAATAAACCAAATGTCAGAAGAAAAAACGAAAAGGTAGTATGTTTACATGATCAAATCTCGTACACATATTTACAACAGGTTTCATATGATGAAGCAACAGATTAATGAAATTGATTAATAAATATATCTACTAAAGTTTAAAATATTAACAAATTAAAAAATACACAATAAAAATAATTTAGCAACATAGTGTACAAAATTCCATCGAGATCGGCCAACAAAACTGTAACTAGTGCTCTACCTTAACAGGCTCGATGTCACAGCAAACATATTGTACGCATATTTTGCAACAATGCACCATGGATTGTCCGATATATCCGAAAACATTGGGCATGTCGGAAATGATGCCATCTGCTGTGAAGATCCGCCAGACAATATTTTCTTCTGACTCCACGGGGTCTCAGCCACAAGAAGAAAAAGTCTAATGTGTTCAGGTCGAGTGAGCATACAGGCAATATAAAGGGTCCATCTTAGCCGATCCATCGATATGGGAGTCTGTTGTTGAGATGGGTGCGAACGATATGAGCCTGATGGGCAGAGCACCATCATGTGGAAACATTTGCTGTTTTTCTTCGAATGGGACCACCTCTTAAAACTCTGGAAGAGTTTCCTGCATCTGCACAAGATACCCGTGGCTATCCAGACAGGGCGGAAGCAGGTAGGTCCCTACTAACATGTCACCAATGATACTGGTCCACACTTTGCACCCAATCGCTGCTGGTAAGAATGGACAAATGTGGCATGCGGATTATCATTCGACCATAAATGGCTGTTGTGCGAATTTACTATGCCATCCCGCCCGAAGAAAGCCACATCAGTAAACAGAATGTTGTTTTCAAATTCGCATACCTTCTGTTGTTGGTGCAGAAACCATTAGCGAAACTGAACTCGAAGGGGAAGTCGGCCAGCCCCATGTTGTGCACCCTCTGCACATGAAATGGATGCATAATCTGTTCATGTAATACTTGCACAATGGTCTGCTAACAAGCATTAAGCCTGTTCGCTACTGATGGTGGAATTTTTTTCAGCCATTTGTAGTACTTGTTCTTCAAACTCTACCATTTGGACGTGGCGTTCACACCAAGAATTTGGTCCCCCAGCATTCATGTGGTCATTCTCCAGCAACTGGCAGTGAAGTACGGTATTATGCTGAGACTGCCTTCTGTGCGGATATCGCTTTCTGTACAAGTGTTGTGCTGTACATGCATTTGTTACCGCTGCACCATACATGAAAAGCATGTCTGTGAGTTCGGGCCATGAATAATATTCCAAAGTGCTAAAGAGTGTTACTGCCACATTCACCAAAACGAACAGAACTAGCAATTCCTCAGCACAACTTCAACATGTGTTCAAACATCAAATGTGCCACGCTGGACACCACAGCATGTTCTTTTGATTGTAGGAGGGATGCCTTATGTGAGGCAAAACCGCAAAGGTGTTGGATAAGGGCACTTTACTTCCTCAAATGTGTCGGTCGCTCTTTTTGGAGAATGGTTGGCTGGAGGTTGTGTTACTTAGGCAACACTTTCTGTTGATTTACACATACTCTTTCATAAAACATCATCATAATACTTAGAAACTTACAAATAACGAAAAGCCATGCGATCAGAATATATCAACCGCAATTTATAGATGAAGGAGATCATAATTACCAACCTAATGTGGCTGTGTATGAGGTCTTCTGTCGACCAAATCGTTTCCAGAACATGGTAGTTTTGTTTCAAGTTGTTTCCTAATTATTATCTAAATCCATTCTCAAAATCCATATTTATGTGCTCGTACTTCACTTAATATGCACTTTGTGCCACACTGTTAAAAGTATGCCCCACCTTCTTCTTTTCATAATGAATCTCTCCACTCAGTTTATCGGTCGAATTAACACTCATCCTGTATATTTCCGCACATGCTATTTCCTTCTTCTTCGTTTACTTGCCATACAGCATGTGGTTGCATTGTTGTCTTCGTGTAATGCATCCTCTTTCACTTAGGATAAAATAGTTTCATCTAACATTTTGTGTAATATGTTTTAGCGGATATTTAAGTTAGCGATGCGGTAATTTTATTTCTTTGATAGCTTTGTTATCGTAAATTTTGTACTCGTTTTGTTTAGCGGTTTGCAGCGTGGGGCTATGAGCTAATCATAGCCAGCCATTTCCACCTCTGAGTCATGCGAAACATACATCCATTTGTAACATGGCCTTATTGGCCATGGTACAGCAAGGTTTTTCTTTTGTCACATCGCAGTACTCCGTAAAACAAGAAAGGTGGAATATCTTTCTTGTTTCGCTTCCAGGATGACCTAATGGGTGTGCTCCAGCCTTTGTTGGACTAATGAGCTAAATCACCCGAAATTTAAAAAAAAAAAATTTCACAGAGGATAAACAATAGTTTTACTAACAATATTAACTAGATTCGTAATAAAAATGCTAACATAAGAGAGATTAACAAAGTGGTAATTTCAAGTACCAGACTACAAAATGATTGGCCAAAACAAAATATAAAAAATTAATAAATAATTTGTTCTCGATATTTAAAAATATACATGTTAAAGATAACCTCACATAACACTCATATTGTTGATAAATTTATTGAATTGAACTATAAAATTTTCCAAAATAAAAGTGGTGATTTGATTTAAACTTGTTCTTGTTCCTTTCTCAGTAAAATGTGTGTGTGTGTCTATATATATATATATATATATATATATATATATATATATATATATAAACACACACACACACACACTAGTAGCCTGCCATCGCTTCTCTCAGGTTTTATGGACATATTGAAATACATACCTACGACTACCTGCAGCTACACGTGACAACCAGCGACTACCTGCGAATGCCCGTGTCTTCCTGCGACTACCTGTGACTACCAGCGACTACAGATGACTTTCTGCGACTACGTGTGAATACCTAGGAGTATATTTGACTACAAGTGACTACCTGCGACTACCTGTGACCACCTATGACTACCTGCGAATACGTGCGACTACTTGCGACAACCTGCGACTACCCGCGACTACCTGTGGGTACCTGTGACAACTTGCGATTCCATTGTGTTTTCCTGCGACAATCTTACGACATCTTGCGACAACCTGCGTTTACCTGCGACTTCCCGTGACTACCTGCGACAACTTGCGACATTCTGCGACTGCCCATGACTACCTGTGTCAACTTGCGACAACGTGTGACTACTTGCGACAATTTGCAACAACTTGTGACAACCTGTGACTGTCTGCGACTACTTGCGACTATCTGCGACTACTTGCGACTACTTGCCACATCTTGCGACTACCTAAGACTACTTGCGACTACCTGCGACTACGTGCGACTACCTGAGACTACCTATTACTTGTGTATTTTTTTATATTAAGATACACAATTTTTCAATCATTGTTTCAATTTATCTTAAATGGTTTTGGTTGATCATGCTTAGAAAGTAGCTAAGTAGGTCATTTTTCTACAACTTGGTTTACACATTTCGAAATTTCTAAACGATTTTTTTTAAATTAATCATATCCTATGTCCATGCCGAAGAATGTAGCTTTCTAACAGTGAAAATAATTATAAGAATCATCCCATTAGTGTGGTAGATCATGTTTAGAAAGTAGTCGAGTAGCTCATTTCCCCCGATTGGTTAAAAAAGTTTTGAAATTTCTCAACGAATTTTTTTAAAATTGATCATAGCCTTTGTCTATCTGGAAGAATGTGCCTTCCTAACATTGAAATAATTATAAGAATTAGCTGAGTAGTTTCCGAGATTAGCCAGTAGGCATACATATAAACAAACTCACATTACTTCTATATAATATTAGTATATGTATACATATATATATATATATACATAGAGAGAGAGAGAGAGAGAGAGGAAAATATGGTAAAATGGAACCTCACATTGTTTTATACTAAGAAGACATTAACAGTCTGCTTAAATTTAACATATCTAGTATAAATAGGTTCCAAAATCTATTTTCTATTGATAACTGGTTTAAATTTTCGATCAGACATTCAAAACATATACATACTTAATATTTTTTGAAGATGTGAAAATCTGTCGTCCTACCAAACGTGTTGGTAATATGGAATCCCACATATTAATGTAGTAATCACAAACATAAATAATCATGCATGTTACATATTAAGATTAAATATTGAAACCATTATTTAAAAAATACAAAATTATGTTTGGCCACCAGTTACGTCCGAAATATTGCACCATTGAATGAAAATACACCCGGACTTATAAAAGATCCATTCTTCTCACCATTCTATGGTATATTTCAAACCTAAATTCACCTATAAAAGAAACAGAAGTGACGTTCACTATATTTATATTACAATGAATTCATCTAACTGCAATAATCGTACACATATTCGCCGCTTTCTGCTCCGGAACAATCACTGCGAGTCCACATACCGCACATTAGACACTGGACTCCCAAATCCCTTTCTTTTTCATCCAAAACTTCCCCTGACAGAACCAGCATGAAGTATCTTCCTTATTAGGCTTTGGCTCACCAATGGCAAGTTCAGTTGCAAAAGCAGAAGAGTGGTCTGCTGGTATATCTACAGATGAATTACTATCTGTATCAATACTTTCAGAGTTCCTTATACTTTTCAGACACTTTTGCCTTTGATATTACGGTTCCACGGCTAGACCAGCACCCATTACCCCGCCTATGTCCACGCCCAAGCACACAGTTTGAATTAAGTGGTTTTCAGACGAGTTTATTCCAGTGGAGTTATACAGATGACCTCTACGGCCTTGAGTTAATAGAGTCTTCATTTTCTTGTTATTGGATCTCCATACAATGCAGAGTTGGCGACATAAATTTAAAGAACCGAGGAATTCTGCGTTCGTTTATTTGTAAGTTAATGTGCTATCATAAAAATGACAAATTGTTATTGATGTTGTAGTTTGTATTATTAAATCTCCCTGTCATTAGCGAATTTCACGATTAAAATAAACTGTACAAAAACTTTTACATCCAAGCTTTTATTAACAAATGCACTGCAATGATAAAAATAATAATAGTAGTTACTACAAAGTAATATGTTTGTATCAATTTATATTTAGCATATAAAAGATTGGCACTAATAGTTAAGAGGCTTACGCAAGAGACGTGCTTACTACGCTTACGCAAATGAGGTATACGTTTTATATTGCTCCATGTTTTTATATACTAAATATAAATTGATGCAAACATATTAATTTGTAGTACAGTTTGTTGCGGTTGTTCGACCACATCTTACAAGTTCTACCAAATGTGTGATTACTGTAGATATTTTTCTTTTTTTAGTGCATTTTTTATTAAAGGTTGGTTTTATAAGTTGTTTTGCAGATATTTAATATTTCACTTTTTAGTTTCACCAATTAAAAATAAAATATTATGTAGCAACGCACATCTCGCGACAAGCTTTATGTCTGTTAATTTGTTTTGCTAAAGGTCCTGGTCAACATCTACAACAAAATTACTCATCGACATAGTTCCAACGAGGCCAAACTCGATACGTTTGCTATGTGAGGAGATAAATTAATTTAAAACAACATTTTCAAGGCATCGAACTTTCTCAAAAACTTTCGCCAACAAACTAAAAAATTTTATGCAAAATATTTTAGTTACATAATATGAAAAACCGGCATTAATACACTAGATGACGACGAAACTGGACTCTGTGTGTGCGCGTGTGCGTGAGCACAGCTGATCGGACGCACAAAGCCACCCTGCATGATCCAGGCAGGCTTGTACCACCAACGCATAGGCTACAGTCAAAGACAGGGAGGTCTGGCAACAATGCTGCAGCAATCTCAATTGGATAACCGGAAGTGGTTTAACATACATACACGTGAAGTCACATAAAAGCTTGTAACTTCCGGCTCCATTATCAGATCAGCTCAGTGGTACCTCCACATTATATTGTCATCGGAACTACTCATGTATGCAAAATTTCAGCTCAATTGGATAACGGGAAGTGGTTTAAAATCGACTTGTAAGATTTTACCAAAACACGCCCAGCTGCCATGTTTTTCCCTTTACGCCTCAAAATTTCCTTTTCTCCCCACAAAATCTATTAAACTACCCTAAAAATGTCCCTTTTTCCCTAAAGAAATTTCCTTTTTTTCCTTAAAAATCACTAAAATTTTCCTTTTTCCCCCCATAAAAGGGTAGAATAACCCGAAAATGTTAGAAGCCCCTCATATGTAGTAGGAAGCCATTGAAATCCAATTTTCGTCCAATATAAGTAATTTGATTGTTTCCTTAGGACCGACTGAGCAGGGGCGGCCATATTGGTTTTATAGGCATAGGATATTCCAAATCGATACAAGGATCCAGGATCGGAGCCGGAGACGACCATCAGCTATCTTGGTTGTCACCTATCTTGCATCCATATTGAATACAGATGATTTTTGACTTTGACCAATGACCTTTGACTATGAACGTTGACCTTGGAAATCCGAAAGATTCTAAAAAAAAATCAAAAATCCCCAAAAAAAATGCCTTATTAAAAATTAACTTAAATATGTATTAAAAATTATTTAAAAAATTACAAAAAATACTTGTATTAAAAATTATAAAATAATTATTTAAAAAATATCTTGAAAATTTAATTTCCGGAGGTTACCCCACCTCACATCACCAAACAAATTAGTCGGCTGGCATCCAATCCCTCGCCCATGCCCAGTCAGCCATCTTGGTAGGCGACCACCATCTTGGTAGGCGAACACCATCTTGGTAAGCGACTTCCATCATGGTAGGCGACCACCATCTTGGTAGACATCAACTGTCTACCATATTGGAAGCCAGTGCCCATTAGAAATTGAGAATTTACCTTTGAAACTTGGCCCCTTACACTTGACCTTGACCCCATGACCTTGAATGGCCTTGAAATTAAAACTCGAGAAAAAAGACATTAAAGTGAACAATCATATGGCATTAGTGACTATTAACAGCACATTAAGTGCAGACGACCTTTACCTTGACCACATGATTGTGTATGACCTTGAAAATCAAAAAAAGAGAAAAATACAAAAAGTCAACAAGCATATGACATTACAGACTATTACCACTATTTTAAATGCAGACAACCTTTACCTTGACCCTATGACCTTGAATGACCTTGAAAACAAAAACCTCGAGAAAAAATACATAAAAGTCAACAATATTTTAATGCTGCATACTACTACCGTCATATTAGATGTAGACTGCAGTTACCTTGACCCCGTGACCTTGAATAACCTTGAAACAAAACCTCTGTGATAAGCTTGTCAGTGTACACATAATGTATTAATGGTGCAATACGATTGGTTCAACATCAATATGACATCATAGGGCTTGCTTACGCATATATTAGAAGCAATATGGATGTCAGCTGAGAGACTTAGTTTGACAGCAGCTCCCATGAATGGTGGATTGTTTCGGCTAGCTTCTGCATCTTCGCATCTATGTCTTATTCTGCATCTGCTATGTCTTCGGGTACATCAGAGCTAATACTAGTTACGGCAGTGCCATAGACTTCTTCGGGAATGGTACCAGCAGTGCCATCGACTACTTCAGGAATGGTGCCGACAGCGCAATGGACTTCTTTAAGTGGATCACCTATGTCAGTGCAGCCATCGACGACTTCGTCAATGTTTCATTGCTGCTATTGTGACAAGATGATTGCCTACAGCCATGGTGCGAGGAAGCACAAAGGAACTACTTGTGTGAAGGGTCCTTCCTGTGTTATGCAACAATGTGTCAAGTGCAAACGACTTTAAAAACGAGGTGATAAGCTAAAGGTACAAATCAAGCACGGCAAAGGTAGTGTTCCTGCAGCAAAGACACATCTTGTACTAGCTATTGGTGGTACCACATCAAATGGATTCTACCTGAAAAAAATCAGCATTCAACGGCATTAAAAAAAATTATGTGTTTGGAAATAACTTTGCTGGTATGAAAGACTTATGTACATACCTAGGCCATCTTAAGCAAAGGATAATCAATCAATTAACTAAAGAAGTCGAATAAGACCCCATAAAGTATAATGCTTGGTTGCAATGTACCTATGAAAAGCTTCAAACACTTGATGAAGGAATCAGCCGGCAGGCATTCAAGACTACCAATCAAGTATTGTACATTGTTGATAGCATTCCGAAGTCTGTAGAGGCCTTGAAAGAAAAGCTTTGTCGTGAAAAAGAATATATAGAAGAGGACGCTGGTTGGACGCTTGTTGGCATAGATTTTCTTGAGCTGCGTATAATCACATTATATCCACTACAATAAAAGTGAGCTTATCGTAGGAAATATCGTAAATGAATGTATGGAAACTATAGAGATGCTATTTTTATGTCTGTAGTCTGATGTGCACTAAAAATAAATGTTTTCAAGGAATAAATTAAAGTGTTTTATTTTTCGTTAGTGTTGATGTACCTTCTCCTAGCATGCCTATTTTTCCTGATATCGGGAATATGATTTTCTTTGGTTTTCAGATGTGTCACTACAAGCTGATACTGCAAGGGAGCACAATAATAAAAATAAAATTATTGTTTTCAAGGTAATTCAATGTCATGGGGTCAAGTTAAAGGTAGTCTGCATTTAATGTGGCAAAAGTTGTTTGTAATGTCATATACTTGTATTTTATGTCTTTCCCCTCAAGTTTTGTTTTCAAGGTCATTCAAGGACATGGAGTCAAGGTCAGGGTCATGGATAAGGCATCAAATTTCAAAGGTCAATGTTCAATTGATATTGGACACTAGCTTCTAGAATGGTGGACAGGTGATGTCAACCAAGATGGTGGTCACCTACTAAGATGGTTGTCGCCTACCAATATGGCTAACTGGGCATGGTCGAGGGGGTGGAAGATACCGGATAAAATTTTGGAGAGGGGAGGTGGAGATAACCTAGGGAAACAAATAAATAAATTTATATGTGTAATTTTTAAATACATTTTAAAGGCATATTTTAAGTAGTCTAATTATTTAATTGTTTTAATAATTCATTTTTTGGAATTTTTTAGAATTTTTCAGAATTTAAATGTCAAATGTTAATGTCAAAGGTCATGGGTCAAGGTCAAAAGTCATCTGCAAACAATATGGATGCAAGATGGCTTACAACCAAGATAGCTGATGCTCGGCTCCACCTCCGATCATGGATCCTTCTATCGATTTGGTATACCCTATTACTATAACACCAATATGGTGGCCACTGCTCAATAGGTCCTAAGAAGCCCTCAAATTACTTAAATTGACCGAAAATGGGATTGCAAGGTCTTCATACAGCACATGACGGGCTTCTACCTTTTTTGGGTGGTTCTAAATTTTTTTACGGAAAAATTGGAGATTTTTTAGGGATTTTTTAAGGAAAAAAAGAAATGTTAAGGGAATAAGGGAGATTTTTAAGGTATTTGAGTCGATTTTGAGGGAAAAAAGGAAAATTTTAAGGAAAAAGGGGGAAAAATGGCGGATGGGTAATGTAGCAACATGGCGGCCGGGCGAATCCGAATCCGAACGCCGACGCTGTTGTGCGTCAACCTACAACCCCGATCTACTTGAGGTTAATTTTAAATGAAATAAAACAATTTAATTAAGTTTGTTAATTAACTTACAATACTGAGTAAACGGTAAATGAACATTTGAGAATTTGAGTAAACCATCTTTTACTGTGCAAAAAATTCTGCAAAATTTTTCAACACTTAAATGCGATATACCTATTCTGATATTGTGTATTCATAAAGGATGTGATAGGGGATCATATAATATTCGTGTATAGATATTTATGTATTGTCCCACTGGCATGTAAAGTGGTGGTTTTTTTTCACAATGGAGGCTTTTGGCGCCCAGTACGTATGACTTCGGACGGCCCCCATCACTAACAGGCTGATAGCGACGGACTCTAAGATCTTCATGCCCAAAAAAAAACTGGGAAACCTTCATGAACAATCGTTTGTGCGGATGGGTAATACACTTACATCTACAGTTAAGTAATTCATTGGACTACTTTTTCATTTCACTCATTTGGTTATCATTTTTACTGTAATTGTATTTTTCTTTTAATATAGCTCGTAATTAGCTTATTACTACTGTTTCAATAATTCTTTTTAATTTTAAGAGTACGTTTAATTCTTTCTGTTTACTTGTATTCATAACAACTTCTCTTTATCGCTCCCAGTTTACATCCAACTACGAGATTATTCATTGCCTCCCGTTGAATGAAATATAGACATAGTACCTTCAATTAAATCAATATGGCAGTAATCCTTAATCCCTTTTCTTTATTAACAAACTGAATGGAATTTTCCGTTTGTCACAGCAGATTAGCTGGCTATTTTCTCGTTGTTTAAAACAAAACATTTTTAAGTTGAGTTAAATAGGTGTTGGGAATACATGCCTTATCCGTGCGCCTTCCCCCAAACCCCAACTCATATGAAACTGTAATAAATTTTCAATATTAATATAATCAGTAACAGACTCTGAATAAGAGCCCGTATCATTACAAGTCTTGCTGTGCTGGTCTGTTACGTCATCTGACCACATTCTCTAATGGCAACTTTCAGTTTGAGGAGATTATGGAGAGCAGGTATGTCCTCCCCCCTCCCCACGTAAATCTACGACACCTGTGGACAACTGGAGCCACAGCTGCTTCAACGATGATGTATCCTAGCGACAGATAGTTGAACTACTCGCAGCTATATCCGGACAACGGTGTCTTGCTCCATGATCTTAACTAGCATTCCACCTTAAGTAAGTGTCTTTAATGTGAAAATAAATTGTAAGTACACGCAATTCAAAAAAGTTTTCCAATGGCCCCGCCCCACCTTCCGCATGTATGCGACGGGTGCCAGACATGTTGCATACCGGCACATTCGTTGGGTAATGGCACGTTACTCCCCCCGATATTTTGGTCGCTGTTTTCGGAAGAACGGTTGGCCAGAAGGTGTGGTACTTTGGTAACATTATTTGCTGATTTACACATGCTCTTTCATTAAAAATCATCAAACTACGATACAACATTACGGTTGCAAATTGCCATGTGATTGGATACTAGCAAAACAATTTCTTGATAAAGAGGGATGATATATGCGAACACAGATTGGTGTTGTATTAGGTCTTCTATCAGCCAAACCATTTCTAGAACGTTGTTTTTTTTTTACCTCAAGCAGTTTCTGATATTTTTAATTTAGTCTATTCCCAAAATTCATTTTCATGTGTTTATACCTCCCTTAATATACATCTTCAGCCCCATTCTTAAATGTGAACGTATCCTAATTTAGCATTAGGGTTCTTCCAACTAAATTAGTAGGTCGAATTCACACTCAACATGTAAATATACAATGGCATGCTCCAGAATTCATTGTTTCATGCTACTAATATATATATATATATATATATATATATATATATATATATATATATATATATATATATATATCGTCGGCCTAATAGGAAAAACTCGTAATTCCAAATAATGGAAAATTAAGTTATTATGTTATAATGTTGGCCATACTTTTCTGCATATAATATTATGAGCACGTAACTCCAAACAAATATTTTGGCTCTGAAAATATGATTTTTGTAAACCTTGTTTCTCCAAGCATTGTATTTTGTATTGACAAAACTGGTAACTCAATGAGTTGTTCTATGACTATTGTAAGTGATAATGTTTATTTTGTGCTGTAAAATAGGTCTATTCGTTCCTGACTTCTATTCAGATGTGTGAAGGAAATTATATCTAATAATAATAAAGTAGGGTTTATATAAATAAAAACTTCTATTCTATTAGAAAATTAAATTAATTGACATAGGAGTTACAAGGTTTGCAAGGTTACTTTATACTATGTGTTTAATATCAGTGCTGGATTTACTTGTTTTGCAGCTGCAGAAATGGTTTGCTTTGAACATTTGGCTCTATCATCTTGAAATTAGTATCATTAATATGGTTTATAGTTAAAAACTATTAAGTATATTGATTTTATTACTAAAGAGATGTGAAAAATAAGAAATCATTAAAACTAGGCAAAGGAGTAAACAAGTTTTGCATCCAGTTAATAGCTTCGGGGAAGGGTTTTGTTTATGGAGTTATATGGTTTGCAGTTAATAATGTCGATTGGAGTTACTAGGTTTGATTTAACAATATGAATCCAAATGTTTGAATTTACCGAGTAAAAAGTTCCATTAACTGTCGTTTTTATTGAATTTTTTAGTTTAGTAATACTTAACACTTAATTGTCATGTTTCTTTAGTAGATAGGACAATTTATTTCCACCATTACTGCTCAGGTTTGGTCATAACAGAACCAGCTAAGATTTCACATCTAATAAGTTTGTTTGTACATTATACTGTCTCAGGTTGAAGAGATTTTCTCAGCTAGTCAGGGTTCATCTCATGATTTCGATCTTCTCCTTCTCCACAAGCATGTTATTATCAGCTATCACCAATCAGTTCTGTCTGGGTAGCAGAATTAATTTTAGATGCAATGCATGGCCCTGGTATTCATTATGGACTGACTTGTGCACCAAATAATGTTGCCTGGCATTAAGGCATCCCATTTCCCCTACAACTAACTTTTTATATTGATGACATGGTAACTTTCAGAATGTCTTCGCGGGCAGAAAGAATGATACAGTTAGCAATGTCGGAGATATCGGGCAGTACTTCAGTGTCGGAGAACTCTTGACAGCAATGAAGACATTTGTGGAAGAACTGTCACTAATACAGCCAGTTCAGTAATAAACACTTTTGTTTTATATGATGATGGATCTCTTACAAAAGTGTTGTGTGCTGAAACTGCTAACGAAGGAATAGTGAATGTAAGTGAAGACATTGTAAGTGACTGTGAGTTCCTTAATTTAAATATTCTGTTTACTGAGAAAGACATTTTCCTTGTAGCAAGTAACTTCAATGAAAATTAAGTGACTGTGAACCAAATGTTCGAAGGTCTACAAACTGATAATTATTTACATGAACTTGAAAATATTGATACAACAAACATTGCAAATGACGAGACAAGAAAAGTCACAGTTGTATTACAACAAGAAGTAAACATTCCAATGGCAGAGAATAGTGAGGGAAAAATACATGAACACACATATGCAGCAGCTAAAAAAACTAATGGCCAGAATTATGCTGAAGATGGAAAATACCTAGAAAGGGAAACTATATATAAAGGTGAACCAAAAACTATTTCTCTTCATAGAGAATAAAATATGAAGATCGTGCGATAACTAGACAGCAGTAGAGACGACGAGGTTGACATGGCAGAAGAAAGTATGGAGATGGTGCAAAAACAGAACAGTAGTAAAGACAACGATATGGACATGGTAGATGATAATAATGTACTAAATAATACTTCCTATTTAACACCTGGCAGAAGTGATGAGGCATTACAGATACCTGAAAAGAATACAGGATCGCAAAGAAAAAAGATACACACAGTCGATAACAGTGAATGGGCCTATGAAAAGGAAAAAAAAATCTGAGAGAGATGGGTGAAGCTTATGGAGGCAGGAAGCGAACAGAAGATGAAAAATGACATTTATTGTTGACAAATCGAGAAAGGTAATAAAACCTATTACCTGCAAATGTAAGAATCCTCCTTTTAATTGTATGTTAATGTCAGAAGATCAACGCAAATTCATATTTAATGAATTTGGGATGTTTTTATGAAGGGAAAGTAAAACGCATGTAAGAGGGCTAACAGAAATTGATTTAACTAAAAGAGCAAGAGACAGAAAAGATAAATCGAAATCAAGAAGAAAGTTTTCTTAGAAATCCTTTTTGAAGCACACAATAAAAAATTGTGTGTAAGCAAAAGAATGTTTCTGGCGACACTTATTGGCGAGTGGATGACTCTTAATGGGGTCGAATGCAAAGAACATCAATCTGAAATGAATTCAGGCAATACTCTTGCTAAATGCGAAGAGAATGGCACTATAGCAGACACAAATCCTTGAACCAGTGTGGACTTCAAAGCAGCAATTGTACCGATCATACAGCAACGACTGGTGTCGAGACAAAAATGTGAAGCCACTTTCAAGCTGCACATTCCACAAAGCTTTTGAGGTTCTCAATTGTGGACTATACAGACCCAAGAAATACCAGCATGACAAATGTACAACATTCAAATTGAAACACTTTGATGATGAAACCTACAAAAAGCATCAAGAAAGAAAAGAGCTGGCTAGGAAAGAGAAGGAGACTGAAAAAAAAAAGAAAACGAGGAACATGTGTACATTATGAATCTCCAATCACTTTTGCTGTCATCAAAATCCAACGTGTCACTTTTATATGATAAGAGTAAATTTTCGGTCCACAATATCACCATTTATGATCTGAATACACGTGACGGATTTTGCTTCATTTGGCATGAAGGTGATGGTGGTTTAACAGCCAATGCGTTCTCGAGCATAATTTCCTATTTCATAGCTACACAATTACCTCTCCGAAATGGTAGTGACAAAATAACAATTTACAGCGATGGGTGTAATTACCAGAATAGGAATGTCACTCTGCCCAACACCCTATTTCAGCTGTCCATGAAATATAACATAACGATACAGCAAAAGCTCTTAGAAAAGGGGCATGGAATGTGATTCCATGCATTCCACTATCGAAAAGCGCCTCAGATACCAAAACGTAAATGTGCCTGCTGACTATGTGGCAATATGTGCATCTGTCCGGAAAACCCCACATACATACCATGTAAAATATCTTGACCACATGTTTTTCAAAAATTTTAATGTTTCAGTTGTCTACAACAGCATACGACCAGGGAAATTAGCAGGTGATCCCAAAGTTACCAACCTTAAATGTGTAAATTATGTTCCGGATGGCGTAATCTTCTACAAAATATATTTCTCAAACCATTTCTTACCACTTCCAGTACGCAAAAAGATGTGTCCATCACATCATACTGAAATTAATGAAGTTCCATTCTTGTACAGCGAGCGACTGAAAATCAGCCGAATGAAATATAACTGTATACAGGACTTAAAACGATGTTTACCAAATGATTTCCATTCCTTTTATGATCAGCTTCCCCATGAAGGTTGAAGTTCTTGATATACTCATGGAAGAAGACTTTTGTTTCTTTCCTAACTAAACTTTCCTATTCATTAGTATTTTGTTAAGTAAAGTAGAAGATTTTGTATGTAAGTTAATAGTTTATAATATGTCCCAAAATTCAATTTGGTTGGAATGTTCCCTATATTTGTATAGTTTAAATTTGTATTCAACATGCAATTTTTTTGTAATACTGTGTAGAATGACAACAAACTGAATTAATTTCAATAGTTTTGTGTAATTAGTTTATTCATACCCTTTTTTTAGTTACAGTAATGATTATGTTAATTACCCATACAACTCTGTTTTGTTAGTGTATAGAATTATTATTCTTACAAAATACTATGTAGCAGACCATGCAATTAAATTCTCATAAAGAAAGTAATATGTTCTATAACCCTAGTTTTAATTTCTACAATAATATTTATCCATAAAAATGTTAGACTTAATATAAATTTCAATTGGTCTTAAGGATTGCATTGTCAAACCACGTAATTCCTGTAGAAAGTGACATCAAACCAGTAACTCCAATAATTACAAAAGTGAAACCACGTCCAGTATATTACCTTAAAACTCTATTTAATTTCCCAACAGTATGAAAAATACATTTCTAAAAGTGTCTAATGTAGTAGTTAAAGTACAGTAAGCCGATAATGAACAATAGTTCAATAATAATGTTTTTTGCTTCTGTAAAATTGACCAATATGGAGTTTGGAGGTTTTACTATTAGGCCGACTATATATATATATATATATGTATGTGTGTGTGTGTGTGTGTGTATGTGTGTGTGTGTCGAAGTTACAGAAAGATGTATAATACATCACAAACTAAAATTTCCATTTTAAATATTATAAATTATGACTTTACAGTAAACTATTAATTTAAATAAAGAACAAATTTATTAAACCAAAGGACATTTCAAATAGTGATAAATTTTTAAACTTTGTATAAAATCCAGCTAACAAAGTTGGTTTAACAAATGTTATGGTAACTAATCGAAAATAGTAAGCAAAACTAGAGGACTTTGATGTAAAAAAATTAGATGAGTCATCAAACTATTAAGAATTGATGGAATTAAGAAAATTTCGAAATTTACTTGAAAAAGTGCCAACAAAAATGACACGCACTCGCCCCATCTCCCTGAAACCAGGACACAGGGTTTACAAATATATGGCGAGAGCAGTGCCAATAGAAAAGTAAAAATCACACAAAATGGCACCAGTTAATAAAACGACACAATAGCAAAACTTACATTATAAGGAGGAAGTACCACTAGAAATAACCAGTAAAGAAATTACAACAGTATCTTCTTGACTAGAGTGTAGAATGAGTATAAAATATAGCCTATTAGCAAAAATTAGTATTTTAAGCAACAGACGACAGCGATTACAATGCAAAACACCGTAACAATAAATAGAATTATATATATATAAGTTTCTTAGAAGGCAGAGTAGGATGGAGATGGTAAAGTTGCTTAATGTAACGGAAATTAATGCCTTGGAGCTGGAGAGGCAGAAGTGAATCAAATTCCTTAATGAGGGATTCGTTGGGAGAGATATTAAGTAAAGCTTTACTTTGGAAATAAAATGTCTCTGTAGTGCCTTCCTCCACCGAAGATGACTTCATATATTTACTCGCTATATTGATGCTAAGGTTAATAGGCCGGGGTAATGCCATAGTTAAAGCCAAAAGAGGAACCCTACAATGCATTTAAAAATGAGAAAAGTCCACATCTGAATTTATCTGTGATTTTAAATTCACTCAGGTGTGGTCACCAACAGCTGGGGCTGGCAGGAGACATGCTAGCGCGCAGGGCTGTGCGACCTCGGCAGGCCAGTCTAGCTATTTTGGTACTATTTCCAGGGGGAAGGTTTACGAGGCCGGGGCCTCGACTATATAAGCCTGGAACAAAGGCGTCTCGTGGCCATCTTGATCCAGCCCACCCGAGCGACACCTAGGAGGACCACCAGGCCAGTGGTCCGAGATCGACGCCTTATAGCATATTGTAGTACAGTTTATGGAATTATTGAGTCGCGGCTTGGTGCGACTTTTGTGTAACTATTTTGAGTTGAATAAAATTAGTGTTTTTAGATACCTGAGTGCTTTACCTCTGTTTACTAATTTCCCCCTAATAAGTGCGTGACCTGGTCCCCTCAGGAGAGGTTACAGCAACACGTCTGTTAACCTACTGCTGAACGCCGCGTCTAAAAGGACATATCACAGTTCGGGCAACACTTCTTCATTGAGCGGGGACGAGTTGGAAAGCAAATTACTTCCAAACCCTGAATAAACGTGTTTCCATTTTTGGGGACTCATTTCAATGTTACCCTCCCCTTACTCACCAATAACTGTGCTTTGAAACAAAGAAGAGGATAGTGAATGCAATATCAATAGTTGAGCAGACACATCTGCACAGTTAGGAAGTCAGAAGACAAATAACAAAAGAACCGGAAGTCCAACCCCTTTTATAGTCAGCTCTCGAACCGATAGTTAACACTAGAGGTTGGAAACTGTTCGATAGAATAATATTCGAATACATTATTCGTTTTAAACGCAATACATCTGAATCCTATAATGTACATTTACAGAGTTTTACATATTATGTCGCTTTCAAATTACTAATGTTTCATTTCATCAATATTCTGTGAACAAACCTTTAACATTTATATGACGAATATGTGCAAACACATTTGGTCTGAATTGTTAAATGCACGTTTTAGTATTACATAAGTTTATCTAACGTTACGTTACATTTTAAAATCATTTCATTGTACGAATTATTTATTTTTGAAAACATGCTACAAACCACTGTTTAATTACATTTTATGCATTGGAGTGAGTCAGTAAAACAGCAAAGTAGTTTCAAATTCTTTATTTTGTTGCATTTTGGTTACAGAGTACGTTAAATTTTGTCATCATTGGGTGTTTGCCAAAACGCTTTTTATATCATTTCTTCACCTTAACGTCTCCATTCTCTCCTTAACAAGTTGCCATACACACTCTTGTAGTATTCTCATCTGTGTAAATGTTAATGTTTTTCATGTATTTGGGTGTGAGTAATATTATACAGTCTGGTAATTCAGGAAATTTTTCATGAAAGTGAGAATACACTTCTTCGATGCTCGCTGGTAAACATGTAGTCGAACATATATGATAGACGAGACACTTTTGCATGTCTGGCCAAGGTATTAAATCATTACTTTTTTCATCCTCTAACAGACAATGGATTTTTCTGAAATGAAGCATCCCACCGCACGTCTCTCCAAACTGATGTAATATTCCGCTAGACCAAAAAGAGTATTCCACACTTGACTTTCCGAGGTGACAGAGATATAAAGATAAGCTGGATGGAAGGAAGTTATGTTTACAGTAGGAAACTTAAAGTGATACTAAGACTATTACTTTCCCGAACATGGTCTAAAGCGATTACTCAACTGTCCAAATAATTTGCTATAATTCAATATATTCCATTTACACTTGGAATATACGTGCAAGGGATTTCTTCTTCCATTTTTTTAACTTCATGCAAAACTGTTATTTATATAATCAAAGGAAAATAAATTTTTGAATGTTTAGTAATACACAATAGTCAAATATTTTTTTTATCATACATAATTCATAGAGTAAAATCCTGAAATATTGCAGCACTTAGATGACGATGAAGTAGGGGTGAGATCAGACAATGTTACACCCCCATCTATTACACACAGAGGGAAAAGAGGCTATCCCTTGATTGCCACTAAAATGTATGCTTAACACCATTACAAACTTATTTCCATAGAATGGTGTTCTCAAAGTCTTGAATGCTAAGTTCGTAACTGATTACCCTGTTACCGCCTAATTCTACAATAAATTCGCTATTTTCACTTGCAAGTAAGTCCTGTAGCATACATGATAATTTGCTGTTGGGATACAGGTATCATATAGCACAATCTTCGCAAAATATGGTTTCCTTGAACTTAGGTTCTTCGTTCGAATCAAAGGTACGACACCAATGCTCAAAACCATTACATATTTGTATTTGTAAGTCACCTCCATGCAGTTTAAAATAAACCTATTTATATCCTTCTTTCAACACCTCGTAGTCAACTTCTGGGTTAAAAATCTCCTTCACAAAAAAATTAATCTCGCGAATCGCCTCCTCTATTTATAGCTTCCCTCCTCACCGCAAGCAATGAAGTATTATATTGTCAACTAAGAATTCCTCCTCACTCATCAACGAATATTTCAACATTAGTTTCATATGATGAAAATACATTTAAGACAACTTTTTGAAAGAAGGATCGTTGTAGTCTTTTTTCCACATCAATGTTTGATTGGTACGTAATTGCGTAATTTTGATACATTTTTTTGGCAATTTTGTGTAATTTTAACAGATGATGTACCTCTTTATAAGTTTTAATTGATAAAAATTGTTAGTGTATGTCTGTATATGTAATCAAAATGTAATGTAATGTTTAGTAAATGATAGGTAATTTGAAACTATTTCAGCGATTTATTGACTTCTGAATGTTTCTCTGACAATAAATGCCAGTTTGCATCCTAAATTTTTTTAAACACTTGTTTGTAAGAAGTGAATTTAACAAAAACAATTATATGTTGATGTAACATAAACCTAGAACAATTTCATATCTGTAATTTGCTCGTTACATCAAGCAAGCATAGCGCGATATTATCAAAACCCACTACACTAACTATAGTTGATTCAGTTAAAAATAATATTAATTCCAATGCAAACGCTTAATGAGCATTTGTACATTAGGTTTCATGTATAGTGTGTGTCGGTTTCCCAATGCTTCACCCAGACATGATAGTGTATCAGACGCATGAACGAAAAATTTTCGAAAAGTTAGAAGCGAGAGTTAAATCATCCAATATGGATGCTCACATTTGCGGCAAATGTTATGCAATGACACGATCCTACATGAAATTACTACTATACATTTCAATTCTCAATACTCAATCCTCAGTCCTCAATCCTGAGTTTGGATATTTGTCACATCGAATTCACCCAACAGAAACAATCCAAGAGAGCTAATACTACAGATTAATCCATATTCCTCTCACGCCATTTTTACCTAAAATATACATTTTCATTTAATATTATTCACCTCTGAAATAATTAATTTTCCAGATAAGCAGCAGGGTAGTGTGCACTAAATTAAAAATGCTTAAATTTACCATCGTTCTATTTTCCATGTGGTCTTTATAATTCTCTGGTGTTTGCAGATACTTCTTCAATTGTTTCATTCGATGTAGCCTCGTTCTTTACGTACACCGATGATCGAAACCATCTCTTTCATGTTAGAGTTTTCCCTCAAGTAAATATCTTCGTCTCTCTTTAAGTTCGTTGGGATCTTCAGGAAATATGTATTCATTATTCACACAATTTGTCGTAGTAAACTCGTTGGAATCATCGCCTTCAACACTAACACTATCATCATCAATGATGTCTTCATTTCCTGCTGTATCATAAATATCGAGTTTTCTTTGCTATGAAGAAGGTGTGTCGTTAACGACATTAGTCTTCGTTGCTACTGGTGGTACATTATTTCGAAGACTATTAAGTTCACGTGTCAGTTTATAAATTATATACTTCGTACGATCCGGTTCTATGCCACACTGTTAATTTATTATATTCAAGTCAGTACCCTCTCATTCTGTCTTATTATCTAGTGAAGTCGATACAGGTTGTTTTCTCGGTAGGATAATTATTTTTACAGATCTTGCTATGTATATTCAAGTTATCACCTCGTGTGAACTGTTTTCAACCGTTTCTGCATTTAAAAATCACATGAGATGGGTTATTCAGACATTTACTCTTCTCATGTCGACGAACATTGTATTCGATCGTATAATTTTTCTCTCAGTATCTGCACTGTAGGCGATTTCGATGATGAGCCCGGCTCCATTTTCATCAATGTCCATCGTCTGAATACTCTTCAGTGTAGGGAGAAAGTTTATTTCCGAATTGATGTTCACCTCACAATGTTAGAAAGTCGACTAACTTATTTCAGGATATATGTAATTCTTTTAACAGTAAAGGGTATACTTAATGACAATAAAAGGCCTTCCACCCCAATATATGTGAACACACTGTAAACATAGGAATTCTGCCTTCCATTTTATGTAATGAGTTAGCAACGGCTAGTGCTGTTGTTAGCAAACAGGAGTGATAAATATAATATGAAATCCTTATTGTTGACTATATCAGAGCTCCTTAATAAATGTATAAAACCGGTTTTGTGTTATAGGATGAAAATGTATTCATGTTTACACCTAAACCAAATTCTTTAATTAAAATGATAATTTCAATAAAACGTTCATTCCCAAATGAATACTTTAGTTGAAAAAGTAAAAGGAAAAGGATAGGTAGCTGGGAAGGTTGTGAACAAGGATCTTAAGAGATTAAACTAATTTTTGTAATGTGTTAAAACATTTATTGGTTGAAAGATAGCTTTGATTATGGTAGTTAGAGAACTTATTCTAGGTGTATGTTCATCGTGTAATTGTGTATGTTAATTTATCATGAGACTAAATATATGTCTCTTAGACGGAATTTGAATCGAGGTATACCCTCGTTGGGTAGCTAGTTTCGACTCATAACATACATACTAGTTAAATTTGGATAATCATTATGCCGATATTTTATTAAAAACACAATTAATAAGAAAATTTACTTACACTATATGGTCCTTGAATCATTATATACGTATTATTTGTGTGTTTTTAGTTAGTCTTGCTAGTTAAGAATTATTTTGGTGATTTAACCAATTAAAGCGTATCCTATGCAGATATCAATTAATCATGACAATCTTCGAAAATTTACCATTTATTCACAACGTAGTCTTCATCAGATAATTATAAAGACAAATAGAGTTTTGGTTTTTTTATATGACAACGTTTGCAGATAATGGTTAGTACACACTGGTTTCAATATTGTGTGAAGAGCTTTAGTTCGTAATTTTAAAACAATTCGAAAAATTATATGATTTGACAGGGTGTTAAATATAAGTAAAATTAAAAAACTTAATTTGAAAAGGACGTTTAGGAATTACATTTTTGTTACACTTATTTTTATAGTTAATTAGGTGTGTGAAAGGTACTTTTAATGTGTTAACATTTTACATAGATATGCACAAAGAAATTGGTTTTCTCGTTTGCTGTTCTGTAGCGAATGTTCAGACAGTTCGTTTTCTAAAACATTTGTGCTGGACGAAGGCGTACTGGATCTGTAAAACGCAGTCGGAGATCAGATTACGAATCCACCCTCCTTTTGGAGCTGCGACTGGCTTGAAGGTTACAGCTTTCCTGCTTACAACTAGCTAACTAGTAGTTACCAAGTTTCAAAAGTGTTTGAAATATGTCATGTTTTAAACGTATCTATGCAATACGAATTCTGTTAGGTTTTCCCAGTGAAATGTTTCTAATAAATTATGCTTGGTATTTGAATCTGTTGGTTTAACATAGTGGTAATTCATATAATAGTTTTACTTGCTTTGGTTAGCTATTTATATGAAACATAACTAATTTGATAGGAATCTGAAATTATTGTGGCATTAAAATATCTGTAGCTTTTACTAGTTTCGACCCAAAACTAGTTCGTGTAGTTATTAAATGATCTGAATTGCGGTATTCACTGTTAACTAAACGCTCGTTGCAAACCAGTGTTGTGTATCATATTGTAAACCATTTAAAAATAAATTCATTTGTATTTATGTTCTGGTTTGATGGGCGTGTGTCTTTATTTATACATCGTAATTGGGGTATTAGTTTGTATAAAACAAATATATGTTAAAGTAGTAAATTATTTAATGAAAAAGGTGCTGTTGCGTGAGTGGCAATGCGCCTCGGCGGACAGTGTCTGTGTATGAAAGAGTGAGAAAGAGATAGCGACGACTGGTGGCGATTCTTTACGCGCTCTGGCGACAGAGCCGAGAAATACACAGATGTCGCTCCATGAACGTTTTGGCAGGAGCGCACTGGAAAGGGTAAAAGGAGGAGTTGAATTCTTGCAACGCTAATAGCGAACTTTACACGCAAATGCAGACAATGACGTATTTTATTTTCTTTGTTATATAGTGTCAAGGAACATTATTTGAATATAAATCTGATTGGTTCAATATTTTAACGCTTAATATTTTTAATAATTATCAAACACGCTATAACAAATAGGAACGATACTTAAGTTTTTATTAATTCTAAAACACAACTTGTAGGTTGCAATACACGATAACATGATTATTTAAGCTTGGTGTTGGAATGAGTGGGCTGTATCATAGCTCGGGTACGGCGTAGCTCGGGCCGGCTCTTGAGAGCTGATGAGGGTAGGCCTCGAGCCGTAGTATATCGCGGACCTACGCGAGGGATGTCATTGATGCACTCAATGCGCTATGTCAATTAAAATGTATTATTTTGCTCTTAACGGTCTTTGCTTACACGGCTTGCGAGATGAATAAAGATGTTAACATTTCTTACAACGTAAAATTCATTTTAAAAATGATTATGATAAACACATTTTAATAAATGATGGGGAAAATGGCCTTGTGGCGTAATGTTGTGTAACATATTACTTTATTAATCACCGTCTTTAAAACAGTTTTTCGAAATAAAATTGGAACATATTTTCATTCATTTATTAAAAATAGATTTTTACAAGACGATTAAGTTACTCCCAGGTTATTCGAGCGTGTGTGTGTGTGTGTGTCTGCTAGCCATAGGTCATATTTTACCAATGGGGAATGTGAACATTCACACACTTTATTTGATACGTTATGGCTGATACAGGATAGCGCAGGCCACTTGGCCACGCTGCAGGTGTGACTGGGACACACGCAGGAAGCGGACGGCCGGCGCATGGCTTACGGAATAGTTGCACTGGGATATGGTTCAGTTACGAGTGTGCGATTAATTATATGGTCATTGTTTAATTCGTTAAGCCTCGTTATATTTAATGTTTCTGGGTTTGTAATTGTTTATGTTTAAGTGTAATTCGTGTTTTTAATTCATTAAGGTTACAGTGATGGTTATTTTCTCGGAATACGTTTCTGGGTTTGTAATTATATTTCCTTAGTTAATAGTTTTTCGGGTTATAATTTTTTGTATGTTATTGATCATGTTTCAGTGGTATTTCGTTGCGCCTGCTGGTATATTTCTGGATTTTTAATTGATTTGTCCTGTTGTTTGTGCTAAATTGTATTTCTTTGCTTGTAATTATATTTTATTGGTAAATCGTTTTTTCGTTGCATGTGGTTTTAATATACGTTTTTGATTGCAATTTGATTGATTACATTTCAGTGGTACTTTTTTCTCGTTGGAATATATTATATTACGTATATTTTAAATTGGCAATTCATTGCATGTAATTATTACTTTTCCCGGTATTTGTTGTATATATTATGTTTCATTTGTGATTCGTTTTTCATGTCGCATAATTACTATTTGTCCCATGCTTATAATTGTTTAAAGTTTCATTTGTGTCAATGTTTACGTAGTTATACCGTATATTTTACATAATTGTGCTTAATTGAGTGACTTTTGAATAGTTTCATTTAGTATTTGTGTGTGATTATGCATTACGTGTGGTTAGTAGTTGTTTTGTGTAATTGTATTTGAAGGTAAGTTGTTTCATTGCGTCTAATTGCTAGTTGTGTCGTATTTGTAATTAAATCTGTATTTGTGGTTGATTTGTTCAATTCCTTAAGCGTAATAAGAAACTGCTTTTGTTTATTTTCTGTGCTGGTGTGCGTAGATCGTAATATTTTTGTGTTGCATATTTTTTAAATTATTTAATGTTTGGGTGCTAGTTGCTGTATTTGTGTATTTCTTTATTTTTAAACGTTGATTTATTACAATTCTCTAAATGTGCATTTCCAACCTCAGTCGCTCGACATTTCACATATGTTGAGCTCAGTATGACAGCAACCAAAGCGGGCGTTTCTTGGTGCTCCCAACCCCACCTCCCTCCCCTCATCAATCCATCCCAGCACATTCCTCCACAGACCTCCGAGCTTAACGGACATGTAGCTTCCATCGAGCTGATCTTTACGTCTCTGTCACTTCGGCAAAGTCAAGGGTGGAATACTCTTTTTGTTCTAGCAAAATATGACATCAGTTTGGAGATACGTGCGATGAAGTGCTTCATTTCAGAATTATCCATTAAATATTATAGAGTGATAATATACTTATTTAATATCGTGCCCAAGCCTGGAAAAATGTCCTGTCTATCATATGTGTCCGACTGCATGTTTACCAGCGAGCATCGAAGAAGTGTTTTCGCACTTTAATGAAAAATTTCTTGAATTACCAGACTCTATAATGTTACATGCACCTGAATACACAAAATATGTTAAGAATCAAACGTATGACAAGACTACAGCTGTACGTATTGTGTAATTTGTCAAGGAGAGAATGGAGAACTTGAGGTGAAGAAATGTTGTAAAAAATGTTTAACGGAATTTGCAAACCCCCAGTGATTACAAGTGTATTGTAGTTTGTAACCAGATTGTAATGTAACAAAATAAAGAGTCTTGAAACTACTTTATTGTTTCACTGACTTCCCAAGTGCATGAAGTGTAATTAATAGCTGGTTTGTAGTATATATTTCATATATAAATAATTCCGACACTTTTGACACTGAAGTGATTTTGAAATGTAATCTATACTTACTAACTTAATGTTACATAATCTTTGGTAACATGTAAGCGTACATTTAACATATCCTAGGATTCAGAATTATTGTGTTAAAAACGAATAATGTATTCGAATGTGTTACTATCGCACTTTCACACATGCTCGTAACCCCTAGAATGTCCTGTTGGTCAGAGCGCTGACTATAAAATGGGTGCGACTTCTGGTTCTTTTGTCATTCGTCTTCCGACTTTCTAGCTGTGTAGATGTCTCCGCTCATTGATTGATCAGGTATTTGCTTTCCTATTTTGTTTACAATCAGAGATATCAGTGCAGTGAGTCTCTCTAAAACGTCGATGAGTTTATTCAGGGTCGGATAGTAAGTCAATTTCCAACCTCTCCTCGTCAGTGAAAAGATTGTTGGCCAAAATGCAGTATGCCCTTTTAGACACGGCGTTCGGTGCTAGGCTCATTGACATGCATATCCCTAATAATAGATCCAAAAGTGACCCGAATTTTGAATGTTCCTTTACAGGTGTAGGGCACCTCTTCTGGCCCTAGTTATGGCAAAACCTTGGCCATTTAGACCTAGTGTCAATGTAGCGAGTAAAGCTGCTACGGAGTCATTTTATTTTCAGAGTAAATCTCTTCCTATCCTGCATTTGTCTAATGTTGGTGAATTGTATGGCGATAAAATAGTCCCTCAGCTAATGACAAGACTTGGGGATTTAAGTGTCAAGGGCAGTGGCTGGGTATCGCAGCTTGTATCGCATATGGACATTCATATTTCGCAATACAGGCCATTTACCATCGGTGCTGCACACACTAAAATAACCAAGTTCATTGCGAACTGGCATGCCTGCATTAATGTGCAGTGTCCAGAAGACATGTGCTTCCATTACTCAATTGGATCAGCTTTATTTGTTGCCACTGTCAATGTCAGTCAACTCAGTTCATATCTAATCCCTCATGAAGTTTTAGATACTGAAGGTCTGTCAACTTCAGTAGTAATACAAGACACCCGAAAGTTTGAGGAGACCAATTATATTTCCATCAATGTATTCTCTGTTGTAAATAAAGATAGGAATATAATTTACGAAACTTTCAATAAGGAAGGGGTAATCGTACCTATGTATATTGCTCCTATACGGCATGCCCACCATGTAAATGTGTTGGCCATCCGTGCCTGAGGAAATACCTCACATTTGAATTTCGTTGCAATCAAAAATTTGTCACGGTTGCTTCACAACCTTCTGACTAATAAATGCAAGAAAATTTTTGTTATCAATTGTTGTCTCTAATACTTCGTCAATGAAGAGAAAATCGCAAACCACACAATACTCTGTTAGAAACACATGTCTGTTCGCAGTACTTTCTCCACTGTAAATAAAAAGCATATGGAATTTAAAAATTGTGTGAAACAGCAAAGATTGGGTTTCGTCGCCTATTGAGATACGGAATGGTATTTGAAACCATTGTCCACTTGCCTGCCCAATAATGACACAAGTATCACATCCACCATGAACCAACATGTTTCATATGCCTGTAGCATTTTGTTGGTCTTTTCATACAATATGGCTTTTTCTAACTACTTTGAGTTCGTGGGTAGGGACTGTATGTGCTACTTGGTGGATAAATTGGTTGAACTTACAAAGTGCTTTGCAAGAATATACAGTGTGACTGTTTCGGTGAAGCCAAAAACCACAGCTGACAAAGCAAGGTTGGCAGCTCAAACAAGTTGTCATATTTGTAAGATAGAGCTCGGTACAGATTCTGTGGGTGACCACTGCCATCTGACGGGTGAAATCAGAGGCCTGGCATACAATAAATGCAATTTGAATTTCAGACTCCCGAAAAACCCACTTATGGCTGTTTTCCATAACCTGCAGATTTGCGATGCCCACTTTCTCATTAAGCCTTTAGCTCCACGTCACATCACATAACTAGACAGAACCGTAGTAATAAAAAATTCGGGCGATACTATAATTTTTTGGGATGACCTCGGAAACATACAAATCCATCACCAATCACATTTCCCATGTGACTGACTTGAAAGGAAAAATTCTATACTCGCAATTTCACTTCATTGACTTAATTCAGTTCATGAGCACATCTATGGAGACTTTGGTATGTAACTTGATGCCTATGCAGTTGAGAATCACCTGTTCACTGTTTGCAGATAATACCCAGTTTGAATTGGCATAAAGGAAGGGAGTATTTCCTTGTGACTTTGTTAAGTCACTAGATAGTCTGATGGATCAATCCCACCAAAGGACGCATTTCATAATGTCATTAAAAGTGAAGGCATTTGCGATAAAGACTATGCTCATGCCCAAGATGCATAGAATGTATTCAACTGGATAAACTTGTTAGAGTATGCCATTCATTACTAATGTGTGGACACATGCTTGCTGGCAGACCTTTTTGAAAATTTCACGACTGTATGTTTGGCAAATTACGGCCTTGACCGCGCCATGTATGTTCAAGCTCCATCCCTTTCATGAAACTCCTTATTTGTAAACACAGGTGCGAGGCTAGAGCTGTTGACTGACCCAGACATGTACTTTTTGTGGAACGCAGGGTTAGGCGAAGGATTAGCCAGATTTTCAAAAGATGTGCGAAAGCCAATAATATTTACATGGGTAAAGATTACGACCCCACTGTGGTAGACAAGCATATTTGTTATTTCGATGTCAATAGCTGTAAAGCCATACCATGAAATGCAAGCTTCCGAATGGCAACTTTGTGTGGGTTGAGTCAGACGTGTTTTTTTTCATGGGATTTCGGAAACACGGTCAATGATGGGGACACTTTCTTTTAGCAGAAGTGGATTTGTCGTTTCCAGACGAATGCAACGAAGCACTATCAGAGCTGCCTTTTGCTCCGTGTCTGGCATACCTCCTAACGGCTCACATGAAAAATTACTTTTGACACTTGTGCTGCTGAAAAACTATTTTATACATGGGGAAACACTGCGGCACTATTTAGGTATGGAGCTAAACTTGATGCTGTTCATCGCATTCTGCACTGAACAGGATGCGTGGATATCTGCATACATCAAATTTAATATTGAGAAATGTTCCCAGGCTGCGAACGACTCTGAGATATCATTTTTTTAAATTGATAAACGATTCCGTATATGGAAAAAACTTTGCAGAACATTCACCAGGAACGGGACATCAGAGTCGTATAGCAGTATGACACAATATACACGGCGGAAGAATTGATTGGGCATCTGATGTTCAATACACAGTAAACCATTGATGAAAATCTTGTCCTGTTCGAGGTATCATAGAGTTGTGTTACGTTTAACAATTATCTTTGCACTGGTGTAGCCATTCTCGAATTGTCCAAATAAACACTTTGTGATTTTTACTACAACTGCATGATCCCTAAATTTCCTCCACCAGCACTACACCTGTTATATTGTTATACCAATTCTCTGCTGTACGAAATATCAACTTATGATGTTTATAAGGTAATTGCCTCAGATTTGAAAGCACAGTTTGATACATCCAACTATAGGTTGTTCACTGTAAAACTAGCACTTTTGGAATCCCTAATTAAGATCTATTTGTATTCACGTTGTGTGTTCTTCTGCCTTATGTAAAATTATCGTTGCCATGGGCCTCATCGCTTTCTTCATGCACCAGTTAAGTGAAATTGTAAACTAATAGAAAAGCAAGTATTTTAAAAATTTTGCAAATTTTGCACAATGATGCATTAAAAAAACAGAAAGTTATTTAAATAATTTGAGTTTTCACAAATGGTTACCTAAACCTGTTAATCGACATTACGATATGTATCTACTTTCCCCTCCATCGTTACCAACTTTACTAGGTGAATATCACTCTGTGCGCCTGTTAAAATATATGCAGGTATCAGCAGTGACTTTTTCATAAGGATGATTTCAAAAGTACTCACTTTATCATATGCACGTAGCAGCAGTGACTTTTTTATAAGGTTGACTTCAAAAGTACTCACTTTATCATGAACAACTTTTATGCGCTCTATAACCTACAAAGATTCAAACTGGAGAACAAAGGAGTAACTGCAGTGATGGAAGAAAGTGCTAACCGCATCATCACACATTTCGTGGATTTACGTCCCAAATTTTACACATATGTTGTTGCGAATGAACAGTGTATACATAAGGCAAAGAGTCGCAGTCACTCCCTTACAGGGATTATCATGAATGCCTCTACCATAATTCAAGGGTACTGGGGACCCAATATCAATTCCGTTTGCGTGGTCATGATGTCTACACCAAACGTGTGACGAAAGTGACCTTGTCAGGTTTGAATGACAAGTGTTCCATTGAGCTGGATGACATGTCGACTTTACCTTGACTTTAACTTGGGGGCACTATAGAATCGAGGCCTGAATCCTTTCTTTCTCTCACTCCCTGCAACAATTGCCTGCCACAACCACATGCCTGCCGCAACATGAGCAGCGAGCCAAACAACAGCAACACAACCAGCGGGTGAGCTGCAACATCGCCAGCTAGTGAATCACACCAACAGATATATCATCTGGCAGTCCAACAACCACCGGACCTGTTAACCCACTATCGCAAGTGTCAACAACTGCGAATAACTTCAACAACATCATCTTACAGGTGTGAGACCATTGAGTTTGTCTCATTGCGACACCAACTACATGTCGTTGTCATCACTGTTCCCCAGGTGTAAGACCATCGACTTTGTCTCACTGCGAAAGCAACTACATGTCATCAACATCGTCCACCAGGTGTGAGAGTATTTACGCTCTCCACTGGATTTGAAGGGGAGGCCATCGACTTCGAGACCAACTATATAGTAAATAGCATCATCGCCATACATTAGTGCTAGTGTAGAACTGCAATAACAACAGTGAGTTCAATGATTGGTTTTCAAGTTAGGCCTTGTGTCATCAACCATGTGAAGGGTATTGTGTGAATGTATAAAATGTAAATTAAAGTGATCAAAGAACTACGTGTTCCAGATGCATGTTGTACATATCATAAAGAAGAATGACTGTTTTTTGTATATATAAAAATATGCAAATGATGTATGTTCCAGAACAGTAATATAAAAAGATGTAAATAATAATTTTAAGAAGATTTTGATTTTTGTATATATGTATGTGTAAATATTGTGATTTTATGTTATTGTTTGAAAAAGCAGGATCTATTAAAGTGCATTTCCATTTGAATGTTTGTTTAATTTATTAATTACCTTACCTCCAAACAAAGTGTATTCATGGAATTTTATAAAACATACATCGTAGAGAAAAGAGTTTGTGAGTGATTCAATGTGTAAGCCGAAATAAATATATTGTATTCATTTATCAACTAAGAATCGTAACATTAAACAGCGTTTTGTTTTAAATCCTGATGTCGATACGGTGTTCAAAATGTTTAGTTAAGCTTGTGGTAATATGTTTGGATTATATGTTAAAGACTAAACAAATTAAATTTCAATAGTTCGCAAACAGATCTAAACATATACACAATTTCAATTTCACCGAATAATTTCCAAGATGAATGTTTTGCGAAACTAAGTTCAATGAATGTTCAAGCGAGATACAATGGAAACAAAACTAATGACTTATATGTGTGAAATAGTTTAAAACAGTTTCGAATTACCAAGGGGAACACGTAATTATTCTTGATTCATCAAAAGAACCTTTTACAGGCAACATATTTCCTATCTTAAAACAAGTGCACCAACAAAAAAATTACCTGGGCAGTGCTCGACACTGGTAATTATTCTTACTTCAATGAAGTGATATTTTTAGTGTGTTATTAGTGAGAAGAAATATTTGGGTGGCATGTGGTAGGGACATTACACGTAAATTTCAATCACTCGCTATACCGAGTGTGCTCACAACTGCCTTAACATCTTTTCCGAGCGCTCTCCTATATTAATAACCATTGCTGTAAGAACTGTCTCCCTGCGAAGCAAGGCTGAATCAATATCACATGCAAAATGCAATACATTAGCAATTCAGTGTAATTACTAATATTTAACACAGTAGATTATTACTCTCATAGAACATTGTTTGCGAAGTAACATAAAAAACACATGTAACTCAAATCTAACATGTGTATGTTGAAAAACGGATTCACATATATACATTTTGTTATATTTAGTGTTGCAAGACATTAAATGTATAACTGTGAACTGTCTAGTCCATTAGCATCGGCGAGCCACATCAATACCTACAACAACAGTAGCTGACTTCAGCATAACAGCCTGTCACCAACGCTAGAAAATTAACCACATCAACTGCTGTAAGGGCGCAGCATTCTACAAGTTTCTACTACAGCATCTATTACAACTTCTGCGAGGGTGTATCGTCACTCTATCACAATCTGCTGACCAGTCTCTGCTAACCATAAATGATGTTACATTATTCGACCAGAATCGCAAGTCACCAGATTCGAACCGAAGAACTATGACCGCCCAAGTCCACAACTCTCACCGCTTGACCGCCTGTCTACGTCACTGTCCCGCTCGCCTGCCTATCTGAAAGGGTACCGGATACTTCATAAACAACAGCTGTATGCCTGCTACTTCATAAACAACCTCTACGGAGATTCAATCTACCTATCCACAAAGTCAGTGCAACTGGTTTTCTACATCACATCACCAGCGAGGAAAGTTCCAGCCTACATTCTCAAATTATCGTTTTGCTACAACGAAGTTGCTCTCATCACACTTACACCCTACATCCCTTATAGAAATTGATGTGTTCTACGTCATCCTCCCATCATGCTCAATGAGTATGTGCTTCGGACGCCAATAATTGCCATAACGACAACTGAAATGAATAGTAAGCGAGTATATATATATATATATATATATTATTAATAGTGATAAGAAGATATGTAAATATTTATTCTATGTTACGAAGAGACATATAAAACATATCGCTCCAGTGTAAAATAGGAAGAGCTTTCAGTGATAGGGTTTTTTTTAAATGTAGTGCTTTTTGTGTATATAGGCAATGATGTAGGGTAAATATTTTCAATTTATTGATAGGCCTAAGCCTAAATGTTTTTTTTTAGGAAAAGTGAATATGTTTTAACGTGTGTAAGCGGTGTTTGTGTAAACCATGTACATAATGGATAAAGACCATAACAGGTATGTAAAAAATTATTTAAAATACATTTGTGTGTGATTTCTTTTTTAAACCTGTCACTGAATGATAAAAGCTTTGCATTATTACAAGTTTGACTAAGTGTGGGGTAATATGTGATATAACGGGGATACACTCGGATTTAAATTCAATAGCCCAACCACAGTGCTTTTACATTTACATATTATTTTATATAAGGTGTGTAACTGTGTGAGATGATAAAGGATATCAACAGTGGAACACTCAAATTAAAAATCAATAGTCCGCCCACAGGAATTTTTCCCACAAACATATTATTTTAGAATTTCCTGATTATATAATGATAGGTTTCAATTCTCAATGATTATTCAAGCGAGATACAAATGGAAACTAAATATTTTACTGAAAACTTTTTTTTTATATGTGTGAGTCATATACGTGTGTTTGCGGTTACCACAGGATGGAACATGTATTTATTATTGGTTCATTCACAGAACCATTTTTACATAGATATTTTTACTAAGGAATATTCATTATGAACACGTAAAATAAATTGATAAGAAACTTGTTAAAGAACATTTGGCTTACGAATGATATTAAAGTAACACGTCCAAACCGTTTATAAAACATATACATGATAAGTTTACATTAGTTTCTACAAATGAGATGAAAAGAGATCTGCAATCTACATGTTGCTGCTGCTGTTGGATGCCTGATGGAACTACGTGTTACACGGAGACATGGTCTACACTACGAGTCCAATACACATTTTACATGTAATTAAACACAAAATAAAAATATTTATTGTAGACAAAATGTAGGGAAACACATGGGGGAAATATTTCCGAGGCGATTTGATAGTGATAACATACTACTTGGTGGGGTAGAATCTTGCGTATATTTGTATCATGGCTTTCTAGCGAATAGGTATGTAGGTAATTCAGTTTGGCTAACACGACACTGGGATTTCTTGAGAGTATAGGGATTCTTACAGTTTGGTGTTATTCGATTCCCACATGACGTGGTTTCGGTTTGGAAATTATTGTACATGCGTGCAGAATGGAATGGAACAGCATCGGAACTTGGAAGCAATGGCGTCAGCCTTCACTCGTGGGCCAGCGGATTCGCCTCCACAACTGGTAGCTCCTGGATGTCCCACCGTGCGCTGCAAACCTACGACTGAAAGAACTTTTGGAGGAGGGGGAGGGCGGGGCTACCCGACGCATTTCTACCCACCTTCACCCACGATGTGGAGCTCCTGATGTTGGCGCAGAAGAGCGAAGATGGAGCAGGTACCATGACTGAGCTGCCTGGATTTCTTGCGCCCTTGGCTGGAAGCTTAATGACCCTGCCTGAAGTCACTGCTGTCGATGTTGCTGTGCGGGTAGTCAGGCTGCCCGCGAAGCAACATGGATGGCAGTTCCACCTCAAGGGCGCATGTGCCTTTAACATGCTGGCCCAAAGCCCCGCCACCTCTCTACTAGACTCTTCACTCCGATATTAAACAACATGGACTCCACACCTGCTAGCTCCGTTAGCATTTTCACTAGTGCTCCCACGAGTTTAACTCCTTTTCTGTCGGTATGGGTTTTACCGTGTCAATGCGGGTTTTACCATACCCTTCTTAATGTAGCTTTAACTACACTACACTTAGGGAGGTAGGCATGGCCCCAAAGTGATGGCCATGCCAACCCATTCCCTCTCGGCCACGATGCCCGCCTCCTTTGTATTCAATTATCTCTCCTTTAGGAGTAAGAGATGCAATTAGAACCCGACCCTACCTTTGGACTTACACTTAACACTTAGAATAAAGTAGTTTAGAAAAAAAAAAGCCCTGCTCGATACAGACATGAGGTGTTGTCTTTGATCTATGCAATGTGGGTAGTGACATATTTGTTTGCACTTAACTGTCTTTGCTTGCATGGGGAAATGTACATGCTACTGAAGGAATATTTTAAACACATTTGACTAGATTGTGTGAGACCAGTTATATAGTGCGGGAACTGTTAAAAGAAGCTGAAATGTAACATAATTTTTATAAAATAAAACCTAGATTTCACTTAAGCTGAAATTGCATTTAGTACTATAAGATGTTATGGCACATAGAAGACAATTGGACCGAGTGGTATAAGCTAGGTTGGGCATTATAGTAATATGTATACAGTCTGGGTTCAGTCTGTGTACGGGAGCGACGCAGTGTGAACGGACAATTAGGGTATAGGTAGTCGTTGCTTATTGTTTAATTACTTTCTCGTTGTGCATAATTGTTGTTTCATTAGTATCTCAATGTGCATAATTATTGCTTCATTAGTTTCTTGTTCTGCTATATTTAATATTTAATTGGTAATTCATCTCGTTACTTAGCAATTGTCTCGTGCTTGGAATATTATTTAATTGGTAAATTGTTTTTCATTGTGTGTAATTGGTAACTGTTTTTGATTGCTTTGTTTTTCCAGTGGTAATTCGTTTCTCGCCATATATTTAATGTTTCGTACTTGATAATTATCTCATTGCTTGTAATTTTCCTGGTGTTTTTCATTGATTGATTTGCTAGTTAGTTTCTCAGTGTGCTTATTTCACAATTATTATATTATTATTCGGTGGTTGTAATTTATTTAATAGGTAAATATTCAATTCGAATGCTATATGTGTGTATTTTTTTATTTTCTAACACTGAATTATTACAATACTCTAATTTCACAATTCCAGCCTCAGTCACTCGCAAGACATCAAAAAGTAAACATGTTGCTCCAGAGCTCAGTCTTCATTCAGGCAGCAACCAAACCGGACGTGTGCCTGCTCCCAACACCTACCTTACCTGCCATCTACCATTTCAGCTCATTCCTCCACGGACCTCTGACTGGAACAGATATCTGCCGCCCCCACTCCCCCCTCCACTCATCTAATGACCCAGCTCATTCTCTCAACAACTAGTAGTCTAGACAGGCGTGCCCTGCTGATCTCTCCCCCTCCACCCCCTTATCAACCTTCCCAGCTCATTCTTTCCTCAGACTTCGGAGTCGATGGACGTGTGCCCGCTCCTGCTCCCTCCCATCAATAACCCTCTGAGCTCATTCCAAACTCAGGCTTCGAAGAGGCAACGTCCATCCCTTACGCCACTCTTGAACCAAGGTCAACATAAACATATATATACACACTGCTCCCCCACCTTCGAGTTCATCGGCTGCCAGACTTCGAAGAGCCACAATTTACTCTTAGGACACTCAACCCTCACTCAACCCTTTCAACACATTTAACCCTTCCCAATTAAATAATTAACCTTTTCAATTAAACAATTAACACTTTTTTTTACCATTTTAAACCCTTTCAATGTAATCGCTTAACCATTTAAACCTAACAATTGCGATTTAGAAATTAACATTTTCAATTAAACAATTAATTCTTTGAACACCAAATTGCACTTAAGGCACTCTTACATGTATTGGTCGAAAAACCTGGCCTCTCCCATTATTGTATGGGGTCGGGTGGTGGTGGGGTAGGCATCCGGAGCAGATAACCATAGGGGAAGGGAACGGAGGGCATCAGCCTCGCATCCCGGCACACTCTCATGCGCTACACAACTGCACCCATCACCATCCCTATGTCATTATAGAAGTGAGCCAGAACTCTGCCGCTCCCCTACTTGTACTACTTTTTTAAAATTTCCAATTCTAATATATTTTTACAGTATGAAATAAATTTTGATTATTTACTTTTGTAACATAAAATGAAAGTCCCAAAATTGGGTGTTAACTTATATGAATTTTTTCTTCACTTATGCAGTTAACATTGCTCATTATCAACGCAAGTGTCATTATCGTGTAATTATTAAGGTCTAGAAATTTTCATGAATTGCAGCAAAAATGTGAAATATTGCAAATTAAGGAGAAATCATATTTATTTACTATGTTTTGTAATAATCCCTGTGTTCACAAAACAGTAACCAAATTTTTCTTTAAATTGTGTTCAAAACCACAATTGTGAATTTATTTTCCTGAGAAAACTCTTACAAACATTTTCCTATGTTATTCAGCATTATCTCACATTTACTTCACTTACGACAAAAAAAAATTGTGTTGCATTAACTCCATAGACGTCATAACATTTCATTTCCGAACAAGAAGTATTCATAAACTTATTCATAGCAAGGTTAGAATGTTATCACTATACACACAATTTGATACGTCGGCCCGAATCACTAAGCACATGTTTACAGGCAGTCATTGCTAAGGCCATGTCTCAATACAAAGAGCGCTCTACTGCACAATCTACCGAGAGCCCTACTTCATGCGCTCACTCTGTGTAATTGAGACAATCAATCTATTGTCACTCAGCTGATGCCAAAAGTCGCAAAATCATGTTAAGCTATAATGACAGCCATAGCAATTTTTAGTACTTTGTATATGTTCAGAGAATTTTAGAAATAATTATTACACTACTGGAATAACTGTTGGAGAGCAAAATACAGTTTTTTGCACATTTATGTTGCTGCGTTACAGCAATTATTGTATGTAACTCTGACACTATGCGAAAGTTACAAAAATACTTAACCTGCTAAAACCAAGTGTGTGTGAAATCCTTTTCTTCATGTTTATAAATACATATTTTGTATGCTATTTCATTGACCAATTCAGTTAAAATTACGATACAAGTAAAATGTGATGTGATTTTGGCCCGGAGAGCTACAATACCTCATTCAAAGGCATGAACACTGTAAACAAATATGATGTATTGTCGGGGAGTGTGAGAGAGCACCAGTAAGAGTGAAGCTTTATTTTCTCTCCTCTTTGTGCTCTCGTCCTTTTGCATGCTCTCAGACGAATTGAGACAACCAGGCAATGTTCCATGTGACAACATTGTAACGTGTTCGTGAGAGCACAGGAGAGTGTTCTCTGGGCCGATTCAGACACTGTATAATCTCTCTTTTATTTTATTGAATTCGCAATTCAATCCTAAAATGTTGGTGATATGACGAAAGTAATGTGTAGATATGACTGACGAATATTTTTTTAGTTTAATATAATAATAACGCCTTAACATTTGCACAGTATTTGTTACACTTCCGACTTTACTCATCATCTACGAATTGTTGTTTATGTTCTTGATAGTGAAGAGAGGATAGAATTTTTGCCACCTGCTTACATTGCAAAATCGGTTAAGATTTCCAGAAATAGAACCTGTTTTTAATTGTGACCGGAAGTTTGAAAATGAAGGCTTATATGTATATGTAAACAGTGAGTCGACACTAAAAGACTTGGGCAAACACTGCCGTACAATATGTAGAGTGAACAGTGATAGTGTGGCACATAAAAATAAAGACAATTATGGGTGAAGAAAACTGGTGAAAAAACAGATATCTGTTGGCAGCAATTTTCAGATTTCTGAGAAAAAAATTTTTCCTTACACTTCGCTCTAGAAAAAGCTCTACAGTTTTACTGTTAGGAATTTTGTGGAAACACTTTCTAAATAGGGAGTATTTTTATTTTGTGTAAAATACAATTTTTACTGATTTTTGTAGTTAGGTGACGAAATTTGTTCTGGAGTAATATTTAAGAGTAAACAAGCATTTTGTCCATGCTTGCTGTTATTTAAATTTTACTTCAGTGTTATAGTTTTTCTGTCCCTAATTTATTAAAAAACACATTGTACTAAACTTAATAAGTGTACAAAACCACAAAGGGAATCATGTATCCAAAATACTTGTAAGTGTAGGGACAAAAGTTAAAAGGCTGTCGAAGATCAAGATGTGGCCATTATGTGGGATGTTACGTGTTTTTGTGTTCACTTAAAAAAAATTATGTACAATTGAGCAGAAGCTGTATGTGTTCGTGTTAAAAACTTAGAAAACTCAAATGCTAGGGACTGTTCTTAAGCATTTTCAAATGTCTTGAGTAAGTACAAGATTGATCACACAAAAATTATTATGACTGTGACAATGTGAGTTACATGGCCAAGAGTGCTCTTATAAGGTTGTAATTTCTTCCTTAATGTGAAGGTTTTTAATGTTTTCATGGAAATATTTACCAATTTAAATTAATAAAGTTATAACACAACTATAAATAGAATGTTAGGTATAAACTTGCAAGAACGTTTAGTGCTAACAATTTAAAACATTTGAATTTTTACTGTAAGATTTTTTTTCCTATCTTTAATATAAGTTATACAGATGATATCCAAGATAATTATATCCAGTCAGATTTTGTTAACATACTATCGCAATAATATTCTTAATCATGTTGCGCATAGTTTGTGGGCAGTTAGCCAAGTAATTTCTGTTCATTTCATATGCCTTATTCTGGTGATATTCTAAAATCCCAGCTTAGTAAATTACTACAGAATGTAAACATCCAGAATTAGTTTTTACAAAGTTTTTGTATCAACTTACTTTGAAACAAGAATTACTGTATTTGAGAATGTAGGCTAATTATTTGAGTAACATCTTTATTATTGGTTTGAAAAATTGTAAATCAACAATATTGCACAGTGGCAATTCACTGGACTCACATTCCGTAGAATGTTGGTTTCATTACCACCCCAGCCATTCTGATTGCAGTTTTCCATGTTTTCCGAAGATCACTCCAGGCAAATACTGGGCTTGTTCCTTAGTACATACAGAACAAGGCAAATTCCTACCAGGTTCCTGATTCTCTAAACATCTTGCTTCGTTTCTAATGACCTAGATGTTAGAGATATACACACTACCTATCCTTGATTGGTGGTTTTATTCCACTGTTAACTTCCCTTTTGTTAGAGATGATATTGTTAAGAATAAAATTTTTTATTCACAGTAAATAAATTTACCTGTAAAAATGCGTGGGTTTATGTTAGCCATCAACATATTAAGCAAGTATCAGCAACTAGTTCTTGAATGCTGCAGCATCATCCAGATTCGAACTGTGCAGTGTGATATTTTGATGCACTTCGTTAACAGATTACTTCTCCTCTTCACAAGTGGTATGAGTCTTTGCCCTTTCAAGCTATATACTCTGCAATATTAAAATCATGCATATGTCATTTTTCCATTATTGTTAGCTCATTTTTCTTGTTGCTAGTGTTGACTCTTGTGTCTAATTTTTACTATAGTCTATTCATAGTTACTTTCAGATTTTCTGAAACCCTGCTTAAGTTCTGCTTTACAGCCATTGCTACGCCACACAAAGCTTTACCAAGTATAGGAAACTATACCAAAGTGACAATGCACCACATTCGCGTGCACTCAGTGTAATAATATTTTGCATAAGAACTATTTCTGCTAGGCAGTACCAGCACACCAATTTTCCTTGTTTTTATTCGTATTAATGAAATATTATAACTCATAGACTAAATACACAGAAAATTTAATTATAACAAAAAATAATACACCTTTGTATAACTTCATTTTTTCATAAGTATAAAACGCTTGTGATTTTTTATGTAATTAGTGAACAAATAAATACGTCATACAAAGCAGTGATTTTTCAAAGGTTCAATTGAAAAAGTGCGATGAAAGTGCGATCGAAAATATAGTTCTGGACAGTTACCATCGTTTTGCGTATGTTTAGTAAAGCTCGAGTAGAAATAGTAATGGAAGAAGAGTGACCGAAAACAATCCTGTTTTCTCCCATAATAATACTGCAAAGTAAATATCATACGTGATAAAATTAACACAATTTCGCGGTTTATATTTCTTAAATTGTAATAATTTATGCGTGACAATTAAATGAAGATTAAATTTGTGTAATGCAATGGTTTTTGTGTTGCAGTATTCTGATTTAACGTAAACAACTCATGTTTATCCTGAATGAAAACATGCATAGGCTAGTAAGTGTCAAACGTTCTATAATGAGTGAAATTTAGTGATTTTTTGCTTTTAAAATTGTTATAGGTTCTTTTTGTGACAGTGGAACAAGAATACATTTGCGTAACTCAAAAAGCTGTGTTGTAATATTCCTATTTAACATATATGAGCTACCTTTTAGAGATAACCTATAACCCATTAAATTAACAACTGTCCTCATTTCCATATGACAAGTTTGCATTGCAACTATAGTTAATATCTGAATTCTGTCCAAAGAGTGTGTACTTGGAATCCGGTTCAAATTTTGTTACCTAATTATCAGAATAACTAAAATAAGATAAAATATTGACAGTAGCATATTTGAAAAGTACAGAAATTGCTCAGTCATACCCCAATATTTCACTTTTGAATTAAGCATAGCCAAAAATTCTCTATAGTGAGGATAGTTGCAAATATCCGAGAAATTACGAAGTAAAACTATTTAAAATGTATTGAAATCTTATAAAAATGCCAAAACTACAATTTATTGTCATCAGTTGTAGGTTCATGTACGTTCTGGACCATGTGCCCAAAGGGTTAAATTGGTGCCCAAAGCGTTAAATTAATTGAAAAGTTCAAGTGTGTAAAGGATGAATTAAGGAAAGGGTTAATTAGGTAATTATGTAATTAGTAAAAGGGTTAATAAGTTAATTAGGTAATTGGCGTTGAAAGGGTTAAATGAATTATTACTAAAAGTGTTCTTTAATTGGTGTTGAATGGGTTAAGTGTAATAAGGGTGGTATTGGTGGAGCATTATCTAAGTGCACCTGTGAGCATCTGGCAGTCGACTGAGGTGAGGGAGTGTGTGTGGGCATCTTATGTGTGTTGAACTTGGTGCAAGTGTGGCATAAGTGTTATTTTGGGATGTGTAATTAGACTAATTGATTTTTATTTTCCTTTCGAAGACTGAGTATATGTGTTATAATATTTATTATTGGGAAAGTTCCCAGTTAAAATTGTCAGGTTGGCCTAGTGGCCTAAGAAGATTGATTTAAGTTTGGGTTCCTGATAGGGGAGCATGTGGAGCCTGTGGAGCAGATTGTGGAGCAGATTGAGGAGCAATTAGAGGAGCAGATTGAGGAGCAATTGGAGGAGCAGATTGAGGAGCAGTGCAGAGTAGATAGCAGAGCAAGTGGAGAAGATTGTGAAGCAGATGGATCAGATTGTGGAGCAGATGGAGCTATGAAGCAATGGAGCTATGGTTGATGGAGCTATGGCGCGATGGTACTATGGAGCTATGGAGTGATGGAGCTATGGAGTTATGGGGCGATGGAGTTGATTGTGGAGTAGGTGGAGCAGATTAAGGAGCAGTGTGGAGCAGTGAGGAGCAGATTGCTGTGTTAATTTGGTGCTAGGTGTGGTGCTTTTTCGGTGCTAATTATGGTGGTAATTGCAGTGTTAATGTGGTGCTACTGTGGAGCTAAGTGCGATGTTTAGTGAGGAGGAGAAAGAGGAGCAAGAGGAGGAGCAATTGAGAAGCAGGATGAGCGATTGAGGAGCAGTGAGGAGCAAGTGTAGGGTGATGAGTAGCAAGTGTAGGAGGATGAGGAGAAAGTGGAGGAGGATAAGGAGCAAGTGTAGGAGGATGACGAGTAAGTGGAACAGGTTGTGGAGAAAGTGGAGCATATTGTGGAGGAGGAGATTGTGCAGCAGTGTTGCAAAATTTTTAATGTCTCTTTAAAGCATCCCTCCAAGAAAACTGCTTCTGGCAGAATTTACTTTTAAATGACATAGACAAACTGTTTTCTCACAATGCTGTTGAAAAACCATTTCAATATTTAAAAATAATTGTATGTTAGAGTGTATATCATGTGTTACATAGAGTGCTATCATTTCAGCACATAGTTGAATAATGCTATCTCTCAACAGCAGCTGTAAATACTTATAAACAAATATGTTTTATTACCTTTTATAGGGTTGTTCATCCCTTAAAGCAATTAGTATGTTATATTCAGTTAATTGATTTCAAAAATATTTTATTTGTTAATTTATTTTAGACTAAGTTATTAGTGTATTTTAAAATAATTAAACCATTTGCTTCATCACCAATTCATTTCATCACCCATTCATAGATGTATTCACACATGTGTAAGAGCTGATATAAAAATGAATCATTACAACAAAATGACATAAGGTAATAAATGAAATTAATATCTGTACCGAGGTCTTGCTTACAAATGTGACAACATTCCTGAGCTGCCGACCTAGCTTCATCAGCTGTGGTCTTAGGGTCTCATCGGTACTTTCATGCTGTATATTCCTGCAAACCATTTTGTAAATACGAACAATTTATCTACTGACTGATAAATAGAATCATCAGCCACAAACCTAAAGTAGTTAGATATTGCTGGATTGTAAGAACATGCCAACAAAATACTACAAGTATATAGAATATATTGGTTTATGGTAGTTGTATTTCTCGAATCATTACTGGGTATGCAAGTGGACAATGATTTCAAACAACTCTCTACATCGCAATAGGAGATGAAAACCAATTTTTGCTGTTTGTGGTAATCCTGAAATGGCAAGTACTTGTCATTCCTAACAGGGACAGTTCTGCGAACAGACTTCTGTTGCTGACAGAGAATAGTGTGACTTGCAAGTCTCTCCTCACTACTAAAGTATTGGAGACAATGTTTACAAACAAAAATTAGTCTGTGGTTCTTAGTCACCTGGCTGTGAAGAAGATTTGACAACACCTTTATTGAAACAAACTGGAAATGTGCGGTATTACCACAAGCACAAATGCCCAATACATTTACATGCTGGGAATGATGTACAGGAGACATACCCATAGGTATGATAACCTCTTCCTTATCATAAGTTTCATCAATTATATTACTATCTTTGTCTACTACATAGTAGACATTGATGGAAATAGCAATGTTAATCTGTCAACATGTTGTGTAGTAGGAAACAAAGCATTTATAATGGCATAGTGGAAACACAACCCCTCAGAGCACTGCTACATTAATGCATGATTTCCTGTTGGCAATGAACTTGGGCAGCTTAGAGAGCACAGAACCAATAGTAAATGCCCTATATTGCAAAATATATATGCCCATTTACAATATAAGTTGCATTGACCTGCTGCTTCCTCATGCATAAACTCCTTAAGTATCTTGGTTAGGTAAAGCTTAATTATTTCATTGTAAATTCCACCAACATTGGATGAATACAGGATGGGAAGAGTTTTACTCTGAAAATATAAAGTCTCTGTAGCACTATCCTCCACCATGAAGGACTTTAAATACTTATACGCTACATTAACCCTAAGCAAACAATGAGAAATGTCAGTGTCATTACTAGTTTGGTCATTAACTACATGTTCATCAGTTAGCATAGCACCAAATACACTGGTCAAAAGCTGATACCGCAATTCAGGCAATGAAGTGTTCACTGAAATGGAAGAGCCAGTAATAAAATTATTTTCCATCTCCATAGGCTATATCTCCCTATTGAGCAGAAGAAGGGTACCAGAATACTGCATGAACTGTGCTTGGTTGAAGTTATTGTGTTCCGAATTGTTAAATGTGATTTCTTTTCTTTGCATGAATCAGATTCACTCTCTGAATCACTCAGAAAAGGTAATCCAATAATAATAAATTGAAATGTGGTCGCTTGGGGGGAAACAAAAACATCTTTACAGCTCGCTATGGACTGTCTTTCCATTTGCAAACCAGACTCACTGTCTGTATAGCTCACATAAAGATCTTCCAGCTAACTATCAAGACTCTGTCACATTCTATCACTCGTGTTTAATTAAATAAATTTCTTCTGAAAACTGCACTCACTAACACAACAATAAACAACGTAGCACAACATTCTGCATAAACATCGAAAGATACAACATTATAGATTTGTGCTTACCATGGTTATCAAAAAGAAAATAATTATTAGTGACACACTTATTCTATAGACAATAACACCATGTCATGCATCTGAAATTAGTTTTTATATATAGTGGATGTACTATTTATCAATCAATTACTATACTATTTTTTAATAAATGTGTTCTGTGTTAATATATTGAATTTATATGAAATTTATTATTTGTGTTAACTTTTTACTAAAACAGCATGTTTACAGGATTGCGAAAACTGCATTTATTTTTAAATATCAATTATAATTTTTTCATTAAAAATTAATTTTTGCAATACTAACTAAATTGGGTTTTTACTTGAGAATGTCATGCTTTGAAAAATCCACAAATCCACTAATAAATGTATTTTTACAAAGACTTGTAGTATGTTTGGAGACAACAAAAATACAAGGGGTTACTATACTATGTTATTTACTCTTTAAGACTAATATAATTAAAAAAAATTCAACTTATTTTACAATTACAAAATGAACACATTCAATTACCCAATCCACTCCTCACATACATACACAAACATCAAATTCTCAGCACACAAATCCAAGCAACTTCATACAGCCACTACCATTCAAAACTGTGCCTTCAAGGAGGAGCAAAGGATATTCTCCCTTCCTTGCAACATGGCAGTACATACCCCATCTTAACCTATACACACTCGCAACCTCACCACACCCCAAACATACACATTGTAATTTGGTTATTTTATAAAATATTTAAAAGATTTACAAAATATTGTACAAATTAAAATAACTACCCACTCCTCTCAAATATCCCACATGTTCTCCATATACACAAGTTCACTCAGCTCCATAAATGCTTCATCATCAACACCACTCTGAGCAGAGAGTTTACGCTTGGTGTATTGCACCCCACCAACATACTACAGAAGTATGGGTAATCATTTTTCTACTCTCCAGTATTCACACTAGCAGTCACAAATCCACCCAACCCAAATTTTTACAAATGAATTACAAACTACCAACCCTCCTCAAACATTACACATTCTCACCACATACTTGTTTCCAATCAGCTTTCAGTCATCCATCAATAATCAATTTATTCAAAGTAAAATACAGAGCAGGTATATGCCACCTTTCCACTATACTAGGCACAGGGTAATAGTTCCCTTTAATTTTTATATTGCTTCACAAATCACACAATCATTCATAGACCCTCCCCTTCCCCTCACCTAAATATCTTAACCCCTACTTAAAAACTAAACACAACTAAAATCCCACCCTTCTCAAACATTCCATATTCGACACATATACTCGATTCCAATCAGCTTTCAAACATCCTTAATCAATCAACTCATTCAGAGCATAATACAGGGCAGGTGTATGCCACCTTCCCACCATGCTAAGCACAGAGATAGTTCCCTTTTTTATCTTGCTCCATCAATCACACAAACAATGATACACCCTCCCTCTTCCTTCACAGAAATATCTTAAACTCTACTTACAAACTAAACATAACAGACATCCAACCTTACCACATGCTCCTTTCCAATTAGCATTCAAACATCCTTTACCATACAAATCATTCAGACCAAAATTGTGGAGCAAGTGAAGTGCACTCCCTATAATGCAAGGCATGACAGGCTTAGTTCTCCATTATTTCTAAATTTGGTCAATTAATCACATAAAAAGTGTTACGTACCCCCCTTCCCTCACACAAATATCTTAAACCTTACTTACAAACCAAATCACACATCATGTACACATCCAGCCTTAAACACAAAATATATTACTTGCTAAAGTCTCGTAAACAAATATAATAAATTTTCTTAATTGTTTTTACTAAAATCTAAAGTAATTTACATTGTCAAAAAGCTAATAATAACATATAATTATAAAAAAACCTTGAAAAGAGTTTTGACATAAAAAAGCAAATGATAATTTACAATTACAAAAAAGCTCAAAAAGGATATTAAATAAAAAATAATTTCAATCTAATAAATTTTTTAATCTCTGAAATATAACAGTATTAGATTCAAAATTGTCAAATATTAAAAAGCTAAAGCAGTTTATAATAAAAAAAAGTTTAATCCAACTTTTTAGTAAACATCTCCGCAATTTACAATATATATTATATATAAAACTCATAGATTTTAAAAAGCAGGAATTTATTTTAAAATAATGTGAATGCTGAAGTAGTTTATAATCTAAAACTACTTTAATAAACTAGTATTTTTATCAAATATTTAAATATTATCACTAACATCATTATGAGTTCCATTCATTAAAAAAATCGAAAAAACTTTGTATATTTAAAAAAAAAGTCCCTGAAATATCATTAATATTTATTTACATGAAGTTTTGCTAGAGCGACAGCTGCACAAGAGGGGTAAAGTCTCGAACTGCCGGCTGTGGCTGTTGATCACAGCTGCCCAGTGTAAGCAGGCAGACACCACTGGCAAGAGATAATGCATGTGGCCGCTCCCACAACAGACTAGGGCGGTTGGAGGCAGTAGGTGGTGGTCAGTTTCGGCGGAAGGTTTTCGTGGGTGCGAGACCCACGAAACCGTGAACCAATGGAAGTGGAGCGGCTTGTGTCAGGCACGAGTGGTCGGATGCGAGGCAGACAAGCCGATAGTGGCCTGCAGTGATCGATGCAATGATGGTCGGGCGCACAATGCCGGGCTTGAAGCCCGAGGTTACTGCACATTGCAGAGAAGATAAGTTGTCCTCTCTTTATGACAGTCAGCAGACGAATGGCATCCACTATGCTGATACGGCTATTTATGTACTATTCACCCCCTCCCCTTCTCCTTCACCCACATATGTAAAGTCGGCCTAAATGAATTTAATGTAATTTTATTGGTGAAATAATGTCTCGAACATGTATTTAGTTAATATTTAATACTATTTTAACAGAAATAATCTGATAATAAGACATTATTTCATAAACTAAGGATTTTAGCATGGAAATAGATGACTTTAATTTAATTTAACATATTTCTAGTAATAATATATTTAATTACATTTTACCAAACTTTTAAGAAACCAAAATTATGTTAAGATCTTATTTCACAAACATACAGTTTTTTGGTGATTTTGCCATGGAAATCGAAGTTGAAACATGAATTTGAACATAATTTTAACATTTTACTGTTGAAACATTGATTTTTATGTAATTTTATCATTTTGAAGTGATATAAATAAATAATAATTAATTAATCTTCTAGACAATATTTACTTTGACTACATGTTTATTTACCGAATTCATGACTTAACTGTATGTCTGTTGCCAATATATATTAATAAAATGAGCTGTTATAAAAAATTAGGTTTTTATAAGGAAATCGTTTTTTTTAATGTGATTTTTAATATAATTTGTAATGTTTATAGAATGAATGAAATAAACATATTTATTACTAATAACAAGACTTGTTTTAAAATACGTTTTTACATATCGAAAGCATGAACGACATTTTTTACAAAAATTTTTCAGTGGAAATTATAGTATGTATTAGTCAAACATAATAGTAACTTAACGATAGGGCTCATTTAATTGGTGATAGTATCTATCACGAAAGTGTGTGATTTCTGTCGTGTAGTAATTTACTGAATTTGGTATGACTTCCTTCATGTAGTAATTTACTGAATTAGGTATGACTTGTGTCGTGCAGTAGCTTAATGACTTAGACAGTTGGTAATCATAGGTACTGTCTTCATTTCTTTATAGACGATTTGTATACGTGTGCGTTTTAAAGAAGCGGGGGTTTGCTGACATAAATTATACCATTCACATCTTAACCGGGATTCTAACCCAGGATCTCCTGTCTCGAGGGTCGTAACGATACCAGTCACAACATATACTTTAAAAACTTTCCATTAATATTTTAGCATTAAAATAGTCATGTAAAAGAGTGCTAGAGTAAGTTACTTTATTTCTTTTCTTCCATAGTTGTGGATCAAAGGTTATTTCTTCTCACGGGGTGTCAGAAACACTCTCGCTGCAGGGTTCTATATTTACAAAGTGGGTCGGTCTCCCTCAGGACCAAAAAGTGAAAACAAATGTCTGCATCCTGCACGCTGCTCGAAAATATCTCTTTTTTCTGAGACATTCAGATATCACAAACTTGCTGCAATCTGTTTTGACGTATTTGTACACTGTATAAATGGCAGTTACTTTTTTTTTAGCGTGGAGATTGTCTAACAAATATCTACATTAATCAGTACAGATTAAACCTACACTTATGGGATATTAAATAAAAATGCAATCTAGTGGTTAGGGCACTTGTCTCTCACTGCTTTTTCTTATAACTCAAATATTTTTTATATAGAAAGTAATCTTTTATTTAAACTATGTGTTTTTTCTCACAACTGTTTGGCTTTCATGCATTTTTTGATTTTCACACTATTTTGTACAACATTTGGTTAAGCAATTAATGTGATTTGTCACACAGTAGGATGTAAATTAAATGGGAAATAAACAGGTAGACACAACTGACTCTTTTTTTCCAAACTTATTAATTTCATTAAGTAGATTAATATTATACACATCGCACAAATTACACAATAATATTTTCACACAACTATATGATGTTTAAAAAAAAGAGCAATTAAACATAGAATTATACTTATACCTAGAAGTTATACTTAACTTTGCAATTATACTTAAACATTATAAACTATCTACATGTTTCTTACAGACAATTTTCATATCCTTTATTACTTATGGATCTATATCCTGTTCTTGATGTGAATTTTTAACGAGGTTATGTTTTTTTATGACCTGGTTTCATTTTGTCGGTTTGCATACACACATCTTTATATTAGGTCAAATGTTGGACGACACTTTCGACTAAGTCTGGAATGTTTAAATACTATTTGAATGAACAGCTTCAATGCTAGAAGGAAGTGGCTTGGTTGCAGTCATGTTAAATACAAGATACTTTGTAGTATTAATATATTGAATTAATTGATTACTTTTTATGTACCCTAGTGGAAAATAGATCACTCTGAAATATAAATTCCGCCGCACATCTCCCTAAACTCACACAATAAACCATTACACCAGAAAGAATAAGTTATATTAGACTTCCCTAGTTTGATGCATATATAATGATTTCCTGGGTGAAAGAACGTCATGCTGTTCATATACGATCCAATACTCGACTGCGTGCGTTCCTTAATTATCTATGTATATATTAATGGAAAACCTCCCTACTGTTTTAAGTTGAACAGGGATTCAGGGATAAACTTTAATTTCCTTAACTAATTTCTCTATGTACATAACACTTTGACAAAACACTTCCAGTGTGCAATGTATAACCAAACTTTTTACAATTATGAACAAACATATGAAAACCTTTATTACATTCTTCGAAATATTGAAATGAAGTTGTATTGTCTACAAAATAAATAACATGTTTCAATCCTGTTATTACTGACAAAATTTAGATACAATATGCTCTCGCTTAGTTTTCATGTTAGGTTTTTCCTACCATGTATGATCTACATTGATTAACAAAATAGTTTTAACTGTTACAGTCTGTTACACTAGACTCAAAAATTCATGACTTGTTATGTGTTAACATATAATAATGAAAGTATACACATTTAAATTGAATATTTTACATATTTCCTTATAAATGAGACGTGAATATGGTAAACCATAAGTTACAGAATACAAACCATACTCAATAAATGAGTACTAACAAATCGACATGAACATTACTCTGAATAAGCTACTTCACACACATAAATGTTGCAGATGGACTGAAAAACTAAACTTCCTTGTTCGAAAATAAAGTTGTGGATATCTCCTACGCAGGTTTCCTTCCAGCTAATAGTAGTTTCAAGGTCAGGGCTGGTGAGTTTATAGGCGATTACTCCATCCCCACATTATTTTTCCACCTCTTCGCTCAGGCTACATAACATCAGGTCTTATAGTGTGGAGGGTAGTTCACTGTCAGGGTGCAGATACCTCACAGCACAATTGTTGCATGACAAGCCTTCACGTTATCGAGTGCCGAGACTGGCATCGAAGGTGTAGCACCAGTGTTCGGTATTGTTACGTACATGAACTGTAAGACTCCGTCGAAAGATTAAAAGAAAACTCTTCTGTATCCTATTTGCAGGATCTCGTAAAATACTGTAGAATTGAACACAGTAACCATGACTGATGGTTTATTACATTATTCATTCCTTTATATAGATGTTGTGATGTCACTGTTTCTTATTTGATAATTAAACTTTCTTGCTTTGAAAATTTTTGCATTCCCACATACCACAGGGTGATGTTAATTCTTGTTTACTTATGGGCGTAACAGGTTCCTTGTTGTCACATTGTTTGTTCCGTAATGTAGGAAAAGAATAACAACATTCCTATTGCAATAGGTATTCAATTTTCTTGCATGATGTGTATTTTGTGATGTGTTTAGCTAGAGCTTCAAAAGGTAGGACGAACTCTCTGCAAGGCATCTTACTGTCATGACATAGATTATACAAAGGAGACAATCTTCGCCCATAATATACGTCTAAAACTTTTAAATTATATGTAGGGCTAATTAAGGAGTAACACCAATGATCTTTCCATTACACATTTGAATCTGTAATGGCATACCTTCTTCTCGAAACCACACTCTCCTGTATCCCGGAGTAATACTTGCATACTTGCCTGTTGACTGCAATGTCTCCATCGTAACTGACGTTCCGGTATACGGTTACTCTTCCTTTATATAGTTTCTCAATTTCAAACATGTTTCGACACTTGTTGTACTGCCCTCTTGGCGTTCAGTATTTTACCAGCGACATCTTAATTAAATCGAATTTGCATGCACAAGAGTTGCTTACCCTTACTGTACACTTCCAGATTCCACAAGGCGAGACTAGATGTCGATTACTTCCATGGATTCGAGTGATGTAGTGTTTATTATTGCAGGTTTCAGTGAACATTGCAGGACTGTCATAGAATTCCCTCATTAATTTATACTTTATTTGTTTATATTCTGGATACTCCATTATTTATTCACATCGAAGACAAAATCGTAGTTCGTTTGAAGTACATGGCAGTTCTGTATCAGGTCGCATGTTGAATACCAGACAGTCTTCATAGTGCAAACTACGTTCTTCGTATGTATATTCCACACTAGTTTGGGAGAAATTCCAATGTTCTTCCCCATTGCAGAGCTTTATTTAACACTCGTGTACTGTAGTTAGGCCGAACCACACTTTCCTGTATCGACATACTACACTCTCGTATCCACATACTAAGCTCTCGTAAGCTTTTCCTGGATTGAACATGTCCATTCAATAATGTATGTAAACTGATGTAAGACTTGTAAATGCTCCAGTATTTATAGTTTTTTCTTGACATAAGGGGATAACAAATAGATCTTATTAAATGTACCAGAGATGTTGGTAAATATATTCCCTTAATGCTTTCGCTTTTACACTGTGAACAAAACATTTTGTACTAACATTGATGAATATTATTATAGTGTAGTACAAGTGAATTGATAGTTGGACAATCGTAATATCAACTAATGTTTATAACTTGTGCATTAGTTAACATTTTCTTAAGATTATTTTGCTTTTTTCTCAGTACATATATGGAATGTTCTTCGAGGAGCACATTATTTATGTCCTAGAATTTGTCTTCATATTCTAATGCACCCGAATCCCACTTCAAGTTATGTACTTGATATGTTTAATGGTGAAACATCATTTGAATTTTGGTAGTTAAAACAAGCCATATTTAGGATGTATCCTTATTAAACAAGTTCACATATACAACATAAAATTAAAGGTATTTACCGCATTACATTTATTGTTAATATCTACAGGATCTCTGTTGTTGCATCGGAATCAACCCCGGAAGCTGACATTGTTTCATCAGGAGGGCTTACGAGTTTCATTACTTGTTTCATCCTGTGCATAACACAGTCTCTTCTCAGATGATATGTGTTAACATCGCTAAAGAATGTAGGTGTACCATACAGACAATCATCGCAGGGAAGGTATGATAAAACGTCCTCATCCACTCTTAACTCCTCTGGGAGAAACAAGTAAATATGTTGACTCTCATGTGATGCAAATGGAATTATAAATGTTTTAGGAAGCAGACATAATTGTCAGTGAATGTCAGTAGGGGAGTATAGTAGATTGTGGGACAGAGCCGGGGGAGCCAGGTGAAGCCGGGGGAGCCGCCTGGTGCTGGAACTGGAGGCGCCGCCTGGTGTGGGGTGGGGCTCTCGGGCAAGGTATGACACACCTGTGCAGATGTTACTCGGTGGTGCACGTGCTGGATTTTCCCCCTTAGTGATGAAGTAAGCTGATTGCTGTTAGTCATGCATGCTGGTTGCAACTTGGCGATGCGTGGAGTAAGTCGGCATTTGCCATCGGACTTCTGCTGCTGGTTCCATCTCAGGGAGGGCAGGAGACGAAATCAGTTAATGGTACTGACAGCTAGGCTGCTATTTTTATTATTAATTCTTATTTTGTAGGTAGTGACCATCTTGGCTATGTCAGTTGTATACTACTGACAGCTCGGCTGCTATTTTTATTATAATTCTTATATTATGAGTAGCGACTATCTTGGCTATGTCAGTAGTATCCTTAAAAATATTATCTCATATGAGATGTCTTTTTAACAGAATTATTAAATCGGCTTTGCACTTGTATACCTTTGCATGGAGGTATGCACACACAAATTATATTGGATCATATGATGCTAATAATATCGATCAACTCATCTGAAATGTCTTACAAATAAATAACAAATATATTAAATCATATTCAGCTTTCTGTATGGAGGACACACATAAGTCATATTTTAGCAAGTAAAAGAATAACAACAAAGCCAAAGCAAAAACAAAAGACATGACAAGTATGGTACTGCAGCACCCCTAACTAGCATAAAATAAATATTTACAAACACAGAACAGTTATAATAAAACAAATTTAATAAGAGACAATTACAAACGATTAAATACAAAAAATTTATAACATTTTTCCACGTGTCAGAAGACACTTATTCACTATTAGTCTTCATACTTACAAATTTACACATTACCATATTTAGTCATTCTTCCTGATACCCACAGGGCAGGGTGTTAACACCATCTTCCATTATCAATCTCTTGTCATCCATCCATGTGAGAGAGAGTTTGTTAGAACATGCTGAATAAAGTTCATGATGACAGGATCTTATGGTATGGACATTGCGTCGGATGATTCAGTGTGTTCAAGCACATTAAAGTAGTTTTCGAAAGAAATTTTCTTCCTTAGCACACATTTCCATATACCTTTGATCTTCTTTGACACTTAACCCTTACACACATATGAGTAAATTTTGCCCCTCAGACCCACAAAATCACACATGGCATTTCAATTGCACTCATCTTTAAATTTTCCTACAACTTTCTTATTGGTGGTAGAGTAACAGTGCTGAGAGGCAGGGGAGCAGCTCGTATCAAATTTATCCATGAGAACAGGATCATCAAACAAGTCCTGGTAGAAGCCCGATGTTATTACTTCGTAGATGAACAAGTCTGTATCCCTATACGGTAGATGAAGATAGTCGTTATCATACTTGACCTTCATGACATCATTATGAAACTCATACATCACCGTCTTCGACAAGTCCAGGATGGCAAAACTGGCATAGATGGGCTTGTCGAATAGGATGCCTTCTCCATTTTGACCAGGACCAGTGTATCATGGTATATCATCCTGTCCTTGAATGATGGCTTTGTGATCATGTTCTTGATCCCTCTCTCATCACAGATGAGCTCCATTCGCAGCCTCTTTCTCTTATTTTCCATAAGCACACCAAAGGTGTAGTTATTGGAAAGCTTAAAAAAATCCTTCTCGAAGTTGTTTTTAGCAGCTTGCAGTTTTCTAGTATTCAAGTCTATGAAGGGCTTTAGCCAGGGAGATTGTACGAACTGTAGGACCCTATGTATTTTAGTGGTTTTAAGTCCATACTGCAGAGCTTGTTTCAAGTTCCGGTAGTGCGCGACATAGTGAGTCTTAGTTTCCAGTGTTTTGAGCAGTTTTGTCTGTTTAGATCCTGGAGGAGACTGATTGATCGGGAGAAATGGAAGATCTTGTGACTTTTGTGGAGGGAGGTGGGGTACTCAACATCTACCTCTATGATGTAGCCTGTATCTGCATCGTCGTCTATTCCCATCACATCGATGTTGACATCACACCATTTGAAGTTGCATTTTATCAGTTGGAGGGACATCACTTTCCCGTAAAGGTTGTTGGCATCGATGTAGTGCAGGAAGATCGATGGTTGTGAGAGATCGAAAGTCTCAGACAAGTAATTATTTGCCCTGCATCGACGTTTCGAACACTGGACCACGCCACCACGAATTGTTGCTTCAAAGAACATGTACATGTTATAATCAGTTAGGAGCTCCAGTTCCACCTTCGTCATTCGCAGCATAGCATCAAATGAAAATCCAGGTGCACTGATATAGTGCACACAGTCCAGCCCATACGTTTTCCAAACACAACTCCCTGAAGTTCTCAAAAACATCGCTCAAGATGAGGACATCTGTCTTGAGATAAATGTCTGAGTCATCACCAAGAGTTCTGATGTTGAATTTTTTTCCAGACAGCTTGTGCATGGCCATATTCTTCGTCTGAGATGTTGGAGTCTGTGAGCCTGTTATAAAACCTGTCTTGGGCCGGCAGCTGCATCTCTTCAAGTTTCATCATGAATTTACATAATCATAAGGGAAGAGACCCTTGTGAGTGACAAATCCCATTTCTTCAGAAGTGAAAAATTTGGAGGTGTTCTTGAACTTACCTGAAGGCAAGTTCTGGGAGAGCATGACAAGACTGGCTGACATGAATCGAAAGGAGTCCACGAACTGCATAATGAATCTCTCTACCAAATGTTTCGAGAAAGTAATAATTTCCTCTTCAATATGGGGAATAATGAAAATGTCTTTGATGTCATAACCCAGTTTCTTTATAATGAAGTTTTCATTGTAGCCTAAATTGTGGAAGAATACAGGTAATTTCTTGGGCTGCTGCAATATATTTTCCAGTGAAATGGTTATGATCATGGACCTTGTGATTGTCACATGTGAAGGAGTCAGCAAAGTAGCAGCATTTTGAGGCTTGAGTGAATGATGTCTTCTCTTCAGTTGTCAGAGGAGCCATAGGCAGTAAGGTCTCATAAATAACCTTCACCTTCTAGGTAATGTCCACAATAGCATCCATGAAGTGCTTCTCAGCATCAATTCCCCTATAGATGATGGGTTCTGCAGGCAGGCTGGAAGTCAGGTGAACAGAAATCACATCATTATCAACACATATATACAATAGCTGCATTTCTCATGTTTCTGGTATACATATGTATATGCACTGCTGGGGTTAGTCTCACATGTATGAATTGAATTCAGCAAGTCTTCGATATCGCAGTATGCCACTACAGGCACCTTGTCGCAGTTCTGATAGTTCTTGAACTTGAGAACCAGTGGCTCACCGTTCTTCTCGAGTTTGGGCACAACGACTCACAGTAGTGCATGGGTAGAGCAGTACCTCTTGTGCTCTTGCAGAACTTGTTCTACTTTGAGTCCTGATACACGAGGTTGCTTATCAAAGTACATGAAGCATTGTTTGCAGATGTAGAAAAAGGTGGGAGAAGTTCTTGAAACATGTGAAGTGGGATCCATATTCGTTAGTAATGAGAAGCAGATCAATGTGTGTAAGCTTATCATTAGTCACATGCTTGGGAACCACATTAATGTCAGTATCAAGAGCATGTATGTTGATTGACAAACCAGGATTCCTCTTCTCAAACACACTTATCCGATGAAGAGGTGTTGGGAAGTCCAGACCCGTAAAATTAAACTTGTCCTCCAAGTCGAAGTATCTCTGGTCTACACAATGCAGATTACCACCTTCGACAAATCTGGCAAGCTCAGCCCACTTGAAACACTGGTGCTCCTTGTTCTGTGGTTTGATTATTGCCTTTCTGGCTTTGATGGATGTAGGAAGGTCTATCTAGGAGGAGGCTTTGAGCTGATTGTGTTTTTTTGATATGTAGCTGCAGTTGTTTGATTGAAGCAAGAATCCACCCAGATCCCTTGCTCATATACGCCTCTTCTTCCTTACATATTATCCAAATGCTGTCCTCCACAACCTTCTCCACATCATTATGATTATATAATGGGGCTTTTTTGTCTTGAATTCGCATGGATCACTCTCCTCATGTGACTCAGGCTTCCCATAATCACATTCCAAGACAAAATCAAATTTGATTCTGCCATTCTCTTCGATTTCTTCCATTAGCTGGTTGATGATACTCTCCTTTATCTAATGCAAATATGTACACATATCCTTACACGTGGTTGCTCTGTTCACTGCAACCAGTGTTTTTAAGTTTTTGTGGAATGCTGACTGCCTCCACGAAACCATCATCATTGACAAGGCCTGTTCCCACAACAATCCTGGGGCTAGATGCTTTAGGTGAACTGGATGATCTTGGTTGAGGTGCACTAGATGGCCTTTGTCGAAGTGCATTAGATGGCTCCAGCTGAGGTGCAGAAGATGGCCCTAGCAGAACCATGTCAGAAGACTCCACCCGAGGTGATTTAACATGGTGCTTCTTTGTGGGTGGTGGAGCAGGCCCATTACATTTCCGGCTATGAGCCTCCATCTTGTCTAGTCTGGTAAATTGCTTACTGCATTTGTCACACTCGTAGTATTCGCAGTTGGGGTTCATTACATAATTCTTTTAATGTCGGCGAGCATTTCTGGTATGGCCAAATTTCTTGCTACAATACTTGCAATTTGATTTTGCCGCCTAATTGCCAGTACATTATATGAGGTGCCGAACCTAGTTATCTTTAGGGCTAAGTGCTCTTCCACATTTAGCACACACTTGCTGGGGGGCAAGAGTCTCAGGGTGGCCAACATAGTTCAAAGAACTGTTGGCTTCATGAGCTAGTCCTGCATCATAATCTTCTAACACTTCACCACAGAAGAAGCACTGCATTAAGTCCCGTGGCATGCTCGAAGAAATGGAGGAAGAATTGCCGAGGAACATGATGAAAATTAGCAGAAGTTAAAATGGTCGAAGATCTCAGGAGATGATGATGACGATGATGTTGATGTATGCAGTATCCAAGAATCAGTGGAACACACGATGGCTGCTCTACACTGATAATGCAGTTGGTGTAGCAGTTGATATGATAGGACGTCTCTGGGAAGCAATGGAATGTGCGATTACAGCACAATGTTGAACAATGAGGAGGAAACCTTCAAACACACAAAATCGCACTGAAGAACACCGAGTTGCACACAATGAGTGAAGTACAACGACAGAGTAAAAATCTGTTTTTGCGGTACTCTTATACACATCAGCAGTGAAGAGCCTTTGTGCAGGGGGTTTCCCTATGACATCACTCGAGCATGTTACAACCCGATTCCCAGGAAATGTTATGTGATATCACTCGAGCATGTTACATTTCGATTCCTCAAACAATAGCCAAGGAGCGACAAAGTTTCAGGAAAATAGTGGGATGAGGTTAGACTTTATCGTCGACTCGCGATGCGTCGCAAGACTGACTCCTCACAAGACTGAACCCTCATGCACCGCACACACCGCACTCTCCGCAACTATCTCTGCATGCATCGCAGTTAGCACCGCATGCACTGCAAAATGACTCCTCCTGCTCTGCAAAATGACCCCTCATACACTGCAAATGAGTCCTCATCCACTGCAACTGACCCCTTTTTTACGCCGCGAATGACTCCTCATGACATATTAAACACTATATATTTATTGTATAAAATTTAATCAATATGTTAAATCCCATAAGTAGTAGGAATGCAGTGTTTCAAGCACACTTTCTATTCTAGCTGCAAACAGACAACTAAAGCAGCCTTTTTTCTACATTTTAATTACATTGTGTTTTTTTCTGTATGCTTTTATATACTTTTTTTTACATTTGGTTGAATTTTATAAGATAGTTATTAAAGTGCTTGTTATATTGTTACCATTCATTATTAAATCCTTTAACCATTATAGTATTTCAGCCAGTTGCAAACAGTAATCAGTACATACACATATGCACACACACATATATATATATATACATATTAAAAAATGCAGGACATAAAGGAATATGAAATAAAAGATTTTATTTCACAAAACAAATTTTATTTACAATAAACATTTACAAACACATACTGCCTCTCCACGCATAAAAGTTAATGAAAAATTAAATCATATCTAACATATTGCAAAAAACACTTTTCATCATATCTTTGAAACCAGCAATTAATTTTGCCGAGTCTGTTGAAGAGTCTTTTGACATAAACTAGTCTGTGCCAAATTTTCGAGAAGATTGTGCATAGATTCCTGCTTCCTCTTTTTCCTCATTGTGTCAGGGACTTTTTTGCTGCTGGCTTTACGTTTCCTGCAATTAGATTCTGGAACTGCCACTGACGAAGTACTGCATCCATGATCAGGTTCTGAAACAGCTGCAGCAGGTGATGCTACTGGTGGTGACAAAGCTTCCAGGCCTAGGAAGCTTTACAGTTGGAAGATGGTGAAGGTTGGCGAATGTAGAGGTAGCTTGTTATCATGAGTTATAATCTCTTCTGGAGAGCATGGAAGCCAAGTATCTTCACATATGAAGAATACTGGGCCCTGACCATGCTTGATGTAGTCAATAATCTGTTGTCAAAGCTCAAACATTACTGTAACATCAGAAAACCAAGTATGAAAACATCCATCACATTATTCAGCATAAGTGCGTAAAAGTCCTCCATTCCAGTACGTGTATGTCACACTACTCAATCCAAGCTTTGTTCTCGCATAGTGGTTCGCAGGATGAAAAGTTACCATTGTTCTCCAAAGTCTGTAGTCGACAGCGAACTGAATCATCATAGGTCTGACGAGCCTCTTTAAAATGACCATGACATATGATGTCAGTGGAAGAGTCCGACCAGCACAGACAGGATCCTGGATACGAAGTCACAGCAGGTCTCTAGGCACTTATACTTGCTTCTGCAAATAATTTCTCCTTCTATTGTTACACCATCGGTTTCTGATTCTGCAGCTTGGGAATCGATGTCCATGACAGTAATCTATTTACACAGCAGATCTTGGGGGGGCAGGGAGTGCTCTATCAACACCACAGTTAAAGAATAGTCTGATGTTCGATGATGTTGCACTCTTCACTCCACTGAAAAATATAGCCACAGTTCAAGTTTCGTAAGCAGAAGTATGTTCTGTTTTCAAATTGATGTTCATCAATGTCTTGGAATTCGACAGGTATGGCGAGGCCGTCTCAAGTTGCAGGCAACTCACTGTTTGGGCGGAGATTTAAAACAGCACATCTATTTAAATCGTTCAATGTCAAAGTTTGAGTGTGGAAACCATTGTAAAAGTCATAAAAGCCCCACATATGATTCATACCATCACACACCTGTAGTTGTTCAAACTCACATCTCGGTTTGAAAATAACTCTTCTGTAACTGATGAAATATCGTTCATACTTGTCCACTTTTTCTGGCTGGAACTTCACACAGTCACATTTGTTGAACATGCTGCTAATACTGCTGCTGTCATCCATGGTGTCTGGTTGAGGACTGGAGATGGCTACATCTTATATGGTGGAGAGAGGTTTCATCATGACTCAGAGGGATGTTGCTAAATATACTTCACATGTCAGCGGCGAACCCAGCACCTTCCACGTAGTCTTTCCCTGGTTCATTATGGTCGTGTGCTAATAGCTATCGCAGTACTCAACCCATCTTGTAATATTTTCGCTGAAGGGTCTACGTAGATGATAGCCGATGGTCTGTTGAAACCATTTGTGCAGCAACTGTTCTTGATCTGCTTGAGAAATAAGTGAAGCTGTAGATGCAGGCAACTCGGTGTCTGGATGTAGGTGGTACACAACACACAATATGGTACTGCAAGGCACTGGAAATAGTGATATACACTCTTCTTTGTTACATAGTTTCAAGTGAACGATTCCATTACAGGACTCTACTTGCTCGCACAAGCCAGTCGGCTTAAAACTCACTTTATGGTAACCTATGGTCACATCTTCATACTTCTGAGTATCCAGAGGATTGACAGCTACATATATGATGAAGGAATGGTGGACAAAGAGCAACTGATAGTTTCTAGCAATTGTTAGTTTATATGCACTCAAAGAATTTTTTTGTACCACCATGTCCAACACGCCTAATGAAAATGCTACCATGCGAATAGTTTTGCCATTTGCTAGCAGTTTCAGTCCTCCATATATCAAGTAAACCTCTGCAGGATATTTAAACTTCTTCAGATCCTCTTTGTTAATGAGATGTGAATACATTCTTGGTAGATGAATTTTGAACTCGCCATCCAACACACAGGTGATGCTCCGCCCATAAGTTGTGTTGACTGGCTGGAAATCCGTTGCTCTGTACTTCTTGCCTATTTCCACATCACTGAGTTTTCAGAATCGCACACCTCAGTTAAGCTTCTTGAAAAGCGATAACATGACTGTCGTAGCTGTTGGAGCACTGGTGAGAATCCTGGTAGATAACAATGTTGTGAGACCCTCTCCTTTATGCTCACAGAGCATTGACATCATCACATGCCAAGGCTCCATGCCTGCAACAGCAAACCATTCTCCCCGTGGACAAGCCCAACCCTGTTCAGACTTGCAGAGTTCTGAGTGACAGCTGTGGTCAGTATACATAATTACCAGAGTAATGATGTATCATTACTAGAGACAGGCGGCTGTACTCTGTTTGCAAGTCGATAATTTTTATTTTACCATTGCAGTAAATAATCAGCCTCCTCTTTTTCTCAGGACCAGCCAAGAAGATTATGTTATCACCATCATCTAGCATTTCCATAAGAACACTGTTAATTTTTTCATATTCCACATTCCACCATCTTCCCAGCACAGACCATGGAAATGATTCGTAAACCATTTATTCGTATTCTTGCTTTTATAGTCTAGCAGGAAATGTGAAAATGGAGGAAGGAATCAGCGACTGCTTGTGTTGCCATCAGAGTAACCAAGGCAAATTTACTTTATGATGAATCCCATTGGAGACATGAAGCCCTGTATGTTAGCCAACATGTTGGAGATAGGAAGACAACTGAGCCAGGTCCATAAATTATAACAGCATTTTAACCACTTTATCTCTTGCATTGTACGTTGCCAAGTGATTGTGGATTATAAGTGCAAAAATCTGAGTGTTGACAGGTATTATGTCTGTGGCAGAAATTTCAATCCTCCAGTCCACCACACCTGTTTTTATGCGGTCTTCTTGTTTACTAACCTCGAATACCAAGATAGGATCATTACTCATGAACTTGTTTAGTTCGAGCGTCGTCGAAGCTTCACTACCATAATACAAGTGTTGAAAATCAGCAAATATTTGATATGCTAACATATATGATCCATTAATAATTTAAGCAGCTTTTAGGTCCATGTACGGAAAGCTTTCAGCATTCAAAAACACTTTGGCATTCTTTATCTTGATGTGATCGAACTTTGAGCAATCTGAACCAATAGCATTTTTTCTTGATGTTTGAAATGCCAGAATTATGTATCTCGGTTTTTCCATGAAAAACTTGATTTAACATTCAAATTTACATTTTAAGACTGTGTGAAGCTATGATATGTTTCCAAGTTCCATAAGCGAAATGCAACATCGATATTTTTACCTTTCTCGACAAATTTCAGCAGTTTTGTCCATTCTTCCATTTTTACTTGTACATGGGGCAGAAGCTACTCTATCGAATTAAACGAGAGAGTTACCTCTTTGGGATTTTCTGCAGTATCTACAATAGCATTAGTTTGCATGTTTGCCAGCAGTATTGACAGCTCTTGCTTGGAATTAATAATTATATGCTTGTGGTCCTCAGCAAAACCTAGCAGTGAGGAGAGGGACACGCATATTTCGAATCTTCCACCTTGGTACACTGGCCTTTTATAATCCAGTTCGATTCCCCATCCTGCCAGTTTGGCTGCAGGTAACTGGCTTCTTGTAAAACAGAGGTAGTTCTTCATTGTAGGGGTTATCCCCACAACTCTTGTCTGATCGACCTCAACAACATTAAGTACGTACGAAATTTTATTAATCATGTGAAGTATACCATTTTTGATTATCTTGGTATTTGCAGGTACATCATCTCCAGGCTTTGTAAGCGTACCTCTGAATCGCAAGTATGAGTTGCACGGCAGGGTATAGATGTCTTGGTTTTGTACAGGTACCCGATCCTCAGACAACAGCATGTAGGGCCCAGGCAAATATGGTGAATATGCATGGAACTCTGTCTTTGTAATGGAATCCTCGTAACTGGCAGGCTCGTCCACATTCAGTATTTCTGCTTCCATATCTGTTAATTAATATTAACACACCACTTTGAACCCAAGACTTTTCAAGAACTTGATATTTTTACATGTTAAGACACCGGCAGTCCATGTTGTACTGACTTTTAGTCTGCTGTGGTTCACCACTGTTTATTTTTCTTCTTAAAATGCAAACCCATCTTTCTTCAGGTGTAGGCGAAGCATTATTTCTTCCCCACAGAAATTGATCACCCTCTCTTCCTGATCGACTATGTAAACAATGATTTCTTGCACTATCTTTGCCAATATTGGTACGTTTATTGGCACTTTGGGAACCTCCACAAGTTTGAAACCAGGTGGAATGGTAGCCGCAAATTCGTGTAATGTATCGTTCGGTTTCCCATTGAGATATGAACCTGTCACCAGATAGCAATTCACTCTTATAACATTTACAGGCATCACATTTACTGGCAGCATAGATTCGTGCACTTTACCACTTTCGTACCTTTTGTGTTCGAATCCCAACATAGAGGCCAGTGTATCATGCTCGGTAAAATCAATATTTTCGTTAAATATCATCTCACTTTTCAGGGTGTTTGAGTTTCCATGCAGAATAAATTTTACATCAGGCATCAGTTTGTGCTTGAGGTATGTTGCAATGTCACTGATCTTGTACGAGCCTATGGGTATGGATATTACTTCCACAACATAATTTTTTACATAACGAAACTTAGAGTTTGAGTGGTCCACATTTGGCATGGAGAAATATGCTTGAAAATCAATAAGCACCATAGACCATGAGCATTCTAAACTTAGTTCTGGAAAATGCACAGAGTGCAGTTCCGAGCTCTAACCCGTCAAGATCAGCATTATAGACATGACTGAGCAAAATGTACAATTGCAAGTCCTTTTTTAAACGTTGACTAAAAAGCAAAGGCAAAGGTGTCTGCAGTTCCACTGGCTTGGTAACTGCTCTGTAAAGTAATTATAAATTAGTTTCCTTCCACAAAGGTATTTGCATACATCTTTTGGTGGGCAGAGATTTCCAAAACTGTCTTAGTTTCTGCACTATTTCCCTACTTTCGGTAAGCGACCCAATGTGTGCCTGGTCCAGAGCTTTTGTCTAAATTTATGATTCCTGATTCATTACATTTAGTCTTGCATGGTAATTTGTCTAGCATGAACACTCCCCGGAAATGTGGTACTTTAAGTTTTTCGCCAAAGCTTTTCAAGTCTACATTTGTAAGTGGTCGGGTAGGTAATTTCTTTAAACTTGCTTCTTTCCTTTCCTTCATCTGGTTCTTTTTTTCGACACCATCTCCTGCATCATATGGTCTGAGATAAGAATCCTTTGCCATTTTTTGCTCCCTGTGCAATAACTTCCATCATTTTGTTGTGACGTGCGGCTTCGACCAAATGTTGTCCTTGATTATTTGATGTATTTACTGCTCATAAAATTCCGCTTACTCCACCGATCAAACCACCTAGTGCCGCAAGTCCTGGTAGGAGAAACGGTAGGAAGCCTCCTTGCTTCTTCCCTTTGCAGCATTTCTTCTGTGTCTTCCTTTTGTTTTTTTTTCTCGCTGTGTTTCAAACCCATTCCGCATTTAACTGTTGCCTTCATTATTTTGGACACACCCCAAGCAGCTACTTGCTGTCCAAACTTTGTTTGAGGTTACTTGGCTATTTTCTTGGCTTTGTGTGCAACGATAGCATCAGCTGCATGGCTGTCTTCTAATTTGTTACTGAATGCATAGGCGATATTGTGTTCTTGCAGGCATTATCGAGATCGTTCACACCAACATCGCACATGCCGAATGTTCAGCAAGCTTCGTACCTAGCCCACAGATCTTGTATCCGGGAATATATGCATAAAAGGTAAATTCTTTATAAGTGCTTTCACTAGTCCACATCTGATCTTACCTCTATGAGGCATCACAATGTACTGAATGCAAATTATATAAAAGCAATCATTTATATACTTTTTGAGTCAGTATCATTCTAGACTTTTAACAGTATGGAAGCAGTGATGCACTTCCGTTGTCGATTCTGTGGTAAAGTGTTTACAGCCTTACATAATGTGCTGCAACATGAAGCAACCACCTGCAGAATGAGGACTTCGCATTTGAGATTACAGTGTAGACTCTGCCAATTAGAGTTTACGCGAAGAGATGTTTTGAAAAGACATTTTAAAATCTGCAGCACTTGTTCTGGACTAATACAGTCTCCTGCTGTACCGCTCGCTCTGTAACTATCTCCGCATCCTCCGCACCTGTCTCCGCACGCTCTGCATCTGTTTCCACAATTGGCTCCGCACTCTCTACAATTGACTCCCCATGCATTGCATTTGCCTTTGCAATAAGCACCGCACAATCTGCAATCAACTCTGCACACTCTGCAATCATCTCCACACACTCCGCAATTGTCTCCATATGCACCACAGGCACCGTGATCACAGCAGTTAGCACTACAGGCACAACAGTTAGCACCACAATCAGTATCTAAGTTTAGTGGTTGCATACAGATCCCCAAGCATGAGCTAAGTCTTTCTGTGCACATCACATCTGCAGAGACATGAATTTCTCATGAGTTACACCATGGTCCTCTGTTTCCAGATGTTGTGCGTTGTATTATTGCAGGACCATCCAACTGTGGTAAGACTTGCACCATGATGAGTTTAATGGTAAAGACAGATGATATTTGGTTCGAGAATGTATACCTGTTCTCCAAATCGCTTCAGCAGCCAAAGTACTGGCGTCTGGCCCTGGTTCTAAGTGCTATAGATGGATTAGTTTATTTTCCTTATAGCGATAAAAACGTTGTGTTGCCTCAAGCTAAGCCCATACCGATCTCTGTAGTTATTTTCGATGATGTAGCATGTGAGAAGCAGAGATATATACAAGAATATTTCTATATGGGGTGGCATATGGAAGTGGATTCGTTTTATTTGTGTCAGACATATTCACACATTCCCAAACAATTACTACGAGAAAATGTCAATATGTTGGTTTTGTTTCGAATGGATGACTTGAACTGCGACACGTTTATTCCGATCATGTTATTACAGACATTACATTTGAAAAATTTAAAGAAGTGTGTGCATTTTGCTGGCATGCACCATATGGCTTCCTTGTGATAATTAAAGAATCTTCAGTGAGAGAGGAGCTACATCATTTCGAAGTTTGGTCAGAGCGGCCTCAAACACAAGACTGAAAGCTGTCTTATACATACATCAGATAGTATTTGAAGTGCCGAGGGGAAACCAATTAAAAAGGTTGCTGATCCAAAAGATGGAAAAGTTGCTGTTAACATGTAATTTGTTCAGTCCCTCAATGCCGACTTGATTACTTTAATACAGACTGTGCTGGAAAGAATAAGTACTGATGTTGCAGTTAAGTTCGAGGTTATTCCTGCTGAAGTTGAATCTTTGCTAGACAGGAAACTCCGAGTGATAGGCGATCGTCTATCTAAAATGCATCATTATGATAATGTGTGTGCTCATTGTGAGCATGTTCTCTAATAAGATTAGAAAATACTATATATAATATCGAAAACCTTCTGACTTCTGTTTCGAACTTGCTACCTGCCAAGAAGATTATAAAACCTTCAGCAAAGAGATTTTGTGTTAATTACAAATCGGACATCGTCAGTGACTTACACATGTTGATTAAAAGTATTTATGGCAAATATTTGTTGTCCACACGACTCAAAATGGATCGCGACATGACTAATGAGGAAGCTTTAAAACCAATTACTTCAAGACTGGATAAACTGAAACAGCTTGTGCCTCCTGCTGAGAGTGAAGATTTTCCTGTGGTGGTGATGACTGAACCGTCCATTGTACCCAAGTCTTAGAAGAAACGGAAACAGACAGTAGAGAAAGTGGATGAAGATGATTTGCCTGTGTCTGTATGGAAACGAAGAAAACAACAGAAGGAGAAACTAAGTCCATCATTTCATAATTATTTGACATCATATGCATCTGCAATTAATGATCGAACATATGGTGTATAGAAACTAAATAAAAAGTGGTATTTGGGTAATAAAGGAATTTTGTTCTTGTCTAATGATGATGTACAAGTACACGATATTCGTGGGCCATCCGACTACAGGACTTTATGAACTACTGTTTAAACTAAACCCTGTTGGATACTCTCGCAGTGCTCTAGAGCAATAGAAATGGCTGCTGAAACGTACAGGCGCACACTTGAAGGACAACAATCCTGTCAGCAATGAATATAAGGATAAAACATCCGAAATTTGGCATTATTTCGCAATTGTTTCCTGATGTTGGAGATGCAGTTGGTTCTGGCCTCTATCCAAGAAAAAAATAGAAGATGGTCGTCGTCCAGGGTACATATATTGGAATAATGTTAGTAAAATTGTTAATAGCTTATGTCTGTTAATTGCTTCTCAGTGAGCAGCGAATAATTTGCACACTAATGAAATATTCAGCATTATCAAAGAATTAAGGGAAGACAGATACATAGAATGAGTCATGCAAATATTGCCAGTGAGTTGTACAAGCCTGCAAGAAGGATTTATCCATGCTGCAAAGTGCTAGTGTTTGGCCTGCAAGGTTTGTATCGAGCAGATCTGGTTGAAATGATACATTATGCATGTGCGAATAAGAGATTCAAATGTATATTGACTGTCATGGACTGTTACAGTAAGTATACTTCGGCAGTGCCCATAAAGACTAAAAATGCAAGAGATGTGTCAAATGCAATGAACTCTATTTTGCAAGACAAAGGACTACCTAGGAATTTACATACGGACCTTGGAAGAGAATTCTGCAACCCCTCATTCCACAAGTTGATTGTGAAAAATAAAATAAACCACTACACTATACATAGTGGTATGAAGACAAACATGGTGAAACACTTTAATCGAACTTTGAAGAATGAAATGTGGAAGAAATTCTCATCACAGGGAAGATACAAGTGGTGGGACATGTTGCCCCATCTGGTATCGAACTATAACTAAAAAGTACATCGGACCACGAAAATGAGACCTGTGGGTGTCAAGGACAACTCAGTAATATTCAAGAATGAGAAGAAAGTGGACACTCGCAAGCCTAAGGCGAAGATTGGAGACTATGTCAGGATATCTCGAGTGAAGGGTACATTTACAAAAGGCTAGACTCCAAACTGGAGCACTGAAATATACAAGATCATCAAGATTTAACATTACAAACCAAGGACATTCTATCTCGAGGACATGGAAGGAGCATCTATCCGAGGAGGTTTCTACAGCAAAGAAATTGAAGTTACCAAGTATCCGCACTCATATTTGGTCGAGAAAGTGTTGAAGCGCAAAGGAAATAACTTTTTGGTGAGGTGGCTTGGTTTCGATTCCAGTCAAGACAGTTGGATTCCCGAATAATCAATTATCGATAAACAATGATGCACATTTGTGTATATATATTTTTTTCATGGCTGTATAAAGCAATGAATATATAAATTATTTTTGGAACTTATACTTCAGTAATGATTTAATACCATTCTTTATACTATGAGCTGGCAGAAAGTTTCCTACAGCTTATGTCGCAATGGTGGAGGGCAAGAAGGCCCGTCATGACCTGCTGCGGACTGGTCGCCTTCCTGGCACCTGACTCAGTGGCAGGAGGCTGGCAAGGTAGTGGCTTGTCGCAATGTGCTGGGCCTGCCCTGCCTTCCCGGCACATCTCTCTCATCCTCGCAGTCAAGACCTGCAGGCTGTCTATGTCATCGGTCGAGCACCTGGTACTTGGGACACTCACAAGTGTAGTGGCCTGCTCGCCTTGCGGCCTGCTCACATAGTCCCCTCTATCGGGACCGCTCCTCATCCTTGCTTGAGATGTGTCAGAAGATGGCTGCATTACATGCTATGCTGGAGGAGGACAACAGGGCCGTCGAGGAATGCGTAGGGCAGCTATCAGTTTCCAACAGGGTCACGACACCAAGGAAACATATACCTCCTGCTCCGCCGCTCATTCCAGCATGCTTTTATCATGAGAGGGAGCGTAGCAAATCGCCTGATCGCAAGTGATACCAACAATGGATGTCTCCCTCGCCTTCGCGGGAGGACATTGCATGGATGCCGCCTACATCTTCCTCTCCTCCACCGCCTCCAGCAGAGGCATTTTCAGAACAAGTACTGACTCCGGTGCCTTGGAGTGCAAACCGTGCTCAATAGCGTCAGTAGGACGTCTCGAGGACCTGGATGAGGTAGATGAAGAGGAAGAGGATGTTACTCTTTGGAATCTGCATTCAGAGGTTCGACTCTTCCGGGAGGAGATGGCAGCAGCAACATATACCAGCTGCCTAATTTATGACAGAAACTATGCTCACCTTCTGGAGGAGGTGCGAAGCCTGTGTGCAACTGTTTGGTGTGTGTGCGATGTAATTCTGCCTCCTGAAGATTAATTGTAAATATGTAAACATGTTTTTATTTTTATTTTTTTCATTCGAGTGTTGGTGAGATATCAATTTCATCATCGATGTCGTCTACAGGCTTAACCATGAGTAATGTGTCAACCAATATTTATGGATTTTGTTTGGTTCATGTATGTAAATATTGCTCAATATTTTCAGTATTTTTTGCACTTGTTTGTCTTTGATGGTCTATGTGGAGGCAGATACATGCAAAATGAATATTTATTATTGATGCATACAAAATGATTTGGAGTACACTACAAATTAATTAGCTGCGAAACTCCACATCATATAATTAAATTATCATAAACTAATTCCTCGAAAAAATATGAACTAAGGACAAATTCCATACTTAAAAATATACAAGGAAAAATAAAAAACTTTAATACTGAAATAATATTTAATCAAAATAATTGAAATATAGTTGAAAAACACACAATAGCAGCCTAGCTGTTAGCAGCATAAAACTGACATAGCCAAGATTGTCGCTACTCATAAAATAAGAATTAATATAAAAAATAGCATCCTAGCTGTCAGTAGCATACAACTGGCATAGCTAAGGTGGCCATTACTCACAAAATAAGAATTAATAATAAAAATAGCAGCTTAGCTGTCAGTACCATTAACTGATTTTGTTTTCTGCCCTCCCTGAGATGGAACCAGCAGCAGAAGTCCGATGGAAAATGCCGACCTACTCCTCGCATCGCCAAGTTGCAACCAGCATGCATGTCTAACAGCAATCAGCTTACTTCATCGCTAAGGGGGAAAAATCCCGCGTGCCAGTGAGTGATGTTAGCACAGGCATCTCATACCTTGCCGGAGACCCCCCACCCCGCACCAGGCGACTCCCCCAGCTCCTGCAGCAGGCTGCTCCCCCGGCTCCACCCGGCTCCCCCGGCTTTGGCACAGAACCTACAATACTCCTCTACTACTGTTCAGGGTTAACAGGGTTTTACTGCGACCATACGCTAGAACTGCATTGTAGACACTAACACACTTCGTCACTGTTTTGCAGCAGTGAATGATATGCATTATACTTGATTCAAAGAGTTGATGTGCATTTCGATGGTCCTGGACGTTACTGGACATCTTGGTGCGATGCTGTAGCAGTGCGGTATCTCTGTTGAGTCTCTCAATGCTGTTTTCGATTTGTTCTGAAACTGGTTATGCTGTAACACTGCAATAAAACTAATGCACTGTATTTTAACTCTTGGCAACACACTCAAGACACGATCTAATGTTGATTACTGATGACATCACACTGAAGAAAAAATCAATTTATTACCTCTTTATACATTTTAAAATCCTAAATGTGTGGATGTTCCCTGGGATTTCCTTGTAATTCACCCTTTTCGAAATGCCTGTTGAAATAATGCTAAATTAGGTATTTTAAATATTCTGTTTCGGTTATATCAGACTGGAAACATGGTATACGATGTATCTTTACTTTTAGATAAATGAAACCTCTGGTGTTCGATTGGAAAGGACTTATATTTGTATATGACTATAAGTTTCTAATATTATATATTTGGTTACTGTTTGTACACCTCTGATCACATGTTAAACATGGTTGCACCATATTTTACACTTGTGTGGAAACATTTACTTTTTAGATAGCTCCTTACTATGGCAAAAGTCTTGGAGTAAAACTATATATTGTAAGTTTTTAAAAATGCACGTTTGAAGTTTTGTACCATAATTTGAAACATACCTAATTCCATACCATTTTAGTAATGTCGGTTGGAAGACAGGTTTTTTTTTAAATATCTAAAGCATTTATTACAATAGTTTAAAGGTATATTTACGAAAATTTTGTAATGTAGTTTTTTAACACTGTAATAGATAAGTACGATACTTAAAAAAATTTGTCCATGTTGGTAATGCTTCATTATAAATGGAGTTAATAATACAACATATTTTGAATTATGTGATTTGTAAATTATTGTAATATAAATTCCATTTTTAATGCCAGTTGGGGCATGATGTTTTCATTTTTTTCAAATATTTTGATTATAAAATGTAGCCCCTCCCTAAAGCACTTGGTTTGGGCGGCAGGCAGGTGATGGAAATCTGTGCCGACTTCTGTCCCTTGCACATGCACACAGCTTGGTAGATCCCGGGGGATTTTTTGGGAAGTGAAGAGAAGCCGTGTGTTGTGTGTGTGTGTGGCCCAGCAGAGCCTGTGTTTGGGGATGAGGGCTGTGTTTGTGCCTAATGTTAATGTAGTTTTTCGAAAGTGGACTATTTAAGCTGTGGTTGTTTGGCGAGAATGCAGTCCTGTTCTGTGACACACAAAATACACTTTAATGGGATACCCACAATCGTCTAGCTTGACAGGAATGTGATTTACATCAGTTTTTACTAATATGTACTCTGAAGTAAAGTGCTGGGAACGACGTCATTTCTACCAGGACAGGACGAGACACTATGTTTGAGACATCTCTGCGGGACTATGGGCTCTTCGCCTTAGAGATGATGAGGGTCAACGATTGCGAGTTTTAGACATAATTGGTTTTTCATTAAAATTATAAAAGTTTGATCTGTTTGAAACTCTGTTAACAAAGCGGTGTTGTGGGGTGTTCTTTTTTTGTTGTCATTTATGTTTCATGTATGTATTAAATTCGTGTGAACTTTGCTTTTTCGTATGTATTTGAATAATCAATCCTGTTTGGCATATGTCAAGTGTTACTTTATAAATAATGTTATGGTTCATACTTATAACAATATGTGTGATGTGTCGCTTTACTAAAGCAGTGAGTGATGTGGATAATTTTTTTAAGGTGTTATAAAACTTGTTTTTATTAATAGATCCGTAAAGTGCCTTTTTTCGTGTTTACTGTTTCATGTGTAAGTTTGACAAATATTGTGACATTGTGTAGGTTTTGAGAAATTTAACTACTACTGATGTGCATGTGAAGTGGAAACTGAAATTACAGTGTTTTTACATTTATGGTTAGTTACTGTTTCAGAAAAATAATTTTTATACTGTTGAGTATGTTATAAATATTTATTTTTGTGCGTTTAGAATTATTATGATATTCTAGAACATATATTTATTTGGTGATTTAGCAGTAGTAAAAACTATGTGCGTTTAAAACATTTATTACTTTTAAAACGTTACCGAACTCATCCTACATTCATTAACACTGAGCCCTGAGTGTTTTCTGTTGTGTGATTCATACTTTAATTTTTACAGTGTGTCGTTATTATAATTCATTTGTGATTAGGCATCGCTTGGTGTTTTTTAGTTTGTTACATAAATGTTTTGTTCGTCGGAATACATTTATGGTTTTCTGTGATAAATTATATTGGTTTGCTTGGAATGCTATATTTGTTTTGTAATTTGTTTTCTCGGGTTATTAGATGTAATTGATCGTGTTTCAGTGGCATTTCATTAGCATGTTGAGTTTTTCCTTGCTTGTGTGGGGAGGGTGTTTAAATGTTTGTTTTAAAGACACCTGCAGTTCTGCTCTGTGATCTTTAGTATTTAATTTATTATTATTTTGTGTGCATGTGCATGTTGACTTTTTTCCTTGCCTGTGTGGGGAGGGGGTAAAAATAGGATTTTTTTAAAGACACTTGTAGTTCTGGGATGTGATGTTTGCATGTTTGAATTTGATATGCGTAGTTGTTTAGTGTGATTGGTTTATGGGATGGAGCATTTTTCATCAGGGTAAGTTGTTTAAATTTATTTTTAATGTCTCATTTGTGTCGTGAATGTAATTCAACCTGAATTTGTGTTTGATTTTTTTAAGTGATACTTTCTTGTGCATAGTGGTTCGTGTGTGTAATTCAATTCATATTTGTGTTTAAATGGATATATGCGATGTTTTATATTGCTAAATGTGCTACTCAGTAGTGCTGGTAGGTTCGTGCTTTTAATTCATAAATGTCACACTGTTAGATCATCGGAATACATTTATAGCTGTTCATGTAACATTTCCTAGAATCACTGGCTAGAAGATATTTGGGATGTCTTTTTATTTTAAGGACATTTAAACGGTATTTGGCATGTGACATTTCTTTCATTCATTGCTATTTTTCCTGGAATTGTGTCTGTTAAAGATAATTCAAACATTTTACAAAGTCATGTTTACATATTTTTTACTAATATTATATTTTGTTATTTTACACAGGACAGCGAACAAGACACCCTCCTCTCATCCAGCCTACCATTAGTCGTAAGTGCTCCACCACCTCAGTCCTCCAACAACAACCCGACCATGCAGATGTACCTCACCTGCTTCTCCCTACATAACCTCAAACACCCATGCTCCCTCCCTCACCCTCCTTGCTTCATCCAGCCATTCAACTCAGACTTCGAATAGAAAATTAAAAAAGAATATTAGACTTATTACCCTTTTGCCACAATATGATATGACACTCTTGCACCAATGTCAATACATATATGCTGCCACGCTCCCTCCCTCACCACAGTCAACTGCCAGATGCTCGAAGGTGAACATCAATTCTGCTCCACCAATATCACCCTTATGACACTTAACCCTTTCAAAACCTATTACAAATAAATTTTACCCTTTAAACAACAATTACACAATTACCTAATTAATCTTTTTATTGAATACACCTTTTGCTAAGCCCACAATTACCGAATTAACCATTTTCCTAAGTACATAATTACCTAATTAACCAATTTTATTGACCATTTAATACTAATTACACAATTACATAACTAATACTTTCCCTAATTAATACTTTTACTAATTATGCAATCAAATAATTAGCCATTTCCCTAATTAACCCTTTTACTAATTAACCCTTTTAATCAATTTAACCCTTTGGGCACCAATTTAACTCTTTAGACAAGTGGTCCAGAACGTACATGCGCCTACTACTGCCATCCACACAAAACCGTCTCTCTTGTGAAAAAGACACTGAAGTAAATATATTATTTTTTTCCAAATACTCTTACCTACAAAGCTGTATGTCAAAAAAAAACGTGAGTACTGTAAAAATAAAAAAATCCCCCAAGTTCGGTAAACATGCTCAAAGTAACATGTTCGTTTAAACTTACTAAATGTATGTTCTAATTTATGAGCCAAGGACTCTTGCCTGGATCTGTCCCCCTGAAAAGAGCATCATGGATGTGATGTTGAATTTACACCGCCTGAATAAGTGGTAAGGGCCTCTATTAAACTAGGGACAAGGGTGATGACCTCTACACATGCCTTACAATGTAAGCTTAATTGCTAATAACAGTTATGCAGCTTATTCCTGTCGTTTTCTGAACACTTGTTTGTACAAAAAACCAAGATAACATAAGAAAACGTATTGAATTGGTTGATTCTTCAATAGCTTTTGTCTTCGAACTTAAAAATTTCCAAATGAAGATGGGTGTTTGAAATTATACCCACTTCCTTAAAAAAGGGATCAAGGGAATGCGTAGAACTGTTGGTACTAGAGGAATCAAGTAGTGGGGGAACAAATGTTCCAACTTATGTACTGTAGAAATACGCCAAAATAAAAACTGACCTAAGTAAAATTTCTGCGTCACGATATTTACATAACTGGTAAACTTGAAATAAACTTTCAAAATGAAAATATAATTCCATGCTTGTACTTTGCCTAACATAAAACATCATATGATACGATATAGTAATAATTACTGTTATGCATTTAAAAAGGAAATGGAGAGCAACACAAAAGCTACTGCAATTCGAAACATAACAAAAAATTTCAAAACAATGCATATTTTACTGAATGATTGTTTTTTCTTTAAATAAAACAATCCTAAAGAGGACAGAAAACCATGTGCCAAAGTGCCATTAAGACTCCGTGTTTGTAGAGAAAAAAGAGTACTTCACATCGACCAGCAGCTTTGCTGGCATTTTTAATTTGAATTTTTTTTAAATATCAAGCATGTAAGTATGTCATATAACAATAGCACAATGTCCTTACAAATGCAAAAGGATACCTGCATTTCTCTTTAATTAATACCATTCTCACTACAAATATTGGGATGTAATTACATTGTGCTGACTCCAAGTAAAATATATAAAGCATTTTTGGAGTAGGCCTATGTATGACTGATTACAGCTGTGTGCACCACCTAGTAGTGTTAGGCTGTACAGAATATAAAGAATGATTTTGGTTTTTAACTTGTTGCACGCCACCGAAATGTTTTCAGTTTTTAACAAATACATTGGTCTACATTTTGATAACAGAGTCGCTACACTAAAACCATGTTTTATTTACATGATTGGTTGTATAAACGGTACATATTTGACCCCATGTTTAATCATGTATTGTGTGATGTATGGTGACCTACTTGCACACATCTCCGAGGAAATCCTATACACCATCGGATGCAAATTGATTTTTGGCACAAGTCAAATACATCGATTGCTAACATTGGTTCTACTTGACAGTCGACATACTGCTACATACCAGTATTTCATGCGCCACAATTGACCGTTGTACCAACAATATATGGGGCTATTCAGATTGTCAATACGTTTCCAGCGATCTAATGAAAGCCGAGGATCTCACACTTGCCAACAGTGAGATGCATCCAGCCAGAGTTTCTCATGCTGCTTTTCAACATGTGGTGTATTGCTGTTTGCGGCAATGCCTGAAGACACTGGGTACCCTCAGCACTGACCATGAGTTACGTTGATTCACATCACAACTAGCAAGTTCTTCATTGTAACAAAATGGTTTCAGAAATGAAAATACTCCAACTAACACAGGCAAAAAGAAATTAATTTTTTTCTATTTTTATTTGACAACCTCGAATAATAAGGGTAATATCGAACATTTTTGGAAACTCTTATAAAAATTACTGCTGTTAAACAAGAAGAATAGTTAGTTATTCTAAAACCTAAGACACTGAACAGAAAATTTACTATATATATATATATATATATATATATATATGGTCTTCCTCAGAGAAGAGTTCATGCACTGAAGTAGAGACATTTAGGCAGCTCTTAGCATTGTGGCCTTGAGTGCAGATGAGAATGGAGCAGTGCCAGAATGCAGGGGCAGGGGAAATGGGAAAACCCAGAGAAAACCCGCCGGCCAGTACAATTCCCACGAGAAAAAATCTGTGAGTGACCCCGCCGGGAATCGAACCCGGTTCGCCTTGAGGTGAGGCGAGTAGTCCGACCACTACACCACCGTGGCCCCAGTTCATTTACTGATACACCACCGCTGTCGCTTTCCAACTTTGATTTCTTCTTATACCCTAGGCCTCATATCCTCTTGGTGGTGTTGGTCAGGATGTTTCGCTTTTTTAAACAGGTACATTAATGTAAATATCTGCATGTTGTGTACACGTCAATTACATCTGTACAGATATTTTTTGCATAACAGTTATAGCTATTTTTGTGTAAAAGTATAATTTTTATTTTAGAAAGTAATACGGAACCTTAGGAGCTGCATTTGTTTATATATGGCCAAATCCACCACAATTCGGCACTGTTCTATAATTCAAATCCTTAGATGTTTAAACATACCTGCATATAAGACAAAATGCAACTTTCACATGTCTTAATTGGCGAGGCAATTGTTTGTTCTGCAGTGTAAATAGTTTGGATTATGTAAACATACATGGACAAAATTATAATACAATGAAATATTACTGAGGTTTAAAAGCTCTACATTATACTGTTACTCAATCTAAATCAGGTAAGAAGGTACCAATTTGTATACTGACTGTATGGCAGCGTTCAGTAAGCACGCCTTGTGCTTCACACATTGCAATCTCGTGAAACTGACATCAGTAGGAGGGGTATTTCTTGTCAGCCATTCACAAAATCCAAAATCCCGTGGTAAAATATTGCAACCTTAAATATAATTGTTAAAACTTGAGATGTGGAATTTCACCAAAATAATTTCTTGAGGCCCTATAAAGAAAAAAAATCCAGCAAATACTGAGGAAACATTGCACCAAAAATGCTTCTTATCAGATGCATAATTTGAATAGTATTTTCTATTTATGCCTCGAAATTGCTAGTAGGATTTGCTAACCTTGTCCATAATCACAAGTAAAAGACATTGTAAAAACCGCATTACAAACGTAAATGTGATTTTGGATGATCACTTAAGTTCAAGACTTAAGGGAGCGCATGGCTAGTGGTAGACCTACGATGGTTATGGAAAATGGTTTTCAGTAGGAATTGTGGACTGCAAATCATGCCTACCAATTATTATGAAAAATTACTTTTATCTGCAAAACACAGCAAAAATAGACCAAATTTTACCAAATGTTTGTAACAAAAAGAATATTTCCCAACAATGTTCAAATGTTTAGTCTACAGCATCCAAGTACTTTCAAAAAATAATATACAGAAATAAAAAAAAAGGACTTCTGATATTGGCCTACAAATGTTTAATTAAAAGCTGACATACCACTACCATTTAGAACACACAAAGAAGTGGTGGTCTTACACCAACTTTTTTAAACCAAATTCAAATTCTGGGCTGACATTATTAAGCTCATAAAATTATAGTGTATCCAAATATTGATTCACTACATACAAAAGTGGAGATTTCATAAACTATAACTTTTCCAATTTAAATAGTCTAAGAATTTGTAAGGTTTTGTTCTAGTTTGAAGACAACCAAAAGTTATCATCTTTATTAGGACCTGAATCATGTTAAATACAAGTACATTAAAAGCAGTCTTCCTTACACACCAAACATGTTTTTTTTAATTACTACATACTGTGATTAATTACATCACATCAGTGAGCATCAGCTGTGCTGATATTGTTTGTACCAAATAACGAAATTATGAGAGTATAAAAGTACTATGTAACAGTACGTTTGTCTGGCAAACATCCTTTATATTTTCAAAGAAAAGTTTTCAAATTTATTAATGAGAGTTGGTATGTGTGTTGCATACCAACTATTTCTGAAAGAAAAGTTTTATATTTTATGTACTTCTTAGGGGTGGGGGGACTCGCAGTACCCCCATATATTTTCTAATAAAATCGTATGATATTTTTAATTTCTTTAATCTCCAAAACAATGTCGATTTCAGAACCATCAAAATCAATCAGTTTACCATTATTGTCCCTAATTTCTAAAACAATGTGATTAAACACTCATTATTTATTTTATAAAAAATGGGATATGCAGGTTCGTAGCTAATGTAATCTCTAAAGTCAAACACAATTTTTGGTGGAAAACTAGCATTTATGTCTGTTTCTATGTGATTAAATTCGTCATACTTTTCTAACATCCCATATGCCAAATTACACTGGACATTTATTGTTTTACTTGGACAATTTAGTCTTTTTCAATATTCATATTTCTTACAAAACTAAGAATATCACATGAGTGATCGTCAAATTTAATAACAAACTTAGATTTGATAGATATTCTATTTTTTTACATTATCTGCTGTTAATTCAATGTTATTTGTAGAAAATCGATCAATCGAATTTATAGTTTCTTTTAAAGTTTGAGTATCACATTGACATCTGGGAATAGTTATAACTTCCTTTTTATCAACAACAGCACTCCTTTTTCAATAGTTGTTATAGTATTATTGTGTATATTTGGTGTTACATATTTTATGCGAAAAATAATCAATACTATAGATTTATCTTTATGAAATATATCATAGTGAAGTATCTTCTTAATAATAGAATTATTATTGCAAAAATTATGTTATTTAATTAAGAAAATCGATTGAGGTGTTGGTATTTTAATTTCCGAAGAAAACTGAAAAAAATGGCCGAATTTTGCCTGATAATATTAGAGGTGTAATTGTAGGCTCGAGCAAATGCGGCAAGATAAATTTTATGATAAATTTTATTTATAAGCCAGGATGGCTAAATTTTAATAAATTGTATGTTTGTTCAAAAAGTTTGAATCAACCCAAATATATATGCAGTTACAAGATGACTGCAATGAGGTATTTAGCAATTTTAATGAAAATATGGTAATTTTTTAAAATAATACTGAGGAAATGATTCCACTATACCAATGTGAAAATAACTCTTCAGTTATTTTTGATGATGTAATTTTGATGAACAAAAGGTCGTCCACGAGTACTTTACTAGAGGTTGGCATTAAAATATTGATGTTTTTTATATTGCACAAAGATATTCCAGAGTGCTCAAACAGTTGGTACAAGACAATGCAAATTTTCTGTGTATATTTAGACAAGATGACACGAACCTCAGACATATATATTCGGATTTTGTTAGAGGCAATATGCCTTATGAAAATTTGAACCAAAAACTCGCTCTGCTCCTATTGTGTAGATGATATGCGATAGGAACTGAGTACAAGAAAATCACTATCTCGTCATCGTAAAATATGTTGTAAAGATGGTGCAGTGAGAGATAGGGATTTCTCCACAGGAGTTTTTTCATTTTTTAAAATTGTGTTTATATGTAAACATTTTTTATAAATCCAGTAGACGTCTATTGCAGATCCTATCACAACTCAATATTTTGACTAAAATTCAAGCAATTTAAAGCCAAATCAAGGAAATTTCTTATGTCCTGTAAAATATTTCAAAGTGCAACTCAAAATCAATCAAATTTTAGGCCAAAATCAAAATCAGTCTTCAACTTTTGTTCACTCTTTGTGCGGGGTTCTTTAAAGCCTTATTTGCAAGCTAAATCATTATATTTTTGATGAAATTCCAAGAATAATCATAACATTCTTGTTACATATTTTGTTGACTAGATTATTTGGCTTGCAAATTTAAAGTAAATTTGGCCTTTTTTGACCTAAATTTAGCCTCATTCACTAATGAGAAGGACACTGATCAAATATTGAACGAAGCATGTTTATAAAAAAAGTGCACCTGATTGATAATGCAGAGTTGGATCAAATTAGCTTGATTTTGGGTGTGAAATTGAAGAGATGAATCATATTTGAAGAATAATTTGAAAAAAAAGTATCTTGAAAGTAAGAAATTTGATTTAATTTTGGCCTAATTATTGTGTTGTGCAATCATCTGCAATAGAAATCTACTGTCCCTTGATGTCAATACAATATTGAATTCTTAAAGGAAACTATAAATTCAAGTGAACCATTTTCAACTTATAATATTGAACTAACATCAGACTGTGTGAAAAATAGGATATCAGTTAAATGAAATTTTGATATTAAATTTGACAATCGATTATCTAATATCCTTGGTTTTGAAATAAATATAATTATTGAAAAGAAAAATATATTATAGGTACTAAATTACCTAATTTTAATTCTTTTAAATAAAATTAATTTTCATTGTAACTTGGCATATGTTATGTTTATAAAATACGACGAGTCCAACCATTTTGAAACACATATAATCGCTTTTTTCCACCAAAAACGACGTTCGGTTTCAGATATCCTATTATTTATTAACCTACATACCCAATTTTTTATCAAATTAATAGTGAACTGTTTAATCATATTGTTTCGGAAATTAGAAATGAGAATGGAAATCTAATTTATTTTGATGGTGCAGTTATTGACATTGCTTTGGAAACTAAAATCATTTAAAATATCTTGTTTAAATATTACAGATCTTTTGAATCCATGAAATGTAGATATAGGTGATACCATTATATTAGAAAATATACTACAAAATTATACTTAAATATAAAATAATACATAAATATAAAATAAAATTATACATAAATATAAAATAATTCTTTTCATATCCCCATGGCAATATATCTATAATATTGTATTTTTCATTCAAAAACATACATTTGTCATAGGTAAACTTAAATTCCTTTGCCATAGCCTTGTTCACCAGGTTTTTTGTTTTGTTTATCCCTTGTAATCATGTTTTTTTTTAATAATCACTTTTTTCCTTAGATCTTTGTACAAAACCACCATCGACTCCATGTTCGGCTTCAAAGCATTTTCATGGTTTAGTGTGAATCTTTTGATTTTGGTAACCAGCTTGCCCTTGAACGTTTCGTAAGCGCAACTTTTAGGTGTACTTATCCATTCTATTCCATAATTATCTTTACCAAATTGATCTGACCATTCTCCGAGCATGCATCCTGTTTCAACAGTATTTGTACCATCGTCAATGTACACAATGCTGTCTCATAGTATACTACTTTATCACCAAATCTATCAATCATCTCATATAACCTTAATCTAGCATTAGAAGTTTTGACTGCTGCTATAAATATATTAGTTGCAGTGTTATCTTTTACATAGATGTCATGGCGGAAAGACACTTCAATTATTTCGTTGTTGATGTACACCACATTATTTACCTCTATCTCATCGTCCAGTATTAGCTCGTACCATTGCCAAGGGTCATCAATGTACTCTGTTTGTAACATATTTTTCCTTTGATGTGACTTTCTCCACAGCGATTTTAAGCAAATTTTGGCAACAGCACTTTTCCTAGCGTTTTGCTCAATTTTTTCAATGAATAGTTGTTACCCTGTTTCTCCTTGATAACTTGGACATAATATTCTTTTGATTTGTAATCGTTTTCCCAAGGACTAGTTTCCAATTTGATCTTCATTAATGTTTTTATGTAGTCCCTGAATATGGTATTACTTCTTTAATGGAAGTGCCATAATTCAAGAATTTGAAGTATTTTGTAACCTTTTTCGATAGCTTTATTTAGTTCTAATGTAATTCATGTTCCATCTAATGCTCTTTCTTCATCACTGTGTTTGCATCATCCTTTTTTATCTTCAACATATTTGGCACAAAAGGTAAACAATAGCTTTTCTTGCTTAACTGGTAGTAGTGGATGATATAATCCTCGGGGTGCTAACTCTTTACATTTAACCAATCCAAACCAATTAATATTGTACTTTTTAGGATTAAATATTTTCATTGGGTACCCTATGGGGTATCAGTCATAAACCATTACCGTGGGGTACAAACTACATATGTGTATATATATATATATATATATATATATATATATATATATATATAATATATATATATATATATATATATATATATATATATATATATATATATATATATATATATATATATATAATTTTCTTCCTGTAACTTACAGTTTTGAAGTATTCGTTCTTCTTCCAAAAAACAAATCCCAAGGTTTTAATTTTTCTATGATATGTATAGTCTTTTCTAGACTCTTTTTGAAGTATATCGATTTCTTCCACTTAAAGCCCATATTCTGATTACTGTGTTACAAGATTGACTTAAAATTGCAGTTCGATTGATTATTTTGGTAAACAGATTATCCATAATTTCATTGTTGCAGTTATTTATAGTATCTGGTGAATAGCAATCGGGGCAACCATGCCAGAAGCACCCATGATATTGATATATGGCTTTAGTCTTATCGTCATAGCCATCAACTTTGGTGCCACTGATAGTTACTTCTCTGCCATTTAGTGAATGACGTACATTAGGGAATGTATTTAATCATGCTATTGACTCCTCACTGAACATTTCCTTCCTCTGTTCTTTAACTACAGCTATAGTGTCTTCCTTAACAAATATGGACCTATAGACAGCCATACAAATACTCGCTATGGTTATGTATTGGAAAGGATCTATATTTTCTATTTCTAGGAACGAATCTCTAAATTCAAGGCACCCACTTCGCAAGATGTCAACATCCGAATCACAGTATTCAGAAATTTCTTTTTTGAAATCGAAAATGTAGCTTTCTTTTACACTTTCAGCCTGTCATTTTAAAAGAATCTTTGCGTTGGGCTTCTTTCATCGTCTTGACTCCATAGTATTTAGTGGCTGGAATTGTTCGAACTTAATTTTGATTTTCAGGCCTATTGAAAAAGTGTGGAAAATACCTTTATTAAATTCTTCTATTCCAAATGTTTTCGGAAACGATGCGAGACCACCTGAGATAAAGTTTATGCTCTCAATTATTCTGATACCAAGGCACGAAATTTCAAGCTGCATGATCTTTGAACCTTGGTATTTAGTTTGAGTTTTTATACCAATCCTAACACAGTATTGTAAAATAAAACATGAATCATAACCCTTGGATTTGTGGGCAATAAACATGGATCCTTGGTTTCTATCAGATATAGCCCACTGGCAGAACTCATCGTTTCTTTTAAATTGCCATTTGCTACCAACTAAATTTTCAACAGATATAATGTTGGGTGTATGAATACCAGTATCTTGTTTGGCTTCGTAGTAAAAAAAAGTAGTACTTTTCAGTGTAACTGCAATTGTCATGTTTCAACTCTGATCGCTCATTACAAGTACAGGGATCTGCACAGTAGCCACCCTTCTGCCACCTATTTTGCTTGTAAGATTTATGCTCATTGGTCTTCACAAATTCTTTGCAGTTCCAGCACTTGACATAACCGCAGATGTGTCGTTTATTCCTCAAGCATATATTGTTACACTTTATACACTTAGCGGCTACCTTACACTCATTTTCGTTGTTAGTAAGACTTTCCGGGCCATGACAATACCTATTATAATTTTTGCAATATATCCTAATACTTTCTGCGCCTTCGATCTTTTTGTGCTGGGTCCTTTGCACAAATTACACTTATTTTTCTTTTCTTTCTTACACACGTGTTGGCCTCTGTTGTTGTACGGCTTGTCACACTGATTACAATAGTAGACGCTACCTAACAAATACTTTCTTTCTATTGATCGCATCGTAGTGTTCATTGTGTAAGTACAAGTAAATGGTTGTGGGTCGTTCTGCACCAGAATGTATCACAGAGTTGAAATATGAAGCTGAAACAATGTTAATTTGAACATCCAGAAACTGCTCGGCATCCTGAATATCTCCCAAACTGAAACCAATTTCCAATCCTTTCCCAATCCAGCAAAAGTTCCCTAGCTAATTCTCCCTGCAAAGCCCTTACTTTTTTATTGTAGATAAGTTCATTGTTTGTTAGTTTCGTATCTAAAATTATATTAGTTTCGTACATTAAGGCTGTAATTATCACTCTGGAGCAGTATAGATTTTCAGTATTGTTAAAGCTTCATTTCGCAATTAAATTTTTAGCAAGATTGGCAATTTTTTTCCTTTTTGCCCATTGCCTCTTGAAAAATTGTATATCTCAAAGTCTAAAGTAGTGTCGTTTTTGTCTACATTTTCGTTGCATGTAATTATCCTTTCAATTTGGTTAAGTAAATGGTTGGCGTTCAAATTGAGATCTCTTGCAGTCGAAATTGTATGGCGGAAATTCCCATTACTTGCCACTATTATCATTTGGTTTCCTTTCCTTCCTATAACCACTCGTTTTTCTTACAGCCTTCATGATTGCGTAAACAGCTTTTCGAGCAGCATCCTTTTTTCTAATGGACCTCATTGTAAATCATTTATACATACACTCTACTGTGTTTGCCAGATGTTGTACTTCTGGATTAGATTACGATTGCGTTCACGAATCTCGAATGGAGGCTTAATTCCTACACTATCATTAAAAAGATTTTGTTTAAAAGGGAAAATTTTACCTAAACCTTTTTCTACTTCAATTGCTGTCTTAGCCTACGAGGTTCTCTAGTTTCGAATGTACCTTGATCAAAACGGAAATGCCGGATCTTATCCAAACGGTCTTGTTCTGTTGCTATTAAATTTAATAGTCCTTGCTTTGAATGAATCCTCGAGTAATGCTCAATTACACTTTCATGAGCAAACTGTTTCAGTTCACGAATAGTTTTATTAGAGAGCTCGTTCATAAATAATTCACGCTCCAAGAGATTAGTCATGGCTCTATTGAGAGCAGCTGCAAGAGCCGCTTTCCTTATATTTTTCATTGTTTTTTATCTTATATTATATTTTCCCGATTATTTTTGTAGAATAAAATTTAATAAGACAAAGGAAAATTGGCCCCTGACGATTTTATTCGAGTTTTGCACTGATATTCCCATTACATCATACATTGGCGGCAGTGTTACATTATACGGTGACGTCGCGATTACAAGCGTTCTGCGGCCAAGGTCGTATTCGCGATAAATCGTGACACTCGTGAAGGATGTGCGTTAAACAAGGCAGCGGTGTGAGTCAAGGTGAATGCTGGCTGCTGTATGAAATCACTGCGTAACAGTACCCAACAGATGGCACTGTTGTGTGAATCACTGAGTTGCGAGAGTTAAGTTCAATGAGTACCCAACAGATGGCACTGTTTTATCGTAATATTTTAACTTTCAATAGTGCTCTCATTTTGTTACATTTTAAATTTATAAACTAATATTCAGCTTATAAACTTTCAATTATATCTTTTTTTAAATGTGTTAGAGACATTTCGGTAAATAAAGAAATTGTACTTCTGAAGCTCTAATAGACGATAGGATTGCTGTTTTGCTGGTGGCTCAGCGTGTCTGGTTAGAGGTCTAGTCAGCCTCTATGATAAAAAACTTTGTAATTTTTCATCGTTGCTCTCCCTCATCTATTAAAGCTTGGGACAAGACGTGGGACATCGTGCACAATAGTGGAATTGGAAGAAAAAAAACCCTGTGTCGCGAAATAACACCCACGGAGAACAGCTTTAAAAATAAATCCCCCAGGGTTTCCTCGGCCTGAGGTTTTGCTATTTTCGATATTGACACTATTTTTTTTTTTTTTATTAAATATGGAGTCGCTTGTGTTACCTTGCAGCCTGACTAACATTTTAAAAGGGGGTTGTGTTTCAACTAACCCTTCCTATACTTTAGATGCCGTGCCTGACAATCCCAGCGAATTAGTTTTCAAACTCCACTAAAAGCTACCAAACTTACAGTTATTGCTCTTACAAAGCATTCACGACAAGAATGACCTTCGAGAAGTAGGCGACCCTCTTGAGCAGATAGAAAAAGTAATGTAGTAGAGCTTTGAATATAAACAGCCTCATTTTATCATCATTATCATCGATGTGTTTTTAAAAGCTTTTTTTATTCTTGATTTTTTTTCTTCCTCTTAATAAATTTCTTTCTTTATAAATGAAAATTGAATTGCTGCTCAACAAGTTAAACAGTTCATGTGAATTAACCAAACTACAATACCTTGAAATTAATCAAAAGGATGCTGCTACAGAATTTCCAATTTATGAATCTAACTTTGGTAAAAATTAATTGTATTCTAGTTGGAGAGTATAAAATTACATTACCAGATCGCTATGTAAATATGTTTGATAAAATTAATTTGAAATTAATAAATGGCAAACAAGTTTTTATAACATATAGATGCATAAAAGAAATGAAAAATCCATTCATGATATAGAATTCTCATAAATTTTATAGTTTGTATGATTTTTTCATTGAATTTTTTCGTCAAATTTATCGTGCGACTTTGTGCTATTTTTGTGTTGGTTGATTTTGGCATAAATTTGTTTGATTTTGCTTGCAGATTTGGCTTAAACATGCATTATTTGATTTTGGCTTAAATATGCGAGGTAACTGCCTCGAAAAAAAAGCTGCACGAACATTTAGGAAAAAACTGTGAATTTGCTTGGTTTTATCTCAAATTTCCTTGATTTTTCAAGTAGAATTGGCTTTAATTTGATTGATTTTCCTTGCATATTTGGCTTTTATTTGCTTGTTTTTATCTACTTTAGTGTGCTGCACTAGATCTAAACATGCAAGGTAGCTACCTTGCACAAATTGACGTTTCTCGAAAACATGAAAAAATTTATAGAAAACAAGGAAATTACTTGATTTTAGCTTAAATATGCTTGATTTTTAGATTTACAAACTAAAATCAGTTTTTGAAGTCGCAGTGAAAAACAGTTTATGAAAACACTTAAAAACCATGTAAAAACAGTGTTTTTGGTGGTTTTTTTGCCCAATTTCGCAATATTTTAAGGCTTGAAAAACAGGCCTGTACAAGGGAAAATTCACTGAAAATCCGTGAAAAAACAGTGTTTTTTTTCTTGAATTTCCTTCATTTTTAGGGTTGTCTTATACCTACCCATATACTACTCACTGAACGTTGAGTGAGACTGTTGAATGGCCATCTCCCAAGCCAGACCCACACAATAAGTAGGTTTTAGTGATGCAGTGGGTAGAAGACCCAAAACAGTTATAAGGCTGGGAAGCGACCAGCAGTGAAATAAAAACAACATTCCACTGAATTGATTTTTACTCACTGAATTCCCTCCGACGAGGCACGTGCTTTATCATGGTTTACATTATAGTTGTCTCATAGATATCAGCAGGTTGCAATAAATTCAGATGGTATAAATAGCCTATAAGTCTCTCAAAAACAAGGGGGTCAATCAAACATTGTTCCCCAAGATTCCATCCTTTGCCCTCTGTTTTTTTTAATACGCTATACATAAATTATCTGTATTCCAACATTATTCTCATTGTCGATGATAGCTACTACATTTTTATGTGAAGATGAGAATCTGACAGCACTTATGGTGTCATTAAATGGGACTATTCATAAGTAGATAAATGGTTTACAGCAAATGATCTTTCTTTAAACTGGGATCAAATAGTTATAATGAAATTACTCAAATAAAGATAACAGGAGTATGACCTTTGAATAAAATAGAGGAACTATGATTTGAAAGAACGCCAGCCTACAAAATTTTAAGCTTACATATTGAGTCATCTTTATGGGAATACTCACACTCATAACATACTCCCAAAACTAAGTGCAGTGTGTTACACTTTACATAATATATCATATCTTTCAAAGACATCTTCTCTTAAACAAATTTATTTTTCATATTTTCATGGTGTTATGTCATACTGTATCATTCAGTGGGCACCATATTCTCAAACTATCAAAGTTTTCAGACTCAAAATAAGAGCCATAAGAAATACTTACAAATATTTTTTAACATTTTTGACTAATGCTATATTCCGGAACTGCTGCTCATCATAGGAGCGCTGGAGAGATTAGAAAGTAAATAAATATACAAATTAATTTATTAATTAACTTTAGCAGCACTTAAATCCTGTGTATGCAGTTACAAAATTTCCTATGTTTACACAGTTCCCTGCTGTGAAAATTGTTAGTTTTTTGACTGCGATAAATTACCATACATACTGTTATATATATTTTTTTGTGTTTGACAATGTTTGAGATTTTCCCTGTGGTGTGTACTAACGGGCAACAATATACAGAAAAAAAATTTCAGTACAAATTATTAACAATTACAGTGTAAAGGGCAGCTATTCTTTAGCAGTGGTCGGAATGGTAGCGTCCATTCATGGTGCCTTTTTATCTTGACTGTGTTGATATTTGTGAATATATAATATAGGCTGCAAGTTCAAGAGCTTCATAGGTTGCGTACAAGTTAAGCATTTATGAATTTGGTGGTGCAATCCTGAAAGGTTGTTTTTGAATATTTGTTAAATTACAGCTCCTTTATCATGTAAGGCGAAGTGTGACTCGTATGAGAGCTGTTGAACTGGATAGCAACACGAATATTTTTGTCAGCAGTCTGTTAGAAACCTGTAATAGTGTGCAATATAAATGTGCACATTTACTCTATTGAACCATAAATTACTCATTAATTGTATGGTGAATCACTTGGTTTGCTTTATCACTGCACATTGGTAGGTTTTGTGCGTGTCCCATTCTTTGCATACCCATGACAAATTATGTTACATTCAATACTACTGTATATACATTTATTTATATAAGTATCTCCAGAAAACTGTTTACATACAAATCTACACCAATCTGTTTTGCCAAGTTCAGGTGAAGAGAGCATTGAAGGCACGCATATGAAGCATATAATGGGCACACCCCCCACCCCCTGCACTCTCTATGCTGTACTCGGCAAGTTGATTGGTGCAGATTTGAATGTCAACAGATATCTGGAGCTTGACTTTGGTTTTCACTTTTTTTTGTGATGTTTCCGTTATATTTCTACCCCGCAATTCCCACGCGATCTCCATTTATAAATAAACTTTTTTTCAAAAACTTTTCACAGGAATGAGACTAACATAAATTTGTAATATTATCAATTTCATACTTTCTTTGGCCATAACTGCTCCGCTGTTACCTTTAAATACTTTATTACATTTAATATTTTCTGGTACAAAGTGTGTTTCACATTCTGCTTGTCCCTATTTCAACACAACATTTTTTTGCCGTGTCGCAGATTGTCACTTCGCTCTTTAAAGTTGATAATTTGGAACAATACCAAAACGAACAATTTTAAAGTTCAATATAGCAGAATTATAAAAATACAGTTATCATGAAAATATAAAATTGTATTAGGTCCACTAGATGTTGCTAATGAATTTGATAACTATTATGAAAATATTACTACTACCCTAAATATGGAAAAAAATAATACATCGAAATAAAACAGTTATCCATTACACATACTAGCAGTGGTGTTATACCTTAAACCAGTATCCTATATCATGGCTTGAGCAACACATTATATGATATATTATTTTGAGGATGTGTAATTATGCTAAGAAAATATTTGTACCCGAAAAAAGTAATTGGGTATACAAGTTATAGGGCATTATTAAAAAAATAATAAAATAATAATTTATATCAATCTACATTTTTGAACTTATTAATTTATTCACTCAAACAAATAGGAATATATTAAAATTTCTCATTCCATCACTATTCCAAAAGGAATATAAATAAGTATAGAGTAAATTATCACCTGACAAATTTGTTTGAGTGAAGTATTCAGTAGAAAGGAATAGATATATACAATAAGCTACAAACTAAAAAACCGCAATAATCTTAAATAACTTCAAGAAATTTAGTGACTGTCTTTTGCTGAGTAAGGACTTTTATAGTATGGATGGTGATTATAATGCAATAGTATATATTTGCACTGTACATAATTGTCTTTTTACTTTATACTAAACAATATTTTTATAGAATAATTATTGACGTGTCGTATTTTGTTTTACTGTTAGGCACGATGTACTATATTGTTGGACAAAATAATCTTAAACGAACTTGTCGAACCTTAACCTTCATTTCAATAAACAAAGACAATAAACATGGTGGAAGAAAAGATGTGACGCAGAGGTTTTCATAAATTCGGTAAACTGCGGCAGCAGAATATTGACGTATAGGAAACCAACCTCAAACGCACCTAAATATAGCACAATTCTTTATACCGAAAGGACACATGAAAATAAAAAGGCGTTATTTAATATGTATTATTAAAAAAATCCCCGAAACTTCCATATACCGCCATGCTAAAAGCGGGTCAGCCTGTACTAGCGCTGTTAGTTCGCAAGCCGCCGTGAGCTTAACTAAACGTAAGGGTTACATTAAGGCAAAAAGATAGCAGTTGCCATACCTAACTTTATGACCATAGAAGAAACCGCGAGTAAACTGTAGTTGTGATTGGAGAGAAATATGTCTTAATTTGATGTGTTTTGTGGTCAGTCAGTCAATGTTATTTATAATTATGGTTGCCAGACGTACAGATTTACCCAGAATAATTCAGATTTTGCTAATTTTGTTCCGCGTACTGTTCTTGTCTATAACAGCCCAATGTTCCAATGTTTAACTTCAATTGCACAACTTATCCAAAGTTAATGGGATTACAAATTAGTGATTGCAGCATCCTTTGAAGAAGAAATGTTTAATTGTTTCAAACACACTCATGGCATTTGAATAACTAAATTTCCAGAGTCCCAAGACCTACCTGAAAATATATTTTCATCAATAAAAACTCAATATAATATACAACTATTTTCAAACTAAAAATTATGCACAATTTGGCTGTGTTTAGTACATGTATGAGACTTGACTAATTTAGGGTGAGTTATAAAAACAATGTTACCAACATATGTACTGACTTTCCTTTCTGAATATCTGCAAACCTATTTAAGGTCTAATAATCAGAATCATATTGTACACATTCTTCACGCATTTTTAATGTGTTTTGTTTCAGACAATGTCTGGATATAAATTCATGACAAGGGGTAAGAACACAAAGAAACAAAAGTGAATTATATGCTTTAATCAGAAAACTTGAAAACAGTGTGAAGAAGTTCTCACATCAGTGGAAAAAGTGTATTTTGAAGTGTTAACAAACCTAATGAATATTTTACTCACTACTATTGCCAGTTTCGCGGGATGCTATATAAACTAATTCAAATTCTTCTTCATTGTTGTGAATAGTAATTTTTATCATATAAAAAAAATTCTTGTGTTGTTGGAACTTAAATAAATAAACATGGTATATCAAATACATTTATGGCGTTTGCTTGTGTTTTCTTTTTGTTTGTACCTGAAGTTCCTATTATTTTTCATGTGATTGGCAGAGATACTAGAGAGACTACTATTTTACGGGAATATGATACAGATTTGGTTTTATTTAATGTGCCATATGTCATACGCAGGGAAAGTAGAATAAAGTGTTACCAAAATAAGTCTGAGTAAAAGATAAATTCAAATATTACCAACATAGGAAAAAAACCTATTCTTGAAGTGATGTATTTGTGGAAAGAGTAAAATTTAGAACGGGTTTGTTCATCTTTATTCATAGATGTTGCACATTGTGTCCTTTCACAGTTTGCAAGTTCCATTCATCATGTACTATGAGCTAACTAATTTATACGAACATAGTGGAACTGATTTTGCAGGGGACTAAAAAATACATAAATTACGGATAATTCCAAATTGTATGATATATTTTTGTTTTCAAAAGTTTTTGCTTTTTTTACAGTTTGTATGTTTTATTAACTAAACAAATCAGCAATTTTCAGTCAAAATTGCTTAATATATACCTCTTATTTCTTATGAATAGGCGTCCTAAATGTAAAATACATTTCTGACATGATCATAATTGTGCAAAGAACAGTCTGCTGAACTGGTAATGTTCTATTCCTATATTTTGGTCTTGAAAATTTGCCATCCATGTAGTGATGACTTGGTACAGCTATTTTCTGTACCTGTTCCAAACTGATACAGATACAGGTCTGATACGAAGTATCTGTATCAGATACAGGAATTCCAAAGCTTCCCGAGTGGATTGATGCTTCGCCAGTCTCTCAAGTAGCAGGCGTGTGTCAGGTACACAGTATCAGGTAGGCATGTATCAGATACGTGCGTTATCGAGTACGCGCGTTACAAAGTAATTACGTGTTTTGAATTTGTGTACTGTGTGCTATATTTTACAGTGAAATAATGTTTAGGCTATTCACGATAAAGTAAGCACTTTTGAAAGCCCTCTCATACGGAATAATAGTCAATAAAAATATGTTATTGTAGCCTTAGACGTTAACAGTCGAGTCCGGTGAAATATATACTCTGTGTTTATTACTTACATTGAAACATTTATTTTAAAAAGTGGTGAAAGCATAAAAAATGGCTGATAGAAAATATAACTAGGGTTTCAAAAGTGCTCACTTTACCGTGAACAGTCTATATGGATAAGAACAAGATCATAATAAAAGACTACATTTGCGTGAAAAAGTTTCAAAGAGGATAATGGACTTGCTATGTGTAAATCGTGTTAGTATAAAACTTAGTTATTAAATACCCTCTCTTTTTTTAAGAAAAAATTGATAAATAAATCTCTTAACTTTGTAGTCTCCTAATCTACACCAATTTGGTTTCATCTTAGTCGCACATTTTAAATACAATTAAATTGTATTGTATCAGAAATACATGTAACCCCAGACGCAAAATACTGGCGGTGAATGTTAAACTGATACTAACTGTATCTAATACTTTGGCAGTGTACTCATTTACAGCACATGATACAAGTGTGTATCAGATACAAAGTGGCAGGTCGATACTCTGTGGCCCACATTTACAGTCATGTATTGACAATTCCTAAAACCTAACTATTCCTACATATAAAAATTTTTAGGAAACTTTCAGCAAATACTTATAATATATAACCTCTGAAGCAGTATGGTGTAGTTACTCTATATCTGGCATGCATGCAATTTTGAGGACAAACTACGCGAGGGAGTTTGTTTAAATTCTGTACACATTTCTAATAAAGGCGTTATATTTGATTGACACACTATAAACATTGGTGTGCAGTCATTTTTAGGGGTTTTACACAATTCACTACTTAAGAATTAAGACACAGAACTGGGAAATTCTTCATATTTCTTGGCTCATTTTCAATTATGCAACTGAAATGAAACACGAGCAGTGGAGAGTGGCATGTCACAGTTTATACTTTGGCCTGAGTCAAGGCGATAGGAAAATGTAAAATATCCAAGTCTTCGTAGATTCAGGTAGGAGATGGACTTCCAATGAAGCAGTACGCCTGACTGCACAACATGCAGAACTCGCAACTCGATATTATGCACACTACCAAAATGGTCAGAAAGGTACAATTTGTGTTGCATATGAAAGAAGAATGCATATATTTCATATAATTGTACAATGTATTACAAGAATTTATTTCCTTTAAAACCATATAATGAGAATAAGTTTATAATCAAAATGTAAGTGCATTTTATAAAATAAACGAAGTAAAAGTACTATATTTACTCTAATTGTAATAAAAATGAGTAGAATTGATTAAAATATTTTATAACTGATTTTTTGCTCATCCCTTTCAGCCACAAAAGTTTCATATGTGAATTTGAATGTGCTTTCTGAAGTATCCAAAATGTAAATATGCTTAAATTTTTATTAAAAATAAACTTTCATTGGTATATGATTTCTAAAACATTTAAATAATTAAATTCCAGCATAATATTTTATAGTCTTACAAAATATATGCATTATTCATTAATATGCAACATAATCACACTTTTCTGACAATTTTGGGCGTCTGTGTACTACTTTGTGATAAGCTCTTGCATTTCACAGAGTCAGGTGCAAGGAAGCTACTCACCATACACCTGAAGTGTTTATTTGTGTGAACTGTCATATTCTTGTTTGGTAAAGATACCACACTTGTGTACAACAGCTACCATTATTGTATGTGATCATTCATATACATATGTATGGTAAATGTAACACAGTTCAATACTACAGATACCAATGAAGTGTGTGATCGTTCCTATACACATGTCTGGTATATGTACCATACTTGTTTATTACAGCTGCCAATATGGTATGCAATGATTCCTATAAATATGTCTGGTAAAGTTACTATAGGTTTGTACTACATCTGTCAATATGGTACGTAATAGTTTCCATGCATGTGTCTAGTAACAGTACCATATTAGTTTAGTACATCTGCTAGTCTGGTTTGATATTGTTCCTATACAAGTGTCTGGTAAATATACTTAAGTTGTATGGTATGATTTCTGGACATTTGTAAATGTTACCATACATTTGTATGGTAATGTTTTCATTTGTGCATAGGAAAATATCCATACATGTAATGGAATATTACAAGACTTATGTATGGAACATTTCCCATAAGATTTCTGTGTTAAAAACTTCCAATATATGTTTGGGAATAATACCAAATTTTTTTGCAGCGTGTTTTCAGTAAATCTGTCGTATTTGATTTATATACTATAAATGTAACTGTGCAGATATTTTTAGCAAATGTACACAATTCAGAACTTAAGAATTAAGACATAGAACTTGGAAATCCTCTCTAAGCCTTGGCTTATCCCTAAGTAGTACAGCTAAAATAAATATTATAAGTAGACTGTGGCATGTCATTGTGCATACTTTGGCTTGAGTCAAGGCGATGAAAAATTCTAAAAGTATTAGTAGCTTCAGGTAGAAGGAGATAGGAATCGAAAGAAACACTCCGCCTGACTCAACAAAATGCATAACTCGTTAGTTCAAAAACTACTAATATTTTCATAAAGTTATTGAGAGTTAATTTTTAATCTTAATTTAAGTGTGTTTTTATTCTGTATGCTTTGAACAAGTGATTTTTTTTTAATACCACGCAATAAAATCTTAATTACACTTATTGTAACAAATATTCGTAGTAAGGTTTGCAAATATTTTTTTGTGATTGATTGTGTGCACATACTTTTCAGCTGCAAACGATATTGTTATAAGTGAATTGAATGTGAGAAAAAAATCAATTATTAACAACATTTATATGCATTGCTTTGATTACGTACTATTAAAGTTGTTATTAACTCTGTCTTGCTTGATGTTTAGTGCGCATTCTAAAGCATTCCATAATGAATTAAGCTAAAATTTTTATTAAAAGTATAAACTTTTTAGTATAGGATTTTTAAAACATTTAATTAATAAATTCTATCATAATAAATTACAGTATTACAAAATACATGCATTTTTCTTTAATATGTAGAATAAATCACACCTTTCTGACAATTTTTTTAATTTTCTGGTCTACTTTTTAACGAGTTTTGCATGTTGTATAGTCAGGTGAAGTGGTATATTGGAAGCCCCTCACGTTCTATCTTAAGTTTTTATTTGTGTAATCTTACGTATAATTGATTGGTATAGGTACCACACTGGTGAACAATGCCTTCTGATATTTCATGCAAATATTTCTACTACACGTACGTCTGGTAAAGTTGCTATACTTGTGTACTACAGCTGCCCGCGTGGCATTTGATCATTCTATATACATTTCTGGTAAAGTTACCATACTTGTGTACTACATCTGCCTATATGGTATTGTCGCGAGCCCGGGACTCGAACCCGCACACTGATATGACGGAGCGCTGTCCTGGCGCACTTGCAGAGAAAGGAGCTAGGGAGCAACGAGGGTGGCAGAAGGCGTCCCTGTTGTCGGCCAGTCGCAAGGTATATAAGGCCGCTGTTGCACGACGATACCCCAACTCTTTGACCCACTCTGCCGGTACCACATCGAGGGCACCGATGCCAGAGGTCGACGCGAGCAACTTGAGGGCAACACTGCAGAGCGAGCCGAGATACTGACGTCGTGGAGAGACGTGACCAGATCGGCTAATTACACCACGGCAACACGACATCACGAGGCGGAAGAGCTCCGGCCCGGTATCGCTAGTTACCAGTGGTAAGAAGATTTTCGGTTCTGGGTGCAGGATAGATCCGGAAACGATCTTACGCGTAGGGAACCCTAGAGCTCCCCTATTAAGAGCCTTTATATTGGTTAACGTAATTGTAGCTTGAAAGAGTCGAGTTTTTATTCACTATTATTTGTTGAGATATTTCAAATCTAGCAATCGTTCAGGTTTGTTTGTTAAGGTGTTTGAAATCATTTATCGTAAGAGACGGAGTAACGAAATAATTAGTAGTTTTTGTAATTGTCTTGTGTCATTGTACCATCTCGAGAACAGGAACGTTAAGAGGATGAGACTCAGCAACTTGTCTTGTGTGTAATCTTGTGTTTAATAGTATAACGGTACAGTAGTCATCCCAGTAAAAACGTGACAGTATGTGATCATTCCTATAAATGTCTCGTAAAGTACTATACTTGTGTTCTACAGCTACTAATATGGTATGTCATCTTTCCCATATATAAGTCTGGTGACAGTACCATACTACTATAATAAGTCTGTCAATCTGATTTTGAATTGTTCCTGTACAAGTGTCTGGTAAATAAACCTGACTTGTGTGGTATGATTTCTACACATTTGGAGAAGTTACCTTTTATTTGTATTGAAGTGTTTACATTTGTGCACAGAAAAATCTCCATACATATATTGTAATATTTTAAAAATTGCATGCTTCCGTATGGTATACTCCCATACTTCCAAAGGTTAAAATCTTCCAATATATGTTTAGGAATCATACAAAAAAATGTTTTACATTAATCCTTGCATAACTCCTACGGCCGATTATAGGCATTGAGGTAAGCTAAATATAAAAAATTCCATGAAAGTGTTTTGTTTTTAATTCACTTTAGCTTAATCGAATGGTGGTTATGATTTGGGGTTTAAATAAGAAGAAAATATTAACATTTTATTTACGATAATGTTTATTAAAACATATTACTGCGTAGACATTCAAAGAAACAATTCATGTTCGTCCACGCACAGTGTACGCCCCTATATCATGCACTACCTACAGTCCATTAACACGAAACCAATGGCTTCAACATTCACCAAATTTGTGTCTTGATGTAGTGAGCTTGAAAGCAAAGTCTTAGCAGCAGAAACCACACTAATATGCTCTTGGCAATACTGGAATTTATGCAGTGGTGCACCCGGTTGGTACTTTGTTCCGCATAATTACTTTCCCAGTTACTGTAAATCACACCATTATTTGTATAAGAGAACTCTACTGTGCCCAGTATACCTTGACCATCATGTCTAGGCTGGATATCTCCTCCCATCTTGGTCGACACCCAGTTTCTTTCCACTCGAATATTGGATGCAAGATGGGGCAACATAGCTGATAATTTCTAATGTCCTTGTCGCCCAATGAGGTGACCCATCGTAATACAGAGCCGTAAATGCTTGTCCTTTTCGCTCTGCACGATATGCCACCTTTTACCTCCTATCATTCATAACGACGACAAAATGGTTCATATGGTCTATTGGAAAGTGCATTTGCATTGTTGTGAAGGTGTAGGGACTTGTGATGTATTTTAAAATCATATTCTTGCAGGTGTTATATCCACCGGGCTATTTCAACTTCGGTATTCTTGAAATTTAGAAGTGAGCATTGTAAAGCATGATCACTTCTAAGGATAAAGTGTCTAGCGCAAAGGTTTGGGTGAAAATATGCAGTTGCCTTTACCATGGCCAGAAACTGCCTGCATGTAACACAGTAATTCCTCTCAGGCTTGCGTAGAACCTTACCGAAGTTTATAATAGCTTTTCATTTCTCTCCAGGATCTAAGATAACACAGTCTCAATATCTACATCATTAGCACCAATACAGAATGAATTTACTCTCTCTACTCGGGAAGCCCAGCCCTCTGAGAGGTATCAAATTTTCCTTTGTTCTATTAAAAGCAACTTCGCACTAGGGAGTATAATAAAATTATCTTTCTTCCTCGGTCAGTTCATGCAGAGGCTTAGCGATCGAGGCGAATTCAGGCACAAATTGAAGGTATTAAGCGCAAAAACCCAGGAAACTTCTGAGGATCTTCCTCCATAATGTGGAGTAACTTAGCCATATCGACGAGCAAGGATTTTTGGTTACAATAATTTTGTTTTTTTTTTTCCGTTTGTTAGTAAAAGGGGAAATTGAATATACAAAACAGGAATTTTCGAAAGCCAATCGAACATTTTTCGGGAAAAAAACTTGGAATTTTAAACAGTTGCTTAGTAATCTTGTGACGAAATCCAATTTGGCAGGAGGCTCCACAACTCCATTCTCTGTAGACTTTACCCCACACGCTACTAAATCCCACTCATGAAATAATTTTAAATAATTTAAATTTGATATTATTATCTTAATGTAAACATTGAATTGCATGTTTTTACTATAAGTTGTCTAATGTCTTGATTTTCTTCATATATTCTATGTTCACATTAATCTTCAGGCTTATATTATTAGAGTTTTGTGTACATGTTTTATGTTCTCCATTATATGTAAGACATATTTTCACATTTTATATTTGTACTTCATTTCTTCATATTTCTTAATTTTCATGTTCATATTCATGGTCGTCTTTCAGCATTTATGGTAAATGAGTTGTAATTATTCCTAATTTGTTAATATAAAATTAATTTTCTTAATTATAACCTCGATGATATAGTCTGTGACTTTGATAGAATCTAAAAGAAGAGGAATTTATTAATATTTAGGTAAAAACCAAAAACGTAAAATAAGATACACGTTATTGTAACAAAAGTTAGAATTAACAATTTTTTATATGAATTGATCAAATTAAAATGCATTGCATAGTTTATATATCATTCTTAGAATGTAGAAGGTTATAAATATTATAGTTTAAAAGGAAATTATGTTAATTAATAGATCGATTAAAAACCATTTAAATGTTGATTGATACAAATATATAGTATAAAATATAAATTATTTAATAACATTTGGTTATTTAAATATTTAAATAAAATTAATTAACTACTCAAAATATACCAGAGTAAAATATACTAAGTTTGAAAAACATTTTCTATTATATATTAATATAATACTAACTTATCTCATAAACAACGAATCATAGAAACTTCTAATTAAATTACATTTTCGTCTCTTTTCTGACGTACAACAAAATAGAACTATAGTTAAATAAATGTTCTTTTGCAACATTAAAAAATGTAATGAAAAGTAACACAAGAATATTTCATACTTTGGAATAATTATACACATTAAAAATCTAGTAGTATCTTATGTTTTTATAATACATTAGGTTCAAGTAAATATGGTCTCGAAAATACTAAGAAATGGAATATAATTATTAATAATTACAACAATTCGAAATATCACATATGTTGTATACTTCTTTTAAACTTATTTATATGCTATTTAAATTAATTTTTTTCAAGGCATATTAATGATAAAATAATATACACCAAACTAATTAATGAAATTTTTTGGTTTACGAACGTGGTAATTTCTGAGGTTTAAAAAAAGGCCTGTATAATTTTTAAATTATGTTTTATTTTACGATATAAAATATTTTCACAGGATTATATAAAGCAGACTACCTTTCTTACACATTATATTTCTTTTAAATTAAAACTCAAGTTTTTCAATGGTTATTTGATACTTAACGTTTACTATCTTAGATTTCTATAGTAAAATGTTTTTAGAACTTTATCTGACACAAAATACACGAGTTATCTATTACTAATGACATAAAAACTTTACTGGTTAGAAGGCGCTCTCTAGTAAAATGTAGATTAAAATAACATTGTATTACTGCACTGAACGTCTGCAGAAGATACAGCCAGCACACAAAGTTTAATTGACTTTGATCGAATCGTTCAGTAGATATGGCATACTAAGACAAATCATTGCTATGGCCACTATTTGTAAAAAAATTGCCTGATCTACTTCAACCATGTACATTTATATAACCTTCATATAACTATTTCCCATTTATTATATAAGAGCCACATATTTGTTTTCTGGTAGCACTGTCATCCAAAATGACAGGCAAATGACAATGTATCTTTGAATTAAATAACATTATAACTATAAGAGAACAAATTTGATTTAAATTGGCAAAATAATACGTGCTATATGGTCTAGCCACAAATTATTCTGTATGGTGGTAACAAATGTGGTGGTTGCTTGTTTACTCTCACATACAGACACACGACTAGAAAGGTGGTCTCATAAACCAATATTTTATTCGGAAAATAGGGTAAAAAAAGGTAAAAATTAAATGTAACTTCAAATAAATCATTTAAATTCACTTTATTGTTTCAGCATAATACCTGAGGAAATAACAACTGAAATAAAAAAATGAAACATTTTATTTCATAATCATATAATTCAATATTCTCCTTGTAACAAGTATTGAAACCTCTAATTGTTCAGCGTATGTTATATTGGTTTCAACTCCACGGAATATTCAATAAAACATTTCGGTATTTAAATGGTATACAAAGGTTTTAGTAATTAAATACTTTAAGACCATTTTAAAAGTTCTCTTTATATGCATATTTTCAAAGATGAACATTTTTCATCTCATAACTGTTTTAACCTTGATCCCTTATTTTCTTTCGACGACAACTGCATATATTCGTTAACCTCCTAATAAAAGCTCTCATTTTATGCACAACTTCTTCTTGCATTAAATTAAAAGACATTGCAATTAGAGCCATCCCTAACATAAGGTACATAGAGCAGAATATAAAACTCAGGTCGATTCCTTTGTTGTAAATGTTGTCTCCCGGCACAATATCTCCGAAGCCTATTGTACTGAGACTGATGAAACAGAAGTACGAGCCGTCCAGAAAATTCCAGCTTTCCCACTCGGAGAAAAGGACGGCACCAAAGCACATATACCTGCAACAAGATAAACAGAATTATGTCAGTTCCTTTTCAATACTTTAATAAGCAACAATTATTTTATCATCTTACTCTCTTTTTCACGCAAATTATTTCTTTTTAATATATTTTTGCAACGATGTAAATAATTAATTAGGCATTAATGTAGATAATTTACATTTCAACAGTTGTTTTGAATAATTACCGATAACGAATATATACAGAAATTATATAAAATAATAATCGATTTTGGAGAATTAGGGCAGTTAGTAATACGATGTGTACTATAGTGCTTTGCTATAAAAACTTATATGTTGTTGCTGCTGGAGTTCGTGCAGTGGTGTTGACAACAGCTAAACATTTGTTCTGTTGTTGCATGTGACTGACTCGGTAAGACGTTCACTACACAAGGGAGTGTAACAATTGTGGTAGGGAGGCTGGAGGGGTCGTCGCATGTTACCATTCGGATGACATTTCCACACTGATTCCATAAAGATGGATATGTGGACAAAACAATTAAGAAAACCGACGAAAGTTTTAAGCACACTGGGACTGTGGCAACAGTGTCCAGACAAGGACGTGCCTATCATTGGACTCTAAAATCAATACAACCTTGGTCACTGGAATTTAAAAAAACGCACATTCTAGAGTGCAAAAGTTGTTGCCATTCACTCAGAAGCAGCCGTACCATCTGCCGTGTACTGCCTACACGACAGCAGAGTACACAGAATGGGGCGGAATTCGTCCAACAAATTTCGCGAGGTGATTCCTTTTCAAAAATTAAGTGGGAAATTTATGGATCACTTCTTAACTGAACTGTATAGATATTAAGGGGATAAAAGCCCTTGAAAATCGAGTTTTAAACAGTATTTTTTATCGAAAAATTGGAAATAAATTAAATTGCAATTCTCCGATTATGTGTTTATGTAATTGGTATCTCCATTCTTAGAAATAACTCCCATTAATACCTGCCATCTTAATGAAAATGAGAGGTGTGGCCACCACATGAGTGCATACAACTTTTATACTGTCAGTATTTATGAACGTTTGATACTCGTTAAATGAGTGTACTACCAATTTAACCAGAACTGCCGTCTTGTTGAAACTGCCCAGGATCCACCGTTTGCGTATAAAATGATTACAAATCTTCGGCTGCGGCAATATAGTGTCTAGCATGTAAGCAATACTACAGAACATGCGTCTATGGTCTGCAGCTATGCCGACTGCACATAAGATGGCGGAGCACATTTTACTTGGCGACAGTCAGTGTGTGCTTCCCTGCAGGAAGCACTGGTATTGCCTGCGTGCCTGGAAATGTATCACTGCCACCAAAAGATTTGTTGCGTTTTGTACGAAATCGGTGGGTTCTGGGAAGTTACAAGAAGAGGACAATTTTGTGTTACATAGGTCATTATACTTATTAAAACATTATCAAACGATCGTAATTACCGGCGGTAAAAAGTTTTATGCGATAATAGGGTAACCACCAGTACTATTTACTTTACAGAATGAGATAATAATTGGAATTTGCTCTTAGGTAGAAGATCCCGATACCATAAAACAATGTTCGGAGAATCGTAATTTCATTTCATTTCGTTTACAATATTTCGCAAAAAAAAAAAAAAACAATACAATTTAAAATCTCGATTTTCAAGTACTCATATTTCTGTTAACTATATTCTGCCATTATATTCTGCATAAGTAATCACCTTCCGAAGTTTGTTGGTTGAGATCCGCCACATTCTGTGTAAGGCAGTTCGAGCCTGATATATTTTAAATAGGAGATGTGTGACTTTGGTTGTAGCTGGGGGAATTCGGTGGGGCTGCAGTATCAATCTATATACTTCGGCTCAGTATAATAAGTAAGTAGGTTCTGGGCTAATTTATATTTAAGAATTTAGGAGTGGGTCAATGATTGGTTTGCGTAAATCATCTTGAATGTGGATGGCCTTGGCTTGGTGGCGACCTTCGACCACGATGATCGTCGGATTACCTTAAAGTAAAAAAATCGAGAAAAATCAAAATAATTCGGGAAAAATTCTAAAAAAAAAAAAAAAAAAAAAAAAACAAAGAAAGTTACACTCTTTGACCCCGGCTGCCACCTTAGTTTTCCGTGAACTTGCCCTGAGTGTTTTGAACACGAAAAACCGATTACAAATTGCTGCCAGTCTTAAAATGTTTTAAATCCTAAAATAAGGAATCAAATGTTTTAACAAATTATTAAAAACTTTTTAAAAATCAGGTTTAAAAATAAACAAAATTCCAAATATTTGGGAAAAAAATATATAAATTATCTCTAAAAGCCTCTTGTGCGAGTAGGATTCGATTATTTTAAATGTCGTGGAGCACACACACTCCTCTAGAGCGACAAGCTGATGACTGATCCCCTTTTCTACAGATATATTCGGTTATTTAGTCGTCCCCGAGATTAACTGTTCCACATAAACTAACTCCACTGCAATTTACCCACTATCTTCGCCCCCGCCACTTCTACTGCTTTTTTTAGTGGATAAAATATTTAATGTTGATGTCACAGTGCTCGTTAGTGATACGCTACTGGTCACGAAACATGTAAACCTCTACAGATAAAAAAAATTACAGTACATGGTCTGAAGCGAGATGTGACATCACTCTCTCTTTAATGTTTTTTACTACCATTAAGGTTGGTAAGTTAATTTATGTTCAACCTTTAAAATCCATTTTACGGGAAATTATCTGATTGTACTAAAAATTACATTATGTGTTTTTCTCCACCAAAATAAAAAAGTCTCACATTTCAAGTAACTGCTCGGGTCAGCGATCAATTGGAGTGAAATGATAATGACGAAGCATTCAATTTAATGTAAGCCGGTGACCACTATTACGACTTCGTCCTTGGTGGTATCATCGCTGACTCCAGAGGACCGCCTACCTTGCCGACAACGCCATTGGCAAAACCGTGTTAGACACTCGCAAAATTAGAATACAAAACACTAGCAAATTCTGAGTCATATCCATATATTAAACAATGATCTAGTCCTTATCCTAAGCAGAGTAGAACACAATTTTCAAATAATTAACTAAAGGTTTGCCAAAATCTGATTTTAAGGAATACTTAAGAAAATATATGATGCACTAGGCGAGAAGTACTTTTAGCAGTCTAGTTAGCTTACTATTACATATTAACCAATCTAGCATACAATTACCAATTCAGTTAAGTGAAAATGTTTCAACATCTGTTATAAACCGTAGTCAACATGGCCAATATCTCAGTTATCACAAGTACACAAATTACCAACATACATATAGGTTAACAAACCACAAGACTTAACCATATGAACCAACAATACCGATCAGATTACCCATAATCCCAACAAACCATACACACTGCCCATGAGAGCTGACCATATCAATATTCCATGCCAAACCACCAGGTCAAACAGGCAAACTGACCAACAATATCGCCACAATAACTGACAAGTTCGATGAACAATACCAACCTTAAGGGCCGACCAGACCATCTCACCAGCAAAGATCAAGACCAAATAGCTAAACCCACCAAACTGGTTGGCTGACCACAATCACCTATGTACCAGAACGACAAACAATACAGCCTGACCACAGCTGACTGGACATGCCAAACAACAGTACCAACATCACATACCAATCATCTATATTGAACAATATAACCGAAGAGTTACACTGTCAATAAGACCAACCTATCATACCAACCAACTATGCACACTAGTCGACAAACACGCCCATATAAACCACCAAGTTCAACAAGCTATACAAACCATACAGAACATACCAAGTGAACATACCAAACTGTTATACCCACCCTTCAGGCCAACCGGCCATCAAGGCCATCTGGGAAAACCAAGAATAAGAATATAAATTTCATTTTTAATAATATAATTATTTAAATTTGGGAATATTACAATCCATTTAAACAGAAAAATATATAATAAATGAATAAAAATAATCCAGAGACACAGTGAGGTTTAGTTAAATCCCTTATACGATACTTATAAATTACTAAAAAAATCTTGTCCTGTAAAATATTAAAGAAGAGATAAAAAGACTTTCCTTTAATTCATGAACTTCAAAATATAGGAAAAAATCTGAAAATATAACAGATGAAAATTAAACTGTAATGGAAATTTAGTCCCTGTCACTGTTAAAAATTTATATTTTACACCAACACAAGAAAAAATTCCATTTGGAAAAAAATAGTCACAATGATAAAGATAAAGATATATCCTAAATTGGAATAAAAATATAAACAAATACAAAATAACTAATGCTGGCGAAAAATATTAATTTTTTGAAAAAATAGGTATTTGGCATATAAAAAAGTAGCGAAGGACATAAACGTGTAATTGGTGATTCAAATGTAGATTTTGATCAGGAAGGTACAATAACAAAATTAAATACCAATGTAACTCATAAGATTTTAAAATTGCTTACATGAAAATAAATTGATAAAAAAATATTGCAATCCAATCGATCGTTTTTAATGATGAATATTTTAATAATTACGCAGACAATATAATAAACACCAATGCTATTAGAAATGTTTATATAAAGATACAAAATGTTAAAAAAAACCTAAATCATTGTTTAGTAAGAAATATAAATTTATAGTGCAGAAACAAACACAGGAATAAAATCATGGAAATGGTGAAAAAATTTTTAAAACACATGTAAATAGTGATGTTACTTATTTTTTATTTTCTTGAAGATTTTTTTTGTTGTTGAATGCCCATATGGAAAGAATATATTTGGATTACTGATATGGAAAATTTATTGATGCATTTTATTTATTTATAGTGAAAAAATGCTGGAAATAAAAAGTTTCATAATGAAATGTAAGTATAACGAATATGATAAATACTTATTTTCAGATCTTGTTGTTTTTAAGACTAAAGGAATTCCGTTTTTAAATTCCTATTTTGATTGATTTTCTTCATTAATTTAGTAATTTTGAATATCATAGAATAAATTATTATTAACTGAGCTTTGAGCAATTAAAAATTACCAGAAATGAAATTACCAGGACATAATTTTTGTGATTAGCCAGCACAGATCTGAGAATAAGTCAAATAGATTAAGCTTGTAAATACCATGATATTGCTTACAGAGACCATACACATTTAGAATTTAGACATGAAACTGATAACATTTCACAAAAATGGGCTAATGAAATAATGTCTAACTAAGTTACATCAATGAAAGAAAAAAATCTACTGCAGCTGTAACTGGAACTATGTTTACTAAGAAAAAAATAGGATGGAGAATAAATTATTTTTAATAAATATGAATAGTTTATATATAGTCACACATGTTATTATTTATTATATTTATAATTGATAAATATGAAAAGAAAATCAATAACTTTTGAAATCCAAAATGTAAATTCAAAGAATCCGATACAAATTAATAAAGAAAACTTGAAATTGAAAATAAATATAAAATAACAAAGAGTGTTATTCTTTAAAATTGTCACTACCTTTACAAGCACTGCAAAAATAGTTATGTTCAAAATTGAAATGTATTAAAACAAGGTGGATTTTTTTACCACTAATAGCAGCAACAGCAGCTGTTATTAGTTATATAATTGGTGGTGGAAATATAATTTATGATTTAGACTAAACGAATGGAAAATAATTACTATAAGAGAAAAATACATAGAAAAATAAAAAATATTTGAATTTGTATCCATTATCAAATGTACATTTAAAAATTGTGCTAAACATTTGTAATAAATTATTAATGTAGAGTTGTAAATTAAGATGTTTTATCCAAACTTGGTACTCATTGGGTTCATCATAGAATCATATTAATAATTTGTTCATATTGATTGATCATAAATAAATAATAAATTATTCTAATATTATAACATTTATTAAAATGGTAGCAAACTACAAATTTTTTATTCAGTTAAATGTGGACATTCAAGTTTAAGAATTATAGATATGTTTTCGAAAATAGAAATTTCCAGGCATAATTTGGTTGTAATTAAGTAACTGATATGTGAGTTTTAGGGATAAAGATTTGGTAATCATCCAAGAATTGATAATAAAATATTTATTTTAAATAAGTATATAGGAACTGTTTTTGAATTAACTACTACTAGAATAATCTATACAAATATAATAAATAGGTAATGTGAGTGTGTTTGTTTTAATGTAACAGCTAATATTAGAAACTATAGAGCCAATTCTTATAATTGTTTCACTATTAGGAAACTACATTATTCGAAATGGACATAGGCTATTTTTAATTTAAAATAAATAAATGTCAACATTTCAAAATTTGTAAACCAACTCGGCGAAATATAAGTTACTTGGTTGCTTTCCGGGCATTAAAAAAGTTAAATTGAAACAGTGTTAGATGAAATTACCTATCTTAACACCTTCCCAGCATTTCGAATTTTTTCTGTATGTTTTTTGACATCACTCTAATCCAGATAATCACTAACGAGACCAACAGGTACGGCAACAATGTAAATACGAAAAGTGGAAGGTCACAAGCATAAATAAACTATATGTCTTATTTGCTGTCGCCATTCTGCAGGGAAGCCTGATGTAGAGCTATATTGGTCCTTAAGTGCCCTTCTGACAACACCAATTTTCCTAAAAATCATGACCTACAAACTTTTTTTTTATTAATTTTTTTTGACAATGCAAGTTTTGACAACACACATCCATGTCAAAAGCTGCGATAAATTTGGCCAGTGTTTTTGGATTTGAATGAAAAATTCAAAAAAGTTGTAGACACCTGAAAGATACATTGTTATCGACGAGTCTCTCTTACTGTTCAAAGGGAAGCTACAGTGGAAGCAGTACATTCCTTCAAAAAGGTCACGTTTCGGCATAAAATTATTTTTGTTATGCGAGTCCAGTAGTGGTTATGTCTAGAATACGGTAATCTACACCGGGAAAGACACACAACTTGATGCAACATATCAGTATCTCCCGAAATTCTCCCAAGTTGTTATGGTGTTGATAAAGCTAATACTAAGTAAAGGTTATTGCGTAACACTGGATAATTTTTATTCATCTCCTGCACTTGCTGATTTACTGATAGTTTATCATACTGATAGCTACGGCACAGTGCGTCTTTCAAGGAGATACATGCCTGATTCACTTCGGAAAGAGAAGTTGAAGAAAGGCGAGCTCATAGCATACCAGATAGGTAAAATCACAGCAGTGTTGTGGCAGGACAAAATAATAAGAGGTATTTACTCACAACTGTGCATGGGGCACATACTGTGACAGTTTGGAAAGCTGGAAAAGAACCAATGACGAAGCTAGAAGTTGTGGAGGCCTATAACAATACCATGGGAGACGTTGATCGTGTTCATCAACAACTTGCAAATTACTCTGTCCCACGAAAATTGGCAAATATTTACTATAAGAAACTTTTTCACAATTTTATTGACATATGTATCTTCAATGCTTTCGTGCTTTACAAAAAATCTGGAGGGCAAAAGTCACACTTGAACTTCAGGTTAGCTCTTGTTCAAGAAATACTTGACACGTATCATGTAACTGACATTTCACCCAAGCATGCTCGTCGGCCTGGACCGTCACCTGCTCCTCTGCATCTGACAGAAAGGCCCTTCCCGGAAGCTATAACACCAACAGAAAAGAAAGAGAAGCCAACCAGGCAGTGTGGAATGTGTTCCCGTGTGAGGGATGCCAAAGGGATAAAGATACGGAAACAAGGTAATGCTGTCCAGAATGTAATGTGCCCCTGTGTGTTACTCCGTGCTTCCGAGTTTATCACACAGCACCAAACATCTGAACTCTTTTGGGATGTGTTCTTTTTCAGGTGCGAGGCAATTACACCAGATAATTATATTGTTTACACAACGTAACATGATTTCCATGTGTTTATTTTCAATGAAAATGTGACTCAATATTTATTTGATGTGTTTTATAATTATTATACTTCAGTTTTCTTTTGTATTGCATTACTTCTCCATGTACAAGATACAATAATGTCAGATAATTATAATATGTAAGGTTATGAGCCATGTGAATGAAAAAGTGACACCATTATTTTCGCCTTGATTGGTGTATTTTATAATATTTATTATTTTCAATTTTTTGTATTGATTTATTTGTCAGATGGTCAAGGCAATAATATCAGTGATATTGATTTCATGTATCGTAACAGATGTGAATAACTTTCTAAATTTTGTTGGTAGACCGTACCATTATTTTATGTATTCTGAAATGTTTAAGTATGTATTGATTTACAGAAAATAAAAATAAAATAAACAAATAAAATTACTACAATCTACCCGAGTATACTCGGGAGAGAAAGTAAAACAAAAATTTATCTACCAACAAATGTTGTTACACAGTATGTATCTCTTAGATTTCTGGCAGTCAGAGTGGTTGTATAAATGTATATATATATATTTTTTTTTAACATCAGTAAAATATTCAGATTTGGAATGGATTTACATTATGCCTGAGTATACTAGGGTGAAACATTTCTTAAGTTTTTCAAAATTCGTAGCATCTAGAATATGAATCCAAAAAATGTAATCCTAGAAGATTTGTCATACCTCCACTTGGTAGACAATGTGCAAAGCATTAAAAAATTGGTTATTTAGGGATGCTTTAGTGATATTAATTAAACAGGAAAAGGTTAATATTTAAAAATTCGCAAGTAGTCGCAAAGAGTCACAGATAGTCGCAGGTAGACACAGGTATTCGCAGGTAGTCGCAAGTAGTCGCATGAAGTCGCAGATAGTCATGGGTAGCCGCAAGTAGTCGCAGGTAGACACAGTTAGTCGCAGGTAGTCACGGGTAATCGCAGGTAGTCGCAGGTAATCCCGGGCAGTCGCAGGTAGTCGCAGTTAGTCATGGGTAGTCGCAGGTAGTCGTAGATAGTCATGGACATTCGCAGAAGTCACAGATAGTCATTGGTAGTCACAGGAAAGCACAGGTACTCGCAAGTAGTCATGGATAGTCTCAGGTAGTCACAAGTAATCACGGGTAGTCACAGGTAGTCGCAGGTTGTCACGGGTAGTCGCATGTAGTCGCAAGTTGTTTCAACTTATCACAGATAGTCGTGGGTAGCCGCAATTAGTCGTAAGTTGTCGCACATAATTGCAGGTAGTCACAATCAGTTACGGGTAGTCACGGATAGTCGCAGGTAGTCGCAATTAGTCGGATGTAATAGGAGCTAATCGCAGGTAATTCCGAGTAGTCACAGGTAAGGGTGTTCACGATAAAGTGAGCACTTTTGAAATCAATCTTAGAAAAATATCACTTATCTTGCCTGCGTATATTCAAACGGGCGCACTTACTAACATGCGCACAGTAAAGTTAATGACGATGGAGGGGAAAGTAGTTCCATATCTTATGGTCTAATAAAAAGAGCTAGGTGACTATTTGTGATTACTTAAATTATTTTTAACGCTTTCTGTTTTTTTTTATGTATCGAAGTGTAAAAATAAGCGTGTTTGTAAAATATTTCCTTGTCTTATAATTTCACAGTTTCACTGGACCGACGCATGGATAAAGTGACGAGGCCCTTCCCAGTGTTCATTTTATATAAGGCGGAATAATACGCAAAATACATACAAGTAGATCTTAAGCAGGGATTTCAAAAGTGCTAATTTTAGCATGAACATTCTATAGTGGCCGGTTGGCATGGGTAGTCGCAGGTAGTCGCAGATATTCACAGGTAGAGGTAGGTAGTCGCAGATAGTCACAGGTAGTCGCAGGTAGTAATAGGTAGTCGCAGGTAGTCACGGGTAACCACAGGTTGTCACAGGTAGTCGTAGGTAATCACGAATGGTAGCGAGTAGTTGCAGGAAATTGCAAGTAGTCACAGGTAGTCGAATGTAGTCACAGGTAATCATGGGTAGTCACGGATAGTCGCAGGTAGTCACGGGTAGTTGCAGGTAGTCACGGGTAGTCGCAGGTAGTCACGAGTAGTCGCAGGTAGTCACTGGTATTCGCAGGTAGTCATGGGTCGTCACAGGTAGTCACGAGTAGTCGCGGGTAGTCGCAAGTAGTCGTGGTTAGTCACAGGTAGTTGCAGGAAATCGATAGAAGTCGCAGGTAGTAACGGGTAGTCGCTCGTAGTCACGGTTAATCGCGGGTAGTCACAGGTAGTCGCGAGTAGTCACAAGCAGATGCAGGTAGTCACAGGTAGTCGCGGGTAATCACAACTATTCGCAAATTGTCGCAGGTAGTCGCAGATAGTTGCAGGTAGTCAAAGGAAGTGGCAAGTGTCGCAGGTATTCGCAGGTAGTCACGGGCAGTTGCAGATAATCGCAGGTAGTCGCAGGTAGTGGCAAGTGGCGCAGGTATTCGCAGGTAGTCATGGATAGTTGCAGATAATTGCAGGTAGTCATGGGTATTCACTGGTAGTCGCAGGTAGTCTCGCGGAGTCATGTGTAGTCGCAGGTATTTGCAGATAGCCACGGGTAATCACTGGTAGTCGCAGGTAGTCATGGGTAGTCATAGGCAGTCATGGGTAGTTTACGTGCTTTTATGCACCTAATAGATACATATAAGCCTTATACAATGGTTAGGCATAACGTAGAGACCCTCAGTTCAACACCCGAAAATATAAAAAAATAATTTTCTCTTGGATTTCGAAAAAAAATATCCGGTCTTCACTTCGTGATGGGTGAATGTTTCCAGAAAATGCAATGAAGGCGAAACGGAATATTTAGAAGTATAATTAATATAGGGATATACGAATTTTTCAAATTGCGTATGAGTAGCGGATCATTTTTATAGAAACTTTGTGTATGATTTTCTATTTGTTAACGTTCTCACACATGCGCTATATATATATATATATATATATATATATATATATATATATATATATATATATATATATATATATATATATATATATATATATATACATTCAAAACATATTCATCTGTTAGGCATGACGTAGCGCTTCCAATTAGAGACCTGAAACCATACAAATATAAAATTCCTATCGAAAAAAAGTGATTATTTTTGCCCAGTGATGGCAGGAATATATAATGAAGGGGGATCGATAATTTTAGACAAACAATTCTGGAGTCGCAATGCAATTAGAAGTTTGGAATTGTATTAATGTCATGAGTTTCAGATCATATTTAACTAACTTATTACATCATTTTCTCTTTGTTCCCGTGCTTATACGTGCGTAATATATATTTTAAAGCAATATTTCTAGGATGGGCATGAAGTGGTACCCTCAGTTGGTAACCCGAAACTATTAAAAAATAAGTTTTTATCGGAATTAAAGAAAATCTGCTGTTTTCACCATGTGATAGGAAAATAATTCAGTAATATAAAATAAAGTTGAAAAGTTAGGTTTAAAAAAATAAGTTTGTAGTCGGGATGTAATATGATGTTCGCCTTTCGATCAATAACATGAGGTTGGCAAACAAGTTTAGCTATGTTCTTACGGTAATTTTCTACTCTTCAGTATTCGTGTGCAGTTTATACAGAGTTTTAAACAATACACCAATGGTGAATATGGCGTAGCAACCTAAGTTTCTGATCCCAAAGCAAATAAATATTATTAAATTTCTCTCGGTGTTAGAAAATATCGGATTGCGTTTTCCATATGGTAGGAGAACATATTTTTAATGTGTTGAAGTATTTAACAAAGCCATAAACCAAACGATAAAATCTTGTAAACGAACATGGGAATATATATTTTCTAGTGATGACTCGAACAGGACCAATGTGAAAATTAAAAGTATATATAGGCCTATATAATAACCTGTGTGGAACAGTGTTCGTCTAAAATCATAATTAAAATGTTTATAATAAATCTTGGAATGGGCACGAAATATACCTTGCAGCGTAGACAAGATTGTCCGACCTTTCTGCGCTCTCTGACTGATAATATTGACATAAATTAGATTCGTGTGATACTCGCAGTTTGAATAACGACTACAGTAGAAGGATCATATCGATCCGTGGACGTGATCTGGGATAGGCCCCGGGTGCTGGCCGGCCACCATGGTGTAACATCGACTGGCGTCCATCTTGGAAACCCGTGACTTGGACCTTGACTTTTGACCTTGAGCCTGGTGTCATTTGACACAAAAATCCAAAAAATCCCAAACATCCAAAAACTCCAAAAATATTAAAAATCGAAGAAAATAAAAAATTAAAATATACGTACAAAAATTATTATTAAATATGAATAAGAAATTTATTTAGAAATCATTTTACAAAGTCAGTTCCCTGGCGGCCATTTTTCATAACAATTTATTTTTCCTTAATGATTTGCCTTCTCCTTTAAAATGTTCCTTTTATCCCTTACAAAATTTCAAAAATCCAAAAATTCAAAAAATTCATAAAAGTCAATGAACATATTATGGTTCTGACTGCCACTGCCGTATTGTTTGCAGGTGACCTTAACGTCGAACCCATGACCTTGAATGACCTAGGAAACCAAAACTCGAAAAATGCATAAAAGTCAGAAAGCATATTATGTTACTAACTACTACCGCCATATTGGATGCAGGTGTCCATGACATTGACCCCGTGACCTATAATAAACTTGAAAACTAAGCCTTCAGGGAAAATGCATAAAAGGCAGCAGGCATATTATGTTACTGACTACTATAGGCTATTCAAAGTAAAGTGAGCACTTTCGAGTCCCTAGTTACTTTTTTATTTCAGTCGTTTTTCTTCCTCTAACCACATTTTAAAATAAACTTTGTCGTGTAAGTAATAAACAAAGTGAGTAGATTCAACCACACTCGGAAGTAAACATATAAAGTTGACATTAAATATTTTTATTGACTGTTATTCCATATGAGCTGGCTTTCAAAAGTGCTCACTTTACCACGAACAGCCTAACCAATATATTAGATGCAGGTGACCTTGATCTTGAACCCCTAACCTTGAATACATAAATTCGAGAAAAATATTAAAAGTCAACAAGCATATTACGTTACTGACTACTAACACAATATTGGATGCAGATGACCTTGATATTGACACCATGACATTGAATGACCTTTAAAAACTCGAAAAAAGTTCATATAAGTCAGCAAGTATATATAATTACTAAATACTACCGCCATATTGGGTGCAGGTAACGTTGACCTTGACCAAGTAACCTTGAATGACCTTAAAAACAAAAAACTCCAAATAAGCCATAAATGTCAGCAAGCATATTACATTACTGTCTACTACCGCCGTATTGGATTCAGGTGACCTTGGACTTGACCCAATGACCTTTAATATCCTTAAAAACCAAAACAAGGAAAAATGCATAAAATATAGCATGAATATTATATTTCTGACTACTAACAGCATATTGGATGCAGCTAACCTTGAACTTGACCCCACGACCTTGATTTACCTTGAATAAGCAAACTCGATACAAAATTCATAAAAGTCAGCAATCATATTACATTTCTGACTACTACTGCGATATTGGATGCAGATGACCTTGACCCCATGACCTAAAACACGAAACATAAAAAAATCCAATAAATTATAATTATATGCATATCAATACATACAACTTTGTTGAAGGTTATAGTCCTTTATGCATCTGGGTATTCACACTAATGTTGTCCTTGTGCGCAAATGCCGTAAATTTATTACATCGACACACTGTGCAGGGCGGATTATGTATGTAACTACACTTTTGAGGACATGTACCGAAATCACAATTGACCTGCTTGCAGTAAACCTGGTACCAAAGTACTGATGAGAAATGCACTTCGCATTTACAGATTTTGCATTTCTAAGTAAATTGTAGCTACAGTTGGCTGTGCTGCTTACATCACCTGCCACATATACATGAATTTAAACTAGGATTCTTGGCACAAGTAAAGTGCTCATGTCTCTGTACGTTGCGGCCGAAAGTACTTGTCTTATTTCAAATGTGATACTGATGACGGCATTGTAGTTCAGGCAAAACTTAGTAAGACATGTTGGAGATGTAGGTGCTGGAGCTAAAGAAGCAGGTAACGCCAGCAGTGGTGTTCTGGGTACCTCAGCCGAAGAGGTCGATGGCGATGCTACTATAGGAATGCCGCACGAAGAAATCTATGGCACTGCTGCTACCACTCCCGAAGAAGTTGATGACACTGTCATAGCTACCATTATCTCTAGAGTGCCCGAATAATTCTCAGATGCTGAATAAGACTTAGATGCGAAGATGAAGAATCTATCCGAGACGATCCACCTTTCATTGTCGCCTTTGTCAAACTAAGCCTCTTAGCTGACCTCCCTTATGTTTATAACATATGTGTAAGCAAGCCCTATGACGTCATATTGACTTTGAACCAATCGTATTTCACCATTAATACATTGTTCCGACTCCGACCAGCCAATCACCAAGTTACCACGTGATTGCAGCTGGCCAAGCGCATGAAGGCATTGAGACATCACACACAGGCAGGTATACATGCTTAAGATTCTAGTTACTTGATAACATTACCATGCAGTTATAGTTTTAACAGTTTCTTCTACACCAGTTCTTCGCTCAGCTTGAACTCATGGTCAAACGTAAAGCAGACACTAACTCCAGCAGACTGATTCCAGCAGATTGACTCCTACAGACTGACACTAAAATGTATCCTTATTGCGATTGCGGTGCTGATTACAGTGTTGATGGCGATTGCGATACTGATTGAGGTGCTGATTGCAGTGCTGGTTGCGATTGCGGTGCTGATTGCGATTGTGGTGCTGATTGTGGTGCTGTTTACGGTGCTGGTTGCAGTGCTGATCGCTGTGTTAAGTGCGGCGCTAATTTCGGTGTTTGTGTAGGTCGCTAGTTGAAATAAATTCCTGGTATTTAAAAATAAAATTATGTAGTCCTACCTCCAAAGCTGAAATGTGGACATTTTATTTAACATTTTTTTTTTAATTATATATGAATATTCCTCGGTATATTTAATCACTTTCTGGGTAACCTGTATTTGCAGTTTGGACTAAAATTGCCTAGAACTACATCAGTATCCCCCCTCGCTTCGCCATTGATCGAAACACAACTTAGACTTTGTATTGAACAAAGCAGCACCATGGCAGGCCTCCACCATACTTTACAATGCATATCTTTGTATGTACTTTCAATATATTGCCGTGCACAAACTGCGTGAGACCAATGCTTCATTGAGCGGAAAGAACTCTTCGTAATGATAATCCATGCACGAGCCATGGCAGCGCTCCGTAACATTAAGCGCTACTCGCAAATCGGGGCTGTTATCAGTAAACCACTTCCAGTACAAAACCGACGCAGACTTCCGGCCAACCGCTTATCAACTTCTGGCGATAATGGCATCTCAAAGCAACAAAGGACTTTGTCCAATTGTATCAAGTGATTTCCAACCTAACCAGCCAATAATAAGCACTTTAATTTTGTTTAAGGGAAATGGCGGGGAAACAATATACCCCTAACAGAAATTTTGTCAGCAGTGTAACATCATATAAATTATTTATGTCTGTACTTGTCTTGTTGTCGTATTTGACTTGTTATAACTGATAAAGGAACACAGTTAAGAAGTGTCCCTATTCTTTTTTTTTCTTGTGTACATGTTAAAGGCAGATACTTTGCCTTTGATGTATGTCTGTCTGTATGTGTACAAAACACATTTTCATTCCGTCACCTGATTTATGACACATAGCATTTTTTAATAACCACAGCTTTTGTAATTTCAATAGAAATTAATACTTCCCCTCCTTAAAGAGGGTTGTTAAGAGGGGACAGTATTATAATTTATATTGCAAAAGACTGTGTGTTATTATAACGTCTGTGTGTCATAAAAACGGTGATGGAAATTCAATGTGTTTTGTACACATACAGACATACTCATTCGCCCAGAAGAAAACACACAGGTACAAAATTTATTCTATTCATAATTATGTATATTTTATATCAAATATATATACTATAAATAATTTTGTATATTCCTATCTTATATAAATACATTTATATTTTATACATGATTTATGTATTGCTATTTTACATATACATAAATATACATTTATTCGATACATTATTATGTAAATTCGTATCTATACGTATAATTGTACATGAGTGTTTTCTTTCGAGGCGAACAAGTATTTGGATTTCTTAGAGTGCTCCCATAGTACGAGGATGAATTGTGAATACGAAGGTCTGTCTTTGACCTCAACGATCATGCAGCCGAGAATTGCATAATCGATAACTGGTTGCCACTAGTGGCGATTCTGCGATCGAGTTTTCGTCTATGATCAAAATGTTCGCCGGCATGAGAGAACGGATTGTACGAAGAGTCCTTTTCGCGCGAAGAAGCATTGATTTCATGTATTTTGTGCGAGGGTATACATTGATGGACATAACAAGATCTGCATTGGGAAGCATGGTGGGGGCCTGTCGTGGTGCTGCATGGTTCAGTACAATGTCCAAGTTGTGCGTCGACTAATAGCGAAGCATGGTGGGAGCCTGCTGTAGTTGTAGGCATGTTTAGTGCAAAGTGCAAATTCAGTTTACCCAGGAAGTTATTAAATATATCGGGGGACCTGGATATATATTTTTTTAAACGCGATTATTTAGAAAAGTGTCCACCTTTCAGCTTTGGATGCAGGACTTTATAGTTTTATTTTTAAATACGGGGAATTTATTTCAACACGCAACCCACTGTTATGTGCCAGCCTCGTGAAGTGAAATCCAGCTTCAACATGAACTTTCATTCCATCGCAAGGAAGACACATGATACGTAAGCTGGGATCTAGACTTCTGTGTGGAGTTGGATTTGAAATTTTGATTAATTAACTGCGTAATCTGTGTGCTCTGATTTTACATGAGTGAATAGTAAAAACTTTTCAATCCAGTATAAAAATATGGTTGAGCAATATTAGAATGTCAGAATTGAATAAATTTAAATATTCAGTAACTTTTATTTTCATTAATATGCAACATTTTTTTTAATAACTTGCTTTGTTGATAGCATAACTCTTAATACTTTAGAAATAGGGCACATTGAGTGAGTAAATGACAAAGAGAAAACACATGATTGTAAAACTCTCTTTTCATATATTATGTATTGTCTCTTATATATGCAATGCAGCCAGTCAAACAAATAAACCAATTTCTATATAAATATATATTAATATCTATTAAGCATTTTTACATTTTTGTATTAATATTTTTTGTATATATATATAATTCCTATTTTATACTTCCTTTAGCTTTTCGATGGCTACCCTGTTCAAAGTTTTAAAAAATAGGAAAATTATAATAAACCTATTTGAATACTGCTGTTATATTTTACTTACATTATTATTTTAAAAAATCAAACCTCATGATTGGAGGTTAATAACGCCTCGTGGACGAGGTCGTTAAAATGTTTAGTTACAAGTCTGACTCGTGGGTACATTCAAGACAAAAAAATAATAATTTTTTTAGGTTACATGTTTTCTTGCAAAAAAATTCGAACCTTGGCATTGACTAAACACAAAATTCATAGTAACTCTTTCAGTTCAAAGTTTACAAAGTCTGACAGTATTCTGAGCAGCACGATAAATACCATGCACCAAGTAAAATTAATCTATTACATGATTTTGATGAACGGAGCCGGGCAGAAGTAGTCATGAAGTGAAAGAAATCAATTTGGCGCAGCTATCAACACGACTAGCAGTGCAGGAAAATCCAGAGATGGATCTTGCGCCATGAGTAGTTGCACACGATTGGACTCGCCTAAACTCGTGGACAACCTAAACGGCGGTAAAATAACTAACTACACCTAAGGATGCCTGTGGATTCGACGAGAGAAAAAATTATGGTAGCTGGATACATGCTTATTAAAGGATGAAGAAAAAAAAGGCGACAACCTTCGCAGTTCACACACACAAACACTTATATATATATATATATATATATATATATATATATATATATATATATATATATATATATATATATATATATATATATATCGAATCATGTGTGCTCAGAATCCAGTGTGTCACATACACAATCGATTATTCTACGACTACTGAAAGACTTCTAAAAAGATTGCTAAAACATATTTCGTTAACTAATCTCAAGTATTAATTAGAAAAATTATGGATTGTAGAGCTTCTGCACACCATTCAAAATAAGTACAAAGGAATTTGGACGAAATTTGCATATGAAAACAAAACGAGCAAACAATACAATATTTTTAAAGTATATTTCTCATTTAATTTTTTTAACAGGCAAAATTTTGGTAACCAATACGATTTATTAAATAATCTTATAACTATTATCCTTTGAAATTGAATAAATTACTTAATAAAGAAATTAACCGGAGCACGTATTCATGAAAAAAATATATTTTTTTACGAAAATATTACTAGAATATCAACATTTGTGAAAAAAAAAATTCATTGTACCAATACATCTGGCACATACTCCCCTCCTGAAACCAGGAAACGTAGTACAGTGTGGCAAGAGAGGAGGAGCAAGCAAAAAACTTTTCACAATAAAATGGTAAGAGAACATACATATGAGGGAAACACTAGGTAAGTAGGTTCTGTGCACGTCTATTAGGATGTGTCAAACGATTCTTTGCTCTGGGATAAGAACCAATTTCTTCATTACTGAGGTTGTCATAAACCTCTTGTAGGGAAATTATTTTAGTTGTACAGGTTCGATATTCTTGTTCAAAATTTAAGTCTGCTAAATTACGTAAAAAAAATAGGAACAGTATTATTAACTGCAGCTCGTAATACATTCCTATATAAAACTGCAGTATGTTCGGGGACTTGTACCACTCTGATGGTACACTCGTAGGTGCACTTATATTTTATAAGCAGTTCAGGCACTATAGGAAATGCCACGACTGCCAGTATTACACACATAAAAACAAATACACAAAAAACTCATAAATTATAAATACACACTCTTAACATAACCTAGGTTAAAAACAGAGAACTCTTGTAAACATCATGCATGCCCCAGTCCCAAGGGTGACACATGCATTAAGCATGCACAGAAAAAAAAAACCAATCCACCACAGAAACCACCAGCTGTGCTACCACTTGTTATGTGTCAGCCTCGTGAAGTGAAATCCAGCACCAATATGCACTTTTATTCCATCACAAGGAATGTGATTAATTAACTGCGTCATTTGGTTGCTCCGATTTTACATGAGTGTCTTGCACCATGTGACAAATGACCAATGCCTGACTCAACACTTAACGAATACGATGACTTATATATATATATGTATTATATATATATATATTCAGTCTTCATAAGTTAGTTATTGAACCAGTAAATCAGTAACCTGTTGGCAGGAGTCAGTCAGCAGCAATTAGTCGGCAGTAGTCAAGTTCCAAGAGTGAGTATACAAGAGTCAGTAGGCAGGAGTCAGTCTGCAAGAGTCAGTCAGCAGAAGTTGGTTTGAAGGATTCAGTCAGTCGTAGTCAGTCATCATGAGTCAGTCGGCAGGAGTCAGTCTGTAGGATAAACGTGAATGAATTCATGTATGCTGGAAGATGATGCAAGCTAATGACGATGTGAAATCAAGCATGTCATGTACGACTGCATGCATATCTTAAACGACTGTTCAAAAATTACATTAAAAACAATGCAGTTTCTTTGCCAAATCATTCAATAAAGTTGGTATGCACAGCGATATGAGAAGTGTGACTGTTTGAAGAAACCTTCTCATGCTTTTCTTAGCTGCTATAATTATTCCAGACAGTTAAGTTGACGTGATAACTGAAATAAACACATCAAGTTTAATAAATGTGTTTTTTGCCCACTGAGAAACAGCATCTGATGATATCGTTGCCTCCTGTTCATGCACTACATAAAATGTTTGCAGGCGACGAGATAAATCGTATGATGAAGCATTACGACAACGACCGCATGCAGTGTATGAAAGATGAAAAATTGAAACAACATACAGAGATCTGCATGGGTTTTTCTATTGTGCGCAAGTAATTGATGTCGCTAATACGTCCTGCTGCATCTATGGCTACTGTTACAGCAGACGAATATGATGTGACAGTTATTGCTAAGATGGAGTGAGAGAACTACGAGATTTGGTAGAATCAGTATGTGTGGAATGTATACTTGCAAGGAGTTAGCGTGAAATCGACGAACTTCAAAATAAACGATCGTTGGCTCTAAATACCGATAACCATACAACTCCTAAAAAGAAAAAAGAAAGTTGATACAGAATACAAAACCAGAGGTGGAGATGACACATGAAGAGGGTATTGAAGTAAATGAACATGAAGACAGTTATAGTGCTGAAGACGATGATGGCGGTTTTCTTGATTCACTGACACACCCCTCCCACTTATTATTGCCAACAAGGAAGGAAGAAGACGCCAAGAATACTGGCTACCTATTTCCCGAAGACCCGAATGAACTTGTTGATAGATTCAGATATTTGTTTGACCTTCAAAAATGCAGAGATCTCTCACACATTTCTGAGATATCTTCAATCATTAATAAACTGAAGAATCGGGGATATATCGCATTAGGAGATGAACTGCTTCCTTCTGAAATTGTAATTACAAAATAATAACAACAATTTGTTATTATAAAATAATGGTTTTCCTTTATTTTTTGCTTTCCGTATATTTTTATAGCTAACAACTTTAAAGTGGTGCTATGAGCACTCGACTATTAATGGATAGAGCAGCATATAAAATTATAACAAAGACTGTAGTAAAAAAGCATCAATAGTATACAATATAAAAACATTAATTCTGTCGATATGTAAACATTTTGGAGACAGTTTGTGAATAGTATTTTTTTTAAAATATGAATGGATAGAGACAGACAACAACCTATGGAATGAATAAAAATTGATAATTGATGGAATATTGAATAATTGTGATGCTGATTGGACAATTGACGGATTGATGGTCAAGAAGAGCACGAAAGTTAAGACCGTTTATTACCCTCGTACATTCCAATTCTCAAGGGCTTATTGGTTTCTAAACCATAGACAAATGTGCTTCCAAAAGTGTTGGTGGATGGTGATCCATACCATGATTATATCATACTTGTGCAGAGAGTCGTTTCTCGTATGATGGGCTTGTGTTGGTCACATATACAAACATTTAAATAACCTGTGTACGATATGTATGTTAATAAAATTGACGAGGCAGAGAATAATTCGCAATTTATGACAACGTGTAATAATTAGGCTTCAAGAGAGGAGTTCGGAAATGAAGTTGAGAGAACTTTATGCATTGTTTCGCTGTACTCTACGTACAATTTCCATCCTACTTCAAAAAATTAAATTCCAAAAATTTTTTTAATAGAATAATAAATACAATTTTTTTTTATTTGGCATAGCCTACACCTACAAAAATAATATGGCTACCAGACACAGACATATTTGCTTGAAGCTAGAAATTATACTAGCAAACTGAATTTCACGATCCCGCCTCCTGAGAGTTCGAAAATTACATTGGGCTACGTAAAATGTCTGTACATATTCGCTTGCATACGAGTCCGACTTGGGAAAAAATGTGATCTGCTACATAATTATTTAAAGATAATATATATGTATATGACTCAATCAACGTGAGCATAGGTACAAATCATTCACACCCCGACTGAAAATAATGAAAGGGTTTTAATACATCATTAATATTTTCTATGTTTTCAAAACGGTAAATACAATAAATTTGAACTGAAAATGCTCTCAAATAAATGTGGTAATGAGCTATATACGCATTGATTTTAAAAAAGTTTTCGTAACTTTGCTTAAGAGGCTCAGTGTTTAGAGTAATCGACCCCTGTTTGAGAAATTGTGTGTTCGAGTTTCCCATCCCTCCATGATAATTTTTCTGTTTTTTAATGTTACCAGCTGTCCTGGGAAAGTGTGAAATATGCATAATTTAAATTTTTTGAACTGATTTTGCATTAACTACATATTTTCAATGAATTGATATGTATTTTTTTAATATTTCGGCATTTTTCAAATGATAAGTACGATAAATTTAAATAAAACAATTGTATTTATTTATAAAAGGCAGTCTCCACCAGCCCACCTCGGTGAAAAATTATCTCTCAACCTTTCCTGTGTGAAATATCTATACAGACAAGAACAAAGCAACACGGGGAAGGAAGAGATATTATATTTAAATATCATCAAAAGAGTATCACAAAACAGAAGCACTCACGCCTGATCCGCTGAATGCATTTACATTTTATGATAACAGAGCATTTAGCTTTCTCTTGGCACAACTTGCGCTATCAAACGTTATGCAATGGTTTACACTTGTAAACAGAATTCATGCAGTGATATCACCGAAACAAGAAACTCGGAATTACGGCAGGCTCGATTAAATTGATGAAATGTTTCCAGTACAAGACTGGAGGCCTCGGCCCTACAGTTAGCATACCGGTTTTTCATCGAGGTAATCGGGGTTCGATCCCCACCGGGTTCTTACAAGACTTCTTGTACGTGGGAAATGTGCCGGACAATACCGACGGCCACTGGATTTTTTTCGGGGGATTTCAATTTTCCCTATCGATGTATTTCACTATAGATCCATTGTAGGGCTTCCTTCCAAGACACAATTCAGGGGACAATGGATTCCTATGGAACACCATTTTACACGGTATATCACTCGGTGGATGACGACCACGATGGATTGTGGCCAAATATTGTTCACGCTATTAATATGAAATTGAGCTAGATATGTGATGTAATGTAACAGTGCCACAATGACAAAGATGAGAAGTTACCCTAGCAGTTTCCAACTAAGAATACATGAATGTCAAACGACAAACAGGTGACACCTGCTAATGTGAAACAATTTATTGAGTTAGGCTCATTTCCAAAAGGGATAACGGATGCTTCTACACTTAGTAGAAAAGACTCTTAAGATCTAGTGTAAAAAAAAAATGGAACTAACATCGAATAAAGCATTAATTGGGGAAACTTTAATCCAACCTTTTCTTAAAGGCTGGACCAACATTGAAACAATAACGTTGGCTGAGTATCAAAATGACACGCGGGCCTACGTTGATACAACGTTATATTATTGTAGGTCAACACGTCCAGCCATTTACCAACCAAAGACATACTGATGTTTTAAAATATTGTTGGCAAGTCCTGTTATTACATAATAAATGCCAAAATAAAAAAAAACATATTTTGTGAACATTGGTTAGTGATATTTTTATTGAATTTTGAACATTATTTGAAAGTTCAAAAATCCTACACTTATTATGGTTATTAATTTACTTATTGTATTAACATTAATAACTTTACATTTAAATCAAAATTCTGAAATAGCATGAGTTGCGACAATCCACGCCCTTTGTTTCATCAGTCCTGTGTACGATTTACTGCACCACTTTATCTCTGTATGTGGAGGTAATTAATTAATATGTAATATTACCTACCCTATCATTAAATTTCACTAATCTGTACTATATTCCTTAATACATAAATCCCATGTAGTAAGCCACAGTCGGCCAAATGTGGTTTTACTGCTGGCATTGCTGAATGACTGCTGACACTGCTGGATGACTGCTGGCACTGAACTATATGGGTTTACACAAATGGCCCTGTTATGGCTGACTGCTGGCAACAGGACACTTGACATGCCATCAATAATACGTTAATAGGATGTTGATGGAAATGAATCTGATGGCTGAGAGTGGGTACACTGCTAATGATCCACAAATGTCTTGCTAACTGTATTCCATCACTGGCAGCACTTACCTTATCCATTTTTGGACCATTGATGACACTTCACTGTAGTGTTTCGTACACTTAAGAGACAGTCGGCCGACTGTGCTTTTACTGATGGCATTGCTGGATTACTTCTGGCCCAGTAAACTTATGGGTCTGCACAACTGGCCCTGCTATAGTTAACTGCCGACACCAAGACAATCGGCATGCCGTTTATGGCCCACTGGTGGAATATTGATGGAAGTGAAACTGGTGGTTGAGAGTAGGTGACCTATTAGTAGCCCATAAATGGCTTGCCAACTGTATTACAGCAATGGACGCACATAACCTATACTTATTGCTGGTAAAATTATGGGAAGCCATCTATAAGCCATTTGATTCCTGTGAAGTGGTATATCGATGAACCATTGCTTGAGCAATTTTGTTTATAAAATGAAATATTTTATGGCTCCCACTCTTTGCAGATAGATACTTCAAACTACACACATGTATATGTACATATGTGAGTGTCTAATATAATTGTAGATCATATCATACAATAAGTAGATTATTTGTAAATATATAGTGACGGAAATATCTATGGTAACATCTGTTAATACAGTATTAGGCGTGACTTAGTGAATGGTATGGAATAAATTGACATATGTTATGTTTTAAATATATGAGTGCTTATAATTAAATGAGAAATAAAAAAATATATACAACCACCTTTAGAAAATTATCATTGAAGGGCTTTTGTTGTTTCACATCACTAAAATATTCATAACTGGCTACTACATTTCAAAACAGATGAATAGCATCCAGGTGACATACATACAACGAAATATTACATTAAAGTCAAGTTTATGAGTTAATATCGTGATTCATGTCGGAAGATTTCTCAACGACAATATTTGTTTTTGTTTATCTGCATCTTTTTGAAAGCTGATTTGTTCACATGCTAAATTTTAAGACTATGGAATAACTTGTGTAATTGATATTATATTAGTGTTTGTTAATAACTCATATCCAAAAATGTTCTAAATAAGTTCACCTAAACATAATAATACACAGTGGAGTAATGGTCAGAGTGCTGGGCTGTCAAAGTAAGGGGTCTAGGTTCGAGCACCCTCTACTCGTCTGATAAACATAAGATTTTAATGTCGTATAATGTGTTTAGTAGTACAGTAAAGGAATTTAATAACAAATAAACGTTGATATTATTGCTCAAAATAATTATATTTAAGAGCTAGTGTTAGATATATGGCGAAAGCATGGCTAGCCATCAGTAGGCCATCTGATGGCTGTGAAATGGTTCATCGATGGGCCATATCTGTTGTAAGTATATGGGTCATGCTTGGGCCATTTGTGTTCATCACATCTGGGTCAGTTATGGGCAGAGTATGACTAGTTAGCGGTGCCACTTCAGGACCAGCAATGTTTCTTGGTGCATGCCAGCTGTTGCCCAACTGTTTGCCAGCTTGGCATCCGACAGCAAACAATAAATAGGCCATATGTGTTTGCTGTTACAAAGCTGTACTTTACTATTATGCCATCTGAAATAATGAACGCAGCGTAACGTGCTTTCCAGTATAGCGCATATTTTTAAGCCTCTATTGCGAAATCATGCAAAATATAAGATCGCGAGCAATGTCGACTTTAGTATTTGCAGCATATTGATAATATGCTGTAAAATGTTGACACAATGTTTGAAATGTAATATTGACGTTATAAAAAGTACGTTTCAGCAACTGTTGTATTCAAAACATTGTCTCAACTAATACATAGCTAAACAGAATTGAAATAAAAATAAATTTTGGAACCATTTTATATCCTGGGAATATTTATAAATTTTTTTTTACATTTAAAACAATGTTTTATATTAGTGACTTTATTATGGTTGTAGAGTGTTCGCCTAACGAACGTATAACTATATAACAAATGCCTCCAGTAGGTTTTCCACTAAGTAACAAACACATGACTAATAAAGTCAATTTTAAATAATATATGGATTGCGTTAAAAACCCATGTATTTTAACATACAAAATTATTGTTTCATTTCATTAGCATTTCCCATTGGTGGCATTATGTAGGGTAAAAATGTTGCACGAAATAAAAAATACTGTAATTACCATGTACCAACAGTTGTATCCCCATATATTGACACAACATGTAACCAATTAAACATATTTCAAAGTAAAAGGAACTCATACCTTGGAAAACATTATTATTTCACAAAATATACGAAAGAGTTGTTTTGTACATACTTTATTTGTGAAAATTACTATTTTTTAACATAAAACTTGTTTACAACTAATGAAAATATATGGTTGTACAATGATGGACCAAATAATGTAGACATACCAAATGTCGACAGTAAATTTTCCAACAAAAACTAACATATACATATGAGTAAATTCTAATTAAGAAATAATGTATGTGTTAACACCCATAACTTTTAAGAAAATATTCTAATTATTGTTTTATTTCATTAGAAATATAGTAATTTCCCATGATGGCGCAATTTGCTTACACGACTTTGGAACTCCTTAACATTTTGTACCAATTACCAACCGATTACAACATCGGTACAGCATGTAGCCATTGAAACGTATTTCAAAGAGAAAGGAAATGAGGTCTTGAAACACATTCGCAGTGTATATAATACGAAAAATTGGCATTGTTTCCTATAAGAACGTTTGTTACACAATTTTCATAAAAGGTTGTTTGTACAGTGTTGGTCAAACAGAAAAGTAACACCAATTAGAAACAAATGTTCATCAACATTTTACCAATCATCAATCAACCAGTTTAATGTTTGAAAATATGTCTTGTACAGTAAGTTGTGGCAAATTCTAATTTAGTGGTGTCATTGTTAGACGGGCGCTAAATATTTTCATAACATTTTCGTGGTAGATGATTTTCGTTCGTATATTACGTTGGGTCAATGATGTATAAATGTACATGTTCCAGCACAACACATAGCCAGTCTTCCCAGCCAAATGCCAACCATTGCTACTGGCGATAGGTACATAAAAATTACTTCATATAACTCAAAATTAACGCTGTCTTCTTATATGTCTTAAATGTTTCGAATGAGAAAAATTTTGTACACAATTGACCATAGTTATGAAAATGTACAAAAGAGAATAATTAATATAGTACCTTGGTTTCTATACATCACCTTTCATCTTGAGATTTCAAATAAAGAAATCAATCTAACGGCATATAATTATTTAAGTTTTTAATATCAGCTACGCTAGGCCGAAGCTACCCGAAAATAAAATTTCTGTTTTAATTTTTGAAAAATGAAATATAAATTTATGCTTAATTTGTAGGTATGTAATAGGTATTTAACTCCCATTAACTCATATAATAGGAATAAATTAAAAATTCAAGCATGATTGTATATCTTATAGTTGTATGTTGGTCGTCTAAACTTCATATTAATGAGTTATAGTCATAGATTTATTCTTTTTCTTGGAAGTTAACGAGTCGCTCATATATCTACCAAACGTTTAACTTCAATGCGTAATCGTTTCTGACAAATGTTCCCGCTAGTAAAACTAGAGCTTAGGATTTTCAAATGCTAACTTGTTCGTATTTAAACACTTTTCAAAATATTTTTTCCCCATTTTGTAAGTATCTAACATAAAATACTTTTATCGCTAGTGTTCATTGTTGATGTTCGCGTGTTTCGTATGCTCTGTATTTTCAATAGCATTTGTTTGATATTTATGTTTCAGCAATGGTTCTAAATTGTGTGTTCCTTTTGTAGGATCGTTCTAACACCTTTTGTTCTGTTGTATGGCCGTTCTAAGGGGTGAATTTATATTTTACGATGCTTCTAAGTAATGCAGTTCTGCAATCTGTGGTTCTTAAATGTGTGTTTCTTTTGTAGACTCATTCTAACATCTGTGGTTCTATTGTAGTACTGTTCTAAAGTGTGAATTTCGTTTGTACGACGTTTCTAACGTACGCGGTTTCTTAATATCTGGTTATAAACTGCGTCTCTCTGGTGTACGATCGTTCTAACATCTGTGTTTCTTTTGTATGATTGTTTTAACACCTGTGTTTCTCTGGTGTGACTATTCGCTTGTCTATGTTTCTAACAAATATTGGTACTTAGTTGTGTATTTCTATTGTATGACTGTTGCCAGATGTGAAATTTCTAAATATCGTGTTATTGTTTCTTTATTATGTAATCTTTCTGTTCTAGACTATTTGCTTCTAATGTATGTGGAGACTGCAGCGCGGTAGTTTTACATTCCTCCACAGTCAGCGAGTCGTCCAGCCCAGTCCGATGAACCAGACGGCGAATTTTTCTACGGATATGCGGTGCCTTAAGAGCAAAATCGCGTGTATGTATGTTAATGAGCTATTGAGGAATCCTTAAAAACACATTTTACCCCTTTCACACTTTTAGGACTCGAATGTCGGAAAAGTCTTTTTTGTGCTTGCACCTAAAGGAGAAGCCACCCCTATACTTTTTTGCTTTTTGTCCAGTGGCTTGGGCTGTGCGTTGATGAGTGCGTCAGTTAGCCAGACGGGCCACTTAATTTTATAAATAGAGATGAATGAATGCATTTAAAAATGTGTCTGTTGTTTATACAGCTAGCTCTGTATTGCCCTAACTTCTGCTCAAGAATGCTGATGCCTTTTTGAGATAAGGTAAGGATAGTAAAATGGTGTAGAAGTATGTTTTCCAGTTTTGAGAAATGGGATAGGACAACAGATGTTGCATGTTGTCGTGTTGCCTGAACGTGTGCAGAGAGACATTAAATGTTGTTACTTTGTTTATCGTGACTAAGTTGGTAGAAATATTGAAGCACGCACCCTAGCAAAATGTTAACCTCTTTCACGAGAGAGAAACTTAAAAATAGCAAGACTTTACTGATATAATTAATGAGCCTACTTTCCTCTAAATGGGTGCAATTTTTTTTTTTTTAAGTTTTTAAGAGCGTGCATGGTAGGTAGGCCTAGATATCTCGTTGATAACAATATCATTATAAATGAAGCCAGAAACATATGCAACAGTAGGTACCGAGACAATTATATATACAGACGTGCCTTGCTTAAAAATCGAACACAGAAAATCTCTAAATTAAGCTAGAATGCAATCAATTGCACTACGGAGGTAGCATTCGGAGCATAAACTTAGGATGTAATATGTCTGACGTTTCCAATTATAGGGTTAAAAAACCTGAAATATTTACATAGAAATCATTATGAAAATAAATGTCTGAATATGCATGTTTATATGGCCTACCGTCGTACTACTTGTGTGAAGAATTTGGGGGAAATCGTTTGATTGATACCCGAGATATGGCATAAATATATTATTATCTTATTTGGCGTTTCCTACCTTAAAAATTGCCATAATGAGAAGTTCTGCATGAGATGATTTTAATAGATACTGCCAAGTATAAAAAGTTTGACTAGATGGAGATTTTTAGATATTCGCCATCGCGATGCAGATGTCTGTCATGGAAAAACAAGACTGAACGCGAAAAAAATACTTGAATAAAACAATTGTTCTGTCTTGTTCTTCCATGCCAGACATATGCATCGCAATGGCGAATATCCAAAAATCTCCATCTAGTCATTCATCCCATTGCACTATTCATTCAAAGATCACTTGAAAGGTTTGGTTGAATTTGTTTGAAATGTTTAATATGTATGTCAAACTTATCAAAATATTTATATTGCCACCGTTTTGAAAATCTATATCTGACCACACTTAAATCATGTAACTGTACATGGCCTTCTGTAGCACTAATGGTGTGCATATCTGATAGAAATTAGTTGAATTATTGAGAAAAAATTACAAAATGTTCCATTTTCTCACCGCTTGCTATTTTTCAAAAGTGACTGCAAAAATTTATCTCTGTATGCATAATCGATTCTTCTAATCGTTCCTGCTAGCTTACAAAGTTTGGTTGAATTTTGGGAATTGTTTCACAGATATATCATTTTAATCAAAATTATTTATAGTATCATCTTTAAAAAAACGTTTGTCGCAACTAAAACATGTTAGTTTACATACACTACTGTAGCAATATTCACATGAAAAATTTGGTGGATAACTTATCAGTTGATTTGTCTTCGAGATATAACATACAACAGCCATTTTTTTTTCAACTGACGATCTTCATAAATGGTGGACAAATAGTTTACGTCATAGCACATTCCACGATTATCGTGGATACTGTCAGTAAACTAATTTACAAATTTAATTAAAAATCGGTTATATAGTTTCGGAGATTTAGCACGTTAAAAAAAATTTTTATAGACACCATTCCGACCATAAGTTACATGTGTGTCATACTTAAAAAAACATTTTTTATTTTGCCTACCACAGTAAACTTCTTTGCCAAATTTTATAATAATAGGTTAGTTGTTTCCCGAGAAATTACGTTAACACTATATTTTAAGTGGGAGGGTATCTGTAACCTATAAATTAACATCATCTGCCGCAGTACTAGTTTTCCTAATTTGGTAGGAATCTGTCAATTGTTTACCTATATATTATATCAAACTTTATTATTCTTGTGGCGCTGTATTACAAAATGGCTGACAAAAGTGGCTCTGTGTTGGCATATCCGATACTTGTAATAAGTTCATTCAGTATAAAAAATTTTGTCGAAATTGGTTAAACGGAATGGTAGATAACTAAATAAACCTAAAGTATTTGTATTCCAGCACCTAATAAACTTTAATCACTTACGCTTATCTGGCCTCTCATAGTTCTACTTGCCTGTCAAATTGAGTGAGAATTGGTTTAAAAGTTTTCGTGATATAATGTAAAATCTTTATTTCTTCATCTTCCCAAACGGCGGATTAATAAGAATATTCTGATCAAAATTAATGCTTCCAGCATACAAAATTTGATTTATATTGGTTGAATTGTTTCCGAGGTATGCCATATTATTTCCGAAAATCTAAATGGCTGTCATTTAGAAAGTAAGAGCCCGCGGTGGTCGAAAACTACAAAAGTCAGGTTTCTTTTTTAAGTACTATATGTGTAGGGAATTAGGTGAAATTCGGTATCGAAGGGGCTACGCAGATGACCGGCCAGAGAACTTTGATCATCTAGTGAAATACTGATTTGACATTGGTAACGTGCTTTGTTCATTGTGTCAACGTGCGCGATTTCTAACCTGTAGCTGGAGCCGGAGATCTCTTTTCTTTGATCATTTTTATGTTGCGAATCACAAATGCAGTGGAAAGGAAGGAATGTTTCGTTCGAGAAATGGTGTTAGCGTTATTTACTTGTTAATATCGTTGTTACGCGTTATATCCTTGGAATATATGGCTGACACTGTTCAAGTGACGTACACTTGCAGGAGTTGCTCTATCCTTCAACGCGATTGGCATGGTTAAATTGTACACTCGGAAAGAATTTCCTTCATTCCATACTAATTGCTCCGTCGCATACGTTTGTACCTTTGGATTTCAAGGCAATTATAGCTGCTGCGGAATATAAGTTCTTAAAATTAAATTGAATTTATACGTATGTGTGGTATTTATATCATTTACCTTTCTTTTTGCTTATATAAAAAGTATTCTCGAATGAGACATCATAACACGTTGGGCAGATCTGACCCCTACCCCACCTCCTCTCCCCACTCCTTACACATCACTCGTTTTGGAGGGCTCCTGGTTGTCACTCTGCTGTACATTACTTCGCCCTCGGACATGAAGTGGCTGCAGTGGGGCGGAACGAGTGACGTACAACCGCCGCGCGCGAACATTATTAGATGTTTATTCAGAGGGTCACAACTGGGTAACAAATGACTTATGGCCCAACTTTTTCTCGTGGGATAGATTACTGTGCCTAATACAATGCAAGTGCGCTATTTTTCTCCATAAAATATGACTTCAAGTAGACGATGTTACCTTGTCAGTACGATGTGTTATTTTTATTTCAGTACACTCAATTACATGAAAATTAGACGTACCTTTGCAACTTTTGTTTTGCATAAGTTTTATTTACTCGACTTCCTGGCGACATCGTTTTTTATTTTTGATCTGAGTTTGAAAGTTCCAAATTGTTGGAGTTTGGTCAAGCGTATTCATTTTTTGGTGGCAGATGAATTCTGATACAAGAGTTGAATCCTAGGTCAGCTCTTCGGGAGTTTTCTCATAGTGCTTACATTTACAAATCAGGACAGTAATTAATGGTAATATCAAAATTTGCCGTCCAATCTTTGATTTGTGTCGAAACCCAATGCTCTTTTCTCTTACTCTCCTACTCTTCCTGGGGGCCATGGTGGCTGAGTGGTTAGCCTGCTCGACTCCCACCAAGGCGAACCGGGTTCAATCCCCGGCCAGGAAAGCGGATTTTCGCAATAAGGAATCGTGCAGGACGATACCATTGGTCGTCGGGTTTTCTCGAAGATTTCGAGTTTCCCCCGACCTTTCATTCCGGCGCTGCTCCATACCCACCTCAATTACCCTCATCGCCTCTCAAAACCTCGCTTTTAAGAGCCGCCCAAATCTCTTCACTCACTCCTACTCTTCCTAATGTTCATGTTTTGAGTTCTGCAGGTTCTGTAATTTTTTAAGTGACCAATTATTTTTTTGGGTATGTATTTACACTGTGTTCAATTAGTTTCACATTATCAGACATTGTTTCGGGTCTTCCTTTCTGTTCTGTTTTCTTCAAAACATCTAAGCGTCAGCCATTGTATAGGTTCTGGTAAAGAAGATTGATGGCAACTACAAGATCAACTATGTGTTTTAGGATGGATGTTTCCATCTTCACCCATGAGTTCTAATGCTTTCTTTTATTTGAGGAGGAGAATTTATTTAGTTGTTGGTCAACCGACCCTCGTCACATATTGTTTCATGATGTGGCTCACGACATGCTTTGAGACACTATTCATAAATCGCACTTTGATTCCTGACATGGTCGGTCCATGACATACTTTGAGGAATATTTGGTAGCTCTCGTCAGAATTCACGGCATTAATCGCAACATACTTTGAAGGAAGCTACATAGCTCGCATATTGGTACGCGATTGTTTCTAATAATTTCCGATATTCACTACTCAATTCGCTGTATGATCGCAGTGAGTAAAATGTTTTAACTGATTTACTTTTTTAATTTTTTGCGAAGTTTTGACCGAAGAGGTTAAAAATAATAATATGTATTACGCACCTTGTTTCGAGATTTGACACCATCGTCTGTTGGCATGAATGTTTGTTATTATCGGTTAGTCTTGCTGGTTTGTCACGTTTATTTTTCTAGACAGTTTGGCATTAGTTGGTCTCGGCAGGAGTCTGTCTTCAGGAGAGTCATTCTCAGTTGGAGTTATTCTTGTGTGGAGTCAACCTTATGATGAAACAGTCTTGGGCAGAGATAGTCTACGGTGGATTTAGTCGTTGGCTAATATGGTTGGTCGGTATAGTTGGCTGATACAGCCATTTGGTATGGTGAGTTGTGTATGAGATTATCAAAATAAGTTTGCCCGACGTTTTCGCAAATATTTGCGATGATTTTGTGGAATATTTTGTGAGATGTAGAATATTATGCGATTTTTGGGTAATGTTCTAAACAGTTTGACAGGAGATGGTCTCAGCAGAAGCCAGTCATCGATAGTGTCATCCTTGAGTGGAGACAGTCTTGAAAGGAGTCAGTCTTGGGAGCAGTTAGTCTTGGGTAGAGTCAGTCTTGGATGGAGTCATTCGTTGGCAGTAGATAGGTATAGTATGTCCTAGTACAAGGGCTGGTGTCTGTGGATTCGTGGATTCGTCCACAATTTTGGATGACTTCACAAATTTCCTCTTTCTCCTACAAAATTTCCCGTTTTTCTCTTAAAACTCTCAAAATCCATTGAAATTCCCTAAACTTTTTCCGATTTTCCCTCAGAATTTTCCATAAAATTTTCCATTTCCCTCGAAAATCACCGACCCCCCCCCCCCAATTTACAAAAACAAGCATCTAAAGGGACATTTAAATCTATTTGAAGTATTTGGGAGCTCTTATTACCCGCATGCTTCCACCACCTCTCAACTTACCATCGCCGCACACTCCCCCTGGCAGTTATTACAAAATATCGAAAAATATATTTAAAAATTCTAAAAACATCGAAGAACATATAATATTAACCTAACACTCGTCCACCACACTTACCGTCAACCCCTACCCTTACCAACCAACCATCCAATCATAAAACACCGAGGAAAAATTACAAAAATAAAAAAATTAATTATAAAATTCGAGGAACATATAATGTTAACCATTCACTCACCACACCACACTAACCAAACCCCCTCCCCCACAACCATTGACAATTATTATAAAATCGAGAAAAGCCACATAAAATATCTAAAAGTCAAGGAAATTAACATTTTTGACCCCCTTCCCTTGCTATTCACTATACTACCTCCCCAGGACTCCTAACTGTCTTGAAAAGCTTTGACCGTCCCCTTCAACCTTCCCCTTTCCCGTTGCCCAACATCTCTTCTCACACTGCTCTCACTGGTCAGGCCTGGCTCGACCTTCGCCCTCTTCGCTCCAAGTCTGTTGTGTCCAACCTACTTAAAATGTATTACTGTAATAATCCAATTTCATTTTTGTGCACTTCATTTCAACATGTACCTCTGTTACCACATAACTGATTCTGCACATTTATTCATAGGCCATTACAGCAAATATTTAAGTACTAAAATTATATTTTGCTTACATTATTTCATTTATTTATATTATCTAGCTCACTTACAGTAACAACATGTAGTAGCTGCTCTGAAAACCAAGACCATCATTTTACCTATATCAGGAACGCAGGCAGGGTGCAACACCGGTGAGAAACGTAACTTTTTTTTATTTAAATGATATATATTATGACATACTTCAGCATATAAACATAATACAAAATCAGAATCCCAACAGTCTCCATACAAATGATGTAGCATCTTTCCAGCAACACGCTCACTTTTCACTAAATGAATATAATCTGTTGATACACAGTTCGGGGAAGTCTATGCTAGCAAGGGTCCGACCAGAACCCTGGCTCATATACTCCTCTTCTTCACTACAAAGTTTTTCTTTTAAGGCCTCTGCAGTCTCCGGGATACTACCAACACTGTACAGTGCTTGATTCGTAGTCCTAAACGCTCGGCTGATGGCTTCATGCAAAGACTGAGTCTATTAGTAGGTACACTCCATTCAAACATTATATTTTATGGGATTTTCATTAACTGCTTCTGTTGATTGATTAATTATCCTTTGCTTAATGTGGTCCAGGTATGTGCATTTGTATTGTATTTCGTACCTACAGAGTAATTTTCAATAACATAACCCTTTAACATATAGGCTATTCACAGTAAAGTAAGAACTTTTGAAAGCCTTCTCATCTGAAATATTAGTCAATAAAAATGTTTTATTTTAGCATCAGATGTTGACTTCCAAGTGCGGTGGAACACACACACTGTGTTTATTACTTACAAGGCAATATTTATTTTAGAAATGTGGTTAAAGGATTAAAAAAGTGGCTGAAAGGGAAAAGTAACTAGGGCTTCAAAAGTTCTCACTATACCATGAACAGCCTATATCCTTGAATGCCGATTGTTTCAGGGAGAATCCATTTGACGTTTTATTACCGGCTGCTAGTTCAGGTCGTTTCTTGGCTGTAGGAACTTCATCTTTGCAGTTCTTCTTATGTCTTTCCAGTTTGTCACCATGCTTGAACAGATGTTTGCACTTGCAGCATTGTTGCATACCACTGGAAGGACCCTTCACGCAAGTAGTTTTTCATGCTTTCTTAAACTTTTGTCTGTAGGCAATTACCTTGCCCCAGTGACAGCAACTAAGCCTTGACGAAGTCATCGATAGCTGCACTGCCATAGATGTTCCATACGAAAAAGTCGATGGTGATATCAGTGTCACGCCTGAATAAGTAGATGGCCCTGTCGATGCCATGCCTAAAGAAGACAATGGTGGTGCTGCTGCCGTAGGTGTCTCATCTAAAGAAGTCGATAGGACTGTGCTATCCTCAGACATTGATGGACCAGCAACGTTTGGCTCCATTATATATTCTAGTTGCTAACACGATCTGGGATGAAGTGTCTTTCACGACTGCCACTGTGAAACTAAACTCCCTAACTGGGACCCAGCTGCTTACAAACCCACCGACATTGAGGTTGCCTCTGCATGTTTCTGGTAACAATATTTTTTTTGTAGTCGTAGGGTATATCACATAAAAATTTATATTTAATATTAGCTTTAAGATTTCTTTAATTTTCAACTATAAATATTATAGTTTTTTTTATGTTGTACTGAAATTGTACATAGAGTACAGCGGAACCATGCAAAAGTCTCTCATCTTCATTTACAGTCTCCCCTCTTGAAGTGTAATTATAACATGATGTCAGATTAGGTAAATTATTGTATTGTCTCGACTTTTATGTACGTAAAATTATGCTAATTACAGTAGTTTTAATCATTGGTATTGTAAACCCTTTTCGTTCCAGACCAAAAACATCGTAAAATTAAACTTTCAAATCTTAAACTTAAATTCTCAATGCTTTGTTAGAAAGGGGAATTAATTAGAAATACTTAATTTTAATTGCAATTGTTACTTTTAACATACATTTTTAATAGGCCTACGACAAATTTAAGCACCAGCATAATAACACATTATATTCTGCAGTTTTATGTTAACAACACTAGTAGCCAAAAGTAATGATAACTATTATTTTTATAGACCATGACATAACACATGTAATACTGAAGGCTACATTTAACATCTGATAAAAGCATGAGTGATGTAAAACTGCATAGTATTTTGTACTGTCAAGTAGTACCACAAACTGTCACTGTAGTATATTTGTCACCATTAAAATGCTCACTATTTTAGATATTGTAAACATAGTGTTTGGGCTAAATGTACATGAAGTAAATGTTCATATTGAGTAATGGACAATTAAAAATTAATGCCGGCGACATACGGAGAACCACTTTCACAAAATTTTACTGCGTATAATCTTCCTAAATAAGTTGTTATATGTATTTTGTTCCAAAGTTATAGCTGCTTACGAAATGTAGGTTGAAAGCTAACTATTCACCTATAGCTAAACTTACAGTCATATGTAGTTACTGATCCTTCATATTCGTTATTTGTCTATACCATCTGAAATGAAATTAATTTCTCTAACCCTAGTCATGGAGGGATCTCACCCTCTACAATTCCCAGCAATATACTGTATATTCGTAGTAAAATTTACGCATTAGGGGAATTAATATTTAATCCCATAATTTATTGTCATGTTCTATACCTCCCACAAATAGGTCTGCATTCAAGAATACTATGAAATCGTAGCATTTCCTACCTGCAGCTCGAAAGTAATCCTGTATCTGGAAGTCAGACTAACAGTCTCTTTTTCTTGCTCAATTTCAGTTTCCGTTTTTTTGCTACTGCAAGGCAAATGTTATTATCCAATTCACTAGTGACATTTTAGAAAATTTATTAACCGGTTTTTTAAAACACTAGATTTCCCAAAGTCTGTCATCTCCTACAAGCTCAACAAGTACTTTCAGCTGCTAAATTTGTCTGGAGTAAAAGCGACTGTCGTAGAGGGTAGGTTTGTATCGTTTGATTACATTCCTGAAAAGTGATTCTGTTAGCCTGTACAAATACGATGTTGTACATAATTCATTGTCCACAGAATTTGTCTATAACTGACCACGATTGTGTTGAGGAATTACTTGGCCTTGAAGATTTTCAATATTTTCCTTACACATAGTTTTCTTACATTTCATAGTTGTCACGATCAAATGGGGTACACTGTTGTGCATAGTTTGTATCTCGTTGTTGTGTATACATGTCGCCTTTCAGTTGTGAATATATAATTTCGATTAATATGTCGTATCACTGAATCACCTGAAATGTATGAGACTCACGAGTTTCATTACAAGTTTCTACAAAATGCCAAATCGCAATGCATATATCAGTACAGAAGAAGAATTAAAATAATATATAGAACATTTGTTTTATCCATTTGAAGAAAACCAAAATTCAGTCTACATTGATGTTCATTGAAGTACGGTTTATTTTATTCCAAATTAACCTACTCTGATCTAAAACTCGGTACTGTTTTTTCGTACATAGGAAATTAGTGCACTTACGCATCATTATAAAATTTTGTAAATATATTATTTAGAGGACATTTAAACCAAGTAATGATCTTTTAAACATTTAAACTAAAGACCAATACGACACTAGCTAGAAAAAATTCGAAACTAAACCAGAATTAACATTAGAATGCAATAAAACTGTTTATTACCTTCATTTACTCTATCAAGCTTAAAACTCTAAAAGGAATACTGCGTGAATGCCCGTATGAAGACTTATGCAAGCTTGCATCGCTTATAAAAGTAATACACGGATTTCCTTATATAACATTTTGCTTTCTGATGACACTTTATTCATTTTCTGATGCTGCCTTCATCTGTATCTAGTACTATGTATACCATGTTAACATATGCGATTTAAGTGTGTAAGAAACTTGTTTTTCGACATGATGACTATATTTATAATTTAGGTTCATTTGTTATTCAGTGTACCATACTGTTTGATCAACCAAACTTGGTGTGTTGAACGTATCACCTACATATATTAAACATGCTGGTAGATTGTCTATTTTGTCCGCCATATTGTAAGGTAGCGCTACACGACAATATATTGTGTCAAATGTCGGGAAACAATAAACCTTTTACTACCTAATTTGGCAAACAAGATTCACCACGGGAATCAAATAAACATATATGTTTTACGTGGGTCGGTCACTTATTTTTAAAATGGCGGCCAAGCCAAACATTTGATTACTAATCTATAACCACGGAACCGTGTAACCAAGGATCGAAAAAAAACAAAAATGAGAGTGTTCATTTGGGGGGGGGGGGGGCATACAATTTTTAAATATTGCACATGTACTAGTGAATGTTATCGAAAATTCGGAAATTTGTTCGAAATAACACAGTACATTGAAAATAAACATTCGAATAAAATGAGGCTTTATCAGGGATTTAAGCAAAACATGTTATACATTACACAATATCTGGAAGAATTACTTTCTGGGTCCATATTTGTAGGTTAAATGTTGTTTAACATAAAGTAATACAGGAATTATCAAAGTCATTCAGCTTAACTTTCTTTTATCGCTGATAAAGTGGGTACTTATATGCGCAAATATATGTCTCTTAGAGTTTAATTGTGTGCATATTCTCAGCCATTAAAATATCGACACAATGAATCAAAACATTTTTTGTAGAACATTTTATTCTCTACACAATTTCCCATGCAGAAAAATATATTGTAGCTGTTTGTTAAAAACTGGATTCATTTCTTTATTCGGAAACCATTCTGCAATGAGAGACATGACAGCTTTGACAAGTTCAAGTGCCAGATTTCAAAACTTTATAAGCTAGTTCACTTAATCGTGTTAAATGTGCATATTTTCTTCGCTTTATACGATAACTTTTACAAAGCACGGCCCTCTAGGAAACTCACCAAAGCGAAGTGTCAGCAATGTATGTACATCGTTGCTTTTAGCATAATTAATTATAACCCCTCTCACTACGTCTGGGATCTGTGACTTCATAAATATTTTTCTTTTTTGCAAATGGTTTTGGGTTCGCATCTCTCAAAGTTATAAAACTGATCTCCATGAACCAACATCCTTTTCCCAGATTTATCCCTAGTCATAACAATCTTCTTCGTTTTCTGAAACTGGAAGTACCATTTTCCAGGTGGCTTTAAAATGCCCTGTGAATAGTACTTCCAGTAACTGACTGCATAGCTCTTACCAAGATTAGTTACTGTGAAAAATTGGTTGAAAATCTGGAGATACTTTCAGGGTTCTCAAAAACACTTTCATCTCTGAAATATGGTTTCAAATTTCCAAATACCCTGCTGGAGGTATCTGAATGGCCGACTATTGGAAACATAAGAACGATTTCTTTCAAATATTTAGGTTCTTCAAAAGCATACAATGTGAGAGCATTCGGATCATAATTTGATTATTATTTTGGCCACCACAGCCATCAGAAAAGAGTCTTATTGTGGTGACATCATGAAGAGCCTGTGATGAAACGATGATACTATTTGGTTCTAGACTTTAACATAAGCATCTTCTGCCCACATATAAAAATTATTAGTCTTGTTTTGAAAGGAGTTTGACATAACTTCGCAGATTGTGAAATCGAATAAACACATTTGCCTGTTGTAATATGCCGCATGGTCCGGTAATTTTGGCAGGATTAAGTTCGTCTGACTATAATAACTGAATACGAACTCACTGTTTTCTCTCGGGAGCTTTAGATAAAATGTATCTGCCATTTTGTGTGCCAATACTCCATTTGAAGATTGTGTTTTTCTGTCTTGTCCCTTTCATCTTTTATATTGTTCTTAAGAATTATGCATATGGAACATTTATTGGTAGATGGGGCATAAAATCTGATATTTAAGTTTTCATTAACAAATGTTTGAAAAACCTTATATTCAATTTGTAAATTTTCTTCCACGTGTTTCTTGAGGTACATTACCAACATTTTCTTTACATTTTACTGACACACATTGTTTTGCCCATCGCAATTATGAAACTATCTGGGCTGAAATTTTTTCAATTCTTTTACTGTTGTTCTTTTCAATTAATATTTTTTTGCTTGGCGAACTCCTTTACAAGTTTCTGGTGAAGCTACACCAGTTTGAAGATATTTTTCACACAGTATTCGTACACGATCACGACTCTCATGTAGAAAATCTAATAATGCTTTTCTACACACTTTAACGATTTCAACAATGCCTTCCACTTACCCTGGTAATGAAATTTTCTACTTACTTAACGTATTGAATAACAGTCTGGTAAAGGACTACTTTTAGTTTTAGAAGTTGAGAATTCTACATGCTGGAGGATGTAATTTTTCTTTGATTCAAGATCTGCATTTGTATAGTATTTTAGATGGATTCTTCGTACATTCTGCATTGACAGCTGATGACACTGAAAACTGCCCATGTTTCCATGTCCGCAGGCAGCCATAACAGGAAATCCCTTCCGGAGATGTCTGGTATAAAATGATACTCACTGTGCTTTTTTAATAAAATTTATTTGCCAAAATAGAATAGGACAAATGTGATAGTGAATGTTACGCTGTTAAAAAACATCCTTCTTGCATAGCCTTCTGTGCAGCATTTCGTTTTCAGGCCTCAGGCCTGCATTTTTGTTTCCTTGATTTGTGTACAGGATTCTCTGCCACAATGTTAGCATAAGAATCGTTTATATACTTTTCATCGCCATCCATTATTACAGATGTTTCGTAGAATATTCTTAATCATACCAAAATTGCAGTAATAGACAACACAATCACGTGAAAAATATTTATACTCACAATGGACGTTGCATGTAAACTTAAAGCTCCGTCGCAATATCAGGTTATAACTGGTATTGCGAACAGAATCAAGTTGTGGCTGGTATGGCGGTTATGGTTATAACAGCTTTTGGCAATGAAAATAACAACCAAGTTTTTAAATGGTTTTGTTTATGTTGTCCAAAGACACATATCTAACAGATTTTGCAACTGACCTCACTTTTCTCTTTTATATTTGGAAGTGTTAAAAGGAGGTTTACCACCCAATTTGAATTTAATTTGAAGTTAAAAAAAAGGAATCCATAGTTACAACCACATTATTTACAATTATTTTTGGATTAAGCGGGGGATTGCATATGGGCTACTCATTTAGAACCCCCAAAAATATTTTGTTAAGTAAACGAAAATTGAAAAGGAAAGAAACAAAATACAATATGTTCTTATAGCGAAATACACACTTGACTAAACAAAACCTTTCTGTTGGGCCCAAAAAAAATCATATTGTCAACAAAATTATTATTTGAATCAACTAAATATATATTTGATTGCCTTCGTTCGAAAATACAGCTTGATAGTTTGTTTGTAATTTTTGTGGTAATTAGGATTATAAGAGTGTTACTTTATGAATGCTTAATAATGCTATAAAAATTCCATTAATTAAGTTCATCGTGAAAATGAAAAATAAAGCTTCAAAACTCGAAATATTTACTTACGTAAGCTGTTTTAGTATTTTTAATATATCTGTGTAAAGCCATTCCCATTTATGTAGTAGTCACTTTAGCTGAGGTTGCGAGGGCTATGTGCACGCGCGCAAATGCTTGGGGTTCGAACATCGGGCGGGCTTTCATTTTTTGTTTAACAACCAAACCTTTTCAATGTACGTAGATCCAAACAAGTCTCTAGTTGCACGATCTAAATATTTCAGTTTAGGGCAAAAAGCAAGAACAACATATTAATTTGATTTCAAATAAATGATATTTTGTTGCCACTATAGGCCTACAAACAATTAATTTAGTTGCAACAAACTAATTTTGTTTGATTCAAAAAAGCAATTTTCTCAATGAAGACTGCAAAAGACGATTTTGCGCAGTGGATTGCCGAACTGAGTGCATGTTGTCTACTTGCTAAAGCACTACTTTTGCTCCTTCTTTTCGATGACTCTCCGAGATGCACGTTGGGAGTGTCAAAAAAAAGCAAAGAAGAAAAGGCAGTGTAATGCCCATTGCGACATCAAACCTTTGCAACTATGGTGTTATGGCAACCTATGGTATATTCAACCATTAAATGCCCTCAAATGTGGGTGAACCACAAAAGAATCCCAAAAGCGTGCAGAAAGTATCATTATTTCATATCTTTTTTTGTAACTCAAAGCCAACATATAGCAGAGTAGGCCTACTCTGAAGAAAATGCGTGGGGATATTTGATTACTAATGGGAATCATCGTTTGAAAAAATTGCAGACAACCGGATGCGAATATAATGAATGTTCACCATGCGCGTGAAGGCCAAAAATATGACGGTTTTCTGCTTTTAACTGTGGACTCCAACACAAACAAGAGGGGAGTCTGCGCAAGCTTAAGGCGAATATAGGTGACCTAGTGCAAATCTTCATGCAGCATTGGAAATTACTCAAAGGCTTCCATCAGAACTGGTATATCGAACTTCTCAGATTTGCGAGGTGACTTCATTGTCTACAGCATTTATTTCGAAGAAATTCCACCTTACTGTTACCTCGATCTTTACATGGTGGAGATTATGCTGAAGTATGGAAAGTGACGTGTGTATGTGAGGCGGCTTGGTCAGTCTAAGTGTGACGATTCTTTAAAATTAATCGCCAAACATATTTTTTGAGTCAAAAATATTTTTGAAAAAATCAATTTCTTATTTACGTTTAAATACCTCTACTAATTTTCGTTTCTTTCCCGTGACTCATAGCACATCAGGAGTGAAAGGATCTGTAAACTTTTTCACAAACTATCAAGTTCAACGTCTTTCCGAGAGCAATCCAAGCTGTCAGTGGCAAGGTAAACAACATATAACTTAGAAAATGCCCACTTATGTCAGTCATAACTTAAAATTCTTGAAAACATTCACATACGTAAGAACTATCGCAAGTAAGAACAATCATATCTTAGAATCGTCGTAACTTCGAAAATTTTGACTTACAACCGTTGTTATATACAACGTCGTAACTCAGAACTATAATAACTTATGCCCGGTTGCACCATTAACAGCCCTAAACCCAGTTCATAAGATTCTGGTTCAAAGATGATCTTCAGTTTTATCCGAGTTTAATGTTCGAGTGTTACACTAACGCGAACGGCCGAGTTCTGATCGTAGATCACCTGATCTCGGTTCAAAGCTATAATTGAGGTGAAACACTGTTTGTGATTGGCTCTCATTTCGTGACATCATGATGCATCTGTTTATTTTGAGGTTCGGAGATAATTAATACGTTTTTGTGAACATTATTTCTTAACACTAGGATGTTTTATTATATAATTTATTTGAATGCACTGAAAAAACTCTGTTTCAGTTATTTTTTTAATTGGAAACAATTTGCACACATTTTTATCGTTATTTTAATACCAATATTATTGCAGAAGGTAGTGTACATATAACTTTATGGTGCGATGTTTTATTTGTTTTAAGTAAAATAATTGTTGTACGAACTTTACTGAATAATATTCAAGTGTTTATAATGTTGTTTTGAATTCCCCAAAAAAAAAAAAATATATATATACACTTAGTGCTACATGTTGGCGTATTTTCAAACTACATCTGTCTGCTACGGGTGCTCTTTCGTGAGCAATAAATTCGACGTGAGATTCAGCTCGTGTGCAAAATTAGGACATTTTCTGAGATTCTGAATGGATTTTCCAGTTTTCCGTTTTTTCTTATCGAAGGGAAAAGCAAGAAGTTCGTTTTCTCTTTACAAGACATTACTGCCATCTTTAATTCAATAAATGCAATGCATCTTAAGCCTTTGAAAAATTTCTCAATATACATTCTACAACAGTAAAAACCATGGAATCCATTTTTAAACGATTGAAATATTACCAAGTTTATACCTAGTAAATAAAAATATTTTACAGTGCTTTTATCTTCACATAAACAACGTTCAACACAAACATTTATTCTTCTCTATTCACTTTATAAATCCTTAATAAAGTGTATGTTTAAGAGCCTAACATATCTTAAATACGGAATATTTGAATGTTTATGTCATTTTAAAACAAAATTGCTTTCCAATATAACTTTGATATTTTAAAATAAAGCACTCTTATTTACTTGATCCGAGATCATTCTTCTGAACCGTCAAATGGCACATTTCAAGGCGAGGTTGAAATTAATTTTAGTTCGGTGCACAGATCGCAATGGTGCAACAGCCAAATGCGCTGAACCAAGATCAACCCGGTATTGGAACCTTGATCATTGCTGAACCTCAATGGTGCAACAGGGCATTGGAAACACACAACTCAGAACAGTTGTACAGTATAAAATCACTGCTTATAAACACAATGCAGAAACACAACTTAGAAGCATTGTATAAAGTCATAACTCATAACGACCATAGCTTAGAAACACAAAAATTAGAAACTCTTCATGTAGCAAGCCACAGTCGGCTGACAGTGGTTTTACTGCTGGCACTGAATACTTATGGGTTTACACAAATGACCCTGTTATGGCTAACTGCTGGCAACATGACACTTGACATGCAATCAATTGCACGTTAATGGAATGTCGCTGGAAATGAAACTGAAACTGGTGACTGAGAGTAGGTGACTTACTAATGGCCTATAAATGGATTACGAACTGTATTCCAGTAATGACCGCAAATAACCTATACTTATTGCTGGTAAATGTATGGGTAGCCATCTATAGGCCATTTGATGGTTGTGAAGCGGTACATCGATGGACCATTGCCGGTACAATTTTTTTGTTAAAGGGAATTTTTATGGCTCCGACTCTTCGCATATAGCTTCTTCAAATCACACACGCGTATATGCATATATGCGTGTCTGATATAATTATATTTCATAAGATACAATGAGTAGATTATTTGTAAATATATAGTGTTGGAAATATATATGGTAAAATGCTGTAAATACAGTATTAGGCTTGACTTCGTGACTGCTATTGAATAATTTGATATATTTTATGATTTACATGTATGACTGCATATAATTAAAATGAGAAGTTAAAAAATATATTTAACCACATTTAGAAAATTAAAATGGAAGGGCTCTTGTAATTCAAATCACTAAAATATTCATATCTGGCGACTGCATTTCATTTCAAAACATATGGATAGTATCCAGTTGACATACATGCTGTGAAAGATTACATTAAAGACGAGTTTTTGGTATAGTATCGCGATTCATGTAGGAAGATTTCTCTCAACGACGGTATTTTTTTTATTTTTAAGTGCACCTTTTTAAAAACTGATTTTTTTCGCATGGTAAATTTCAAGGCTATTGAATAACTGGTGTAATTTATATTATATGAGTGTTTGTTAATCATCAAGTCGAAATGTATTCTAAAATAGTTAATCTAAATATAAGAATACACAGTGGAGTAATGGTTAGCATGCTGGGCCGTCAATGCAAAGGACGTACGTTCGCGCCACCTCTCCTCCTGTGGTAAGAATAAGATTTCCATGTCGGGCAATATGGTAAATAGTGAAGTAAGTGAAATTTAAAAACAAAAGGTCATATTGATGGTAAAAATAATTATTTTTAAGAGATAGTGTTACACATAAGGTGAAAGCATAACTACCCATTAGTAGGCCATCTGATGGCTGTTAAATGGTACATCGATGGTCCATTGCTGCTGTAAGCATATGCGCCATACTTGGGCTATTTGTGTTCATCCTCCTGGTCCAGATATGGGCAGAGTATGGCTGGTTAGTGGTGTTACTTCAGGACCAGCAATGGTGCCGGGTGCATGCTAGCTGTTGGCCAACTGTTTGCCAGCTTGGCATCCGACTGTAAACCATCAGTGGACCAAATGTGGTTTTTGCTCATGGGCCACAACACAGAACGACATCACTTAGAAATGTCATAGCTTAGAAAATTTTAACTCATAATGATCATAACTTTGAAGCTCGCAACTTACAACTGTCGTAATTTAGGAAAACATAACGAATAAATACATAACACAGAACCAAGTAACGTAGAATGTAGGAACTAGAGCTAAATGTATTTCAAAATGGCTGTAGCGAGATTTTTTTTACTGCAATACCTTCACATTCACATCGAAACTCTAGCGAGAAAATTTTTTTCTTTTACAATTAATAAATTTTGTTTTGTATAAATGGCGTTGTAAGCATGCATGGAACAGAAAAAAATTAGCGAATTGTTGTGGTTGAATTGGTAACAAGCTATTCATTTGAATTTACAATGAAAATTTGCATTCACAAGCTAGTGCGAATGAACGTTACTAAATAAAGACTACCGGCATCGGGCGGCAACTTCGTATCTGTGTAATTTATGTACTTTGTCATAAACAAGAAAGGAATGCACTAACATAATGAACTATTTGTATACAGAGATTATTATTTCTCAGTATGTCGATGCCGTGATACATGCCGTATGGAAATATTCATTTCCGTCCTCAGTTACACGAGTCATTAAACGAAATAAATTAAATTAATCTGCCCAAACAAAAGCATTCAACTGTACAAAAATAAAGATTAGCAGAGCAATAAATAAAAATAATTACCGGTTGCTAAACCATGTTACATTTCTCCTTTCTACGGCGGCTAAAAGTGACAAACTCTGGCAAACTGTTTACAGAAAATTTGCAAACAGCGGAATATTCACGAACGCCAAACAGAATTTTGCTACCAACAACAGCGAAAATTCGCGTAATAATGTGTGAACACTTTGATGGTATCTTTTATGTCATCAGAATTTCTGATTTGATATGGTAATTTAATTTTTGCTGGAAATGTTTTGCAAACTACCGTAAATTTGACGCCATGTCCTTGTAAAGGCCATGAGTCTGATTAACAAGTTTTGATCATGGATGGTGGCGGGTATTTGCACTAGTTGTTTTGTGGACACAAGTTTCCTGTTTTGCTTGCTAGAGGTAATTTGAGAGTACCACATATAGAGTTACATTTTTACAAAACCTGGTCTGCTTGCTATCCTCGTGGGAGAGACTACTGAAACTTGATTTGCAAGCTTTTCCCAAATGGACAACTGAGGTATCTGTGGCTTTCTGCTTGCAATAATTACGAAGAAAATATTAAAATATTCTCCGTTTTGGCCCTCGGTCTGAGTTTCGAATAGTTGTTTATAAATCTAAATATGCGAGCTTAGAAATTCACTGAAATGCTCATTTTATTTATTTTATTATTTTTTTTGTCTTGTATTTAATGTATCACATATGCAGATCTGGTTTTTGGAAGACAAAAGTTTTTTTTTTTTTTTTTTTTTTACGAAAGGTCGATGAATGATCAACCTGCTGCACGCATACAAATGATTGAGTTAAATATATAACTTAAACTTGATCAACTTTAAAGGAAATATTTTAAGAGATGCGACAACGGTTTATCATCCTAAAGCAAGTTGAGAGTTATAAGCTAATTAATAAAACTGTGGCGTATCAAAAATAGCGGTCGTATGAACAAATAAATGTAATATAATGTACTACAAAATCAGGCTAAAAAATTCCAATTTATGTAAGTCTATTTTATTATCAGCATATAATGAACCAAATATAATCTAATTTTAAAACAATTTCAATTAAGAATATATATTATAATAATTTTCACTGAGAATTATTAAATGAGAGTATCAACGTCCACCATTATCCGATTGGCGCACAATATTTTCCTCTACAACTTCAGTTTGTTACAATGAGAGTGCAAACAGGTGTTTTGCGAGGTCGTATAAGTTAACTGTTTACCGACCAGTCAGCTTCCTTCATGTTTATATAGAAAGAAAACAACGAACACAGATACTTAATTAATATTTCAGAGTAAAATAATTCTCTCAAATAAAACGTTCGGTTGCAAACTGACTAAAATGTCCCAAAATTAGGCGACAAATGGCGCATATAATTTCTTGTGTTTATATCACGCAACAGTTGACTGTTGAATTTTGGCGGCAATTTCACTTTATTGTAAAACTACTTTCGGGCAGGAAATGCATGGTGCTCAACTGTATTTCGGAAAATGTGCAAACGTTGCAAATGGATGTATAATAATGTGAGGTTCACTTACCGTTACGTCACTGGGCTCTAGATTTTAGTGAGACAAGCACATATACACTGCCACATTGACTGATTAAATGAAAATGTCACTGTTCAGTTGTCAAGTGAAGTTAGGAATGAAACACACAAATTTGTCGTTATGGTTGTCAAAAGCCGAAAGTCGGTTCGCTCTTGTTTGTCATCTTTATCTGTGTCCTAGCGACGCGTGACCTAGTCCGCTTCTTTGCGGGAAAACCCGACCTCTATGGCAAACATCTCAGTCGGGAGATTATAGCTAATATCAAAAAGAGCCGCGGGCCCGTTTCTCTCGTTAGCAGCCCCCGAGCTCTCAGATCACTTATCACCCAGACAGTAACCATATTAAAAACACTTCGCTGGTGTCGTGCCCTCGTCAGACCCACCGACCACAAAAAATGAGCGGTTTCACACCAAGGAGGTTCTATAATCCGTTGTTCACACACGTAGCGCCATTAATTACGACCCTTTCCTTCTTTCATCTATCCCTATAATAAAGTTTAATAAAATAAAAACTAAACGCTTAAAATTATCCCCAATATATTAGTAATTTTTTTAAAATTTAATACGGATAAGTGGAAATTTGACCCAAATTTATATGGCAATCCTAACTAAAGTTATATTTAATTTCAATATTACCTTTACTACAATACAACTGTAATTCAAAAAAATTTATGTTTTTCTCATTACACAAAGACTTGTAAGATGTGTTAAGATAAGGAAAATGTAGACTGTAATATAGATCCATCTGTCAAATGTCAATCTTTAATAATAATTGTATAATTTATATTTTGATTTGGTTAATAACTAGGCCTACGCAGTAGTTACATTTAGTCAATTAATGTTAATATTTTATTCATAATTTATTATTCTACTATGTACGGTAGGTTACATATGCGTGTATAAATTTCACCGCACAATTACTTTACTTTGTGCTTTTGAAAATGTTCGTTGTAATCTGGTTCCACCTGTCCAAAAATGGGTGTTTCAACTTTTCTCGTAGTATGATGGAATTTAAAGCATAAGAAAATGTTACAATAATAAGTTATCTCTTAATAACGCTTGTCTTTCATCAAGATGACTTCCATTCCAAACCAAACTTATTTTGAATGTATAAACTTTCACATATATATTTATTTTTGGAGGGGGAGCTGAAAAAACGTTAGGGCATATAAAACTGCAAAGCTTTGCTGTATACTTAATTAAATAATTAATTCAGTTCTTGCTATCGTCGCAAGAAAAATAATTGTAGTCGAAAATGTACAGTTAGGCTTTGGAGTACAATCGTGACATAGATAAGCCTACACTTTTAACACCAATGTTAGGAATTTAGGTAAACCTTCTACGATATAGTATCAACTTGGAAAACCTGTAGGGTCAGAACGATTTTTTGATAGGCAGCAGTGTGTACAGCAGAACAAACCATTAAACAAATAACACATGAATACCATCCAGTGACACATCAAACAATAAACCCATAACAAACCTGACGATAAAAGTATTAAAAAATTAAATTGATGTTCTGGCTGTACCAAATCTATTTATATATATATATATATATATCTTAATTTCTCTCCGCGGCTTCACGCACATGTACTACACCAAGCAGCTACTAATGTCCTTTCCTGAAAGACCTCATTGTAGACGACATTAGTGGTTTGGCCCTCCAGTCATAGTATTACAATTTGTTAGGTGAGCTTACTCTGAAGCAGGCCACGTACCCCAGCAGCAACATACGTTGGGCCAACGGATGGACTTTTGTTGACAAGGTTGACTGAACGTTGGGTTTGAACACGAATATTAAAACACCGTTGGCCGAACGTAATATTCCAACCAAAAATTTCTACCGTGGATATTTTGTGAGATTAATTAGCACTCTCAATTTAAAAATGCCATTAAATCTAGAAAAGGCAGAACATACAGCAAATGCATTACATTTATAACTTGAAAATGGCTGGTTACAACAAGTTGGGACACACACAGTTGGTCATTAATATGTTTTCTTATGTTGGGCAAGTATTATTCAACGAACACATAATGTAAATTTATGAAAAAATATTTGTTAATGCAAACAGTGCTATACGTTTACTATACGTACTATACGTTTAATAATATAAAGGGTTTTTCAGGGTTTGAGGTAGTATTTTCTATAATATATGTTCAGTTGGCTATATGTTTTCCCAGTGCTGGAAACTCAACGGTCGGGGTTTGGTATGGTATTTTATGTTGGGCCTACATACTTTAATGAACATTACGCCAACAAGATACTACATGGCATATTTTGTGAGGTAACGTAGCACTCTCATGAAAATGATGTCACAAAATCAGAAAAAGCAAGAACATACTGCAAGTACCCAGTACCAACACATGTAGGGCCAAATTTTGAAATTGGTAAGGAAATGTTGTGTAGGAATCCTACATAAATTTTACTTTCTGCCAACGTTTTTTGATAACCAATACCAACCAAATATGTTTAATGGAAATTATGTTAAAACATACAATAAAATACGTATATAAGAAATAATTGAGAAAAACTTTTAAAATAGAAAATGTGGTATTTTTTAATGCGTCGGTGAAACATTGGATAAATGTGTGAAGAACAACGGTTGTTGTTTTGTAAATGTGTGTGCTTTAGGCCAACATTGTTATCAAAACATAACACAACCTAATTTTCCCAGTACCAACCTACGTTTGCACTTCGTTGGAAAGGTTGTATGTATGTCCGATTGGAGCACACACAACAATACAACGTTGGCTCAACGGAAAATGCCAACAAATGTTTCCTTCCCCAAAATGTTACGAGATTACTTAGCACACTCTAGACAATGATATAACTAAATCAGAAAACGTCACTACCTATTTCAATTGTAATTTTCAATGGTTGATTTTTCGTTGGTAACAAGTAGGTAAACACACTGTTGGTAATATATGTGTAACATTCTGTTATCCAGTGTCCAGTGTGTTGCGTATTTCTTCCGCCCTATACTCATTTATTGTGTATACATAGTGCCTGACATTTATATTCTTGTGCTGGGAAAAGGCCATATTGTGGCACAAGCACGCCTCGTCCAGCTCATTGATGCCTGTCTCGCCATGTGCCAGCATTTTACCTAGCTTGGTTCCTTGCCCGCCGAACCTGTACCCAGGAATATGAAGCTTGAAAGGTGGGTTGTTGATTAGTGTAATAATTATCCCTTATCCAGATTTGACCTTTCTTTAACGAGTAACCACATTCTACTGGATTACAAACCGATATATACTAACACTTTGTACAGACTGCGAAATAGTAAACATCTAATTCTCCTGAGACGAGTCCCTCGATGACTGATCTTCCTTCTATAGAAGAATATTCTTACATACATTTTCAGTGGGTTTCAGAATAATAGTACTACATGATATTATGCAGTGCAAGTGACACAACATTAAAACACTACATTCCATTAAAAATGGAATGGACAATCATTGCGAAGCAATTTTATGAGAAGATGAGGGCTGTGTGTTCAGAGACCTAGAAAAGATTTACAATACACCATTTGAATGCTTTCTTATAAGAACTAAGCCATTTTCTTATATTTTATTTTTCTCCCTTCAGTCTTCAGTCATTTAGTACGAGCGAACACAAACAAAGGAATAATTCACCGTCTCTTTTACTCGATTTCCTACCCGAAAGTAGTTTTACAATTAGGTGAAATTGCCGCCAAAATTCAACAGCCAACTGTTGTATGAAATAAACACAAGAAATTATATGCGTCATTTCCCTCCTGATTTTGGTCTATTATAGTCAGTTTACAAACGAATGTTTTATTTGAGAGAATTATTTTACTCTGAAATATTAATTAAATATATGTGTCCGTCGTTTCCTTTCTATATAAACAACTAAATTTATAAAACTTTTATAATCGTAAAACTATCCACGTAAGCTATGACTTCTGCAAAACCATTATTATTTTTCACATAGCTGTAATTTTAGTGAAGTCAAATGTGTTTTTGGTGAAGTGGCAACACTAGTTAGCTACCATTGTAAGAATGTCACTTCAGTGGGACATTTACTTTGTCCTTATCATGAAATTCTTAGTGATATGTAGAGTATGCCCAAAAAATCTAAAATTGAATTTAAGCAATTTTTAAACAAATACTAAGGTAGGTCATGTGCTACTCTATAATTTCCTTCACCATAGACATTTACATTAAACGATGTTTTAAAACAATTACGTCATGCATGTAGAGTGTGAGAGTTTGTACCTGTAGTGCCACAAGCAGAATGTCAGTATATATATATATATATATATATATATATATATATATATATATATATATATATATATATATATATATATATATAAGTATATATATATATATACTTATATATATATATAAACTTTGGTACATTATTTATTTTAAATTTCATTATTGTTTTAGTTACAGTAGAATAAAAGAGTTCGTTTGGGCACAAGTGAAGAGGCGACAGAAACCAGGCACTGGCCGGCCATCAAGATATGACATCACCCGGCCACCATATTGTATCTGAGTGACCTTGACCTCACATCCGTGACCATGGCCTCGTACCATAACCTTGGATGGCCTTGAACCTAAAAAATCACACAAAACGCACAAAATTCTACTAAATATTAAATATCTTCCAACAATTTTTAAAAAATAATTTTTCGGAAAATTAAAAAAAAGAGGTCTACACAAGATGTCCGGGTTTAGATGATGTGTAGAGCGATCAACGGCAAAGCTCCGGGCACGATGATCAGCACACGACTGATGCTCCCCAAAATTTACTGGCTGTGTATTCGGCAAGTGTCCACCCCACCCCTATTCTTAATTTGTTATTTAGTCAGCTGTCCTTCAGCCCCTCCTTCTCATTCCACATCCACCATTTATTAGTTTTTTTTTACATTTGCCCACTAAAGTGTTCTGATAACTCATGTTTTCAGTATTGTTCACTACATATTTTTCTTTAAATTAGTTTTATTCAATGCCCTGTAGTAGGCCATAGTCTGTTCATGCGCAGGAGCCCAGGAGATGGCTCGGTGGCTCTGGCGGCCATCTCGTCTTCTGCCATTTTAGAATTTTCTCTTAAAATCGCTTGTTTTAACTAAAATAACTTCAGTAATCATATATTTTACACGAAAATCGATCATTTTCCCTAACGTTTATATTATACCCCTAAAAAATCTTCCAAAAATATATAACAATTATTGAAAAATTATTGAAACATTACATTCTCCTGATGGCCATCTTGGTAACCAGTACATCATTTTGAGCTTCATGGTCTATAATTCGATGTTTTTTTCATGCTCTATCATCCCATGTGTGGTGGTTTTCTCCGAGTACTCCCGAAACCTTTTCGCTCTTGTCTCTCCCTTATTCCATCTTTCTCTTTTTCCATTCTCTCTTTTGTTGTCTTCTTGGTAGGTGTCACAGCCACCATATTACTCTATCGATTTGGCATGACCTATACCTGTAAAACCAATATGGCCACCTCAGATCTGCCCTCAAGTAGTGAGCCCCTCAAATTGGCTGAAATTGGATTTTGGGGCTCGTTTTTGAACATGAGGGGCTTCTACCATTTTAAGGGACAAACAGGAAATTTTCCTGAAAAAAAAGGAAATTTTACGGAAAAAAAGGAAATATTTAAGTCAAAAATGGGAAATGTCTGAGGGAGTCCTTTTTTGCAGCTGGCCAAAACTTGAACTTTTTTTAGGGAAAATACTTATTTTTGGGTAAAATAATCGATTTCTAAAGTGATTTTTGTGTAAAAATAAGTGGTTTTGAGAAAAAAAATGAGCCTATCAAAATAGCGGAATCCGATATGGTGGCCTGTGTCTCCGCGCCGTCGTCTCCTGGGCTCCTGTGCATGAAACGACTATGGCCTTCTACTTCTATATCGCAATTCATGACATTTAAAAGGCCGTTCATAACATCTTTTCATCACCTTCTTGACCAAATACACACCGGGAAACATAATATAGCAAACTATCTTAATATTCACACTCCATCTTTTCACTGAGCTTGGGCAGGTAGTTCCGAAAGAACGCGTTTTGTTAGAACAACATAATACGCAATCTCTAGATGATGCAATTACTAGTTTCGAGGTCGAAATATTTAGTAGCAGCATATTTGTATCTTTCGGGTTAGGCAATGTTTTGAATTATTCTTCTACTTACATCGCAGGTGCCATCATTTAGTGGTACGAGACCACCTCCATCTTCGTCTTTCTTAAGATGCAGCTTGAGTCTACTTCGGCCAAATTTCGGTATGCTGTAACTAATTTTCGACAGTCGACGATGAACTGATCGGGCTCCCTTTGGTACCTTCTATCATAAAGAGGCCACACTTTTATGATCATCAAAATTCCGTACTTATATTTACAGCACAAGGAACGCATAAACATGAAATCCAATAATTCCATATCCGTACAGATGGTGTCATTATAAATATGCCGCAAATTCATATCGTCCATTCAAAGCAACACTAACACATTTGCATTGTCGCGAAGCAGCTTTTTGGGTATGCGTGAATAAGTCTGGCCAAAATACTCACAATCCACATTCACATCTCATTGCATTATTATTTATTACTTTTTACATTTTTGACTATCGCAAACAATGTCGTCGATTACAATCACGAAATTCGTCAGTGCTTCGTTTGGTGGCACCACATTCGTTTACGCTATATGGTAATTAACCCACAAGATCCACAGCCTGTAGTATACAGGCAGTCACTGGTATTTCGGTTGTTGGTGCGATCTGGAATAAATGTACATGTTCTCAAACCGAATACCATTCGCTTCTTCCAGAAAGCTCAACAGAACAACTTATTGCCGCAATTGGATGGCACCACAATTATGCACCTCACAGTACTAGGAAACAAGTCGTGGTGATGAAAGTCGCAAGAGGTTCTGGCATCTACCATGCTTATTTGTATGAGAAGACAATCACCCTGCTTGACTATCTCTTTGTTATTGAAACATACCAGTATAATTGATTATACAATTATAATTTAGTACACCACAATGCCACAAAGAGAAAACATTAATTTGGAAAATATATCTTGATAAGCTGATCAACAATCTGCCATTCGATTTATACATTCCCAGATACAGGTTTTGCGGGCAAGACATGAATATTGGAAAATATCTAGCACATGGAGACACTGCTATAAATGTCCTGTGCAAAGCTTACAAGTAGAACGACATCGCCTATTACCAGCACAAGGATCTCGAAACCAGGCATTTGGCAGACGAGACTCTTGCACAGAAGGTCGACAAGATAAAAAAATTGTCAGATGCTGGACTATGAAAGAAAATTGCGGCCTAGGGTGTTTCGAACATTATGAAACAATGGCAAGTTAAAGGCACAAGTTAAAATGGGAAGGCACAAGTGAAAATATAAATTGGTGCAATGATCGCAGTTATCCATGATGATGATGGAAAGTTGAGAACCCACAACTTCTGACTTCCAAAGAATGGTTTAATAGATACTAATACTACCATGGACTAGAATGGTACGAAGGCAAGATACCTTACTAGCAGTTTGGAAATGTGCTCCGCGATCTGTTATGGCAATACCCGAATGCCAATATTTACATGGCAGAATTTGAGGGGAAAAATTATTGAGTGATATATGTAAATTTGGAGTGGAATTTACTGATTTGCAGGCCGAGGACAAATTTCTTTCACTTCGCGAACTTGATCAAAGGTACGGCGAGCTGCATCATCATGTCTGCGACAGGTCAGAACCTGATTGGGCCTGTGCATTGAATGTGCAGCTGCTGCACAAATGGCGCACCTCATTCATGGACCAGAATTAAATGATTTACGACTAGACACGACATCACTTCAATCAACCCAAAGTTTTCGGCCATTACTCATTTATGTATAAACGCAGTGTCATATCCTCACCTTCAGTTGGCTTCTAGACACCAGATGAAAATACATGCATTTCACAGATGAAAATACATGAATTTCACCAATGAAAATACATGCATTTCATCTTGCAGAATTTTATGCAATTGTCACTTGTGGTCACTCTACCATCGAATACAGCTATCGGGACACAGGCTACCTATGCATGTACACAGAGAGTTGTGATGCTAGCTGCATGCAGTAATGGAGCTTTACGCATTTTTTCCGGTTGTACGTACCACGCCATTAGCTTTTAGCCTGTTGCGAACCGGAAAAATGTTCTGTCGTTCGCTTCAATCCAGCAAAATATCTTCTTGACAGCATCATGCAAGAATGCTCTCGCCAAAGACTACGTGGAGGAGAACTTGCAGCCACCATTCAAGACTGTTGAAGCCTCGAGCCAGATGACCATGTGCCGGAGAATGCCTCGTAGGCACCATGTGGGCATTAGCAATTCCACGAAAGATGTTACTGTGCATTCCGATGGATGTGGCTACAGTTCTGGAAACGAGCCAGCATCCACTCGCCAATGAAAATGCAGTGAATGGCGAATTGAAAACAAGTATTACTGCTGCTTGTGTCGTAGGTATTTGTAACGACCCTGCGATTTGTGTTGGCCTTCATAGGGCACTGCTGCTTACCGCCGTACGTGAATCGCTCTACCTTTTACCCGCTACCCTAAAATCATAACAGAATATTGGCAGATAAAGAAAAAATATTTGAACTCTATTTTCGAAGGAAATAAAAAAAAATGTTAACGATTTTGTGTATATTTTGCATATTGTATTACCTGCATGATACATTTTGTGTAAAGAGGATTGTATTGATTATCATTTTATCAATTCTGGATAATCATTACACTGATATTAAAAATAATATACCAAACATTGTTTTTTTGTGTGAAGAATTAGTCACTTGAATGGAAATGTAAACACTATATATCCCAAACATGCATGGGTGCAACACTGATTCAGGTTTTAATATGCTGGGTTTCACATAAGTGATCTTGGAAATGTACATAGACGAGGTAGAATCATGCAGTGGCTAGACAGGATAGCAGGGAAGGGGCGGTTATGAAGGGGAAAGAGAAGTGGGGGGATGCAATTGGTATAAATAATGTCACCTTGTGGGAGATCGCCAGTTTCCCCACTTCTTGGCCCATACCACCGACTTATTGGGTCTTATCTTCTTCCTCTTCAGTCATATCATCTGCCTCTTCGGCCAAAGCACTATGTGTATACCGAAATTCCCGGGGTCTTCGGGAATGTTTGGCATGAGGTCTGTAGAAATGTAATGCAGTTTTTTTCGGCTATGGCAATTTCATCGCCAACTGGACTCTCGACCTTTTTTCCATTCAACAACTGTATGGCAAACCACTTCTACTGAACCATTCCAAAAATATAAGTGTTTCTATTGTGAAAAGACTTCGGCTTACAGCAGCGGTGTCTGACATGAGAAGCATAGCTGTATGAAGAGCTCCAACCAATTAAATAACATGCATTCTAAGCGTGGCATGTCAATTTCATATTTGGATGACCTAAGACTGCATATGAACCAATGCAAATGTAATATTGAGGTTAGACCATCAGCGTTATCGACATATGTTGGCATTCCCAACTTTACCAAACATAAACATGCCGTAATCAACACCTACAATATGACAACACATGTTTCATGTGCGCAGTATTGGCCGGATTTGTTTAGTCAACATATCCGTAGAATGTGGGCGAAAAGTATGCTGAGGTGGAACAAGTGTTAAGTTTAAACACACGGGAGATTCCGGCTCCTCTACAAAAAATTATGGTCTTTGAAAACAACAAATCTAGTGTATCGGTAATGTGTACTCAATGAATACTAGGGAAAATTTACTCAATGAATACTAGGGAAAATTTGGTGTCAACACATGCGGCTAAAAATGAGAAACCTGTAAATGCCAACCTTCTGACGGTAAAGGACGAAACTACAAATATTTCGCTTTATTTTTGTATAAAACATTTCACAACTGGTTAATTCGAAAATTACTTCATGACTGCAAACAATGTTTAAAGCATTTTGCCGATTACCCACGGAAACCAGGACTCACTGGGAAACAGTTCATCGCAATGCACAAAGCAAAGTGTAAAAGATAAATTTTCAATGTGTATTAGCATTTTCTCATTTTATAATCTACATATTAAAATTATTTGAAAAAAAAAATGTATTTAATTTATTTTTACAGCATTGAAGAAAAAATTACAGGCTTTATTTAAAATGTATCACTTAAAAAATTTTATCGTGTTTAAAATAAGAAATTAAATATTTCTGCTAGAATAGTTTGTGGGTTCGGACATCGTCGCAATTCGGTAGGCCTACAGGTCAATATCACAGTACTGTTAGCCAACAGGTTTAGCAATGTGCATGTGCTCTAGTGGAAAATACTGAGCACATGAGTTATCAGGACTCTCTAGTTGTCAAATGTGGAAAAACAACGGCAAGTAGATGTGGAACAGTTAGGAGGGACTGCAGAAGAGCTGCCTAACTAACAAATCAATACATAGTGGTCGGGTGGATGCTAGCCGATTAATCAGCCAATTAAAATAGCGAGGAACAGTCAGTGTTGATCATCTTGCCTGGAGCTTAGTCGCTGATCGCTCCACCCACCATCGAACCTCGAACCTCCTTTGTGTACGTATTTAAATGTTTATTTTTTTAATTTATTAAAAAAAGGGGAAATTGAAAAAAAATCTGTAAATAAAAAAAATGGAAATCATTTAGACCTCATTTTATTGACTATAGGGTGATATTTAGACATTCGCCATTGCGATGCAGATGTCTGTCATGGAAAACAGGACTAAACACGAAAAAAATACTTAAATAAGTCAAGTAACCAGATGGACGAGAGAATAAATATATGAATACAACATTGGAAAATTCCAAGGGCGAATAGAGTCAAAAACAGGACAGGAACTAGTTCTATTATTTATCGTTTTCTTCGCGATCTTTGAGTTCAAGGTCGCCCAAGATAGCGGGCACGAGGTACAGGTCAAAGTCAAGATCACACGTATCCAAGATGGCGGCCGGGAGATGTCACAACATGACTGGCTACTGTCCCCGGTCGCCTTGTGCCCGAACGAACATTTGTATTGTACTAGATACATCATTTATATAAAAAATTGAAAATCATTTTTAAGTACGCCAATGTTTAATTTTAAACGAGTAAAAAAACTGGACAGAAAATCTTTCAAACAGAAACGAAATGATATCAAGTGTCTGCTGGAAATTATTCATTTACTCACTATCAGCGTAATGTAATATTTTTGGTTTTCATTGTCATAGTCATTCTAAATTAAATATGATTGAGTGAAGAAATTTGGGCGGCTCTTAACAGCGAGGTCTTGAGAACCGATAAGGGTGATTAAGGTGAATACAAAGAAGCGCCGAAATGAAGGGACGGGAGAAACTGTAGATCCCAGAGAAATCCCGCCGACTAGCGGCGGGATCTGGGAGCTACCCGGCCGGGGATTGAACCAGGTTCTCCTTGGTGGAAGGCGAGCAGGCTAACCACTTAGCCTTTGCGGCCCCTCTAAGCTGAATGTAATAGCTTAAATGAGAAACTGCCAATTTGTACAATCTCCTGGGGCTTGAAAATTCATTTTTGTCAATGGCAAGTGCTAGCAGACAGGGAATAAAGTGAAGTAGTCTGGTTTGTGCAAAAAAATTGTTCGCTCGAAAGATATTTCTATTTCTGTGCTTAATTCTGTAACACGACGAATATATCCACGCTCATTTTGTGTTTCTAGCATAAAGGTTAATATGTATTTTACACTTACTACGGAAAAAGGAAGATGTTCTATGAGAAATAAAAAAGTACCAAACGTGATTCAATTAAGCACATATTTAAATTATTTTCTGATAATAGAACATTTTTATAACAAGCTAGGCTAATTTAAAATATAGCTATATTTTATTTCAGTAATAAACAATAAATATACGTATTAAGCAATAATAAGTAAAATTTATTAAAGACTTTAAAATGCGATGATATCACTTTCTTATTTGTAAATAGTACGGCGAATTCATCGTGCCACGTGATGACTGATCAGAATAGTAAGTGATATTCACAGGCATTGTTAAACTTCATATACCTTTGATCTTATCGACATGTGGAAATACTTCTGCAAAGTCTGTATAAAATTTTAACATTAATTAGTTTAATTGTGCTAAAATTTGGAATGTTATGCTGATAACAAATATCGTGTAATAAAGTAAGTGACGTTTGATGACGTAATAGTAATACAATTGTATATAAAATGGTAACCCAATTGTAATATTGATTATTTTTCCATATAATGCAAAATTAAAGCTAACATGCTTTCCCTTACACTACATCGAACTGAAAATATCAATACAAAGGAATAAGCAAGAATCATAGCAATCCATGTAAATAATGAAACACCAAATGAATATGGGCAACCAGACACATTTATTGACTAATATAAATTATATATGCCTAGTTAAGTTATGACGAGACATCTTGAGACCATTTTATATCAAGAACAATAATAAATAAATAGAAGGATAGCATACCTTAAGATTTACATAAACAAAAATGAATATTTGTGCACGAAAAACCCACCAAGAACTCAAGGAAAAGTGGAAAGAAACGTACATTTGCACTGAAAATTCACGTAAATCATGCAAAAAAATATTGATTTACTCCGAACAAAATAAAGTACAGCATAATCTGAGTAACAAAAATTACGTATGAGCTACTAATATTATTTACTTGACATAATGATGATGCAGAGAGAATAATATCAACATTTAAATACTGCCAATTAAATATTGGTACATGTTTGTTACTGGGTTTGTAATAAAAATATATAATGTATCTATAAATTTGTAAAATACTGTAACTGCACTACATATATTTTACAATTTATAAATGTACTTTGATGAACCACAAAGAAATTTACAGCATGCTTGATAAATAAATTGTTCTCACGACAGTAAAAAGTCGATAATGAATTTTCGTCGTATTCTGACAGATTGTATTATTATCTGAAGCTGTGCGAGCTGCAGAGCAGCATTGTAGTTTAATTTCCTAGGCGCAATCGCATGGAATACAGCCAAGCCACATTGTTCCAACAACTTGGCTTCCGTTTCTAGCTCTCAAGTCGTACGGGAGCAGGCCCGATTTCTTCCAACATACCAAAAAAGTTACCTGTTACGCAAAACACTATTCGACTAGCTACTTGCATACGACTGAAAACGCCAATATAATATCTCTGGCCAATCATATTGTTTTACTTAAATGAAACTTAGACTGTTGCTGGCGAAACTTGTAGATGCCCTCTCTGAAGGCATGCGATCAACACACCTACTGAAATTTTTATAACTGCTGAACATTTCCGAGTCATCCGAAGTCTAAATGTTACAAAAGCCACAGTGTCTCTGTTTAGCTACGAAATGACAGAATAATATATTGCACATATTAATATGTTATTTTTAAAACCATTTATAAAAATATTTTATTTGCTTGAACACTTATTACATACAAATAGTGAAAACTATTAAATTGAAAATGAATTTTGCTAATATTAAGTTAGTTAAAATTAATACTTTACTGTGTCATAAACGTGGTACATAAACACAATAAATTTTTATATCTGCAAATTATACTTGCATTTTAATTGACCTCATCTATACATACGAACAAATTATTAAAAATTTTAATATAACTCATTTGCATTTAAAATTATTTAAAATCTTTGTAGAGGATTTAGTTATTGTTAACAAATGTTTTGTTTTACTTTTTGCTTGGCCATATTTAAGCTTCAAATGACACATTATTCGATAACTCTAAACATATTCCCCAGATATATGACTATATGTAGAGTAACATAGCTTGTTGTTAAAGTTCAACCAATAGATTTCTTGTGAAATGATAAGTGTTCCCCGCTAATGTAGTATTAAAGGTAAAAACTACACTACAAATCGAACGAGCATGAAACTAAGAAGGAATTTTCTAGAAAAATTATATTAAACCACTTGGGAAAAATAACGCACTTATTGTGTTGGCCGGGATCGAAGCTGCGAATTTCCAAGTGTAGGTGAGGTGTGCAACAGCAGCCCCAAATAGTGTAAGTTTTACTTCTGTAACTGATTCTTTCACAATATGAGCTTACCCAACCATGACAGCCAGACAGAGTGTCAAAGGAACTGTCACTGTCTGAGGATCATATTCTTGGTCATATCTTATGCTTTCATTGCTGTCGCTTTCCTCGTCAATATCTGCGTCATCATCTGCACTGAAACCATCCGATGCAATTCTTTCAAGACGAATGGAATTTTGGTCTTCGTTGTCATCACCAGGCATATAGTGAACCTAGAAACATATGGATCAATATATAATGAGTACATATTTTAATGAAAGGTAATTTTTTTTTAGTGAAGTTAATATTCTTTCCATTTTAAGAATGTTTTGATTCTAAAGCTATCTATCAAATACTTACATAATATTTTGATATTTGGCACAATCAGAGAACGCAAACAACAGGCAAGTATTGCCATATTCCTCTTATTCAGAATGTCAACATTTATTAAATTTTTTTGTGAAATATTACATTTTAAATATACAAACTCTGAAATAAATGCATTCCACGACATAAAACACGCATAACTCGTAGAAATTCGAATTTTATTTAAACAAATTCAAGGGGACTGCGATAATGTAGTAGTCAGTAAACTTTCCTCCTATCACGGCGAAACGATTCGATTCCCGGCGGCGTCAAATGGTTTATCGCGTGTGGAAAACGTGGCAGAATTTGCCGTTAGCTGGCTGGTTTTCTCGGGAGTCTCCCGTTTCCTCACCCTTGCATTCCGCCGCCTCTCTCGTTTCATTTTATTTCATCATCACCGGCTCAAAATTCCTCGCCAGTAAGCTGCGACCAAAATTTCCTTACTCAATTTTTAACACACTCTGAAGTTAGCAGGCTGATTTCTTTATTGGGGCAAAAATGTTACTTTTTATATGGTATATAGCCCAAGACAATAAAAGTAATACAGAATATTTTTTTCTTAAAATTCTGTTAAAATTATACAAGATGTTTTAGGAGTGATGGTCAAAAAATGTAGCGATGAGACGTACAAATGAAGTGAAGCAAAAAAAGGTACAGTAAATGTGAGTCCGGAAATTAATCGTTTGCGAGATGTCAGTTTTGTGCTGGTTGGGGCCTGCTGAATACTAAGTACAAAAACAATGACACTGTGATTTAAAGTACCAATCACGAGACAATAGAAGTAATAATTGTGGCTTCAGCACCACCGAAATGTGATTGAACACCCACAAAACCAACAGTTTGGGTTGAACAACAGTGACGTCTGTGGATACACAAAGTACAGTACAGTATGAACATGCTAACTGAAGGCGATTACAGTAGGTGTTCAAAATGGTGATCATGCATTTGAATGCATTTGTCTAGTCGTTTCCGCAAAGATCCGTGAACTTTTCCTCGGGCAATCCGGGGTCATTCTTCATTGGCTTGAAAGCCTGTATAATCCGATGCTGCATCTCTTCAGGTGCGGCAATGTCTACTGTATTGTAAACTAGGCTTTTTGCATATGTCTAACCATACTCACAAAAATCCAACAGATTTTTAATCAGGTCATCTAGGACGCCACGGTACAGGCCCTCCTCTAGATATCACCTGGTCATCGTAGCGTATGTTTATATACTGTCTTACATGTAGAAGGAAATGTGCTGGTGCGCCATTGTGCATAAACCACATCCGCTGGCGATGCTGCAGTGGCACATCGTCGAGCAACTTTGGAAGATCGTTCCGCAGAAATGGCAAGTACCGTTCTCCGATTAGCCTCTGTGGTACTGTGGTAGGAAATGTGATCCAATTGGACAGTCGCCGAGTATTTCTATCGAGACATTGAACGAGAACATTTGTTAATGTCGTATTGTTTCAGTGTATTACATTCTAAATTCGAATCAGTGGAAAACCACTGATTCGCAATGAAATTCAACTGCTCGAATCAGGGAAAATGGTTCCACTTAGAATCAATGGAAAACCAATTGTTTCAGTGAAAAAATCTCACTGATTGAATTAGTGACGTTAAACAATTCCACTGGTTGAATATGTGACGGCCAACTGCAGTGGCGAATTAAATATTGTTTTTATTAAATTTAGCCCAGTTATTACGCGAAATAAACATATTTATGATAGTTTACCATTTATATTGCTCAATCTATCGTGATTTTAAAAAAATTAAGAGAAATTCCGGAGGTGGCCGGGATTGAACTATCAAACGCTCTCCACTTTACTTTTAGTTGGTAAACTTACAATTTTTTTTGTTAAGTGTCGTTTGTAATTGTGACGTTGATGAGCTCAAGTTAGACCGAATTGCTGATAAATTCCCAGTACACAGGCACGCGGTAGGCGAACTGAGAATCTGCCGTGGATGGACCTAGGCTCGAACCCACGATCCTTCAGCTACAAGTCGGCCACCTTACTTCTGAGCTATTGGCGCAGGGCACCATTTCAAATGCCAAGTCAAATTGAGAAAGAAGAGAAAAATATATATTTCATAGATTCTCGTCGAAAGTGCGTAGTTTTAAATTGTATGCCGTTACTTTCCTTTTTTTGATTTAATTGGTTCTGTAAGGATTGTTAAAACGAATAGTACATATGAGTAAACTATATTCGCCACATTGTATGCAGTTTAAAACTTTAAACAGAGGGCTGTGATGATTACTAGAAAACTAAATGAAAAACTTAAAAACGGAGTGAAAGGTTGAATGTTATAATTACCACGTAAAATGGTGTTTTGAAAGACGAAACACACTTTAGAAAAAAGTTTAATTGGTTTTATTAGTTGTTATTTCACTTGATACACGTTGTTTAGCAACAATTATTAAACTTTGTTTTACGGCCATTTTTACGCGCTGTTTAACAGCTCCATCAGTCGAAAAACCAACTGGAAAACAGTATTTAAAAAAAGACTGACGAATCAGTAGAAATTACCACTGAATCAATAAGTGAAGGAAATCTGGCATTTTTTCACCTATGTATCAGTTAAATTCATTGAAGTGACTGTTGAATCAGTCAGGCACTATTGACTGATTTAAACAGTGAAATTCTCACAGATTCAGATTTAGAGTGTAAGATTGACTGTGCCTCACATGTGACATTGTGGAAATGAAACATTCCGTCATGGGTAATCCCAGCTTCGTCTGTAAAATACACATTGTTTAAACACTGGGCGTCTAGAGCTCGCTGATGTTCTATCTGCTGGCAGAAATTGAATCTGGGAAGGAAGTATGTGTTCTCGAGACCTTACACACGTTGGATAAGGTATGGGTACAGTAAGAGGCGATGCAAGATTAGCCACACACTGCTTGCACTTAATCCCTTTAGCATAGCTACGCTCCTATTCAAAGCTCCTGCGTTTACATCTACATGTTCTAACACACACTCGTCTACATCAGGAGCTATGGAGCTCTGTCTACCTGGTCGTTGGTGTTTTGCGAAGGATCCTATATCTCTAAGGCGTTGATGGATCCTGATTAATATTCGCCTGTCAGGATACCTTCTATGAGGAAACGCTTCTGCATTCAGACGCGCAGCATCCAGTGCATTGCCTATGGCTTTGCCGTACATGACGTCAATATTTTGTTACTCTACGTTGTTGTAATCGTGGTCCACATTTACATAACCTTCGCACAAGTAATGCACGCTTCTGTACGTACTGTTGCGCGGACCTTCCATCATGAACAATGAGCGTAGCCACCTCGTTCACGACGCACTGCTTGTGTGTTGCTTAGTGCTAAGGCTCACACAATGCGAAAGAGGCTGGATAGCTGGTGGGGAAGAGGGTGGTTAAGTATGGGGCATGTACGTTGATGCTGTAAACAAAACATGTCCACATTACATTATGCAGGCGCGAGGAGTTCGCTGGCCGCCCATCCAGTACACAACCACCATTATCTTGTAAACGGTTAGCTTCCAGACCTATATTACTGGACTTTTTTTTTATTCTCTTCATTTGTACGTCTCATCCCTACGTATTTACCATGACTGCTGAAAAATACCGTATTTATTTATTAATACAGGATATCTTATGGATTTACTGACCTGTACAAATATATACAGGCAGTCTCAGAACGCGCGCGTAAGGACCACACTACATGAATCCTGAGCGAAATTGGAGACAAATTTGTTAGTGGCAAATTTCGTGCGATGTCTTTTTTGCGCACAATGTGGAAACAGCACGGAGTTAGTCCGCTCTCGCACTCGCACTCCATTGATAACGTACTACCACTGTTCTGGCCGTCATATTATGGGCATGGATACAAATTTCGGCAATTGCGAACATTGTAGGAACGTGTATATTACGTAATATACACAAGAATATACCAGGAAATAAAATAAACAAATACTTGAAGCCCATTTATCACGGTTAATGTCGTGCCAAGTATTGCGTTGCACCCTGATCGGCGGTTCAAGTTGAATGTCTGGAAACATCACATCGGAAGCGTGGCACACGTCGCAATAGGAGGACAGCAGTAGGCGTGCTGGTAAAATCAGCTAAAACAGTTGTTATATTGGTATCGTTTGACAGATTGGTTTCGTAATGTACCCTTGTCACCTTCCCTTTACAAATGTGGACGTGTGCACATTGGTGTCAACTAAAACAGATACCGTTACATTCAAACATTTAATATGCAGATATCAGTGGAGCGAACGAGGGGAATAACTCCGTGCTGTGTTGCCACATTGTGCACGAAACAAGTCATCATACGACATTTTGCAACTAACATTTTCGTATACATTTTCGCTCAGGATTAACGTGGTGCGGTTCTTATGCGCGCGTTATGGGACATCCTTTTTACATATGTATATAAATGTTTATATATTCCATTGTAATCATACTATTATAAATTACAAATAATCACCAAATTTAGACATTTTCTCATTTGTAATCATTTGTTGAACATCATATATACAAAGCTAATAGAAATAAATCATATCAATTATCATTCTAGTTTTAATCTCACAGTAAGACGAATATAACAACGAAGTAATTCAATGTCTTAGTACTATTTGGCACTAACATCTCGTGTAAGCACATATTCAAATTTTAAACGTTGTTTCTTCTACACCCCTTTGTGACTGTCGTCCGTAGAAATGATCTTATGATTCTTATCAAATAAATGTATGTTATTTGTAGTTTTATAGCCCAATTATTTAAATAATATTAAAATATATAAAATAAATACATTTCCTTTCGTTTTTAGAAAGAAATACGCATTCAGAGAAATTCGTCAAAATATTTGAGGGCAAAATTCACAATTCAAATATGTTCCATAACTTCACAAATACCACGTGTAACTTTGCTCAGTCCCTAAGGCATGTATCCATATCTTAAAACTCATGTTATAAATTGTACTTTTGCTAAATGATGGAAACTAGGTGAAAGTAAATACAATTGTCTTGATAATCTTTATGCTGTCAAGAACTTCAACACCTGTATAAAACCATTAATACCTGTCCCATTCAACGATGTGTTGTACCAACAATATAGAAAATATATCACTGCCACTGACGCAGAGAAGTATTCAAAAATTTCTTTATGCAGGGACGGGGGTAATAAATCTTTACCGGTAAAATATTTATTAGCGAGACAGTAAATATATTGTCATAATTTATAACTGTTATTTACACATTTAACTGTAACTCAGTTTTATAAACATGGCAAATTCCAACTAAATTACTTATCCCCCCAACAGATTAGAGACTGTTTTATATGATAATCTATATGATTCAAAATCCACTGGTACGAAGACCAACAAATATTTGCTTTCGTCATTTCGTTGCCGTAATTTTTTGTTATATGGCTATTTCAACATTTATTGGTATGCTGGATTCTGAACACGACACAGGAAACTCTCAGTATTCTAAAACCGCAAATAGGTTAACTTAAAAATGTATCTAAATATAACTTAATTATAGAAATTTTAGGGCCACCATTTATCAAAAGGCGAATTTAAAGCAAACAAGCGGCGATGAAGAGCATCTGTATAAGAGTTTGTACTTTGCTTGGCGTAATTAATATAAGTTATTTAATACAACATACAAATAATAAACACTTTGATGATACTCTCATGTACGGGACCTTAAATATATCAACATTAATGTTGTGAATATCTGTGTTCATTGTTAACGCTAGAACCCTGAGTTTATTTCAGTTTTTAAATGAAAACACCGTGTTATGTTGGTCTTACATTAATTTTGACTAAAAATTTGTACGGCTTTTCAATAAAGAATAGAATGTTTCTCCTTCAATTTAAACTTATTATTCATATGTTTTGATATTCCAAGAATATTAGAATTATTACTGATGCACTGTGTAGGTGCGATTTCAATTCAGAGGGTTGGATATGCATAGACCGAATAACGTGTTTACTATATAACGGAAGAGAATTTAATATGCAGAGCTAAGGCATCATATTCACATTTAATATTTCCAGTGATCATTTTTGTAGCTGATTTTTATATCGGATAACACATTTAGCTCTTTCTTTTCGTTTTACAAAACATACTGAAATATGCGAGTTTGGATAAAAAAAAAATATTTTTACAACTTTCCCTTGCACACTGAAAGAAAGATTTTGTTGCAGATACCAACCAAATTTGGTTGAAAAATACCAGTTTGAAATAAACAATATTCTCCTCACTCAGCTAATGTGCTGTTGCTCCAAACCTCTGAATTCGTTCATTTTAACTAAATAAATAATTTTAACTTAATTTTTTAACATAACGAGTATTGATTGTTCCAACATTAAATATGGCTAATATGTATTTAGTACACACAACAATTTTACATGTACGTTGAACTAATATGTTTGGTTACCGTAAACATAATAAATTACATAGTAGGGTGAAATCAATATTTCGTTTGAAGTGAATAAAGAATTTTCTAACCTGGACCTGTATGATAGATATTATTTCAGAATTTGTTGCGGCAACTAAATCAGCTTGGTCAACAACTGCCTTTATTTGGATGGATGTAGTGTAGTCGGGTCATCTTATAGCCTTCGACCGAAAATAATGTTCAAGCGATTCTAGTTTATCGTGACATTTAGGACAGCAAGAGTGATTCATTGTGCAGTTTCATAATAATGGTATAAGGAAGCCCAGTAAACCCATTTCCACACGTAACAAAAAAGATAAATTTAAATACTTAAAAATGTATTTTCCTTACTTGCATTTTCTACAATAAAGAATAATTATAGACAGTCAAGTTGTAACCCTAGTCACGTTACCCTTAGTTGATAAGGCGTAGCAGTAAGGTACAAGAGTTCTAGATACGTAAACCGGCAGTACGTTCACTGAATTTTAAATATAACCGATTCTGTTTAATGTGCATAGTGCTATAAAATCTTAGTTGAACCAACCATATCTTAAAAGTTTGTAACGACCAATAATTTGGTTACAGCAAAACAAAATATATTTAATTTCCCCTCTACACACGATTAAATTGGTTGTGCCAAACTATCTTAATTTTCTTCAACAAATCATTTTTATCAGTTCAAAATCCTTCTTATGTAATATACACTATCACATTAGTGTAAATGAATCTGGCACTATTTTATTTTTCAAATTTTCTCAAAATAGTTTATATAGGTAAAATACAGGTCCACCGAGGGCAAACGGTGGACCTGTATTCAGCTATGGCTCTGACATCACCCGACCGCCTTCCGAACTTCCTCTATATAAAGTCACGTGTCTGCTATCTGAAATTCCGACATGTTAGTTACAGTGAGGCTCAATATTTGAAGCTAGTACGCCGCCATCTTGGACAGCAATATTGGTAACTAGTAAATATTTTTTTCATGCGCTTGCATTCCGATAAATTTCTCCGAATGCATTTTTTCTTTCTGTATCTTATTTTCCTTCTCACATCTTCTTTCCTTTCTCTGTTCTTCTTTCCTTTCTCACCCCTTCGTTCATCACTTGTTTACATCGGCTGCTGCTGCTGGAGACCGCAATCTTTGTTGCTAGGGACCACAATGTTTGTTACTGGGGACGCCATATTTATGTTGCTGGAGGGAGACTACCGTCTGGGTTTTTCATTTGTTTCCCCCCATTAGGTCTGGCTTTAGCCACTAGGGCACCGCCATATTGGTTCTCGCTTTATCCGCTGGTGTCACTCTCGTTAGTTCTGAGATTGGCCTCTATGGCCGCAGCTTTTTTTTTTGGAACTGAAGATACCGTGCGGGATCGAACTGCCGGACCTTGGGTCGCCAGACTTATGCCTCAGACCACTCGGTTATCGCGACACACGCTGGGACAAGATTTTATAAGTTGTATATAGCGTGTAGCCGAATAAGTAATATCTTGCCTCTCATTTAAGACATTAAATTTTTATTTTTTACTATATAATTTTTAAGTATTTCATTTACATATCAATAACTTTTTAAGTTTATACACAGATCGATAATTTTTAAGTATTTATTTTTAATATATAATTTTTATTCCTTATATAATATTTTAAGTATCGTAAATTTAATTTAATAATTTTAATCAATATTTATTAATTGCATTATTTCAAAATTAAATGTTTTATTATTTTGGTTTAACTTATATTTCTTTATTATACAATTTATAAATAATTTTTTTTATTTCGGTTTGACTTACATATATATTACATATATTTAACTTATATAATGGTTTAAGTATTAATTTTATAATTATATTATTTTTAATTAAATTTTATTATTTTGGTTTAACTTTCATATATTACATTTGAGATTTGTCTTATATAATTTTATTTTTATGTACCCAATTTTTAAGTATTTTTTATTAAACTTTAAAGTATATCGAGTGAGGAGTCAAGAGATTCGTATTTTCCAGGCAGATAAGAATATGTCATCGGAATATATGATTGTGTGACTATAACATGCGCCATATTGGATTTTTAAGGATATATAAAAACTGTTTCAGTAAATATATGCCAGTGTTTTAAATTATGAAAGTTGATTATTCTCACATTTCCCATTTTTTTTACATATAATATTTTTTTTTAGTCCAGACTTCAGTATGTAGGGTTATTTACGTTTATCTTAGAAAAATATTTCCTACTCCTATGTAATATAATGTAATGCTTGTAAATTTCACACCACCCCATTATCAAAACTCTTCAGTATCAACTTCGCTTAACCTGAGATAACATTAGCTTACCTCACCTAACCTAACTGTACCTAATCTAAGATAACCTAACCCAATCATCGCTCAAGAACTCTAATTATATATATATTTCTCTTTCTCTCGACATTCAACCATCATACTCTAGTCATCGCCAGATCCCTCTCCCCCACCCCTTCTTTCAGATTTACTTAATAACATATCGAATTTTACTGTATACCAAAACAGATATAACCATGACATTAGTTTACCTCATTCATTCTATTAACAATACAGTCCATATCCACTATGATACCTCAGACTTACTGATCCATAATAACAGTCAACTATATTAACTACCATTTCAGCCCATCTTACTTTGCCAGTTACAGAACATATAAACAACACATTCTAACCACAGAACCAACCAAATATTCCACCCATGCTATCGTAAGATCAATACTATTAATTTAACCATTTACGACATCCATAACATCTTAATTCCCATCAAACCATCCCGCTCGTACTAACCAACCATACCAGCTAAGCTTTCTGCCTTCTCATACTAACTACATAAAAAAATCACACAATTAAACCATTCTCCTCACACCATCTATGCTATACTTTTATTTCATACTGCCAAAATAACCGAACATGTGATCAGGTCATACCAATCAACAAAACAAAAAAACTAACTCTACAACCAAGTCATAATTTTATGTGTTCAACCCCATGTCATGACTTTGAATATATTTTATTTCTCTCGACATCCACATAACATAACCACCACATTTTAGTCATGTACATAAGAAATTTAAAAAAAATATTTTCATATTGTGTAGAACACTGAATATTTTTAACTTAGTCATGCCCATTCTACCCCATGTCAGGACATTTGAAAGACATGTTAAATTATCATAACATATCCAAGGCACCGCATTTAGCACTGCACACACTGCATGCTCTGCACTTAGCATTACATACACTATGTGCTCCGCACTGAGCACTGCATACAACGACATGGTCCGCACTTAGCACTGCAGGCACTGCACTTATGAATCATTTAGGAGTCATTAGAGGTCATTAGGGGTCATAAGTGTCCATTAAGTGTCATTTAGGGGACATTTAGGGGTCATAAGGGGTCATTTAGGAGTAATGTTGAGACATATGGGTTCATTTAGGGGTTATTAGGGGTCATTCTGGTGTCATAGTGGTGTCATTAGGTGTCATTTTGGGTTATTGTTGGGGTCATTTTGGGGTAATTTTTGAGTCAAGGGTATCAAATAATCAGTCTCGTGTGTGGCCGGTGTAACAGTTATCTGCTGTATGAGTTCAAGATGAGCATAAAATATTTTCACATTAAAAATAACTTGTTTACTGGCAGGGCAATGATGATTAGTTAGCAGCTATCGATGGTCATTTTAGAATGAGTACTATAGCCCTTCTACAACATGCACTTTCATTACTTTTTTATTTGAACTGAATTAGTGTTTCAGAGAAGCAGATACACATATTATTGTGCACTTATGTAACATTTTTATTCGCATATACATATATTCAATAGATAGGTCACCTAATTCTTTTGCAGAATATTTGCTCTACTAACCAACATCAGACTAACAATTTTGTTATGCCTCAAATTAGCAGTCATGTATACCACAGTCCAGACATAGTGAACAAACCATTTCTATGTTTATACTCACCACGACCCCTTCATTTTTAACCGAGGAGCAGTTGACTTAGTAAATGTCAAGAGCAGGTCTGTACCTACATGGTAACAGAAGTATGTTTGTGCTTCCTGGACATTTTCACACCTGGATGATGTCAGCCTCAGTCAGCACAATAGCATTTCTGCTCCCCCTTGTTGTCTGGTAACTGGTGTCTGTACATGCTAACAAGTCATTTTTACACATGGATTGTGTCGGATGACCATGTGCGTGGGTATAGCTATATTAGCATTTATGTAACTGCATGGTGTCAGGTAAATAAAGAGAATGAGTAAGCAGGCTTCACGAGCAAGTACAAGTCTGCAACTGTATTGAACACTGGCCAATTTATAATGGCGGTGAAGTGGGTAAAATTACCATTACATTGGGTCAGCATGAATGAAGAAGGTGGTTTTTTTAGCTTGGTTCTGGTACCATGCATCTTTATTACCTGCTCAGTGTACTATCCCCGACCAGACGTAAGGCTAACCTGTACTACCAGCAAGCTGATAAGTCAAGCAAAAGAAGAATGGCCGCATAACATTTGGGGTAATAGCACAATTGTATATCAACTTAAAAGGCCAGACAACTACAAGACTACCTAGTGGTCCGAGCACTATGATGGAAAACGTCACACCACCATTTTGAACCATGGTAGAACAACTTGGGAGACTATGTGCACCCCAATAACCTGTGATGTGTATCCCGCATTCGTTGTCTGAGCATCGCTGTACAGCCATTTTTCATCTGCCTAGTCTACAGTCAACCAGTCAGCCACCCCAGCCACCATGGACCCTGAATACGATGCTGAATAATTTTCTGAAGACTGCAAGGAAGTTGAAATGGTATTCCTGTTACCTTATCCTACTAGCAACGAGACGTCGCCATGCATAATGTACAACCCCAGCACTGGCTACGACTACATACGTGAATGCTTACATTGTGTGCAGTATGGTATTACTTTTAAAGATGAGTGTGGTGAAATTTACAGCTCGATATACTTTGAAATTTGTAGTGAGAGTGTACATTTCTGTCCATAATATAATGAATTTTCGCCACTCGATACCTCCAGAGTAGTAACCAGCTACATGTGCAAAGATAGTGATTGTGCCTTTCATCTCTATGCTCCGAAGCTATCACCGTCTTATACGATTCCCGGGGACCCCAAGGACATCAATTACAGAGGATCATGCAATGGTAAACAACATTATAGAAATATTAAGAAAGTCATATTTGGTCATTTACCGATAATGGATAAACCTTGTACATCAATTTTGTGCTCCATATATAGGCAAAAACAGATTCGAGAAGCTAGATTTTCCCCAAAAACATTCATATCAATTCAAGATGTACTAAATAATTAATTCAGATATGTTTGTTCATGAACCGTAGTTTATGTACTCCAGCCTCAGTCGCTATGCTAGCAACAGTGGTGACTCTTCCTTCAGTGACACTACACCAGAAGAAACCAGTGACTCCATCTCCAGTGGCTACAATAGCAGCAGTTCTACCCTGTGAGCCTTCCATCTTTATCCACACGGAAGATGATGCTCTTCCCTTCAAAATATTAATATACTCTGATTTTTCGACTTCAAATATGAACTAAAAAAATTAGAAAACAAAATCATTTTTAATTATTGTATTAAGTTCTTTTCATTTTTTAAAAAATGTGACTAAATTTATGTTCGTAAAAAACATCAAATTTTTGTTTAATAATCCGTGTCCCATAAGTATATTCATAACTAGTATACTCTCAAAAGTGTTAAAAGTTTAACTAGTGTGCTATATTGAAAGTTTTCATACCAATATACACATTTTTAGGGGCCGATTAACACTTCTCATGATGGAATAAAACGGACTCTCACAACACCACTGAATTAATCAGTCTTTCAGAGCTACCAATAACATGTATAAGGACAGGCAAGAATAAAATTAATGCAAAGTAAGGTAAAAACACTAAATATTTTTTTAAAAAATTCCGTGTGCATATTACCACTTATAAAAAAATTGCTAAGTCTTACTTCAGAACGTCTCTTTCGTTGCACAAGTTCGTCGAGATGACTGTTTATCGGCTTGTAAGCCTCTTCCCTTCGATTCTTGAGAGCCAGTCTGTAACTTTTCGCGAGTAGCTATTTCACGTGAACATCTTCGATGGCTTGCTGCAGCTCAGTCATCAGTTCGGTTCGGTCCATCAGCATTCATATAATGGAATAAACACACAACTACACATGTATATATACATATTCACTCTCGAATTGAGGAAAGTAAATCTTCGATCTTTTCCAGTCGGTCGATGCACGCATCCAGCACCTACTTGCGATGCCTCGCAACATCGGTTTTGGCAGCTAGCTTGGACGTCAACATATTTTGAAGTGTCATCAATTCTTCCTGTCTCTGTGCAATCAACGCATTGATCAGGTATATTATCCATGCTTCCACGACTTCTATGTGCAGGTTGATAGCCACAATATCTTCCACCACTTCATTTATCACGCTCTCGATCTTTCGCCCAAGAAGCGACTGACCCATGCGAACATCGGCAAGGTGAGCTTTCGGTAGCACTTTTCCATCACCATCATCATCATCATCATCATCATCATCATCGGAGCATAGACCATGCCCGAACTTGGAAATTGTCTTGTGACTCATGGTCAGTGTCTTACTATAAACTGATCGAAGCCACACCTCTACCTGCCATCATATATAGGCTAGTCCTTTACGATCACTAAAAATCCATATTTCTCTTTCCAGCACAAGGCACACATATCCTTAAAAGCTGCAAATGTAATGTCCGTATTAACACAGTCGTCATACGCATGCCTCAAGTTCATATCATACATGCGTAACAGTACCAACACATTGACATTATCGTGAAGCAGTTGTTTGGGTATGCGCGAATAAGTCTGTCCGAGGTACACACAGTCAACATATGCATGTCGTCCCATGCTAAAGTACTCTTGAATACAAGTTTGTTTCTCGCAGGCAATGTCATCAAAGACAAACATCGAATTTGTCAGTGCTTCGCTCGGCGACACGATGGCTTCACTATGGTTGCATGGGAAATAATCCAAGCCTTCCACTGCCTGCAGTATTAGTGGCAATCGTTGATAATTCGGTTGCTGGAGAGATTTGGTGTACAGGTACACATTTTCGAACCGAAAACCATTCGGTTCTTTCAGCAGGCTCAGTAAGACACATGTCTTGCCGCAAACCGATGGTTCTGCGATGATGCAGCACACAGTATTCGGAAATAAGCCTCTATGTCGCTATTCATGGGAGATAGCTTCATCTTCAGCACGAATGCATTTGGGTAGGATAACATCATGCTTCACAATCTGAATGTTACCACTACAATCTTCTGGAGTAGGTAGAGTAGACTGTAGTTGTAGAGAACAAGTGCTACAAGTTTTTGAATGTGTCTTTAATGCATCATGTCGATTAAACTGTCTCTTGAAGAAATCGCATCGAAATGTCACACTCGAACTTTTCATTCTGCAGGTCGTTTTTTCATGTCGTAAATTCTACGAATATGCAAATGCTTTACCATAGGAGTGACACAGCAGATGCATCTTTGGCATTTTACGTCTATACTGTTCCAATAATAGAATGATACTGAAACAAAAAAACTATAAAGGGTCGTATTTATAAGTTTCATGTTAGTATTATTCAATGCATCGTAAAGTAAAGACGTCGTAATCCGGTCGTGGTATCATCGATATGCTGATCAACAGTCTACTATTCGAGCTAAATATTCGTGGATTCGTGGATGCAGGTTCTGTGGGCCAGGAACTAAGCTAGCCAAAAGGTTGGCACATGGCGATAAGGGCATCAACGTGCTGGGTGAGGTGGGCAAGTGGCACAGTATCACTTATTCCCAGCACAAGCATCTGCAAATCAAGCACCAGGCAGACAAGATAATTGCACAGAAGGCTGACGAGATAAAAAAATTGTCAGATACTATACTCGGTGAAAAAATAGCTGCATGAGGTGTTTCCAATGCAATGAAAGACAAGATGGGTATGGAAGCAAAGAAAGCAAGACGAAGTTCCCACTTGAGAGAGAATAAAAGGAAGGGAGGATTTCTTCCTGCGTTGATACCTGCAATTGGTGCCCTGGGTGGTATGATTGGGGCCATAACGCATATCGTTGGTGCAGTGAAACGAGCATCGAACGAACGTAAGCAATTGGAGGAAAACCGTTGCCACAACCATAAATTGGAAGCTATCACCATAGGTAAAAAAAACGGCAAAGAACTTTACATACGACGACCCTACCGAAGAGGAGGTGCGAGAAAGAATAAGGGTCACAGCAGGAGAAGGCACTAATGAAATCTTTACCGAAACGGCCACTCATGAACATGGATTTAGAACTTTTTGCACAAAAATTGAAGATAACTAATTTTAGAGGAGTATTCATGCGAGATGCTTTGCCTACTAAATCAAAATGTAATGAGTGTATCATAATTGTTCTGGACATTTCAAGCTGGCCTGGCACACACTGGGTATCATATGCAAAAAAGTGTAAACATGCAAACAATTATGACAGTTTTGGGAATTTGCATCCTCCACCAAACTGCGACTGTACCAGAAAAATTACAAACTAACCTACAATTACGAAACTGAGCAGCTGCCTAACACATAGAACTGTGGGTATTTGTGTCTTTGCTTTCTAGTGCAGTGGAATAAATATAAATTGTAGGCAAATATTTATTCCTTAATGGTTTACATTAAAAGTGTTTGCGCCTCTATTCTCCAGACAGTATTTCAGTTTCCATCATTCTAAGTTGTAAGACATCCGAGCTGAGGGCAATGTTTTACCCGCCCTTGGAGCTAGAAGGCGAGTGGGTCGTCGGACTTACGGATTTTCAGACTTATAACGCCATATCCAACACAGAATAAAATGTGAATTCTACATTCCAGTACATAGCGGCAGGTGATGTGAGGGAAATAAGCATTCCCACCAGTGCATACGATCTGGACACTTCTAATTACATCAAGAAATCCATGTCCTCAGATGTGACTTTCGAATTACACTGTAACCCAAACACACTGAAGGCAGAAATATTTTGCAGTTCAGATATCGACTTTACGAAACCAGATACCATCAGGCCAATGCTGGGGTTTGTGAATGCAAATCTACAAAGCTGGTAAAATGCACGAATCGTCGCGGCCGGTGAACATATTTCCAGTGAACATGATACGCATAAACTGTAATTTGGCGAACAGCTGCTACATCAGTGGTTAAACCAGCAATACACTGCACGAGTTCGCGCAGGCGGCCCCACCAGATTATAAACTGGTCGAAGTTCCAAAAAGCATAACTTATGTTCCTGTGATCGCGAAGAGCGCACATGAAGTAGTCGTATCAATCGTCGATCAGGAAGCTAAACAGATAGAATTCAGAAATGAAGAAATCACTTTGTGCTGGCACTTTAAACGATGGGATTAAGTTTGTTATGCATACTGTGCATAAAGTGGAGCGCAGCACCAAACCAGAGACCAGTACAGCTCGAGACATCGACGTGCTAACAAGTGCCAATGAACAGTTTCTATGTAGTCTAGGGTTGAAAGTGAATAAAGATGGAAGACGACAAAATACTGAACGTGACCCAGCACGCATAATTTGACAGCAACATCGACAAGCTTGAGCTGCATTGCTACCAGCCGTATCTGACTCTCCCCTATGACCTCGGGCGTGAGGTTCGAATCCCGATACAGCATCAAGGTATCTACACCCTGCCTTCACATCTGAGGTATGCTCATGAAAGAGGATGGGACCCACCCTACCACAACAGTGTCCGTTCGCAACAGTATAATTCACCTCATAGAGCGAGTAATATATGAAATGAATGGTGTTACAATTGACGAAATGCGGAATGTGGGTATATCCAACACCATAAAAACCTACCTCTCGCTAACGCCTAACAATCTTGACATGATAAAAATGGCAGCCTGGGGAATAGAAGACGGCTACAAAGTTCCCATCTTCGCAGAAGGCAAGTTCGAGGTGAGTGTGCCACAATCGATGCTATTTGGTTTTGCTGAGGATTATAGGAATATAATAATAGGAGCCAAGCAAGAACTGGTGATAATGCTAGCCTTCTCACATCTCGATGTAGTGTTGGGAGCTGGAGAAAATGCACAGCCCATCGCCGTAACCCTGATCAGGCTTTGACTGGATCGTTCCTCATGTGAATCCAAGAACCCCCGAATGCGTAAAGCTACTGAACTACATCAAGAAAGAAAAAAGCATCGACATAACCTTCAGGAATTTGAGTTTTGTTACGTATCTGGTCCTGTCATCTGCGACGAGGAACCATTGTGTTGTAAAAACTTCTTCAAGCATGGAAAAAACACGTTATGTCATACTGGCATTTCAAATGCTCAAACAATATAACATCTCGGCAGACAAATCGGCCTTCGACCACTGCAAAGTCCAGAATGTAAAGATATTTTTGAATAGCGAAAGCTATCTATACATAAATTTGAACACCTCATTCGATCAAGAACGATTTACGTTGGCATATTATCTGTATACACAGTTTCAAAACTCCTACTACAGACGCAAGTCCTACCCTGTCCTGAGCCCAGAAAGATTCCGTGGAATGGCGCTATTGCTGCTCTTCGACACGTCCAAACAAAACTAATGCGTTCATAATGGTATGGTTGATTGTCGTATATAAATTATTTACAAGGGAAATCTGCCTGCGAACACTGCTGCCTACTGTTTGTTTTTGCGCTACAGAGTAGTGAGCTACAACTGCTTATCGGGACTGGTGAACATGGTGAGCTAAGCATATATAAACAGGATAATTTCTGCTTCTCACCTCAGTTTGTATCAAAATGTGCTGTAATTTGCAAGGTTTCCAGAGCCAGAGTGACTATGTGCTCAAGGAGATCGCAGTTACCTACGACAACAATGGCAAAACGTGCACGTGCTCCTTCTGCCCCATTATTCGTGGAAACTCTTGGACGAGAAAGGCAAGAAGAAAAACGACTGGCTGACCAAGTACCACCACGGACTGCAGTGGGACGAAGGCAAGATTCCGGACCATCAGGTGGGAAGCATGCTGCGCGACTTGCTGATGCAGTATCCACAAGGACTGGTTTACATGTACAACCCGAGCAGAAGAAATGGCTGAACAACTTGTGCAGAAACGAAGTTGAAATCATCGATGTGCAGTGACAGTATGGCTGTCCTTCCCTGCACAAGCTGGCAAAACTCTACGACGACCAGCACCGACACATCTGCGACAGGTCAGAACCTGTCTGGACACACGCATGGAGAAACTGACAGCTGCTGCACAAATGGTGTGATTCGTCCTGGGAACGATGAACAGGTGTGCCACCCCATGAAATCTAAAATTATCGCACATTTCAGGTGATTTAATTTCTAGTCGTAACTTGTCGATTCGTGGTCCCAGGATCAATCACACAATTTGTGCTATATATATGCCATGTAAATAAGATATTTCAAACGCTGTTCCTCCTTACGAAACAGTGTTACAATATATTCACCCTCAGCCTTAAAGTTTCATTTTTTCTCTACCCTGTATGGTCTACAGTGAATAAGAAAACATTTTCAACTAATATAGTCAGTTACACTAGATTCAGAAATACATGATTTACTATGATTTAAAATATAACTCTAGAAGTATGCACATTAAAAATGTATATCTGACTCAAGCATATATACACTCTATATATATATAGTGTATGTAAGTGTATTTTAGCATTTTATTTCTTCCTTGTGTTATTAACTCCATTCTGTCCTATGAACAATTATACAAATGCCTAGTATGTCTATGGAACTACATGAACTAATTTTTTTCCTCTACAAATGTGTTTTGTATAGACTGTATACTAAATAAGTATTGTATGAAAACGTATTTGAGTGTTTTTTATTTCTTCCGTGTATCATTTCTTTGCAATATAAGTAATTTAATTTTCTTGTAAATGATTTCTTTAAAGAAAAAAAATTAATTTTTAATTACTTTAATGTTTTATCTAAGTGAATAAACAATCATTATATGTTCTGGGTGTCGCTTCTGGATTTTCGAGCAGGATGAAGTAAGAGGTTTTTCTTGGTGATGTCCTGACTTAAAAAAAGTTATTTTACAATTATTATCCAACTATGGTCTTTTCTGGAATTATTTGATGATGTTCTCAGAATTATTATTACAGACACATTACTCTATCAACGTATAGTGACACACTAACACACACGTAAAAAAACTGACCACTGACAGCAAAATTTATTCACAAATAAGGTGAACTGTAGGGACAATACACACTTCTGGTGTGTATTCGTAATCTAATTATTTGTTTTCAGGAAAAAAAAAAAGGAAAAGCGAAGAGGTGTTTGTTACTCAATGACTCAAAGAGAATTTGCAAACTAACTCCTCCAACACCATCTGAAAGTACTGTGTCGAGACGAGCGGTTTGCTGGTGTATATGAAAAATAGTTCTCCTTTTCGTATAATTACATCAATCTTGTTTATGTATTTATGACCAAAATACATGCTATTTGCCTGCATTATGGATATTCAATCAACTGTTCAATTACACCCTCATATCACCACAAGCGTGATTTGCCCCTAGTGAGTTCCCTGCAGGAACTTGTATCACTGCCGATTGTCACAGGATGTGGGTTAAACAGTGGGGTGTATGTATGTCTATGGAGATACCTATGTTAGAAATATATGATAATAATCATAAATATTTTAAAAATAACTATTTCAAAGATTATTATCTTAAATATAAATATTTTAAATGCTATTACCAATATAGATTTATTTATTTCTTATGAATTAAAAACATAATTTCAGTATAGAACAATACAAGCATATTTTTTCCAGAATTATCAACTTCTGATATAACGATATTTGATCCCCGAATCCCTAACTTAATATTAATCCAAGAGAACAGCACAGGAGTGCTAGGCAGAAATAAGGAAAATGATATGTACAGACTTAAAGTACACTGCATTTTTATGTCATCATTCTAAGTAACAAAACTGCCCATAGGCATTCTGTTTGAATCTCAACTGTTCAGTAGGAAAATTTAATTGATTCAAGTCGGACACTTTTCTGTATTCTCTTGCGAGCGCACAATACAGGCGGTACTGCAAGTACATGCAAGAGGTTAAACTAAACCTGACCACCAGGACGATGTGGCTTTACTATTGCAGAAACCCTATAACACAGGTTGGGGCTCGCGACGATGGGCAGCAAATTTGGGCAATGGCAAACATTTCTGGGCAGTAAATTAAATCTCGCTACTCCGATATACAAGGTTTATATGTAAAACGTAGTATCTTGCCTATATATCTTGATTTACGACATAAAATCGAAGTATCAAATTGGTTACTTTCATTTTATTCCCATATACATAAAAAATTACGCCTTTAATGTAAGAGTGTTCACGTAAAGCCCTCTGTCATGTCTCCCAAAGGAGTCAGCATTTTTTGTTGGCGTGGATGATTGATAGAGGTAGTTTTAAATAGGACTACTGACAAAAAATTAATTTAAAAAACAGCTTTTTTTCTGCCAAATATATTTAGTTAAGAAGTGCTGATAATAAAAAACACACTTAATTGCTTGATTCTGTGATTTAAGCATCAAAATGTATTGATTGACTGAAATATTTAGTTGTAATAAAATAACATATTATAGTATTATTCAAACAAAATATATATGTCCCACATTCAAAAGTATTGCCCTTTCTTGTTTCAGCATGAATGAGTTACAAATTTTGTTCGGAAGCTATGTAATACCAGATCTGTTTATCTTTTTTTTTTTGTGTTTCATAATTACTACTCGGCAAGAAAAAAATGAAGTCTGTTAGGTAAGCATAATTGAAATTGATTACTTGGGTATATTTGACACATGTGGTACACTAATTGTAGTTCTGAACTTCCAAAACTGTAACGGAAGTTTTTAACCTATACACTGTATGGAAATAATATCACACATCAAGCTGAGTAATGTTTACCGTTGCTTTCTACACAAACTTGGGAACTCTCCTACTCATTTTGACTCTTTCCTGATTGGGATATACTTTTGTATTCTTCCGCCTTACGTAAAATTAACATTGCAATGGATCTCATATGTTGGTCAATTATTAACTGACGATGATTTTTTTTTGTGATCTCCTGCCTTTGCATTACAGCACTGCTCGATTCTCACCTCAATCCCCTCTCATCAGCTCTTAAGACCTCGTAGCCGTCCAAATCTCTTTGCTTTATTATCACTTCTCTTCACTCCACTCTCCACTCCTTATGTTCCGTATAGCAAAACGTTCCTGTTGATGTCCCATTGGAAGTTTGTCAAGTCAACTACAATCTATAAAATATTGTTAATGTCCTTAAAAAGAAAAAGTATTTCCCGTCGTCAAGTAATTTGGCTTACCAGTAATGATAAAGCAGAAAAAATTTCTTAATACTATTCCAACGATTATGAAGAGATATTTTTAAACACTATGCAACTGAAAAAAGTGCTACTTATATTTATGTCTACTTGTTCACTATTTGTAAATAAATACCCGCACGTAAAAATTTAAATTGCACTGTACCATCTATTCGGACACAGGATATACGTGCTAATGAAGTGACATCGAGGAATTTACTAAACAACAACAACAAACCAATTTCAGTATTACCAATATGAACATTATTCATTTAACTAAGACAATGAGGTAAAGTAACATACCTAATTAGTTGCCAACATTTCTGTAATTGTGCATTCCAGTCTTTATGTTCGAAAATATTCAGAAACTTCTTCGCCCAATTCATATGAACTTCCCCTACACTAGTATAAGACCAAGAAAAATCGTTACGAAAGGAATCTCTGCCCATCTCAGTCGGAGGGAAACTGAATTTTTTTAATATGCATTGTGAAAGCTTAAACAAATTATTTGTGTTACATGCATCTTTTGCCATCTTTGTCCATGGATATGACGTGCAAATTCATTGTTACTTCCAGGATATTGTCCCGCCTCCTGCAAACAAAGATTTGCCAATTATACCAAAGGGAAAACAACGAACCACTTTCGTGTGCACCCTGTGTAATAAAATTTTGCACAAGAACTATTTCTTACTAGGCATTACCAACATACCTATTTTATATTTTTTTATTAATATATATCATGAATGGTGTATATCACATGACATTACTCCATGGCTCGGAGTCGAACAGGATATGGCAAAACAACCTTGGCTCAATCATAACCTCGACACTGGAATGTTCCTGCTCAAATTCTAACATACCACTGAACAAATTCCCAAAATTCATCGATTTATAGTGACAGTGCAGTATTAAATTATTTTCTACATTCGCTTTAAAAAACATGTCGATATTGTGGATGTACCTGCTCTTATTAACGAGGTGAACGATGCAGATAATTGGCAATATCAATCTGAATAATATTCGGATTGCCAATCATTTGTGTGATATCGACGCCATTCTCGGGGCAACGCGCATCATGATGTAATTCCTGAAAATAGCCATGAAGTCATCATCTGGTGCGATGCACCGCCTCTCCCATGCATGCAGTGAAATTGCACATGTGTACCTCCCTGCTGACATGCTCGCGTTGCGTGCCAGGCGCATCAACAAAAGGAGACACCTTCAGTTCGTCCCACACATGGCGGCCGGGGCCTCACTCATGACATAACTAATATTATCTCGGAGCCAGACAATTTTTCACACACCAGACTTCTGCCTGAGTTCTCAAGGCTTGACGACGGCAGATTTGGAAATTTTAGTCCCTCGCACCTATAACTGAGCGAGTTGTCGCAGTGGTAATTTACTGGACTCGCATTCGGGAGGACCTGGGTTCGATTTCCTGTCCGATCATCCCGGTTTCAGTTTTCCATGGTTTCCCGAAATCACTCCAGGCGAATTATGGGATGGTTTGTCACTACAGGCCATGAGCCGATTCCTTCCTAGTTCCTGCTCCTTTGAACAACTTGCATCGTCTCTAATTACCTCGCTGTCACCGAGACGTTAAACTTACTTCCCTACCTCGCACCTGTACATAATAATTTAATTAAATACACGTTTACAGGAAAAATTTAATTAATTTTGTAATAATTGAGAAAGACTTTTTCCAGTGTAACCTAACTGATACTTCATTTAAAAATCGCTGGAATAAAATTCTGAATAACTGCATGGTGTATGAAACAGGCTGTTAGAAAATATTTTACAAAATTTATGAACCCCAGTCCGAATACCGAACTGTACATTGGATCGTTTTTTTTAACGAACTTTTGCCCGTTATTTTCAGACTAATTACGAACATATTCGAACCAACTATAAACATTTAAGCAATATTTATTGGTTAGGAGTAGCATAGGGCCTCCAGTTCGAAGCCCGAAAACATAGAAACATTAATTTTTTTATCGGACTTAGAAAAATATGGTAATTTTTTGCAGTATTCATGCGTGCCTGATATAAATATTTAAGCAGTCACCAGGGGCTAGGCATGCTGTGGGACTGTGGGTTCGGGGGTGTATCGTACGCCTATTCATTATATATAATTAATATTTTTTAAATGAAAGATATTTACAGTCTTATATAAGTAAGGCCAGTGTGTGTAACACAGCTTCTACAAGCAAATAAAATACTTTTAAAAATATACAAGTTGAATTTAAATAATGAATAAAAATTTTCTGAAATGTATAACCCCTTACCAAGGGTTATTATATATCTGTTCCTGAGCCATTCGAAGCTGGAGGTATGTCACCTTGTAGGATTCGCAAGAGCAGCTATAAGTATGGATGGCTAGCATAATTAATAACTGGTTTGTTGATTGATTGAGTTTTTTTATATTAACAGACACAACTTATTTGAAAATTAATATATAATAATTTTTTTAAGTCCTACAGGATGGTTCAGATATGTTGAAAACTTCCTTCATGATGACCCAAAGTTGAATTCAATTGCAGGCCTGTACTTGCTCTGGCATACCACGTATCCAGAAATGAACACGACGGTGGCCCACAGTAATATTAGAGTAGATGGCTGCATCTTCAGGTTGGAACCGCATTTACATGATTAGATGAAACTAATACTACGAGCCTTCTCCTCCATTTTATATATCAGATTCCCCCTCTCCGGTAATTTTTCCCACTCCACCGCCATTATAAATTTGGTCAGTGTTCAATACAGTTGCAGGCTTGTACTTGCTCGTGAAGCCTGCTTACTCATTCTCTTTATTTACCTGACACCGTGCAGTTGCAGAAATGCTAACACAGCTATACCCACGCACATGGTCATCCGACACCATACAGGTGTGAAAACGACTTGTTAGCATGTACAGACAACAGTTACCAGACAGCAAGGGGGAGCAGAAATGCTATGTGCTGACTAAGGCTATCTTAGATCATTCAGGTGTGAAAACGGGGGAGCAGAAATGCTATGTGCTGACTAAGGCTATCTAAGATCATTCAGGTGCGAAAACGGCCGGGAAGCACGGACACACTCCAGTTACCGAGCAGGTACAGACCTGCTCTTGGCATTTACAAGGTCAACTGGTCCTCGGTTAAAAATGAAGGGGTCGTGGTGAGTATAAACATAGAAATGGTTTGTTCAAGATGTTTGGGCTGTGGTCTACATGACTTCTGGTTTCAGGTATGAGTAAATGTTTAGTCTGATGTTGATTAGTAGAGCAGATATTCTGCAAAATAATGTGGTGATCTATCTATTGAATATATATATATATATATATATATATATATATATATATATATATATATATATATATATATAAATAATAATTGTATATAAATGCATAATAATATATGTACCTGCTTCTCTGAAATACTTATTAATTCAGTTAAATAAAAAAGTAATGAGATTTCATGCTGTAGGAGGGCAATAGTACTCGTTCTAAAATGACCAATTATAGCTGCTAACTAATCATCATTGCCCTGCCAGTGAATAAGTTCTTTTTAATGAGAAAGTATATTTCGCTCAGCTTGAACTCATAAAGCAGACAACTGTCAGACCAGCCACTCACAAAACTGATTATTTGACACCTCGACTAAAAATGACACCGAAATGACCCCAAATGACCCCAAAATTACCCCATAATGACCCCTAATGACTCAAATGACGCCTAAATGACCCATAAAGACAACTTCTGACCATAACATAACTTCTAAATGACTTCTAATGACCCCTCAATGACCCTAATGATCACAACACAACCCTTAATGACCCCTAAGTGCAGTGCCTGCAGTGCTAAGTGCAGAGCACGTAGTGTATACAGTGCTAAGTGTGGAGCACATTGAGTTTGTAGTGCTAAGTGCGGAGCACCAAGATGGCCCTTCTCCATGTAAATGTGAACAAAGATGGCGGCCTCCAGTATAAAATATGGCTTTCTCCAGCAACAGCCAAAGTAAAAAAAAATATGAACGAATGGGAGAGAAAGGAAAGAAGAAGGGGAAGGAAATGAAGAAAGAGAATGAAAAAAGAAAGAATGCAAAAGAGAAAAAGTGGGAGCCCCTCGGAGAAAACCCTCGAAATACAAGAGTCATTAAAAATGACTTGATGGTTTCCAAGATGGTGACGTACTGACTTAAAATACGATGGCGCACTGGCTAGCAACATGGCGGATTCCAAGATGGCATAAACGTGAGTGGAATTTTAGAGCAGGATGTTCGGAATCCAACATGGATGATGCGTGACGCCAGAGCCACAGCCGGCAGCCTTTTGCCCTCGGAGGAACTAAATGCTACTACTCTCATTTCCTTCCATCCTCCATCATTCCCTTCATCACTTCGCCGTTGGTACTTAGGTAGCCCGTTCGAATTCCTCAAAATATATGTAAGCGAGAGTAATTTTAATAATAAGCTTTAGGTGAATTAGATTTGTAAGTTGCTCCCCAATTCCTCTTCTGCATGCAAACCGGGCCTTTATTTGATAAGACCAATTATATTATTAAAAGTTTTCTCGCTATAGCTCTAGCTACACTAACAAAATTCCACTAACATTTAGGCCTCTTTCATTCATATTCCAAGACCACTCCTTTGATGCAATTTAGAGAGGTGTTTCACGTCCAATGGTGTTTATTTATTATTAGTAGTAGGAGAACGACACTACGGGGACAGGATTACGTGAATAGAATTCTTGATTCGCCTGCCAGCTTGGTTGACATCACAGATACAAGTCGCACTCGGCGGCTATGTTGGATATTCATCCGCATCCCTACCCTTCCCATCAACCCGTACCTCTAAAAGTTATGGAAATTAAAATATTTTAACAAATATAATTTTTTATAAGAAATTTATTTATAAGAATTAAAATAAATGTTCATCACATTTGCTGTCTAATACTTAAGTTCCTTCCGTGTCAAGGTATAAAAAAATCTATAAAAACAACAGCCACACTAAGAAGTCGATAAAATAAAATAAGTTAAATATTATTTAATTGCTTTTTGTAATTTATACCTAATTTATTTTAATTAAAAATTTAAAAGCATATTTTTAAAGTGTTATTAATCGCCGCATTCATGTTTTCAATGCAAATGCAATCTTCATGACGTAACCATTATGTAACTCAATTACAGGACCATTATATTGCATTTAATAGGTATATCCCTCCCCCTCAACACAAACACCACCCAGCCCCATCACCCCACCTTACCGTCATTTTCCTCACCATACTCAAAACCCCTCCACCCCACATCCATCCCATTTTTTAAAATAAGATATAATGGTCTAAAAAGTGATTTTTAATTTCACATAATGAATTGTCCCGAGCATCGGAAATGATGCTGAAGATATCAAATACATATACAAGTGTATGAACAATCCCCACAAAATCCTGTTAACCCCGCCTCGACATTGGCATTCTCTAATAACATGAAATAAAACATTCCCCCTCGCTTTCCCTTGCAAAATGCATCAACCCACCACTCCCTCCTTGCCAAAAACATCTTCATACTCTGCCTCAAGAGACAGCCGCGTAAGAATAGTGGCCGGCCTTGATAAAGTAATAATGAGACAATCCGACTTCTAGAATTCGATGAATTATAACTTGTATTTCAAAATTTTAATTTAATATTTGAAATATATCTGAAACTTTATCAATACAGTGCAATTATCGAACTTGTATTTTTATGGGGAATTTATACCTAAATAAATTTGAAACTATGTAAAATCTGTGCTTTCACATGACAGCTAGTATTATTTAAAAAATAATTAAATGAATTCAGGTGGATTTGAATCCCCAACCTATAATTTGCCACTTTCACACTTTACCTTATATACTACACAAGCGATAATTGGTTGGCTGTGCTTAAATGTTGTCTATAAGCCATCAAACGAAATTATTGCATTCCTATGAAGTAAAACTTTAATTGTTGATATATTAAACACTTCTTTTATGCATATTTATTCATAAATTATTTTATACTATTTTTTTTCCAATCAATATCTGTATAGCTCATGACCACGATTGCGACATTTCCGAGCAATATTTATAAAGACAGCTTTGAAAATTATAAATATATTATACTCATTGTATTCAGCATTTTAAAAACTTGAATTATCATGGACCTCGTATTTTTTCAGTCGGATCATAATCTTAAATCAAATTTTGTGCCTATGCCCAGACCGCATTCAAATTTCTATATTCGTTTAAAATAATAATGGAATCCATCCTCCCACCGACTGCTGTGATCATCGTTACCTACTCGAGTTGCTCGCTTTAATATATACAGTATAATTGGTATTCGAAATTCTCTCATAGCCAAGCAACATATGTTGCAAGTTGTCCCAGCAGACAGAAAAAATATGAGTGGCTCCACAGACTACCAAACCAACGACCTCATGCAGATGATAACTTCACAGCTCTGTTACAACACAAGCACCACCAGGCACCTGCTCACTTCGTCAACATGCGACGTTTGTGTTCCAGCAACCGAGGGCACTATGCACTTTTTTATCGACACTAGCAGCAGTTGGTTGATACCTGCCATGGCTACTCCCATCGCACCGCCAAAACCACCTACGAAACACGAGGTGATGTACGCCAGCTCCTTCGCGCCAGGTATGGTAGAGTGTTACTTCAATTCCATCCACGGGTTCTGGTGAATGGATCCAAGGTACAATAACAGTGTGAAAAATTATGCCTACGACGGTGTAGTAATTCTCGTCTCTACAATGCCCTGATATCTGCCAACAACCCGAGCATCAGTAATACCCAATGCAAGTCAAAAGTTAATTTTATGGTCAGATTCTGGTGCGATAGCGAAACCTGTGCATTGTACAACATGAGACCGGATGTAGCCCTACCATGCACAAGCGATGAGCTGATGGAATTGAACGATGGCGAAACCATCATCATTAAAGAATGCATCTGGTATATGAGCTACAAAATATGAGGAGGGGGGGCAGCAAACAGTGCTTCTTCACTTCAGCGAATAATGCGATGGCGAGATGCACAGATCCTACCAGACGAAGATGTCGATGTGTTTCCATTCGTCGAGTAGACGACGACGTGTAGTAACCTGCCCTGCGAGTTGAAGACCAGCTCGCTGTACGAAGATCCTGAAGGACAACGGTTTGTGGAAATATTGCAGCAATTGTAAGTGTTGAGTTCGAAATATTATTTTGGTTTTTGCAAAGTGCAAACATTTAGGCAGCACAAGGTGACCAGAAACACATTCATATGTGTGTATTTTAGCAAAAGGCGATAAGTAAATTTGAGAAAAATTATTAAAACCATTATGATGTAAGAATTTCTATTCATGTTCAGTTGCATTGAGTTGTATCGAAAAAAATACACTGCCACAATCTCTGTTGTAAAAAGTTATAGTGAGGAAGACAGTCGATTATGTTTTAAGTATTCATTTTAAACAAAATAAAGTGCTTCTTATTTAAAGATACACATGCATATGTATAAATATTGCTATAAATAATTATTCATAAATATAATTGTTTTTATAAAATGGTTTATGATATCCCATGTCACGAAAAATCGCATTTTTTTTATAGCGTGAACCCAAATAAAAGGAAGATGATGATACTCGAGATCAAAAGCATCCGTGTCAAAGTGCTAACATACAAATCTTCACCTATGCAGTAGCAGATAGCAGGACTTCCACATATGCAGATGTACATGCTTCTACGCCATTTTTACAGGTCTGCACTTGCATTGCATTAGATTACTAGAGCCAGCACGCATGCATGAGAAGTATAACTTTTGCATTTACCAGCACCACACTCCATGCACATTGTAACTAAAAGGAAAAGCATTGTATGGAGCAGCTTTTAGCCATAGGTTTTTACTCTCCTTCACTACAAAAGGTCGCACAGAAGAACAGGTCATCACAAAACACCCAAACGAGCGAAGTCAATTCTCTAAAGTCCATTAGGAGAGCATGCGTGCTTTCTAAAAATAATTCACATCTTCATTTCTAACAGTAACAACTGTTGTTAGGCTAATGTGAGAGAGCACATATTCCACAATCGCAACAGACCACCAGTAGCTGCTTTGGTTCACACATACGGAAGTGTGTTGAAGGGGGGAGGGTAAGTGCGAAAATCTCCAGTGCTGCATGCATGTACCACAGTTACTTTACATGTGCATAAGTAGGTAGCCAATGCTACAGTAGCAGAATTCGACGATAGAATGCCAGGGCATAACATCAAAAATATTGACATGATGAAATTGACACATTTGCTGCTCGATGTCTGGCAGCCAAATAAAGGTGAGGAAATTCTCTGGCTGCTAAGTATATCTGAAACGAACGGCCAGGCCACAATCGTTCCTCAGAACTCGAAATATGTCAGACTCCCATCATGCCCCGAAATAAACCGAAGTCCCTCTTTCAACACATTCCATTCCGACAATAAAATAGATTTACAGCCGAGGACGTACGACCGACTAGATGGAACTGATATTAACATAAGAAGGCCTAAATTTATATTTTATTACATTTATTAGCCTAGCAGTACGCGTTTCTAACCCTCCCTCAGGGGTCAATGTTTTCGAACCTCGTTCGCTCTAAAATCTATATACTTTTTTTGTGCAGAGACCAGGCTGCTCGTTTCCTGCTACAATGTACCACCTTCGATTCCCGATCGTCAACTACAGATTTCCATACATGAGAATCATGGAGGTCATTGTCAGTCGACGAGCTTCCCTTATCTATTTTTTTTTCACAAGTGCATTTCGTCAAAGTTCCGGAAATTATTTCACACCACCTGCGGTCAGCAGAACATGTATCACTCGCTAGTATTTCGGTTGCTGGAGGAAGGCACTACCAGCTCTCTGAGCCAGGAGGTGAACACACACACACAAATTTAAAAAATGCTAACATCGATATCAGTACATAGCATTCCAATTCTTCATATAACCGGCACACCACCAGCGTCGTCCTGATTGCAATTACTACTGAATTTCACGGAGAAACATACTGCGCAAAATAACAGCTTCGGGAGTATAAACTCAGGAGTACAACATCCTAGGAAATAATCGATTAAATGCTCCTGTCAATAATTCCGTGCACGATGGCAAACATTACAAAGAATATTTGAGAAAGGAATGAAAATTTAAAAATAAATTATTCACTGCATGTATTTATTATGATCCCGAGAAATTCCATGTGAAACTTGGCTTAATGTGTTATTGGTTTAAAGTTTTCGTTATCCCATGCCCAGACACATACTGTAAACAGGTAAAAAGGCATTTATCTGCTTATGAAATAGGAAATAATTTTTCCCATGCATACAGCAAGTACAAATTTTGAGTACATAATGCAAGTACAGAAGATGGAGTACGAATCTCAGAACAACATTCCTTCCCCAGAAATAAAGAGACTCTGATAACCATAAAAAGAGACATTGTCAAAGATCGCTTTCCAGTGCAGACACAGAGTAGCTTGAAACATAGCTACAAACACAAACTATTGCCGAAACGAAACAGACCTCGTACTCCCTATTAGGTTCTCACACTTCATCCAATCAACGCAGTGGAAGTCATACATCCATCTATTCATGATTATTACACAAAAACATCAGGCTGGTGCAGAAGCGATCATCCAAGGAGCCACAGTACACTGCAAACACTTAGCTGCCCAGAAAATGCATCAAAGTTAGCGTAATGCTGTGCGCAATATTTTTTGTCCCTTAAAGTCAGCAATTGTGAGTTTAAATCAACACAGCCAATCCAGAGAAACTAGAGTAAGAAATAAGTGACGGTTTTCTGTAAAAAAATTCACGTTAGTAAATAACCCCTCCCCCACCAACATTAACCATCCTGCTAAATACAACATTATTTGGATGAGTAGAAATGTGTGAAAAAAATGCAATCATCAAGGAGTCACCAATTTAAAATTCAAAATTTTTGGAGGGCTTGTTAACATCCCTTGGTGTTATGCCAGAAGGCTTATCAGGGAATGGCTTACAAGCTAACTTATGACTTAACTTAAACTAACACACATGTCTTACCTTGGATTCGAATTCAGAACCTTCCCCACCACAGACCGGTGGCGCACTAACCGACTGCGCCACGGGAGGTCGGCTTGAAGTGTAAAAAATTCTAAGGTCTCCGATAAGTTAGACTATGAGTTTGTGGATTTGCTGGCGAATATCGCACTGCAAATCAGTCGGAATGAGACTTGTACTATGGGTCGCCCAGCCAGTACTCTACTCGCCGGAACTTCGATATGGCATTGGAATAACACTTTACCGTACCTGGCTCTAATGTCTGGTGTACATCGCCTCGTGCTTCGTATGTCGTGGTGGTGCGTTGGGTTTAGCTGTGGTGAGCATCGACTAACTGCTGCTGGTGTCTATGATGATCTGTGTGATTTATTTGGGTGCTGGAAGCCAACAGTCGCATTTTGATGGGATGAGTGGATGCCAGGTGATACTGGTGCCGGGAAGGAGACATAATGTAATCAGCCACAAAAGATCGTCGGTCAGCTGGTCGGTGGTGCCATTCACTGTGCTGTGGCTTCTTTCTCGTGGCTGAGGACCTCCACGTCTATTCTACAGGTAATATTCGTCCTTCTACAGGTAAGCCGGAAATCTCTTGTACTCATACCGAACTTCGTGTCGCACGTACTTCAGCAGGAAACACTTTCAGCAAAAAGGCGAGTTTGTTTTCCGTATCTAGCACCACGAGAATAGCCTCCCATATGTAGCGATAGCCGAAGTTACTTTTTGTCCACTGGGACAGCATGCAAGTCCGAACACCAACAATTGTACGGTATACTTTGAGGCAAGCGACTTGAGCAGGTAAAGATGATGAAGTGAGCAAAATGGGTGCTCTCTGGTTGTATGTGCTAAAAACTCTAGTTTTTAGTGCACTGTAATGGGCACTGTCAAGGGAGTGTGCGGGGATTGGAAGGAGTGGAGGCGTGTTGCAAGTCTCTCTCATTCTTTTCTAGCTATTCGACAATTTTTTTCGGGTGTATGGCTTTGGAAACGTCATTTTATTGTTTGAATCATTACTGGCGCGTGTTTATGTTTGAAGAATCGGGACTCTGTAATGAGATTAAGGTATTTTATAACAGTTATTCCGTATACCGCAATGGCCTCATGCAATAATGTACACAACATACTGGGAACAATAAAAAAATTTTAAGTATTTGGCATAAATTTCCTTTCGGATTTTCGGGGGCTTAAATATTTTTCGCATTAAGCATTGCACATTTCGACATGTTGGTGTCTTTTATAAGTCAGGGTGTGTTTTGCAAGCCATTCTGGATGTAACTGTCTCTTGTGTACACACAAGGGACTAGGGTTTGTTATATCGGCACTAAATGGGTGCATGTAAATTTTAGTGAAGTTCTTAAAAGCATAGATTGTAAGTAGGCTTTGACGTGTCGTTGACAGCAATAGCATTAGAGATGAAACCAGATATATGTGAAACAGTACCAAGACCACAAAAAACCACGAGTAACGTCCCAATGATTCAAACTCAGAAAAACCCGTAAATGTAAGCTAGAGGTAGGATTCGGAGTATCAACTTCGGATGTAATCAGTCTAATGTTTTGAATAACAGTGTTCAATAAACTGAAATATTTACACAATCATCATTTTAAAAATAAGTGTGTACCACTGAAAACACTTAAGTGTTCAGGTGTGAAAAATTTGGTGCAATGGGGTTATTTTATTCTCCAAGATATGGTAAAAAAAAAACATTATTTCTTTAAATGCGGCTGCCTACAAACCTGCCTAAAAAGAGGTTCTGTACACGAACTTTCTAATAGATGCTGTCAGCATAAAAAGTTCGATTGAATTTGTTAAATAAATGACAAACATATCATAATATTTATAAGACTGTCATTTTGAAATAATTGCCTGACACCATTTCAGTCATGTAACTTTATGTGGCATTCTGAAGGTGTGCGAAATTTGGTATAAAATAGTTGAATTGTTCCATAAATATGACAGGAGGTCACATACCATTGAATGGGACACGTCCATTTGGTGCGCTATGGAGGGTGTACTAGTGGAGGGCATTTCGTTGATGTGCTGACGTATCGCTTCATCAAGCCAAACAGTGGGCACAGACTGAGAACGGCCAGCATTATTCATGTGTGTGTGTGCAACATGGGAAGTTAAGTCACCTTTATGCTACTGACTTTACAGGCGTTGTACTAGGCATTCAAAAAATGCGTATTTTAAACCTCAATTTTCATAGGCTCATATCTACTTATAAATATTCGGTTTAGTTATATGGTATCCTACATATTATTTTCGACTTTATTTGTATTTGTATTTTATAGATTAAAAATTGGAGTATTAGTACAAAAGAATGCGATGAATTTGTTTGAATGACAGTGTAACAAAGACTAAAGCATTGCTCATTTTTCATCGCTCTTGTAGATATGAATAAGGCACAAGCCTTGGGACCTAAAGTTCGTGGGTTAGATTCCACCTGCCCCCTTGTAAAACTCTTTTTTATAAATGTTATCAGCTGTCATGGGAAAGAACAAATTTCACATTGTTTTAAATTTATACATTAATTTCGAATAAAAAATACATGTTCGATACATTATGTTGTATTTATAATTATTACGATATTTTTCAATAGTTAAGTAAATAATTATCTAGTAAAAAGTTATTACTAATGGTTGTAATGAATTCAAGTTCTCGCTCTCTGATCGTTCGATGATCGCTTTGTCAATGTTGGCCACATGCGTCGCAGGCTTTGTCTCGCGAGCGGAGTGTGATGAGTTTATGACAAAGGCTGAAGAGGGGGCGAAGCATTTTGTAGGAGTAGCAAGGAGGAGTGTTTTATGTCTTGTTATGAGAGGTGTGCAGTGTTGAGTGGAGGGGGTGAGTAGATGATGGGTCTTTTAGGGTAAGGGACATATTATATGTATTGATGCATTCAGTATGATTTCCAATGATGGGTCTTTTAGGGTAAGGGACATATTATATGTATTGATGCATTCAGTATGATTTCCAATGCTCGGGACCATTCATGACTTCATGTTGTTACAAATCACTTTTTTAGAAGTTTTATCAGAGTAGAAAAATCGAATTGATTTAGGGTAGTGGAGTTGTGTAGGCAGTGAGGGGGTGATGGTAAGGCAGAGTGACGAGAGCTGGGTGCAGATTGGTGTTTGGGTTATGTGAGAGGGGCATATTCCTATTAAATCCAATATGGCAGTCCTGTGGTTGGGTTACATATTGGTTAACGCTATCATATTCGCTTTATAAAGACAAAGATTGTACTATATATATATATATATATATATATATATATATATATATATATATATATATATATATATATATATATATATATATATATATATCACTTTTGAGATTTTAAACTATAAAATAAATTTATGTAAATCATTTTTAATAATTTAATATTATGAACTTCCCAGTGTGGCCGATGTTATTACAACTTTCTCGATAACTTGTCCCAGAAGGAATTTAATTATTAGACATCCAAAGAAGCAAACCGATATTTGTATTATGTAAAAAAAAAAATCAAATAAAAGTTTTATTTAAACAATATTAGGGTTACGGGTTGATAATTAGGGGGGGGGGGGATATCTCCAACATGGCCGCTCGCAATCTCCGTCTGTGATGTTAACCATGATGGCAAGCAAATCCGGAATCTTACTCCTTTATTCTTATCCCTGTAGTTTCATTTTCTTAATACAATTATTAAGGCAATTTTGACTTACAAAATGTACATAACCCAAAAAAAGACAGATTCAACCAAAGAATATTTATACTCGCCGCCTACTTTATCACAGAATGTAAGTGAAGTAAACTACAGCTATTAAACACTGCCAGGAGTGAAATGCCCACGAAAATTAGAAGCAAATAAATCTTCATATTTTCCCCCACGAAACAATGAATTAAGTGTAACGAATTATTTATTACTTGACAACAAGTCGCAATGCACATTTTGTGAGATATTTCTATTCTACTTTGGTATTAACTGTGAAGTTGATATCAATAAATTGCTATATTATGAATTTTTTATCAAACTCGCTTAAGAATAGCCACTTATTAACTATTATAATACATTCCTTTACAATTAGAAATACATAATAAATTACATTTATGATATTATTAAAAAAAAAAAAATTGCAAGTATAATTTTATTTTCTGAAATATTCTTTCATGTTTCCCAAACATCATTCCACCCTCACATAACTAATATACCTCTCAGTGGTTCACCACCATCACGATGTATGTACGAGAGCCAGTCGTATCACCCAATGCAAGACAGTGATGTCAGTAGTTATAAATGGTCCTTCGCCTGCAGAGGCGTCGGGCATTGGTGCTGGATGCCAACGACTGCCGTCTTGGATGACATCACGACAAACTTCATGCTCTGTCGTTACAAATAAACAGTGGCCATCTTGTTTTACTCGGTATTTCTATATTTCCGTCGAAATTTTCCCTTTTTCCCTCAGAATTTCCCTCTTCTCTCCGAATTTCCTTTTTCTCCCCTTTCCCTCGCATTTTCCCTTGTCTTAACCTCATGCTCTATCATTCCACCTTTGTTTTTCATGCTCTGTCATTCCTTATTGTCTCTCTTCCTCCCCACCTGTTCTCTCTCTCTTGCCTTCTCCACATGTTCTCTCTCTTGCCTTCTTCATCCACTACCATGGATGTCGTCTACTGTAGTTCCCTCGCCGATTGCTAGGGGCGCTAGTGATTACCAGAATACGCCACCATCATCGACCACCGTAGGCAATAATCTTTAATTCCCGTGCCTGGCACCAATGTGTGCCGATCTCATGTTCTACCATTCGGGGCTAGGAGCACTGGTATCGCCACTGCTATCTTCTGTTAGTGCTCTGGGCGCTTTCAGTGGTGCGTCGGAGTCGTCCAATGTTAGTTCCATCTGCGACCACTAGGAGTATTGGAATTATTATTTGGTACTTCGGAAATCAAATAATGCTGGAGGAGCGCAGGACCGTTTCGACACCCCTCAAGATGTAAGCCGAGCATCTTGACCACGAAACTGCAGGAGCATCTAGGCAAGGAGGGTGTTAAGTATATAATATATTTATCCAATTCCATCATTCGGAATGAAAAATAAAACATTCTGCAGGCCACAACTTTATATAAAAGAAATATAATGTAATATTAATTAATATCATGAACCAATTCAAAAATATATATTAAAACACCATAGAAAAAATACTTCAATGAGAGCTGTAGGCTACATGCACCCACCAACACCGACACTAGCTCCACACTTGTATTTATTCAATTAGAGCTATGTACACTATCGACCAAGAAGTAATTTGGCACCCATGAAGATAGGTAATTCAGTACGTCAGTTAACTTGTGTGGCAGCCATACGCTGCATGCCGGTGAAGAACCTGTTGACAAGGAGATTGAACGAGGTACAAAGCTATCGGACTTCGATAAGGGCGTAATTGTGAGCTACCATCTCAGTGGGCTGTCTAGCCGGGCGATTGCACGGAAGGTAAACAGGCCCAAATCAACGGTCTCATTCGTCCTGCGTAAGTGGAAGGGCAATGGTCATTGTGCTAATGCTGCACGTTCTGAGCGGCCTCCAATCTCGACCGACAAAAATCGCAGAACGCTGAAACGTGAAATTCTCAAAAATTGGGCAAAACCCATGGCTACCATCCGACAGGAATTTCATGCAGCAACAGGAGTTTCGGTTTCCATTTGAACATTGCGTACAGAGGCTCACCCTCTTGGATATTTCAGAAGAGCAGCTGCACATAAGCCCCATAACACGACAAGCAATAAAGCTTGGCGACTCAGGTGGTGTTTGGACCTTCGTAACTGGACACTGGAGCAGTGGAATTTAATTCTGTGGAGTGATGAATCGAGGTTTACATTATTCCGGTTCGATAGGCGTGTACGGGTGTGGCGTCTACCCGGGGAACGGCTTCTGCCGGAGTGTATAGTGCCAACTAGGAAATTCAGTGGTGGTGGAGTTATGGTATGGGGCTGTTTCACGGCCTTCAGCGTAGGACTGATGGTGTTTGTCCATGGCAGCATGAACACAGAGGCCTATTGTAACATTCTGGATAATGAAATGCTCCCAACATTGTGGCGTTTTTACGGAATGGACCCGTGTTACTTCCAGGATGACAATGCCAGGTTTCATGTTTCAAGGGCTACTATGTAGTGTTACGCCGACAACAATGTTCGCCGAATGGACTGGCCCTGTCCAGAGCCCCGACCTCAACCCTATAGAACATCTTTGCGACGAATTGGATCGCCGTGTGAGGGCTCGTCAGGCGCGGCCAAAATCCATTGCTCAACTCATGGAATGGTTGCCAGAGGAATGGCGACGAATCCCCGTGGATGTTCTGCAAACACTCGTAGAGAGCATGCCAGACAGGGTGGCTGCTATTATAGCTGCAAGAGGTGGCCCAACAAGATTCTAGTGGACTGACAACCACCGAGCAAACATTGTGGACAGATGCCCAATTACTTTTTGGTCGATAGTGTACTACGGCCGGGAGACGTCTGGGCACGCGAATCCCCTCCTACTCCCTGGACTGCGGCTCGGCACGGACGGGTGTATAGCGGAGCGGCAAAACAGCGGCCCGGCAGTATACGCGCGGACATAAAAAAATTCGGCGAAACCGGACACGGAGATGTTTAACTGGCGACAACAGATAGCAGTGCTCCTGTGACAGAGTGTGTTGGATGATTCCGTTACTGTCTGCGTGCGCTGCTCGACAGACGTCAATTGTGTGCAAATGTTGTGTTAAAATATTCACCAGTAACGAATTAAAATCACATTATATAAATGCAACAACAATGGAGGTGGAATATATTCTGTGGTTTGATGCTTCAGCAGATGACGATTTTAGTTTCAACATTTGCATAACTTGAAGAAAAAATAAATGTATTACAAACACTTGCACCTAGAAAATTGGGAAGGGGGGAGGAGGATATAGATATTGGATGGGACGATTTACGGCGTGGCGTAGGAAATATTGCGACGAGAATGCATTACTCAGACAATATATGTTCACACAATATGCCAACATTGAGGTGTTTGAGGCAGCATAATGTCAAGCCAACGTAAACCCTTGTTACAGCACAGTGGTGATACTTCTAAAAAAAATACAAAAAATCTGCAAATAATAACACATAAAGTCTTACAGAGCTGTCATCTATCTAGCCAATGCCGAATGTAATGTCCTAGCATATTCATAGTTGTTGGCACGATATTTTTGATGGTATATAATTCATCAATTGTGTCTCGTATTATTCTCTTGTCGAACTCAATCGCAATACAACCTTGGCTGCGAATAAATGTGTGATAAAGAATAACAAATATCAAACCTTTAAAAATAAAATAATGTTTCATTAATTGACACATGAATATTTAGAATAATCAGCGCTATACAATAACACAAAATAGAATTGACAAAAGATAAAAACCAATTGTTATGTATATTTATATTCCAACAAGTAACATGACCTATGAAGTTCAAGCTAAACTATAAATTATATAAATAAAAGTTCAAAACTCTTCCCCCAATAACTGTATTTAATTTAGCGCAAATATAGGTATGCAAATCTCAATCTACATGACAGAAAATCATAATATGTGGAACAATCACTGAATATATTACGTAAATTTTAATGCACAAATTATCTACAGTGAAATAAGCAGTTTGTTGTTCACTTTAAATAAGTTCCTATTAGATGCCATTGACAGTGTCCTAGTTGACCTATTCCTCTGTGATGTAGTCGGTTGAGTGTTGAGCGTTAGTGGTTCCGGTTTCGAATACCGGGTAGGGCATGGGTTTGATTTATGCTCGTCCGTATGGGTCACCCTTACATAGGAAAAATCACTTCCAATAAGTAAACTGCGAGAACACATTTGTCACGGAATTAAATAAGTGTGAGCTGTACATCAGGAAATATATCTGCATTTTGTCTTGTACTTTTACGAGTAATAACTTGGATACTAGTACCCAACTGAATACTTGCCTTTACTTGTAATAAGTACATTAACCTTCTAAGTGGACTTGCAATATATATATATATATATATATATATATATATATATATATATATATATATATATATATATAAAATATTACAGTTACGCTTGTATTTCAATTAAATTGGTAAATAGCGAATGTAAAAATATAATATGCTGTCGACAATATCTTTATTTGTACCACAACTGTAATACAAAGATTATATTTTATATTAAGCCTCCAAGAAATAGGCTACAACCTGAAATCGAACCTGCGCCTTCTTGAGCAAATACGTGTCAACGTAACTTCAACCCCAACAAACAAATTTACTTAACGATAACGTTAGATTCGAATCTGTTTGTCTAGTAATTTGGCAGGCATATCATTTTTACCTGTTAATGTTTTAGTTTTTAATGTTTTTTCAAGTAGGACTACATACTTGCACTTGCTTGTTTCATAATCGAGAGCTGATTGTCTCTTAGTGAATGTTGCGTTTGGAATAACATTTATTGGCATAAATCATACATGAAAGTTTATTACAGACGGTTTAGTTAGTACAAACATTTATTTTATCATAAAGGCTACAGAAATATTTTTGCAGCTATTACACCGTGCTGCCGAAGCCAGCATTATTTCGGAAAACTTATTTACAGGTGGCATTACTTTTGCACATAAATCGGAATTCTATAAATAATGCATAAAAATGATTACCAGAATACGCCACCATCATCGACCACCTTAGGCAATAATCTTGCAACTTAAATCTCCCGTGAAAGGTTATTAAAACCTTTTTTTATAAACTCTCAAATATTTCCTATGATTTGCGTGGGCTTTATAATTAGAACACCTAGGCGTATGCAGACCACAATTTCACACAAAATACCGTTACACAGCAAAATAGATTACACGCAGATAAATTGTGTGGAATTCGTAAAGTCAATGGACATTAGACTGTATAGTGTATGTAATATGTCATAGCGGCGGCATTGTTTAATATCTATTATTTTATTTCTTATTTTATAACATCTGTTTGTAGGATTTCTTTATACCACGGGACAGTCCACTATAAATAAAAACACCCATTATAGTGACTTTGAGTTTCTATAGTTTCAAATTAAATACATTGGCTTAAAGTTACTGTTTAGTTATATTTTGTTTAAAGTTATGTATAAATTAATCTACGCGACATTGCACCGAGTATTAAAAAGTACGTAGTATTTCAGTTGTATCATTTTTATAATATGTGGTCGTTCATGGATATCGTGGGCAATTGCAATTTTGTAACACTGGGGATAACTTCTCCGTGCCTCTGCAAACGTCCTGCGTACTCCATTGCTTTACATACAACTGAGCCCGATGTAACTGATGTTAGTGGAATAGCCGATAGCACGGCCAGACCTGCGTGCACATGTCGTCCCCCCCCCCCCCTTGTTTGCCTAACCCTCTACACCGTGGTCAGGCATGCTATGACGTCTCCCGGCCACTATACACGATTACGATGCACGCATGATGTACATGCTTAGCGAGCGCGCATCGAGAGAGCACATGGCCCTAGACATCATGCTGTGTGCGAACTATTTATATAAAAACACTACATGTAGGATTAAAAGCAGCTAATTACAATCACATTTGTTTCTTCGATGCTGCTGCTGAATTATGATGATTTCCCCCATTCACCACCGCCTCGCCCTCACAATTACCCCCTACATGGCACAACCATCTGCACAGCTCCTGGACGTGGGATCAGGGCAGTACACTAAGCCAGCAAAAACAATTTTATATACACAAACATTTGTATCTCTGCATGAAAAACCAACAGTGTTGAGGCAAGCATATTGTACTGTAGGCTTACGAAGCGGTGAAATGTAAACTTCCCACCTAAAACAAAAATCGAAGCGAACACAGGAACACACAGAAAAGAGAGAGTTACAGAAGATGTGCCTAATACAGAGATAAAAGGTGAGAGAAGTTCAGGACAGCGCAGCAATACAGCGGAAAAGCGAATGCGATAAAACTGTCAGTTACTGCAGTGCATGTGGGCGATACGAATACCATTTGGCACTCGCAACTTTCGCTAGGATAATCATTGAGTCCCCTGGGAAGCGACTATAAACACAAGGTTGGATACCCAACATAGATACCAAATACTGTGCACAAGTACACATGAGATATCGTGAGGTGTGAAACACTAGGTCACATCGGATAAAACCAAACAACAGGTCCGCCACAGGACATATCAGTGACACACAATACAAGATAAGAAATACCTCCTGCATGAGCTACAGTATACTACCAGCAATCAGCAACAACACACCTGGCAAGGTGATCATGATTCCTTGCACGAGCTACAGTGTGTTGTTGAAAAAAAAAGCAAGCATTATAAACATAGGTAGATTGACCGAAAGCGCCAACCTGTATATCCACTCACATGGGATAAAACCAAAACAGGATCTCTGCAGAGCATATCGCCAATACACCTGGCAAGTAAAAGCACACTTCTTGCACTATCAGCAATACACCTGACAAGATAGTAAATACCTCTTACAAGGGAAACAGTGTGCTACTGATAAGAAAATACCGAACATAATACACACAGTGTGTTCGACTTAATGCTCAAAACAAGAAAAACCATAATCATCCTGCATAACCAAACAGAACATTATGAACCCCATAATCCCGGATCTGATGTTTTTTCATCCATCTACATGTGCGCTAAATTGTTTGTGCACTGAGTATACAATGTGTGATGGAGCGACCAAATTCTGTTAGTTTTCAATCTCATGACCAGTCATTACAGCAAATCATTCTTGTACTCGTCAAATCTGATTTAGTGTTTCACAGCCTAGTTCTGGACTCCTTTGGCATGCTTCGACTCTTTGACATGGCAGACATAACGATACAACTATACAGCTATCATTACCCACCACACTCATCCTTAAACTTGCTGAAAACCTGGTTCGAGGTCTAGAAGCACAGAGAGTGGCAGAAAATGGGGTGGGGGGAGGGAGGTGGAAAGACACTGGTATCGAATTCTCCCAAGAACACCAGATCTGTGGCAAGTCCCTGGTATAAGTCTGCAATGGCGATCCCGAAAACAAAGCAGTGGGTGTCTATGTATGCCAGCGCTACAGCATCACCATATCTGGCAGCATGATGTCGTAATGCATGCCATACATTAATGTCTTCTACAGGTCGAACACCGCGAATCCAGCATAGAAGCACTTGTCGAATAATACATGTTCATGATCCAGTTTGACAAATAATATCTTTTCAAGATATGCTGTTCGACATTTGAAAGCAGGTTCAGCAATAAGTTTCAAAGCATTTTGTTTCATGCATACATGCTCCATATTCTATTACTTTCACTTGTTTTCCATGAGCTTGCCATATGTTGCATTATTCTGTGACTATAACTCTCTGTTTCAAAATCATTTGTAGATGTTTTACACATCATGATATTCAGTTCGATGTAGGGCAACATCCACACCTTCTATCTAAATTGCAACATTTGATGTACCTTGGCAACACTTGATGTACCTTGGTTAGCTTGAAGCCATGACAAATTGTCTGTTGAAATTAACCTTATGCACAATGTAATTCCTTTTGTTATTTAATATCATCATAATTGTCTGTTATATGGACACGGTGCACCCGTTCACAGGCAGGCACAGACGATCTCGATGTTGAGCATAGAGTTCTGGAGGGTACTTGGCATCTACCTCCAATATTTAGCCTACATAAACATCACTGGCACAGACATAATGTCAATGTCGATTGCTAACCACATAAAGTTAGCATATGGTAGAGGCAGAGACATTTCCAATACATACAAATTGTTAGCATCTACAGATTAGAGGTATGAAAACAGATTAATTGCATTGTACATGTCGGGCACATCTTGATTGTTCGCCATGCAGTGATATTTTATGCATCCACACTGCTCTGGATACCAGCCTTGATAAACAGAAGCATATCATAGTCGCTGAGAAGTTTAATTTCCACCTTTGTGTTCTACAGCATGGCATAGAACGAGAAACCGGGTCACTCACATACAGAACACAATCTAGCCCTTACGTTGTTAGACTGATGTCACTGTCGGTCAGTTGGTTGTGGAAGGTGGCAATATGCGCAAGTTGTGATTCATCAAGTTTCCCCCATGTATTGACATAGTCATAGGGGAACACTCCTTTCCTCATCACAAGCTCAAGTTCTTTGGGAATAAAGAAGGTCATTGTGGTCATAAAATCCGAAGATGGAAGATTTTGCACTAATTTTGCAAGGTTGGAGGACACAAACCTGAATGTGTCTGTAAATTGCATAGGAAACCTGTCGTATAAACTTTGACTAAATGTAATCAATTTATCTTCAGTTTATAAAGTAATAAATATCCCAATTACATAATAAAATTCTCGTCATATGTTATATCGTGGAACTGCACAGGAAGTCTCTTGAGACGACGACAGAGCTTGTTAGAATTGTTGCATAAAATCCCAATATAATTTCTGATAAGGTAGTTGTGATCGTGGACATTGGAGTCCTTTCGAAATTTATTTTGTATCCCGGCCATAATACTATTGGTTTACACGTTCAGAATCCCACCTTCCACACAGCATGCCAGATTGCCCAGTTGAAGTATTGTTGGTCTTGATTATATGGATTTAAGATTCCTTTCTTCGCTTCAATTTGTTCGGGCTTGGCGACGTAGGAGATGCTCTAAGCAGGTCAAGCTTCTTGACTCGGAGCTTAAGACATTTTACATAGGTTAGGGTCCAGCCACTTCCCTTCCCTATGTAATCTTCCTCCTCTTGGCAGATCTTGGCAATGGTGGCCAACACAGCAGACTCTATGTCACTGGCATTGTAGAAGGCCATGTTTGTGGTATTTTAGGTCCAATTGTCGGTCTCGTTCTCATGTGGCCCAGGCTTGCCATACACACACTTGATAAACATATTAAATTTAATGGCACACTTGTCCTCGATTTCCTGCTCCAGCTGCCTGATGATGTCCTCTTGCATGTCATCTAGGTATCTACCAATATATGTCGCCTAGCTCTACATATTCTCAGCAATGTAGGTATTCATCGCACCAGGGAACTCTCTCTCTCTCTCTTTCTCTCTCTCTCTCTGCCTCCACAAACATGTAGGCATTAGCCTAGCCAGCACCAATGACAATGGCTCTACATTGAGACCGACCTTCTGTGTCAATAAGACATGTTGGAATAGATGACTCGGTTCATGACACATTAAATAGTCCTGGCTGGAAGGCAGATGCCACAGCCAAGACAGCTCTTTTCGCTGGTGATTGGGCAGAGCCATTTGATTTAGAGCTGTGGGCCTACAGTTTATCTGCTCTTGTAAACTGCCTCTCACATTTAACACACTCCAGCGATTGGCTTCGGGATTCTCCCAACAACCATTTTCATGGCAACATGCATTACAAGTGCATGCGAAATTTGCATTGCAGGACTTGCAGTGGGTCGAAGGGGCCTGTATGAACTGACCTGTGTAGGTGAAGAGATGGACGAGGTTTTCGGTTTTCGGTGCAAGCGAAAGATGCCCCGCACGTATCACACATATGCCGTGCAGTCCTGATGTTGTTGAGCCAGCAATTACCCTCATGACAAAGTCCAAATTTGTGGACTGAAAACTCCTGGTCACAGAATCTACACTTTAGTGCCACTGGATGCATCACAAGTGTGTTGGGAAATGGAGAGGATTGCTAGAAAGATTATGAAGCTGATGTAGATGACATTTACCAAGATGTGAAGGAAGGAGGAGATGGAATGTTGAAATGAGTGGAATTCATATGGATCTAAGAAGAAATGATGGAGGAAACCAGATGTCGATGAAGTGTCTCAACTCGACTGGGTTGGACTTGTGTAATGTGTGAGGATGGCTCGATGCAGGAACACCAGGAGGAAATTTAGAGGAAAAATGCAAATCTTCTAAGCTAGCCCTAATAAATGTGTTCCCATACATTACACACCAAGCCTAACATCATCACACACTTCTTCACATCACGAAACATCTTCCAACATGATATAGTCATGCTGAAAAAACTAACTTAACCCTTGTATGACATGACGGACATGAGAGGCAAACACTACTATGTCGCCCAGTCGCATGGATAGGCTGCATGTGTGAAATGATTATGATGATCATTCATCAGTAGGTTGTCTCGGAATACCCCCATCTCCCTTCCCTTATCATTACATTCAATCATTTTGGAGACTGTCTGCACATACAAAGTATAGGGAGCAGCCACAACAGTGTAGGAGTAGTGAGTGCAATGAGGTGTACAAATACTGCATGGTTATTCGACATATGTGTGTGTGCGAAATATCAATGTTTCATCAGTGGATTGTCTCGGAGTACACCTACCTCCACACACGAACATGTTCTGACTCTATCCCATCACTCATTCAAAGCTAGCAAGGACCCAGCAGAGTCTGACTTCCCACCCAGTGAAAAATGCATCGTTTCGGCTTTAGGATGTTCTAGTTTAACAGACAACAAAATAATCATAAGTGGAGCATTTCATGTAAACGTTACAGAAGAAGCATGGAAATTACATTAAAATGAATTGTCTCTGACCAACAAGTTAGGTGGTGGTTACTTTCAATAATTTTAGCTCATAAATGCACGCGATGCTGCACAGTAGGGAATGTGAATACAGTGTCAATTAAATGTAGACAGCCAGCTTGCAAGGGCATGAACAGGGAGCAATCAAGTAGAGATGTGTTACTCAAGGGTATAATGGGAGAGACTTATCCATTCATTTGTTTTCCAAAGCAAGCCGGAGTAGGTTCTATGATACAGCCAAATTCAGAACACAGAGTAAAAGACACATTCTCACTTTGTTATGTTGGTGGCATTGAAGAGACCTCGCCAGCTGTTATTTTTTTATATTGTGATTGGCCTATGTTTTGTAAGCAATATTATTGATACGTCTTTTATCCAGAGATATTTCATATCACAAATACATTGGAGTGAACAAGAACCGTAACCCTCATGGTGAAATGTCACATTACAACCAGTTTATGCACATATTCATTAAAATATGTGTGACATAAATAAACAGACATGAACACAGCTTACACAAAGCAGTCTATGCTACCATCATCAATATTTAAATATGCAAACCAATCATGAATGTATACATTATTTAAAGAGAGAAACTACACAATTGTTTACTATATATATGTATGCTATGTGAATATGGTATATATTTTGTTTAAATATGTAATAATAATTTAACTGCCGATGTTGTAAGACTGTAGAAACACGACTTCTTGCAGACTTTGGGTATCTTTGGTAAGGTTTTGTTTTCCTTATTTCAGTTGCAAGGGCCTTGGGCGTGAACTTCTGCCCTTAACCCCTCCATCACTGCGATTTGCTCAAAACAGTCAGGCCATCATCCCTCCTCTCTGTCCCAGCACACCGACAAACACCGCCCTATACTACTATATCCCCTCCTATCCTCCTCGTGCTTGAGACAGGCACCGCAGTGTATCGCAGCAGGGCTAGATGACTGTGCAGGTGGGTGTAAGAAGGACTCTTCCTGCCATAGGATGCGAGTACCACTCCCTCCCACCCATGCGGTACTCGCATCCACACTCTCTGGTGCAGACATGGCCGCATGCGGCACTCGAGTGCTGTCATCCCTCCCTCCGCGCCTTTCACCCCGGCCATAAACAAACCTCCCACACCTACGATTAAAGTAGCTACATTCATGAGCATCATGGTACCGATATATGGCATATAAATGTACTTACCACGAGTCCTGAAAGCATAGTACGGCTCACAAACAGCGTTGGCATCGTCAGTATTAAGGCAGTCAAGCATTTTGCACCTGAACTGTCTTGCAGCACACACAAAACTGCTTGACAAATGTTTTATGATAACAGTTTTATATAGTGTGCTCTCTTGTGTGAAGAGGATGACATATATATATATATATATATATATATATATATATATATATATCCATCCGCCCCATTACCAGCTGTATGACTGAATTCCTTTAGGGACCACTGCTTGACTGATCTCTCTCCCTCTCATTGAGGAACAAGAGAGCCATCGCAAACACACTTACATGACATGTGTATATACTACCACACTGTATTGTTAACTGCATTTCAAACATGTATGTTACCTCTATTTATAGAAAACTCTTGGCATTACTGTTAATGTTAACTGAGTGTTTCATACACAGGCCGGTACAATATAAAGTAAGGAATAAACTGTATATAGTTTTATATATATATGTTAATCACTACTCTCTCCGCACATACAGAGAGAGAAAAATAATAGTCAAATATATAAGACATTATAATGCAAATATGATCCCTCTTCCCACCCTCACATACAACACTGGATATCTACAAATACATAATTGAAGATATTTGACACACTTTGATTTTTTAGAAAAAATTATAAAAGCACCTGTACACTCATACTTGACAATTATAGAGACATACAGACACGAATTGTACAGAACCACAATAACATTTCGCTTCATTGAAAATACTTTAAAATAAATTATGTGTGTTTACATGCATACTTGAAAATTATAGTAACACATATACTTCCAGATTACAGTGTAGAGGTAAATGGGCATTCGCCGTCTTTTTCTGACACATGTCAACCACCAAAAGTGCTGTCCTTGTATCTGCGTGTGCTGTTGCCAAAATAAAAAATAACAATTAAAATAAACGTTTGGGTGAAAAATTTTTACATATTGTACAGAATCGAATTCGCATCATACAACATATATTTTGCATAATTAAGACCTGTCTAAGGGCTTGAAATAATTAAATCACTGAAATTTGTCACCAGGAAATGTTTTGATGTATCCCAAATTGTAACTCACCATAAAATTTTTACATACAACAGTATTCTATTCAAATTTTTTATGTTAATATATTAATGTTTGTCGATACCACCAACAAATCTTAAGACCTTAATTCGTTCTAATTTAGTGATATAAATATTTTTAATTCTAAAGTGTGTCTCCTTACAAAGTAAAACGTTAAAAAGTTTATCAGTGGCAAAATTTATTGTTATTAAAATTTGATGTGGGAAGAAATTGTGAAAGTTGTTCATGTTACACAGAATTTGTGTTCAAAAGCAACACAATCTCTATTGCGCCTATAGTTCTCACGTACATAGCCATGAAACCGTGGTTTATTAGCACAAGGACACACTGCAATCATAAAGAATGAGGCTCACCCTCAAATTGCTCTCCTAAACGAAATCACGTCCGTTTAACTCTGCTGGAGTCAGGTTCTGCCCTGCAACAGAAGTAAAGCCATAAAGGCTTCATTAGCCAGCTATTTCCTTCGACAAACATTTCGTAAAACCAGCCCACCAGTTAGTGCCATGTCTTGCGAGCACATGACATGTTGTTGTGTCGAGTGACTCGTTACACTCTCAATTTCGACATGTTTTTTATTCGCGCTTGTGTGATTTCTCTTTTCCAACAGCTAGATATAATCTATGGAAGGTTAAGCAGAGTAAACCACCTAAGTAGGCTACGAGGAAGGGAGCGAAATATTGCGTTAAACGTATTAGAGTATTTTTTTAATGTGTGTGACCAATGAAGTTACGGAAATTTCCAAAGCAACTGGCTGTTCTGAACGAACCACTTATGCCCTCAGGAAGGAACTGCAGCAGCATGGTACCATAACTATACCTGCAAAAGTAAACCCAAAAAAGAAAGGCAAACAAAATATTCCAGTCAGAAACTTACGATTGTATTGTACAGAGGGGTTACGGCGAATCGTTCACACATTTCATGTTGGCTAGCATTCCTGCCACATCATATGTAATGTTAACAAAAGTGAATAGTGATTAATCACTGCCAGATTTCGCCTGTTACACCCTGCATAAGTTCCTACACGACATTGGGTTTGAGTACTTAATAACAGTAAAATGTCCGCATATGTAATACGTGACAACATAATTCGGTGGCGGCATACCTATTTAACAGAACTAAAAAAAAGTGTTATCAGTTTAGGTAAACCAGTCCTCTATACAGATGAAGCACGGGTAAATGTGGAGCTCAGTGTGAAAAAGGGATGGAAAGAGACAATGGTAAAGATCACACAACATGTAGTTTTTAATGCATAAGTATATGCCTTATACATCTTACGTGACGCGGCATCCTTTTTGCATCAGTGCATGCAGGTAATGAGGATGGTTTTTGTTTTAAATGCTGCTTTTACTTTCTTGTGCAATAAAAACACTGCTGACGCCTATTATGTAATTACTGCAGACGGGTATGAAATGTGGTTGTCCGGACAACTATTGCCAAACACTCCAGAGGGGGCTGTTATTTTTTTGATAATGCCGTCATACCTTAGCAGGATGTGTGAACCAGTTTCCGTGCAATGTGGGCGTGTGGGGGACATAAGAGAGTTTCTCACCGAAAAAGGCATTCCTTATTATGTTAGTATGATTAATTGGGATTGCTACACACAGCACGGAGTGAAAGGCATAATTACAAAAAATACAAGCTTGAAGAAATAGCATAGAGCATAGGTTATGATGTACTTCCAATGCCCCCATATCATTGCAAGGTCAGCCCTATTGAAATGGTTTGGGTGCTACTTAAATCATACGTATGACTTCGTATCACAACTTTCAAGGCACATGATATAGATTCCTTAATAACACGAGGTTATGGCTACATATAAACAGAAAACTGGACACTTTTATACACAAGGTAAAAGGCATTGAACAATAGCTGTGAAGAGCCGACAAAGTTCAAGATGACGAAGAAAGGTTTTTTAAGTTTAGCCTTCATCCAATTCATCACAATGATCTCAATTACCGCAACCCCATTTTTCTGGTTAGTCCTGTGCTACTCTTATTGAAGAAATATCACATTTGATCCGTGGTAGCGATAGTGATTAAAAGATATGGGATATATTTATTTTTTATCAAGTGCGTATTACAATTAGTGTTATAAATTCGTATCAATGGATGTCAGTGAAAAGTTTTTGGATTTAAGGTGATGTAAAAAAGCTAATACGATTTATTACAGATATATAAGAACGATAGAATAAAATGTTTTTAATTACAACTATATCAGTACTTAAAATGAATAATATAATACTCAAGCACTCGGAATTCCAAAGAAGCACATGTACTGAACTTTGTAACGTGTTAGCGATCTGGCAAAAGCATGCACCTTAAGATATGCACTGCAATCTAAGTGTGAGTAGGACTATAGTATAGAAAAGCCGTCAGCCTCATGTCGGCATTCAAAGTACTTTAAAACAAATTGGGCAAGTGTGTTGACACACATACTTGAAAATAAATAGCTCCATACACAACAATCGTTAAATCAGTCTTTCTCCTCACTAAATAGGATACAAAATTGTTGATATCAATAAATGCTTTAAAATAAATTGTGTGTGTGTGTGTGTGTGTCTGGTTAAACAAGTACATAAAAAAGTAACAAAGAGAATGTTACTTACAATAAATCAATGAGACCTTTCTTAAGCCATCTTAGGTAATCCTTTACCTCGGCAGCAGGCATCGCAGCGAGGTCTGGGATAGTGACTGGCAACTATCTAGGCGGTATCAGGCTACACGTCGGACAAATTGTGTGATTATCTTCACTGATGGCCACCACAGAGGTGCTGGACATCTCTATGTCCCGACATCTGCACGTGAAACCTGGCCTTTTGCCACCTGCATGCTAAAATCAGGGACTACCTTCACAGCCCACTTGTGTCTTAGAGTAGACAATGGTGATGCAGAGACGGCGACCACCGCATCGCCTGGTTACATCAGCTGTATGAACTCGCCATCGTCATCGTTGACCAGGGCTCGTTCTGCTGCCGGGGGTATTTGGGCAAGTACAGCAAGATGATGTCATGTAGCCATGCATGTGAGAACACAACGTACTCGCAGCTTGGCTCCAGAGTATTTCCTTGCATGTTGAAATCACTATACTTGACACATGTGGTGCATTCAATAGTCTGCTAACAATGTTCAAAGGATCTCGTGTTGTGGGCCAGCAGCCAACTCCTCGCTGTAAGTCCTCTGCTCCACCCCATTCCAGAAGCTGTACATAACATTGATGTGTCTCGGCATCACACTGGTGTAGAAACCTTCTGGATGGAATGGAGTACGCATCTTCGAAAACTACTGATTCCTACGAGCTGGGTGCAAAAGGTCTCATATAGCTCTCTCATCTGCATAAGGGGGAGGAGTATAGCATCACAGATATTTAACAACATTAGTACACATGCAACCAGGGCACAGATAGAGTTCGTACACTTGCATGTGCTGTGAAAATTTAGTTCTCCCTCGACACTTCCACTCTTTGTGTCTGTACTTAATGCTTCCATGATGTACTGCCAGCACAGGTAAGTTAAACAATATATTTATTTATGTACACAGCAGACCACTGCTGTGCAGGGTAGGCTCCATATGTTTCCACAACCTTTCAGCATAAAAGTAAGTATGTGACCTGTACATTCTTCTGTCTACCAACAGATTGTATCATTGTCTATGTCGTGTAGGACAAAAGTCACCTTCGTGTTCTTCTGATGTAATTATGTAATGTCTTCGAATTCTGCATGCATGGCAAGAATTTTTCCACTTGCAGGTAACTGAGCGTTTAGGTCAGTGGCGATGTGTGCTAAAATTTCATGGGCAAACTATTGTGTGCAGGGGGCAGTAGTGGCGGTGATCACCCAAATAAAGGTGGAGGGGGGTCCGGGAGTCCTTCCCTGAGGAAATTTGGATTTTAAGATGCAAAATGGTGCCATTTAAACATTTCATCGTATCTAAATATAAAATAAACCGATGTAAAATATTAATGTTTATTTAACATAAAATTCGCCTGAGTGAAAAATATTACAAAGATACCTTCATCAAAACCTGAACCTTGTCACTATTATTTCAATACCCGTCGATAGTGAGGTATTTACATATGGAGCAATTTTGTTTGTACAGACGTGTAGACTGTAAAAATGACTATTCATTTGTGTAATGATGGAAAGCAGTCAATGCGAACGAGCAGGAGGCAGAAAAATCGAAGCAGGGGAGGAAGCACAGAAGCGGAGGTGTCCAGTGATAGCCTACAGGAGGGAGGGAACGCGAGAGGGGAGGTAGCCGAAGTCATAATAGTCGAGCTGAAAACATACTTACCATTATCCTTGCGCCCGTGTAAGTTACTGTTCGTATCGTGCAGCTATATTTCACAAAAAATAAACTGATGATTACATTTCAACCAGCTGCAGCACAGTTGCGAAGATATAGGGATGTATGAGCAGATCAGGTGGTGTGTGTGCGAAGACCGACCACAGGTGTAACAGGTGTTTACGATACCTTAATGTCCTTAAATTGCTAATCAGTGCAATTCGATGCATCGACATTGAACATTGTCACCCCGAGTGATAGTTCGCGCCACAAAGGTTGTCTCGCAACCCGATACAGACGTAATACGCCTAGATTAGACAACACACACATCCCACAAGCCACATCACTAAATAGCTACAGGAATATGTGTCCTGAAAAGCCACCTTGTACTTTCGGAACGTGTGGTATTGATACATTCAAACGTGTACATAGTTTTATTGTACTTATAGAGAAAATTTTTACATCAGCCTTGAAATGTAAAATTGAAACAAAAACTGATTTTTCAATTTTATTTTAAATTTCATCTAACACTATATTTTGAATGGATTCTATTAGGTCGTTCTGGATATTGCATGAGAGGCCAGAAAATACTGTGGATGTCTCAAAGTGCTGCGACAGTACTGCATCAGAAGTTGCAATAAAAGTAAATAACTCAACATAATTACCACGGTTTTCTGATTCTTTTATCTTATAATGACCACAGAAAGGCAGGTCCTGTACACCCAAGAAACAAACCACATCTATTAACAGCTTCAAATGTCTCGGTTTCTTTTAAATTTTTCGTTATGTCGTTGTGTGCTTAATTGTTTGGATCTATCTAGACCACAATAAACTCTATTTTTATAAATTCTTTAAGAGACAAAAACGAATTTATGTGAACTTCAAACGCTCGTGTTTTTGAACAGCATTGCACAGGTAATTAAAGTCACAATACCCAGTTGCAGTCCACATGTTACCATACTTTGAAAACAATAAACATGGCCAGCAAGACAGTTTGTCTATGCTGTTACATCCAGCTAACCGCGAGTGTTTCTGATAAACATTGTTTTGGAAATTACGTACAAAATTACCTTTCTTGTATGTTGTCATGATCATAAGTTCAGATGTCGGCCTACCCTCTTTTATGATGTCAAATATTTACTGAAAAGTGAAAGCACTGCTGGAAAAACGTTTCACTTGTAATGCACACACACTACACTTACATCCACATGTTACTGCTGCACTCATTCAATCTACTCGGTTCTCAGTCTCACACTGTAATTTTATATTTTTATGTACGAATATGTATAACATTCTCAGCACCAAAACTAAATTAAATAAACACAATACGATTCATGTTGTACACTCGAACTTTCCCACGCTTCGATCTAGTTACTAGCCAGCTTCGGCAATGTCCGCTTCAGTTCTGTGAAAAAAGCACTAACTCGTAGCTTCTAACACAGGTTGACGCAGCCATAAGCCCTCGCCCCTCCCCGGGCGGTCTTTCTACCCTGCCACCCTCCGTCGGCCGGGAAACCACTGAGACCACCTACCTGCTGAAAGTGTTACTTACAGCTCTTCCAAACATCTTGATTTTGCTAGCCAACGAGTTGTTTTCTTATAATGTACAGTATTGTTTCCCGAGTAGAGTGTGTACCGCATGAGTGAAAAGTTACCTTAAAATAAACATAAGTTAGAATTCAATAGTTATTTTTAATATAACACTGTCAGGAAACTGTCTGGGCAAGCACTACCCAGACACTGGTTTAGGTGGAGATTACCAACATCACACCTGTTGTACTTGTATCATGGTAATATCTTGGCATGGAAATTATCATACGAGTCAGGATATCCACACATATGATTTTCACCATCACATACCCGTACATGCTTGTATTGAAATGGTGGTTTAAGTATTACTCATATATGAACAACAATGAACAGCTCATATATGTTACATTGTAAGTTCAAACTGTACACAGTCGCATTTCTAGAATGTATTGTTCATAGCAGTGGTTGACTACTGAAGACTTATCTGCTGACTGCTGGAGAGATGTAATGTTTGTTGCTTCTTATATGCTCATGATGGAGTGCTCACATTACTGTAACCAAGTAGACTTCACACAGTAGTGGAGAACACAGTCTTGCACGTAACTGCTCCATACTTTATGATGGTTGTGTGACATTCACCCCTAAAGGTCTCCATCCAATGGGTAGGCATCGTTGTTGGGATGGCACAACTCGTATGCAATTGTCTGGATAAACCATACCTGTTGTATATTCTCTTTGCACGGGCCAACATATCGATAATGGTGCAGAGAAGCTTCATGTCTGGGCACAGGTAATAGATGAGGCAAGCAGTGACACTGCATGGCATCGAGTATTGGATGTAACATTCCTCTTTGCTCTCATTGTTATTGTGGCAGACCCAGTTTTCGAGTACATTACATCTTTCCACTTGCACAAGCAGTCTAGGCTGTTTGAAGTCAACATGTTGGTACCTGGTTAGACATCACCATACTTGGACATGTTCAGTGGGTTGGATGTGGTGTACATGGTTGGTATGTACATGTAGAGAGCTTGAGTTCTCCTGAGGCGAGTTGGTATTTCTTCCTACACACATTATAAAAATTTCAGCTAATCGATTTTCTTTCCATTACCAATACGTTTGATACTGCAGTTTGCTATGTGCACTGCAGTCTCATTCAACAGTTTCATGTCTGTACCCAATATCAGTTGAACATACTGGGTAGGTAAACATATCTGGAACTCTGAATTTTACATGTGTGACATGCACTTGCCATAGGATGTATCCACCAGCCAGAACATTTATGAATTTCACTGTTTCCCGATCACCAAGTCCGAAATTAATCTATACTGAGTGTTACCATTCAGCTTAGCTATAAGCCCATCTATGATGTCAGCTTGTACTCACAAGTAAGGAAGCAAGAAATGGGCTTGTACAGTTACAAATATTACTGTAATTTAACCTCAGCATCGGGCTTGTATACAATGGTATGTACAATCATAATCACAATCCATGGTCCACTTCCTTATTAGCAGTGCGTTCAAACAGGGCCATGATCAGCATAGGCTACATGTGTCAGTTATGTTTAGATTTCATGTAGAATACTTTAAGGTTTTTAATAATGGGCAGCTGTACTCTGTCTGCAGATGCATAGTGTTAAGTGTGTGCTGCAATAAATTCTCAAACATCTCTTCTGCTCTGGACCGACCATGAAGACCACACCATCTGCCTCCACAGACAATATGTTGCTGATTATGCTACATTTTTTTATTGTATGCTACATCACTCTCATCGCAATTGAGACAGTGATGGTAATTTTCCAGTCACATATTTATTACCTGACTTTTCCTGTCGAGCATCCTCCATAGAAACCGGGAAAAAATGTATGTGATGGTATGCTACCATCTACATATGATATGCAGGTGTGCTTATTAATGAACACACTTGGTGACATGCAGCCCTGAACTTTAGCGAACTTTACATTGATCTGATGATGACTGGACTATATGTGCTTCTAACATTAGTATTCTAACTACTCTGTCGTGAACATTGTATGTAACCAGCCTATCGCGAATTATTATGGTGTATGCCTGAGTATTGACCGAGAAATTCCCTGCAGTGGTTATTTCAATCCTGCAGTTGACTATGCCAGACTTAAGTCTATTGTCCTGTTTGCTTATGTCAAAAACTTCCTGGGGAGCATTGCTTATGAATTCACTCAGTTCTACCATCGGTGACTATGTTTGGCCATAGTATGTTCTCTGAAAGTCGGCACATATTTGATATGGCACCATATACATTACATTCCATTCGTGTAATCTATGTTTAAATCACCATTTTGATAACACTCAGAGTTCAGGAATGCCTTTAAATTTTCTTTTTGCTTGAACAATTTTCGAGCAGTCTGCACTGAGGTCATTTTGTTTATCTGTCTGAAACGTGACTATTGTGTAGAAAGTTTTCTCGCTTGTGAAACTTGTGTTGTCACTTCAATTTACGCTCATGGAGTGTGGTACATCTGGATACATGTCTAAACTCCATGTGCAAAATGCAATATCTACATTCCTGAGTTTATCTGCATATTTAACATTCTCCCTCACTCTGAAATTTTACCCTGGACATGTTGAAGTAGCCATTCATTGGATTGTTAATGTCAGTGATGTGGCTTCTGGTACAACAGCAGTATCCATGACCATGTTCGTTTGTGTGTTAGCTAAGAGAATAACAAGCTTTTGCTTGGAATAAATAATTATGTGCATATAGTCTTCTGCAAAGCCAAGCTGCATGGCAAGCAGGATACATACTTCAAATTTTCCACCATTGTAGATGGATATATTAAAGTACTCTTCAATCCCCAGCCTGCAATTTAACTGCTGGACATTAGTTGTACATCAGAGACAGATAATTATTTAGGGTGGCTGTAATTCCAACATATGTTGTTTCATCCACTTCAAACCCAATCAGCTTGTCAGCAATTGTACATATCATGTGCAGTATACCATTTATAATGATTTGAGTGGTCACGGGTACAGCACCACCAGTCTTTGTAATTTACCCACAGGATCCCAAATATGAATTACATGTCACTGTAAATATATCTTTGTGTTGAACTGGGATTCGATCCACAGATGAGAGTATGTATGGTTCCAGCAGATATGGTGTGTATGTGTGGATTCTGCTTCCATGATCACGTCTTCAAAGCCTGCTGGTTTATCTACATTTAATATTTCTATGTCCATATTTGTTAACAAACTGCAAAAATATTCTAAGGAAACACACATTAAATGTGTTAACATGCTGGATGCTTATCTTGTATTTACATTTGGTAACATAAGCTGTTAATATTACATTTGTCTTTCTGTAAATGAAATTGTATTGCAATTTACTCACATCGAAAATTAATCAAATGGCTGTCTTGGTCTACTATAAATACAACAATTTTCTGTATACTCTCCATCACAACTGTGATGCAAATGGGCATCTTCAGTACATCCACCACCGTAAAGTCAGGAGGAACCAATGTGAAAAATTCCTGTGGTGTTTGACTGGGTTTATTGTTAATTTATGATCCGGTAACCAAATTACAGTTTATTGTTTTAATGGGGGACATGTTTACTAGTAGGGAGGATTTGTACATGTTCTTTGCTTCATGCTACTCATTTGTGAATCCCAGCATTGTAGCTAGTGCATCACTTTGAGATGGGTTGACTCAATTTTCTCAAAACAGCCCCCCCCCCCCCCCCTTTTCACGACCAGATATAAATGATTTTTTTCTCGAAAATACTGTTACTTTAAAAACATGTTGGTTCTTTAGAAAAAGTATTGATTTTACAGTTTTCTTTGCACTGCTGTTAAGAGTAAAATAAAACGGAACTTGACACCTGTTTGAAACAAAGTATTTTACACGCAATTATTTTTTTACATGCAGAAAACATAATTCCTACACATGTTCCTCTAGTTGATAACTTTATTATACGCTGTGGGAAGTAGTTCAAAGGAATTTTGGGGTATTGCTGTCTTGAATACAACCCTGCCCCGTTCCGACAGTTTTCACGCGGGCTATGAAGTATTGTCTCTCTGATAATATTCACTAACTACGTTAATGTCTTCGGGAATTCCTCACTTACTTGCAATATTTGGCAAAATCTGGAAGAATTCTGCTGAATGCCCACGACAACTGAAGAGGTGACGTACAACTGAAATTTCATTGCCCGGACGAGAGGCTGGCATGGTCGCAGGCCGGAGCGACGTAGAGTCAACGGATTGAGGGCCATCCAAGACCAGACTGGCTGCATGGATCGGTAGTCATCTCATGGAACCTGGCGCATGCACACTCGCCAATGTCACTTGGCAGTCTGCGCATGGCGCGCTAATGCGCTGCGGGTGGAGGACTCTAGAGGCGTTCTGTGATTCGGAAAAGCTACCGAGAATCCTGGAGGCATGGAGGGACGAATTCGCCATCCATTGCAAGCACATCCTGACTTTTCCCCACCATAGAGATTTTGTGTGTTTATTGGACGCTCATGAAGGAGACAGTTCTTATTGGCCGATCCAGTGTGTTGAAATTTTGGTTAATTTTATAACAAATATTTGTCCTGGAAAGCCACTCGAGAGAGATGGTTCCTCCGCGGCGAGCAGATCGCCTCAACAGTTAACACACTTGGACAAAATTTATTGGATTCTTGAACTTTAACCCTTTCGGCAATTAGGGTCAGGTTGGACCATAGAAGGAGTTTTCGTGGAGATGGAACTTTGGTTTACAATATTCAAGAAAAGAATTTCCTGAATATGTCCAGAAAATAATGAATGTCTAGTTGTAAATTTATGAAAATTTAATGATGAGTTTAAGAAAATATTTAGCCATTTTCATCCTTTTAAGTCGCTATCATAATTGTTATGGAGCATGAGGTCTCAAAAAGGGTTTTAAAGTACCGTAAATGTAAACATGCTCGTGTTAGTGTTTAAAAAAGGAATAAAATCAAAACTTATTTTAAAGAATCAGTTACCAATTGATATGGAAACTGATTTTCTTGTTTGCATTTGTGGCGATTTCCAAGTAAGAAAACACCCAATATTAATACTAAATTATTGGCGTATGCCAGTCTTTTGTTTACAATGCATTGGTGCTGAATATTGTGAAAATATACCTTTTACAATTTCACTTGTATAAACCATATATTATTATGCATGGGCATTGAGCATTGTGATTATGGCCAAGAAATGAATATAACCTTTTGGCATTTTGCTTGTATAACCCAAACATTATTGTCTTCAAATGCCTGCATATAATGCTATGTTATGGCTTTGGCTAAGGCCAAGAATTGAAAATATTGCTAGGGTTAATCATTAAAATTGGATTAGTTGTTTGCTGAGTTTTGTAAATTTTGGGCCAAGAAAAAGTTACTCATAAAATATATATTATATATATATATATATTCTATTCTCATACACTTTTCAAACGTTATCAATTTATCAATATTTGAAATAATATTTGGAGCTGACTAATTTATACAAGAGCAGCATTGCTGGAGAATTTTGCCATGGGCAATATACAAATAAGTCGTGTCCTGTTAGTCTTTAACAATTTAATGATATTTTATGATAGCATTTCATTGGTAGTATGTAAAGCAATGCATTTATATTTCTATGTTATTTTTAACTTTAGTGTTTACAGTTCAGTACTTTACAAGTGTTGCCAGTATGCCTAATAAAAGCATAAACATTATTTTTGATAACTGTAATTTAAATAAAGGTACTTTGACTTTTTCAGCATGTGGTGGAGTCTGAATATACACATACTCACTCATACACATACTCACTCATACACACACACAGATATATATATATATACACACACACACACACACGCACCTGAATTTTCTATTTGAAACAAGGATAAGTTATATCAAATGTTCTATCTTATTTACAGTAAACATTTTTACTACATTTTAGAAGATGAAATCAGCTCACACTGCAAAAAGAGGAAGTTGAATGTTAATAACATACCATTAGTATGAATATTCACCAATCACAGCCATAGTTCATTGCTATAGTTGGCTTTGCTTCGGTGCCTCTTTGATATTTCTCTGTACCACTCCTTTCAGAGCAACTTAGGGCTTTGGATAGCCGCCTTGTCGTGTTCTCTGGACATAGAGGGTAACACAAGGAAAACTGTTCACTCTGTTCTTTGGAATAGAGTGTTGGCATAGGATTTCGAGGTTTTTCTGAATTGTGGTTGGAGTGATAAACCAAAAGTCAAAGAAAGAAAACAATATTTTTTTAATTAAAAAAATTCTGCTGTTCCTGATTGCTAGATCCCTGTGTCTATGCTGTACTTTTCTGTATTGTTTGATACTAATAATTCAACATGTCCACAGCTGCGATGGCCTGGATCCAGAAATTGATAAAGTCAGGGCTCTGGCAAATCTTGAAAGAAGTGAGGGAAGAAATCCTCGACAGTGACGGTATTGAGGAGCTTCGTGTTCGAGTCAGGAACCTTGTAAGGAAATATGGTTCTAGGGCTGCTGCCAGAACCAGTGGATCTGAGGTTGGTGAGTCCTAGTCTTTTTACAAAATTCTTATGAATATCCCATCTGAGATTTCTTCAATGATACCCCCCTTACTGGTACCACCTTGGTGGAAGTCGTAAATTTTTTTGTGGCCATCTCGGCTGTGTAAAAATTGAATTTCTGTTCTCCCCAAATTGTTTATGCTGTGGCTTCCTTTAAGGTACCCGAATAGTTACAGCCCACATTTAGCAAAACTCAAGAGGATAATTGGGATTTTGATCAGGAGGAATGTTTACAATTGGTGTCCAGTGAGAGCACTTTAGCTAATTTTCGATTGTAACTGCTTGAGAAGAGGCAGGAGAACACCCAATCGATGAGTGAGCTCATTCAGGACATTTTGAATAATGTTCAAATTGTAGGATGCCCTTGTAGTAGTGAAGAGTACTTTATTCATCTTGTGTTCAATAATTTAAATCCCAGGTATTGTAGGTATTCTTGCTTTGCATCAAAACCCGCTGCATTAGCTCAGTTGTTACATTTTGTAACTGATGTTGAACGCACAATGATGGATTGATCTCCTGACCAATTGGCTAAATTTGAACCTAAAGTGACCAAGGAAACCAGGAGGAAACCTAGTTCCAGCAAATATTGTATCGTATGTGAGAAGAACAACCACAAGGCACCTGATTGTTACAACAGAAAATCCCTCTTCACAATCGCTACTTCTACAGGCAGCCCAGGGAATGTAGGTAATACGGAAAAGGAAAAGGTGAAGACAAGTTCCTGGTACTCTCAGACCATGCGTTCTGGCATCAATGGCCAGTCCATGAGTAATAGTAAAGAGTTAGTTTGCTTTTTATGCAAGCAGGCCGGTCATGTAAAGGCACATTGTCCGTTTAGGGATAAAACCATAGGAGAACATATGGTAAATGTGCTGAGCTTTAAGAAAAAGCATGGACTTTTGTATGTTGCAGTGGTAATTGCTGACCAAGTACAAGTATCTGCTCTTTTGGATTCGGGCGCTTCTTGTTCCCTAATTAGTCAAGAATTTAGTATTTACCGGTTGAAGAAGTTGCCGAAAGGTTGTGTGAACTTTTGCCCTAGCGATGAAGTGGGGTTTTCCCTTGCTAATGGATGTGTTATATCCTCACAGGGAGTACTAGTGTTCAAAATGAAAATTGATAATTTTTTATGAAAGTTTCCTTTTAAAATCTTTCCTGGACTATGTCATGAATTGTTGCTGGGAATTTATTTCCTGGGAAAATCCATGCCAACCTCAATGTAGAAAAGAAGGAATTAGTTTTTTTTGTTTTGCAAGGACCAACTTGTGGATATTACTTCAAGGCAGTTTGCGTTTCATGACGTTTCTGTGAAATCAATTGTAGAGGTTACTGAGGTAACTCAGAGACAGGAAGCCCAACATGCTCTATTACAGCAAGAGTTTGTGGATTATAATGAGAACCCTATACAGTTGAAATTAAAATATTCTGAATCTGCCTCCTTGGTACCCTACTGAGTGGCACCTCCTAAATTCAAAATTTTCTGTCAAATAATTCATGACCTTCAGGAGGAACAACTGGTGGAACCATCAAACAGTAGTTATTCTAGACCTGCATTTTTACTCCCCAAGAAGACCCCTGGGAAATATCGTGTCATATGCTACTATCGCAAAGTAAATAAAATTTTTCTTGAAGATACCTACCCCCTTCCGACCATTGAGTCTGTCTTTCAACATGTGGTAAAAGCCAAGTATTTATCCATTTTTGATCTGAATAGTGCTTTTCTGCAATGTGAGTTGCATGAAGACTCTTGTGGCATCTTGGCCTTTGTCACCCCTTGGAGGCTATTACAGTGGTTTTGTCTGCCTATGGGTGTCAATTGTAGGCCCCAGGCCATGTCCTGTGTTCTGATTTCCATCTTGTGTTAATACCAATACGAATTCCTTTTAGCGTACATTGATGACATGTGCGTGTATAGCAACTCGTTTGAGGAACACCTTGAACATCTCAAACTTCTCTTTCTTGCTCTCGGGGAGGCTTGCCTTACCATCAACCCTGACAAGATTACTTGGGCCAAAACCTACGTAAATTATCTGGGTTTTGTCATTTCTGAAGGGAAGTTGTTAATGAACCCAGAAACGGTCCGGCCCAAGATGAGTTTCCCTGCACCAAGGAATGTGAGAGGGGTTCGACCTTATCGAGGGATGGTTGGTTTTTAGTCCAAATTTATTCATAACTTTGCTGAGATTGCGGAGCCCTTAAACACTCTCAAGCGAAAGGGTGTCGATTTTGTTTGGACTGAAATCCAAGAAAAGGCTTTTTGTGAACTAAAGCAGAAGTTATCTACCCCTCCAGTGATTCAATTACACCAGTTTAGCGAGGCATTCATCCAGAAGGTGGATGCGAGTTCTATGCCTATTGGGGCAGTGTTATGTCAGAGGAAAGGACTGCTAGTGCTTGTCTCGTATGCCAATCGACTCTTGACTCCTGCCGAGCAGAGATTTTCTTCTTACAAGAAGGAAGTCCTGGCTGTGATATATGGTATGGAGAAATTTTAGGACTACCTAGAGATTGGTGAATTTAAGTTTCATACTGACAACCAGGCCTTGAGTAGGTTTCTTACAACAAATAAACCTGCAGGTCGTTTAGCTAGGTGGCTGGTGCGGTTGACATGCTTTAATTTTTCCATGAAGCACATAAAGGGAATCGACAATGTGGTTGCTGATGTGCTGAGTCTTATGTTCGACGCAGACGAATTGCTTGTGGGCACCTTGCCTTCTGGTCTGGGGAGGAAAAGAAGAGCCATCGGTGTAAGGTTGACACTATATTGAATTAAATCCAGGAAAACCCTGATGTTCAGTTTGAAATAACTGGTGCACTGCAATTCGTGGTCTTCCAGGATTTTCAGCAGGCATACCTAAAGTTGCAACACCACCAAAGTATCGAACCTTAATTGCAGGGAATTATGGCTGACATAGCCTCTGGGAAAGGAGTTAATTATGAAGTAAGAAAAGGCCTTTTCGGACAGGTTGACTCAAAAATAGGAAAATTTCATTTCTTTGTACCTCAGGTGTTGAGGGCAAATATTCCATTACTACCACAGCATATATTTTGGTGCTTACTTAGGTCAGGCGAAAACCATTACTCGGGTGAAGGAGATGTTTTTCTGGCCAGGGCTGGCCAAGTATATTGAACAGCTTGTCCGTGAGTGTATAGAATGCCAATGTGGTAAGCCACAGAATGCTAAGGTCGTAAGACCTTAGTGTGCCACCATTGCCAAATTTCCTTGGGAATGGTTGTATCTGGATATCTTTGGGCCCATTCCCCATTCTAATTCCGGGTTTACTTTGATCCTAGTGGCACTGGATAGCTTTAGCAAATTTGTCTTTCTCATCTCTCTTTGGAGCATGAAATCGTCAAAAATTAGCAGAGTGTTGAGTCAGAGGTTATTTTCTGTGTTTGGTTCACCAGTACAGATAGTAACGTATAATGCTACTTATTTGATGTTAACTGAGTTTAAGAACTTAGCTTTTTTTGGGGATAAAGCTGGTCCAAACCACTCCCTAATCTCGCAATGCTAATGTGGTTGAAAGATGCAACCGGAACCTCAAGGTAACTCTACGGGCCTTTCAAACTGGTCCTCACAAGGAATGGGGTGTTGGTTTATATCAGTTGGCTTTAGCCTTTAATAATGTAATTAGTTCAGCGACAAAAATTTGCCTTCTGAATTGTTTTTTGAATGCAGTTTGCTTCTCCCCTCATATATGTCTGGCGGTTGCATAATTTTTGCTGGGAGGCAGAAAATCAAAAATATTTGGATGCCATTTGGGCTGAAATCACCCAAAATCTCAGAAAGTACTACTGTAAGTTGTCGTCCAGGAAGTACCACTGTTACCGTTCTTTTGGAGGAGGTGTCAAACCCGGGACACCTTAATAAAGCTCATCTTTCTCAAATAAAGTTGAGCACATCTCCTTAAATAGTGCTTTTTGTTTGTTTGTTTTTTGAGTGAAATACAATTGCAAACCACTGGTATGTGCTTTTGTTGTGTAATAATAATAATAATGTAAGGGTATTTTTCTATACTTTAGGATTTTGAATCTGCAGTCATGTCACTAAATTGTTATAGGGTTTGTATTATCATCATCATCGTGTTTTTAAGATTGTTTTAAGTCTGGTCCTCATGGAGTAACCATCTTTCATTAATGCTTTTTTCGTAGTGTTTTCATCTCCATTTAGAAATAAGGTTTCTCATGCTCATTTAGCAGTGCTTTCATATCCATTTAGAATTAAGATGTTTCATGCCATTAAATTGTTGCCATCTCCAATAGTTTTAAGGTGTATTTTATTATTGGGAACATGCTTTCCTAAAAAAATCATATATATGCTGATCAATATAGGGATAAAACCATCTGAGGCGTCGGAGGTTTCCATCATGTTTGTTGAGTACCTGATGCTGAGTGCCTGATATGGAGTACCTAATGCTGAGGAGGCCACAGCTCAAAAATATCTGATTGTCGTAATGCATGTGCAAGTTCTTGTTTTGTTTTGGTGACATCAACTTCGCTGGTGTTGGAAAGTTGCTGCAGAGGTTTCCCCACACATATCAACTGGAACTGGATGGACTACTGGTACCACTTTGGACCAATTTACTTGTGGACCTACCGGAACAGATCGAGCTCTGGTTGGACCTTCACTGAAGCTGGCCACTTCAAGGACGAGACATCTCTGGGCTCATCTTAGATACTTCATGGATCTTCATTCTTCTGTCTTCATGGGAACTTCAAGCTGTTGCTTAGTTCCTGGAGCATCTTCTGTCTTCAATTTCTTTCAAGGGAATTTCATGAGACTGCTGAGTTTCTTAGAACATCATCAAGTTGGGACTTTGTTTCTTCAAGCATCAACTCTGTTGATCTAATTCCTCCCTCTTCTTCTGATATTTTGGAACCTGTGCAGATTGGTACTTTAATGGGTCTTCTATAAGTATCATTTAGGAGAGGGGATTGAGATAGGTTTGTTTCAATTTTCTCGAAACCGCACCCCCTCCCCCCTTTCTCTTTACCAACATGATCTAAATTAATTTTCTGCTCGAAAATACTGTGACTTTAAAAAAGTGTTAGATCTTTGGAAACATATATAGATTTTTACTGTTTTCTTTGCTCTGCTATAATGCATTAAATAAAATAGAACTTGACACCATTTTGAAACGAAGTATTTTGCAAGCAATTATTTTTGTGAGTGCAGGAAACATAATTCCAAAACACATTTCTCTAGTTGAAAACTTTATTATATATTGTGCGAAGTAGTTCAAAGGAATTTTGAGATAATCGCTGTCTTGAATACACGCCTGCCTTTTTTGGACAGTTTTCAGGTGTGCTATGAAGTATTATCTCTCTGCAAGTATTCACTAACGACGCTTATGTAGTCAGGAATTCCTCACTTACTTGCAATATTTGGCATAATCTGGAAGAATTCTGCTGGGTGCCCACGACAACCGAATAGGTGACGTAAAGTTGAAAGTTCGTTGCCCGAACGAGAGGCTGGCATGGTCGCTGGTCGGAGCGACGTGGAGTCAACGCACTGAGGGCCATCCAAGGCTGGACTGGCGGCGTGGATCGGCGGTCACCTGATGCAACCTGGCAAATGTGCTCTCGCCAAAGTCTCCTGGCAGTCTGCATGTGGCTCGCTGATGCACTGTGGGTGCGGCGAATTCTCAAAGCGTTCTGTGATTCTGTGAGCTACCGAGAATCCTGGAGGCATGTAGGGACGAATTCGCCGTCCATTGCAAGTGCATGGAAGAGACAGTTCTTATTGGCAGACTCAATGTGTTTAAATTTTTGGTGAATTTTAGTATAAATATTTGTCCAGGAGAGCCAATCAAGATAAGTGGTTCCTCCGCGGCGAGCAGACAGCCTAAACAGTAAACTACTTGGAGAACATTTATTGAATTCTTGAACTTTAAGCCTTTCTGCAATGAGGGTCAGGTTGAACCATATAAGGAGTTTTTGTGGAGATAGAACTTTGGCTTTCCATGTTTAGGAAAGATTTTCTCGTTTTCTGGAGAAAATAATGAAAGTCTAGTTGCAAATTTATGAAGATTTAATGACGGGTTTAAGAAAATATTTAGCCATTTTCATCCTTTTAAGTCGCTATCATAATTGTTATGGAGCAGGAGTTCTCAGATGGTTTTAAAGTACAGTACATGCTCATGTTAGTGTTTTAAAAAGGCGTAAAATCCTAGCTTATTTAAAAGAATCAGTTACCAATTGATATGAAAATTGATTTCCTTGTTTGCATTTGTGGCAATTTCCAAGTAAGAAAACACCCAGTATTAATGCTAAATTATTAGCGAATGCCAGTCTTTTGTTTACAATGCATTGGTGCTGAATATTGTGAAAATATACCTTTTACAATTTCACTTGTATAAACCTTATATTATTATGCATGGGCATTGAGCATTGTGGTTATGGCCAATAAATGAATATAACATTTTGGCATTTTGCTTGTATAACCCAAATATTATTGTCTACAAATGTTTGCATATAATGCTGTGTTATGGCTTTGGCTAAGGCCAAGAATTGAAAATATTGCTATGGTTAATCAATAAAATTGGATTAGTTGTTTGCTGGCTTTTGTAAATTTTGGGCCAAGAAAAAGTTACTCATAAAATATATATTATATATATATATATATATTCTATTCTCATACACTTTTCAAACATTATCAATTTATCAATATTTGAAATAATATTTGGAGCTGACTAATTTATACAAGAGCAGCATTGCTGGAGAATTTTGCCATGGGCAATATACAAATAAGTCGTGTCCTGTTAGTCTTTAACAATTTAATGATATTTTATGATTGCATTTCATTGGTAGTATGTAAAGCAATGCATTTATATTACTATGTTATTTGTAACTTTAGTGTTTACAGTTAAGTACTTTACAAGTGTTGCCAGTATGTCTAATAAAAGAATAATCAATATTTTTGATAACTGTAATTTAAATAAAGGTACTTTGACTTTTCAGCATTTGATGAAGTCTGATTATATATATATATATATATATATATATATATATTCAAATAAAAAAATAAAAAATTCAGATATGTGTTTATATATATATATATATATATATATATATATATATATATATATATATATATATATATATATATATATATATATATATATATATAAACACACATATCTGAATTTTTTATTTTTTTATTTGAAATAAGGCTAAGTTATATAAAATATTCTATCTTATTTACAGTAAACATTTTTACTACATTTTAGAAGATGACATCAGCTCACACTGCAAAAATAGGAAGTGGAATGTTAATGGTATACCGTTAGTATGAATATTCTACCATTACAGTTATATTTCATTGTTATAGTTAGCTTTGTTTCTGTGCCTCTTTGATATTTTCCTGAACCACTCACTTCAGGGCAACATAGGTCTTTGGATAGTCACTTTCTCGCATCCTCTGGGCATAGAGGACGCCAGAAGGAAAATGGTAGCAGAGCAGTTTGAAATAGCTGGTGCACCCCAAGTCGCTGTCCTCCATGATTTTCCTGGATGTCATTCAATACAGTGTCAACCTTATCCCGAAGGCTCTCCTATTCCTCCCCAGACCTAGATGGCAAGGTGCCCACAAGAAATTCGTCTGCGTCGAACATACGACTCAGTGCATCAGCAACCCCATTGTCAATTGCTTTATGTGTTCGATGGTAAAATTATGGCATCTCAACCGCACCACCCACCTAGCTAAACGACCTACAGGATTATTTGTTTGTAAGAAACCAACTCAAGGCTGGGTTGTCAGTATGAAGCTCAAATTCACCACTCTCTAGGTAGTCCCTAAATTTCTCCATACCGTATATGGCAGTCAGGACTTCCTTCTCTGCCGACGGGAACCAAACCTGTCTTATTCCAATCGGCATGACACTGTCCGTGTTGATAGGAGCATCCAAACTGCTCTTTAAATTTTTTGAAATGTCACCAATCCTGGATTGTGGGTGCAATGTCATTTTATGTGATGCGAGGATCTGTGCACTCTGACGTGTACATCTTTGGACTCCGGTCTTACTAAGAGGATGCACATTTCCTTCCTGGCACTGCTGTTGAAAAATGCGACCGATGGTTCCGGCAATGTGGGGCACTTATTTTGAAATAAGTAGAAGTGCCAACCTGCAGTAAGGAAACATACAGGGAAACATTTCATGAACTCGTCAGTTTGATGGAATTACATGATACAGCATCTTAAAGGTATTTAAAATGCCTTAATGTCGGGACACACATTACCTCACGGTGTTAGGACTGTAGCGTGGCCGTAAGTTGGCCGTGTTATGACTCGTCCCTCTAGAAACCACACTTGTCCGCATTTCTTCCGTGTATCTGCCGTGTGGCTACTTCGAAGGCTGTTGCAGTCTTCTTTAATATTTCGCAGCTGGTTGAGGAATAAATGTTCAGGAATTTGTGTAACAGTGATTTAGGAGGCAAATCACTCATGTTACAGGAAGAAAATGAGAAATGGAGAAGACAAGATGCAACTAAAAAATTTTATAGAGGCACAAAACTTTGAAGTTAATACCTATTTAAGAGGATTTTTACCACTTGTACTTCATCTGATGGATGAAGATATGAAATTCTCTGAATAATTTAGAATGACACTATCCACATTTCACGAACTTCTGATAAACCTGGAAGAAGTTCGATATAGAAATCAGGTTTTGTAGGCTATTAATAACACTACAACAAAGTTTGGCGATATGTTTGAGGTAAGTTGTTGTTAATTTATTGTTAAAGATATACCATATTCTTATGTACCTATAGACACAATGTCTCAAAAATCAACCTGTAGCATACTTATGAATAAACTAAACATGCAATTACAACTGCAAATTCTTGTCCAACAGTGAAAAGAAATCGAAGCTGTTTCAGCACACAAAGTAACACTTAGAATTATTCAAAACGGTTGATGATGTGGAAAAACATCAGTGTGTGGGTCGATGGTTTGTTTTTGGTTTTCTAAGTGGTGGTGTAGAGGTACATTCATATTTCTAGTTTCCACCCCAAAATATGAAGGATGTGGTATTTTTTATGTTTGTTGAGACAGACTATGATGGTGACAATGGTAATATTGGAACGAAGGTTTCTGGATAATGTATGTGCATCTTTGTCATGGCTACTCATAAGCTGTTTCATATCAAATTTCTTTTCTGTAGCTAAAATCGCAATTTTGCTTGATTCAGAAACACGGACGCAAAAACCACACAAAAAATTCAAATGTATATCTTACAGAATCTTGAATTGTTGAATTCATTTTTCTTCCTTCTCGGCTAATTTATATGGCCATAAATTGGATCTCTAGAAAGTAAATTGGCTTTCCTTCACGAGATGTCTCTCGTTTGAGTGATACTGTAGGTTTAGTAAAATAGTCTTCGTTCACGTAGATATAAGACATCATATCTGCATTTGCTCCAGCAGACTCATAAGTATTTCCATAGTCCCAGTGGTTTAGGAACTCCGTTTCGGGTTCCTCATTCATGTGACATGTTTTTTAAATGAATTGCTGCTGGGTATCCGTATGTTAGATTCTATTTCGTCCTTTTCCTCTTCAAGTTCGCCAGAAACTGACAAAAAAGTGAGTGTGTCCCATTCGACAATATGATGTAATAAAAATTCAAGAATATCTTCAAATTTATATCTATAATACCAAACAGCAGCCTGCTCAGAGGTTGCCATCCGTTTCTGTAGCTTCCTACGCATGTGATAATTAATGGAAGCCCACTTCTTTCGCTCTTGTATTCCTCCTGAATATAAAAAAAATCTCACTGAAAATACACTTTATTTACTATGTGATCAATGACTGATATAATTAGTAAGAAAAAGTTACAAGCTAACGAAAATAATGATTTAACAACCCATATTTTCCAAAAATTAAATCATTTCTTTTCCAGTTTTCCATTGCATTTAGAGTTGAGAGATTTGGGTAGCTCTACAACGATATCTTGAGAGCCAATTAGTTTGAAATGAGGTGCGTATGGATCAGCGTTGGAATGTAAGGGCGGGAGGAACGGGATATCCCCGAGGAAACTCGTAAATCAGCGGCATCGTCCAGTACGGTTCCCACTTGCGAAAATCCGGGAGTGATCCGGCCGGGGATCGAACTTGTTCCGCCTTGGTAGGAGGCGAGCTGTCAGCCACTGCGGCCAAGTATTTTGTTTATACTGTCAAAACACTGACGTTTATGCCATTTATGTAAACAAGTTTTGAACATTTTTGTTCTAGGTTTCTTGCTGACGGATATTCCTCCAAATTATTTTCTATTACTACAGATTGGGAAAACCAATGTTTGCAAAAATACCTGCAAAGTAATTGTGGATGTTCGTGACGTCACTGCCAAATGAAGACAAATGGAACTCTGAGTTGTGGGTAACTTAGCTATAATGAGGCTTCAGATGGAAAGCACATTACAATACAAGCTTCAAAATTATCGGAAAGCCTCCACTGTAATTACAAAAATTATATCCTATATTGTGCTTCTTGCTCAAGATAATTCTAGTTACAACTTAATTTTAGTAGGTGTAGGTGCTTACACAAAAACTCTGATGGAGATACTTCTCGAACTCTAAATTTGGAAAAGCATTTCCAAACGGTATACTTAGTGTGCTGATACTAAACTCCTGCTCGTAGTTGTAGCCGTCATAGCCCCTCCCATTAAAACATACAGCATTATACCGTATCCTGGGAAATCCTTGACAAATTGCAAAGAGCTGTATAAATACCCTCACAACAGAACAAGGAGAGTAGCTGGATAGTAATTTCCCATCTTGCAGCAAAACTTTCGAATATTCACGAGGAAGCTTCACAGAAAGCCTGAAAAATGTACTAGGCGCATGTGTCTTGCACAACTTTATTCGAAAAAAGAAGATAAGTTATTCTAAATCTTGAGAATCAAGACAAAATTTTTGAAAACTCTGAAAAGCAGAATTGGCTATCTGCTGTATAAAAACCTAAAGTGTATTGTTAGAAAATATCGAATTTGTTTCTCATGTGTAAAATGAATGAATAATACTGCTACGCTATTATGAAACTCGACAAATAAACAAAGCTTATTTACTATTCCATTAGGTTTTATGTAATTGTAAATTACCCGTCAAAATAAAGTTTCATTCTATTCAATATATTAGGGATGCATATCGATATAAACGTATCGATACTTTGAATTGATACTATTAAGCGTGAAATGCAATGAGTTTCGATATTAAAGTATTGATACAACAATATCGAACGTAACCAGAGGTAAATTTTACAAATTCTTAAACCAGGGACTAAATATGAGGTTTCAATCTTCAAAATTTGTTATACATAGTTGTAATAGCTACATGAACATACACTGTAACGTTCTTCTAAATTATTTTTTGCAATATTTCCGATATAATTGAATATCGATACCCATTCGATGCGCACATTAATTTTGGACCCATCGTTTCCTTCGAACATAGTAGAAATGCTTTGCCAGATCTTATATTTGTAATCTTAATTTCTATGCTCGTAATTTGTTTGGTCGTAGATGAACGGTAACTTCCCAGCTGCTTCGATAACCTTTCCCACAACCAAAATAGGCCTATTTTACCTCTGCTACAGCCTAAGGCTGCAGAGATATGCCCACTACGAGGTAGCACAGCATTAAATTAGACGTATATGTCCCAGAGGACGTATGCAGTTATAGGACTATTATTATAGGTCACTTAGGCTAAATTAATTTGTTCTTTCACCCACGTGGCCTTAGCGTCTTTTAATGTTCTAGTAAAACCAGTAAGAGCCAGCCCTGCTGACACTTACTGGCAGCTCACTTTTTCCCCAATAGCGCCACTTCCCTCACCAGAGAGGAGCCCAAATATCACTCTGGTTACTGCCGGCACCATGTTAATGAATTAATAAATACCGCCCCATCTCTGCTAGTATTTCCAACTCTACTAACTAAGGCCGCTTTTATGCATCCGATTCGTGTCGTACGACACCATACGGCAGAAACCGGACCGGCTAAAATATGCCCCATACGACGCCAATTCTGACGGTCCGGCGAAGAAGAATATCGTTCCGGCACAGGGGGAGTGAACAACTTGTAGCAGTGCTGACAAAACACTCATCAGGTATGGATCCTATAATATCGTATGCTGCGTATAAGCAAATGTATCCCAATAGACGGAAAAAAATGGTCTGTGCATCCGATAAACAGTGGCTGCAGATTCTACAATTTTTCCAGATTCGACCTCTGGCAAGGCGTTAAAAGTTGGGTCATTAAACATTCCAAAACTGGAGAAAGTTACAAACGCGTTAGGGCCTTTGCCGTATGTATTTGTAGCTGACGAATCTTTCGGAATTTCAGTGAACGTGATGTGTCAATATCAAGGGAACCATTTCAGAGACTCGCAAAGAATCTTCAATTATCGGCTAAGTACGGCTCGACGTTTTGTTAAGTGCTCTTTTGGGATGCTCACGAACAAGTGGAGGATTTTACATCGTCAAATGAATTTACAATACACAAGTTGTGTGACTGTAATTAAAGCTGTACGTTCTTTGCACAACTATGTTCACGAGAGGGATGGTGTACTGTTTAAATATATATTAGAAGTTGTCGAGTTCTATGACAGTGTTGAAGAAATACACCACCACTTGCGACAAGGGAACAAAGCAGCATATGTTTACAGAGATAGGTTTACAACATACTTTAGCAGCAGTGAATGTGCGGATGCCTGCAATAAAGCAAGATTTAATGGAGTCGTGGGCTTACACGGAAACAACAGCGTACAGTAAAAGGTCTGTATTTAAATTAATAATATAAACGTTATTAATACGATGAACAGTAATGGCAACTTTATCACTGTACATCTGTAATGGAACATATAAAAATATAAGGTCACTTATTTTTGTCAACAATATTGTGGGTGATGTGGTGATAATATTCTGTTCAATTTTGTATCGCAATTCTTTGACTTTTCCGTGTGTGTGTATATATAATGAACTTGTATATATTTTTGAGTACAATAATAACTTTGTTATTACTATTAATAGTATCATTACATCCCGTCCACATAGGATAAAGAATGTACGGAATATGCACAACATATAATTAGAACTTACATAATGTTTATAAACTATGCGATTAGTTTTGATGAGAGGAAAGCAATAAACATAATTCAGAATTAAAGGGATTACAGAACTTTAAATGCATATGTACAAACAAGTAAATAGGCTACGACTTGGTACGTACGTATAACGGCTTTCTCCTTAGCAGCCAGTTCATGGAAGTCTGGGTAAAATGATGTACACAATTCGGTCCACTGCATTTTATTTAGCTGCCGTGTTTTTACATTCCTCTGATAACTTACCCCATAGTGATGTCTTCTTCTTGACTTCATCTATAAGTTGTTCGATTCTGAACTTTTCCATGTTAAACACTGCGACAAACACTGCCACAAAGAGCACTACTGCACTACGGAACGTGATGAAATCCTCCACGCGAATGGACTGGTGACGCATAAGGATTGGTAGGTCTGCACTGTTGGTGTCGAACTGGCCGCTACGCGTCCAGCTGCATAAAGCCGCCCATTTATCGCTATGTATTTATCTGACGTTTCTTGTCGGTCCGTATTCTACAACAGTACGACACGTTTTTCACAACGGTCCGGCAGACTCTACGTACGACAGTGCATAAAAGCTCTAATTTATTCCTAGCTACTTATGATTCGTGCGACTTTTTTCCGTACGCTGTCGTACGACACGAATTGGATGCATAAAAGTGTCATAAGAGGATGTTCCCAACCACTCTGTCTCCTGTAGCATTCTATTTAATTTAATAAAATTTAATGCATGCAATAATTTTGAATTTTCTTCTCTGTCGCAAGGGTTTTACGTCTCTCTTGACAGTATTTCCCTTGCTCTTCCTAGTTACGACTAGCTCTAAGTACACTTAGGGAGGTAGTCATGGCCCCAAAGTGCAGGCCATGGCTGCCCAATCCCTCTTTGCCTTGATGCATGTCTCCTTGCATGATTTTCCTTCCTTTTAGGCGTAAGGGGCTAGCCCTGAGACGTAATAAAATCCCGCCCTACCTTTAGGCCTTCACTTCAACTAATACTTAGATTAAGGTAGAGTAGAAAAAAAGGCCTATTTGACAATGTGTGTATTTATATTTTTAATGTTTGACAATCTGAAGCTAGCAGTAAAACAGAAACTGAAGTGAGAGTGAAAGTAAATTAACTAGCAGTGCCTGCCGAGACCTCACCATCGACGACAAAAAGTGAAATAAACATATCGCGATTGGTCCTGCCTCGGTGCGCTGAGGGTTCTTGGCTATAGTGCAGTGATGCTTGAACTGTAGTATTTGCGTAATTTTGGCAAATCTTGTACCGAGTGATGGCCAACACTCGTCCGACTCACAGAAAGTACACTGCGCTGTAGTGTGTATCCCGACCTTTATTCGTTCTCCAGACACACGCAGTAACAGCCAAAACACTCACCGTGACAAAACCTTGAATCACAGCTTCGCTTGCTGGTTGTCTGCCTCTATCACGCGCGCTCTTCGTGCAACTGGCCATAAATTGTAATCAGAGGCATTACATGCATATGAATATCTGTTCCACACGTTTCAGGTAATGGATTCAATCAAGCCTCCTTGTGTGGCATATTCTCTGTTCTCTTTATGCATTATGTGTATATTATATATATTACATAATGTGAGTGTGTGTGTATATATATATATATATATATATATATATATATATATATATATATATATATATATATATATATATTATATATATATACACACACACAATCACAACATCTTTGGTTATTGGCCGCTTGTCTACGTGAGAAGACATGTTCTTATTTGACTGGGCCAATCGTAATAAAGTACTCCGATACTGAACGTCCATTATTCGCGGGCAGACACTTGAGGCACGCGTCATTTAAAATCATCCAACCACGAAAGTGCATTTGAACAAAAATGTTTTGAATATATATATATATATATATATATATAGACAGAAAAAAGAGCGATAACGTGTCCTACACCATGACTTTTTATTCGAAATAGGACGACAATCTGTTTGTTTTTGAGATATATTGCGAAAGCTTTGTTATTTTATTTGTACCATATTAAAAATGGTGGATGCAGGAAACTGTAAATTAAGCATATTTTTTGCTTGAAATGTGTACTCCCAGCACACCAAGTTAGGATTAATTAGGTGTTAATTTCGATTGATATAGGATACTCCCATTAATAATTTTATGACTGTTATTTTCAAAATAAACACCTTATCTACAAATGTGTTACAAGTTTCGGAGAGCTGCTTTTCCCGCCATATTTAGCTGGTTTCAATTCAATATCTACCAATATATTGTAAAAAATTACTTCATTTGGATGGAGCAATCTTTCAAAATTAATCGTGGTTCACAATATATCATTGCCTAACTAACACTGACAGTGAAAATATTCAATATGAATATTTTGATCCTGAGAATAGACATATCCGCTGAAGTTATATGGCAAAAATTTCGGAAATAAGCAATGAATGTTGTTTATCCACAGCTAAAACATTAACGGTTTTCAAGTTTTTTTAATTTCTGAACACACATTGATATATTTTAGAGAAGCAAATAGACACACACATCTATTTGCATACACACAAGCAGGTAGATGATTTCATAAGCTTATAAACACTTCTTAATAAAGCATAAATTACAGCAATACGCTACAGTAATGTACAGTAATCGCGCCAATGGCGTAAATTACGCAAGGGTGACACAACATTGGATGTGGAGCATTACAGGAGTTGTTATCATCGCGCTCCTCATACAACTGTGTCACGGCTTTAGATAACTGCATCTAAACTAAAATATCATTCCGCTGAAGAAGAACACGGTCAGCGATACAAGCACCATGTTATCTTATGGCATTGCATATTTTAAAAAATGTGTAACTTAACATAGATAAATATGGATGTAGTCGCCAGCCAGTTTCCATCTACAACTGACTTCTCAAAATAATGTAACTATCAATATAAAGTATTTTGCTACGAACAGTTTATTAGTTCTGCTTACAATAACCCTGCGGTCAGTATTTACTAATTTGTATATTCATAACTAAACAATAGAATTCAGTTTATGTAAGGCCATTTCCTTTGTGGATCTATCTGTGGAACCTAATCAAGCTGAAGTAAATTGATCATGACATTGTATCAATGTCAAACTTTCCGTCATGTAATAATGACTCCTCTGTTTACAAATATTGGACCTGAACACAGAATCCTACATTTTTAAGCCAAGTGTGTCACATTAAGTTAATTTTTCATTGCGCCTGTAATGAAAATTTTTTAGCAATGACACAGTTCTTCTACTAGCATATATAATTTGAAAAAATGTTTCACAATCTCACAGTTCCTGGTTTTGTACTGCGACACATAAATCACTATACATTAAGGAAGGCACAAGTTTAAGTTTGCCTTCTGGGTGCTGCTTCTCAAACGTTCCATGCCTTGCTGTGTGGCTGGAGTTTTAACCACTGGCTGCTTTATAGCCTACTTCCCGAAGGAAAGAAAGGCTTATAAGATCACTTTCCTGTCTGAATGTGTGTGTGCGTGTGTGTGCGCGCGCGCCCGCCCTTTCAATTTTTGAACGAGTCAACCGATTTTCACCAAACTAGGTACATATAAAGTACCTACTTAGTAAGGAAACCTGACATTTAGTGTTTTCAACCATACCTGGTAGTAACTTTCAAAATAGCATAAAATGTTATATTTATGGCCATATGCTATATCTCTGAACCATTCAACCGATTTAAACCAAATTTTGTATGTTCCAGATCTTAATTTATGAATTACATTTTTAAGTAGATATGATTTTTAGTCAGCCATTTTGGAAGATAGCCCCAAGTAAAAAAATTAAGATTTTATATTATATCTCGAAAACTATCGAATCAATTCTCACTGAATTTGGCATTTGTGTAATACTGTGACACTCCAGGTAAACGTAAGTAATCGAACTTAATTAGGTACTTACTTTCAAAATGGCGGTCAAATATATTAGGTTTGTTTGGAATAACTACTCTACCATAACATTTTACCAATTTCGACCAAATTTTGTACGCTGAAAGTGTCTATTACAAGCATCATTATATGCCAAAACATAACCATTTTGTCAGGCATTTTGTAGGATAGTGCTAAGTGAATAAATAAAGTTTTTATGTCTAATAACGGTAAACAATTAACCGATTCCGAACAAATTTGGCAAAACAAGTATTACTGTAGCAGATGATAAATGATATTTTTTTATGTATGCCGGACACCTGTTTTCAAAATGGGAGCCATATAAAATTCGTAGCTCTGGATGTTATATCGTCCAACCCTGTTATCAATTCCAACTAAACTTTGTATGCTGGAAATATCAATGTCAGCTATCATATTTGTCTATGCAGAGCCTCATTTCTCTGCCCTTTTGTTTTTTAGTCCTGTAATACAAAATTAAGTTGTTATGTCATATCTCAGGCAACAACTCTTCTCTCATAAAATTTGGAGAGTAAGTTTTACTTTGGTAGGCCATAGAACTATATGTATTGTTTAAGTGTAACAGACACTTATTTTCATAATGGCCAGTATAATAACGCTTTGTCTTAGTATGATACATATGTATATACGAAGCTGTTAAATCTATTTTAAGTTAACTTAGTAGACTGACTGCATGCAATCATCAAATGTGCTAATACATAACATTTTTGTCCTCCATTTATGAATATCGTCAAATGAAAAATATGGCGGTTTTATGCAATATCTCAGGGACCAATCAACCTATATTCACCAAATTATTCACACAAGTTGCGCTATGTTAGACCTGTAAAATTACATGTTTAAAGTGGCTCAGTCACTTCTTTTCCAAATGACGGCCCTTTGGATATTTTATGTGAGTAAACACTATAATTCGAAGCATTAGACGGATTAAATTCGTAGCTGATTCTCCAATCCGACCTCCATAATGAAGTTGATTGTACATTAGCTTATGGTAAGCTATTGCCTGGGCTCGTGTCCCTGTAAGGCACATGTGATTTGGTAATTGTCTCACTACTGCTGCATATGTTCTTGGCTTCATCTCTAATGATAATGCTACCTACCAACTAAGCTTTTAAGAAATTAATTACAAATTACTTGCACACATGTTGAGGAAAGTAGGCTCATTATTTATATCAGTAACTTATTGTTGAAATTGCATGTGAGTGTTCTGTGCAGAAAATTCTTGCTTGGTGTGTGTGGCCTAGTTGGAAAGGGCTGATATGTTGTGTGTTTAATAGTATATATTGTTGATAGCGCAATAGTTCTAAAGGCCAGAGATACTCTGCTGTCCAGTCATACATGAATGCATTTTCTGTATTTTAGTGAGCGGTTGCAATGCTTGATTATTTTTGTTACGCTAATAGAAAATTTTGTCAACCCTCTTCAAAGACATGCATTCGGTGCATCAGTTTCCGCTGTTTAAAGCAAGTTAAAATATTTTACTCATGCAATTTACAAGTTTTAGTCTTTATAATATGTTCTGAGGATAAGTGTAACATTGAGATGTGGTGTACAGAACACATTTAAGGATGTTGAAGTCTTCCAATACGAATATATGTATCCTGTGTTTGTGATATGGTTGATACATAACTAGGTAATTTTAAAAAGAGTTATATATTGTGAAAAACTAGCATACACGTGTCTGAATAGTTTTGGGAACAATGACATATATTAGGTGGTGACAGATCTCAACTTGTTGGCTTTGTGGTAAATTCCATTAGGTATTATATGAATAATAATTATGTGGAATTTTTACAATGCAGACATATTAAATAGAAAAAAAGGAGAATGTACACCCATTCGCATGGGATTCTTACAAATCAATATAATACGGGGTTATTCAGCTAATATGTTCACCCCAAATATCTTCCAAAACAAATATATCGATAGTTTGTTTCGAGTTTGTAATTGGCACTGCGGAGCTCAAAAGATATTATCTATATCTGTTCTGAGATTTAATTGATTACTATGTATTGATATAAACATTGTTCTTTAAATGGGATTATACTCATTTGTTACAATTGCATAACATTTTATTTAACTGCGAGTTTAGAGATGTGATTATTTTGAAAATCCGACGAGCACTTCTTGAGATATAAGAGGGTTTTTATAGATGTAGATATTTGACTGTAGCTGTGGTGGGGTAGTTTGCATCATCTGCTGGAGATGTCCAACAGAGAGTTCCTACATGTACCATGTACCTCGCTGCCCACACTGAGCTGAAAAAACGAATTTATAAAAGTGTTCCTTACATTGCAATATATTATGTATTGCAAGGTTTCGAAGCTTTGGTTGCAGTGGCATGGACTGTCTAAAAGACACAATTGCTCGATGAATTGATTGTAATCAAGTTACGAAAATCAATTTAAACACACATTTTATTTGTCTGTAACATCAACACAAAAACTTTTCGCATGTGTTCGATACCAGTGTTACTGTATCACTAGTGCATGTGTCACCTGTGTAGGAACATTCCACTGGACTTCCCAGCAGAGGATACAACCTATCCCACCACAGCTACAGTCAAATTCATACACCTATGAACACCCTATTATATCTCAAAAAGTGCTTGTCGAATTTTCAAAATAATCATGTCAGTGAACTCACAGCTTAATTATATGTTATGCTATAAGGAGAAATTGGAACAGTCCAATTTTTAAAAAACCAAAGTTCATATTGTTATCTCGGTAATTAATTACATCTCGGAAAAGTCATCGATAGTATCTTATGAGCCCCATAGTGACTCTTAAGCTATAGAAATCAAACTCTCGATATCTTCAGTTCGTTCATGAAGATATTCGAAGTGACCATCTGAACTGTATAATTGTGTATATGCTTTGATGGATTTAGATATTTTATATTTTAAACCGATTTCCCTATTGTATTTTTATGCTATAGAAGTTCTTGAAACCCTTGCTTGTATGTTTTGGTACTGCAAGGAAAGTCTGCGCAACTCTGCTAATTCTGTGTCCAAGATGAAATATATCATCAAGCAAAAAGTCACCTCATTTTTAGCTATGGCTGGAATCACCAATTCAAGGAAATTTATTTAAAATATTTGTTGTGTTGATTCACTGAGTTTATGTTACCACTCTTTACTACTTGTATTTCTCTATCATCGTGTCAAGTGCATCTAACATTTGTATAAATAATCTAACAATACCACTACTGCTGTCATGTATTCGGAGGCTTAAGTTTCGATATTTTGTGAGAGAAAGCCTATGACTTTGTAAGGAAAGATTATGAGCATTTGCATTTTGCATCTATAGGAAGTGAGTATTGTTCTTACTACATTTTTAAAGACAAGCATACATGTTCCTGTAAACTGAAAATTAGACACAACGATCAAAGTAACACAAAATTCTGTTACCGCTCTTTATGTTAGTCAGTAAAGATGTAAGGACAATTTTTACATCAGGTTGTAAAGTGCAACTAAGAAGCCAATACCATTTTAAGGAAATCACTTGGGCAAACTGATGCCGAAAACTATATCCTAACCATATTCGCAGTTATTTTCCACATAATTGTTGTTAAAATTTTATCAGCAGTATTGGGTGAAACAGGTGTGTGTTAATAAGAGAATGCTACTTTAAGGCTTAACAATAATTCGTCATCTGGAAATAAATGGGATTCTTTACTTAGTCTGAATTTTTTAAAGTGAGTGAGTGAAGAGATTTGGGTGGCTCTTAACAGCGAGATGTTGAGAGTCGATGAGGTCGATTTAAGTTAAATGGGAGCGGCGCCGGAATGAAGGGGCGGGAGAAATGGGAGATCCCCAAGAAAACCCGCCCACCAACGGTATCATCCGGTACGATTCCGACTTGCGAAAATCTGGTGACTCGGCTGGGGATTGAACACGATTCGCCTAGTTTTTAAAGTCAAGAAATTATTTTCAAATAAAGTATTTCACTTTTTAAATCATTTTTTATCGTCAGGTCATTTGAATGTAAGATTTGAGTTAGAGAAAGCTGCAAAATATTACTTCAGAATATGAAAGGTAATAAAGTGTTAGAATGTATTGTGGATACTATCAAAAGAAAATAATACCAGTTATCATTGTTTCTTTAACCCACTGCATAACAAAGGCATGTTTTTAATACAGATAAAAGGGTATTTGTAATACTGTAACATATATCGAGTCCTCAAGGTAACATAAGCTGACTTACAGATACAAATTTCTATATAAATGCTTTTTTTTACCATTTAAACAGTCGTTTTGAATAATCGAACTTTCAATTAGAATAGGGTGTATAATAAAAATGTGATTTGTTTGGAGCAGTCAGAATGACTGTACTAAAACTGCAGGTTTGAAGCATAGTACACTACCAAAAATAAATCAGAACATCCTGCTGGAAAATCCCAATTCACATAATATTTAGTAGAGTAAGAGCAAATAAGTAGTACATGATATGGTAACATTTTCAGATCAATAAAAACAACTGGTTCCAAAGTACTAGGTAGCAACCCAAGAGGGATCACCCAGAGTAGCATGCAGTGTAGTCTTCGTGGGCAGCAATACGAGCACTGATTCGGGCATGCAGTCGATTGTACAGGTGGCGAATGCTGTCTTGTAATAAATTGTGCCACACCTGCTCGATCTGTTTTGGTGTCATCTCCGCAAGAGATGTTGGTGGATGAGTCGCATGCGTCTCTTGTCACATCATGTCACACATGTGCTCGATCGGAGACAAGTTCGGCGATCCTCTGATCAGGGAAGCAGCTGCATGTCTTGCAGAGCACATTGCATTGCAAGGGATATGTGTGGACATGCATTATCATTTCGGAAAAGCACAGTCAATCCCTGTGGCAAGAACTGCAGATGAACATGTCGAACAACATTCTACATGCTTGGGGTGGGACCAGTGTGTCTTTGACGAATGCAATCTACGAGGAGGCGCTCATCAGGTCTACGTCATACACACAAAAGACAATTACATGCATCAGGTAGACTCTGTTTTCATCGCTGAACCCCATGCCATGGCATCCCTTCCTTCTGGTGATCCTCCGATGGCACCAGTCGAGCCCTGCATGATGTTGCGGGGGCTTGGGTTGAAAACGGGCTAGAAGCGCGCTTGTCCATAGCTTCACTGCCAGTAAAAGGATTCTAATTGTTCGTTTTGACACTTCTGGATATGTAGCTGTGTGGTCTGCCACTGCTACCCTTATAGCTCATTGATCATGACGGGCGTTTGTGCTGCTTGTATGTTCAGAATCTTGTCAAAAAGTGTGGGTTTGTTCATTTGTCCACTGTTGCCTACATCGCCGCACATCAACCGTGGCTCGTCCAGCTTGTGCAACGAATCTATAAAACTACTATCCCGCCACTGGAAATACCATAATTTTACCCCTCTCAAGCACGCTCATTTTGCTGTAGAGTGCACGTGTGCATATTTGTGGCATGGCATCTGCTTACTCTACACATCTGCACCACAGTGAACATTCTGGTAGAGGGAATTTTCATTTAAAGGGTTGCACGGTTGGCGCTCTGGTAACTATGCTACTATGCAACCTGCTTGTGGATGAAGTTGAACCCATTAAGAGTACAGCTACTGGTATATAATTGAGATAGGTGTCACAAAAATTGCAAATTTTCGCCTCTCGACTTCAAATGACTGGTCTGACTGCGCCTCATATCTAGGCCTTGCTGGGCGAACTGCATAGTACCGCCTGACTACTATAGCCATTTTCATGGACAACATTCTGCACATCTACATGTGGTGTTATAAAATTCTCCATGCTATGTGTGTGGCCGATTATTCCCTATCTTAAAAAAGGAAGCATGCAAAGTTGTGCGATGAAGCCTTGCACGGCAAGGTGTCGTCCGATGTGGAAGTGCAATGCGCTTCGCTCTGGCATAGCGTCAGCCCACGACTCGACCCACCTCTGGAGTGACGTATGCTGCCTGATTCGCTGTTTCGCCTAACCGCCGCTTGGAGTGCTGGTGTGGCAGCACTGTGGTAACATGAATGTTGAACTAGTGGCGCTTGAAAATGTGACTACAGCAATCTGGATGTGGTGTTTCTACCGAAATTATGGACATTGTAGAATAATGTAGATTTTTCCATGTTATCTTATTGGTTGAGGCTTTTGTATTACCCCCATCAGAAAGAGAGATATCTGTCAGAACGTTTGTATTTAAACCCTGGGTGTTTGCTGTTTCGAGGAGGATGGCTGCTCCTGGGTCATCAACACACATGTTAATTAATTATAACTATGATTGATTTACGACTAGTAATGAACTTTCAGGTCACATGTAAAATGGGCATACTTTACATCTGGGTAGATAGCTAGAATTTTTTCTATTATCTAAAATATTGATAAAACTTTTTTGCTTAAATTTAAATCGTCTGATTAAAAATTTTAAACTGTTGTCTTTGTTTGGCAACCATACTCTGCAGACATTAAAAGATTTTAGGAATAAATCAAATATATTTTGCAATGTTATAAAATGTTAATTGAAGAAATAACATTTCATGTAACAGTAAATTTTGTGTATGAATAAAGGTTTCTAGGAGAAGTAAAGGCATTTATGATGCAGAATATAAATGAAATGATGTACAGTATTGCGAGTCATATAAATGAGCAATGTTGATTTTAAATAATGTATTTGCTTGGCAAGTTATAAACCTTTTATGAAATGCAATTTAATCTCATATTCTATGGTAAGGGTTATGAGAAATATTGACATGGTAGTTATGACACTTTTAAGAAGCCAAAAATAAATAAACATCTTTTCCAGGAAAGTGCAGAGTTTAGACTTAATGTACCTTTGTATGATAGCATTCAGTTTTGTCGGCACAAAAAATTGAAGTTATGAGAATTTCAAATATGGTAAACATATTTGAACACTTTTGCAGAAAGAGTCAGCTATTAAACACAATGCTGTCAACTATTTTTTAATTGAATTCTATATATATATATATTTATAATGGTGCCATATTTGTATTTTGGTAAAGAAGCATAGGTGCTTTAACATGTTACAGACAATATATTCTTCTATAAGTGTTTTTTTATTATAGTCGTGTGTTTATTTCTATGGAAAACAAATGATACAATTTATGAATTAATCAAATTAAATCTTACAGAATAATTCTTGTGTGCTTTATTCATTGCCAGAAAATCTTAATACTGTTGTTATGCTAATAGGTCTATGGCTTGTTTATATTTTGGAAGTGAATAGCAGGGTGTTATTTAGCCCCTTTTCCACGTCCTCATAACATACTTTCATCGAATCATAATATATATCGTCCTTCTAGTAATTCTGATTTAATTTCCGAGCAGTGTATTAGCCCCCATGGTCGGAAACTTGCAAATCACATCACAATGAATGTTTTGTATATATGGCGAAAAGGGAAAGTGAAATAGGAGGACTCGATTATTTTGAAGCTATGTTTTAATTTGTGAGCCAAATATGTGATAAATTGTTACAAAGTAATACAGTAGTCCACATCTTATCTCCAAACCATATACGGTTCCATCCCATCGATTGCCACACATCCGGTACCAGCCACGACCAGCGCGGCACTTATCAACATCCGGTCGATTGCAACACCTCTGTGCAACCATGAGCTACATCCATCTATACACTTATATCTCCAACCACTCCAACCATAATAATCAGTATTTTTTCCACAGGATAAAGGGATCAAGCGGTGAGGTGGGAAACAAATTTCTGAATCCTCCAATTTGATGCCATGTGATGTTTATGTGTGTCTATGTGTGTGTGGTGAAGCATCGAACTTAAGGTTCGACAATTCTATAGTATGAACTTAAGTTCCGACCATTCTATAATATGCAATAATTCCCTATGTTTGTGTGCTGATGCAACACGATGGTGGCCATTTCCTTGATTAGCTAACAGTCTACATGTACGATTCACTATATATTGTAATTGCAATGCATTTAAAAATCATATTAACAAATCTATGAAATAATGAAAGGAATACTCGCAATAATGAATAATTGGAAAGTCGATAACAAAACTGAAAACAATTACTATATTTTATTTAATTACAAATATACGATCAAAAATAATCCATACACATAATGACATTAAATCAAAGATGGAAAGTACCTTCAAGATGGTTGCGAGTATGCATGTTACCGGTAGTGCCAAATAACTTGCGATAAAGCCATGTTTGATCACCAATGCTATCTTAATCTTCTTATGAGAAAACAGTTTATATATATACATATATGTATATATATATATATAGAGAGAGAGAGAGAGAGAGAGAGAGAGATTTGAATTGGGAATATATATATATATATATATATAGAGAGAGAGAGAGAGAGAGAGAGAGAGAGATTTGAATTGGGAAGATATATATATATATATATATATATATATATATATATATATATATATATATATATATATATATATATATATATATATATATATATTCCCAATTCAAATATCTAGACACAATCTAAGGGTGCAAATTTAAAACTAAGTGTATATTCGTGATCAGCATGAATGACACAGTCGATTACATACATTTGTAACCCCATGGTCTCACCTTACCATGTGGGAAAATTCTGACTCACAGGTCTCAATTTGTTCAAGGTAACAACACACTTACATTTTTTTAAATACCATTAAAATTAAATAAATGATCGTTAAGGGCTGAAAATACTCGAAAATGGCTTAATATTTATTTATTATATCAAAAAATGACATAATTATATGTAAGGGGAGGTTAGCACGGCTAAGCTCCTATAGCTACAGAGAGCTGCGCGCAGTATCTTTATTTCAGTTTAACATAGTCTAATAAAAAAACATACCTTACAATTAGTTAACAACACACGAAAACCGAACTTCAAAAAAATGCCGAAACCTTATGCTCACAGTACTAACACCCTACAACCTACTCGCTCCGCACTTAACATGAGAAGATAAACTCTGTGGCAACTCCCCGTAGCAACAAATGCTGCCGCAATGCATGGGTTCTTATCTCCAAACCACATCCATTACCAGCCAAGACCGGCCTAAGTGCTACATCCAACTATACACAACTATCTCACTATCCCCAACCATTCCAATCTTATGAATAAGTGTTTTATCACAGGATAAAGAGATAAAGTGGTGAAGTGGGAAACAAATTTATGAATCCTCCAACTTGATGCCATGTCATTCTTATGTGTGTCTATGTGTGTGTGATGAAGTATCGAACTTAAGATTCGACAATTCTATAGTATGAACTAATTACCTGTCTTTGGGTACTAACGTGACAAGATGGCAGCTATTGCCTTGATTAACTAATGGTCTACATGTACAAATCACTACAGTGTAATAATTGCAATGCATTAAAAAATATACTTTCAAATATACGAAATAATAAAAGGAATATTCACGAAAATGAATAATAGGAAATTTAATAACAAAACGAAAAAACACTTACTGTGTTTTAAATTAGTTACAAATATAGAAGCAAAAATATTCCATACACATAATGACAGCAAATTTCGGATGGAAAGTAACTTCAAGATAGCCGATAAAATGCATAATACCGGCCAACCAATTTGCAGTAAATCACGGAAGTGTTGCATTCTATCGGATGTTGATAAGCAATGCACCGGTCGTGGCTGGTACCGGATGTGTTGCAATCGACCTGATGTTAATAAGCACCGTGCCGGTCGTGGATGGTACCAGATGTGGTTTGGAGATACGAGCCCATGCATTCGTGCCAGCATTTATAGATACGGGGAGCTGCCACGGAGTTTGAATTCTCATATTAAGTGCGGAGCGGGTAGGATGTAGGTTGTTAGTAGTGGGAGCATAAGGTTTCAGAATTTTTTTGAATTTCAGTTTTCGTGTGTCGTTGACTTAGACTAAGATATGTTTCAGTATTTTTCATGAAAATCTATTAAATTCCCGAAATAATACATAAAATATGCAAATCGAAATGAAAGTCAAATTTTAAAAAAGAAACGTACCTTACAATAAGTTAATGACACACGAAAACCGAAATTCCAAAAAATTCCGAAAACTAATGCCCCCACTATGAGCAACCTACAACCTACTCGCTCCACACTGAACATGATAATACAAACTTCGTGGCAACACCCCATAGTTATAAACGCTGCCACAATTCATGGACTCTTAAATCCAAGCCACATACATTACCAGCCATGACCAACAGATTGCTTATCAATATCCTGTCGACTGCAATATATCTGGTAACAGTGTGGCGCTTAACCACATCTGGTCGATTGCAACACTTCCATGCAACAAAGTGCTACGTCCAACTATACACTATGATCCCCAAACCATTCCAACCATATGAAACAGTATTAATCCACAGAGTGAAGGGCTTAAGTGGTGAGGTGGGAAACAAATTTCTGAATCCTTCAACTTGATGCCATGCCATTTTTATGTGTGTGTATGTGTGTGTGCGGTGAAGCATCAAACTCAAAGTTCGACCATTATTTAGTAAGAAATAATTCCCTATGTTTGTGTTCTGATACAACAAGATGGCGGCCATTGCCTTGATTAGCAAACAGTTTACTTGTACAAATCACTACAATATAATAATTACAATGCAGTTTAAAAACATATTAACAAATCTATAAAATGATAAAAGGAATACTTGCGATAGAGAATAATTGCAATGTTAATAACAAAATGGAAAAAACAGTTACTGTATTTTTATATAATTATAAATATACAAGCAAAAATAATCCATAAATATAATGATATTAATTTACAGATGGAAAGTAACTTCAAGTTGGCCGATAATATGCATGTTAAGCCCCTATAACTACTGAGATTTGCCGTGCAGTTTGATTTTACTGATAAGAGGCAATGGTAGCCATCTTGTGTTGTAATCACATCCCACCTCATGATTTTAAAGGCTTATATATCTCATGCTAATAGTGCAAATCAAAAACTAAGGACATATTTGTAATCAGTGTGAGTGGCAGAGTCGATTACATTTACTTTCAACCCCTAAGGTCTCCCTTTACCCTGTGAAAAAATATTGACTCACAGGTCCCAACTTGCTTAAGGTCACAAACGTGCATTTCTCAAAAATTTTCTTTAAAATTAAATAGAAGGATACAAAGGGGTGAAGATACTTAGAAGGCTATATATATTTATTTATGAATTTATTAAAACATAAAATGCCATAATATACTCTTGGGGGAGGTTTTGGGGGGCTGGGCTGGTGGGCACTATATTGTGCACCTAAGCTCCTATAGCTATGGAGAGCTGCCCCACAGTTTACAATACGATTTTACTGATAAGAGGCATTGGCCGCCATCTTGTGATGTAAAGGTATATCGTAACATTATGCCATATGCTAATTATGTTGATAAAGAAGATAAAGCTTGGAGCTTTAGAGTTTTGAATTGTGAAGAAAGTGTGGATTGGACTGAATTGGTGTGGATTGGTGTGTGAATTTCTGTAGACTGGTGTGTGTATTGGTGTAGATTGCTGTGTGGATTATTGTAAATATGTGTGTGAATTGGCATGGATAAGTGTATGGATTGGTGTGTGGATTGGGTTGTATTGGAGTGTATCGGTGTGCGAATTGGTTGAAATGGTGTGTGGATTTGGTTGGGTTGGTGTGCTGATTGGTGTGTGGATTGGTGTGGCTCTGTGTGTGGATTGGTATGTGGATTGCCATGGATTAGTATTGTGGAATTTTGTGTGGATTGTTGTGTGAGTTGTGTGGATTGTTGTGGATTTGTGTGTGAAATTGTGTGGATTGGTGTGAATTGTTGTGCTGATTGGGTTAGATTGGTGTGTGGATTGAGTTATATTGGTTTTTGGATTGGTGTGGATTGCTATTTGTGGCGATGCTTGTGGTGCTCATTGATTTGAAGATTGCGAGATTGGTCGAAAGATTGATGAATAAAGAAGTCATTAATTATTTTTAGTTTTTTTTATTTGTTTTGGGAATATTTTTTATTTTATAAAAAAAACTCAGCCTTTCTTTTTTTCAAGTTTATTCAAGGTCATGGGCTCAGGGCCAAGGTCAGCAATGTGAGGTGAAGGTGGTCACCCATATCTAACATGTTAGTTGAAGTCATCAATACCATCTAGGTGTTGAAAATGTAAATAAATGACAAATGAAAAAAAAAACAATATGATGAGTAGACTGCATTCGACAAAAGAGCAAGATGAGGCATTAAGGAAGGGAAATGTTAATAGAATATAATTGATTGAAGGTTGGTCAGTCGTCTGCTTGATGTAGCGCTGCGGGAGACCTCTAGAAATTTAAGTTATTATAAATAATTTTTAAAAATAACTTCTAGTAATATTTTAAAAATAAATTGTCATAACATTTTGTTAGTTTTTTAATTTTAATTCTATATTTTTTAGCATTTAATTTAAACTGCAACAAATGTTTCAGATTTTTCTACGATTTTTGGGTTTAAGGTCAAAGGTTACCAGGTCAAGGTCAAGGTCACATAGCCAGTCATGTAATAAGCTCCCGATTTTTATGAATTCATTCGATGTTTCACAATTTTTTGAGTTTTTGCTGTCTATATAATTCAAGGTCATGGGCTCTGTGTCAATTTCAAGGTCACTGGTCAATGTCGAGGTCACCTGGATTCATCATGGTGGTTGGATTATGTCACAATATGTCGGCCAGCCGGCGCCGTTACCAGGTGCCAGTTTTTTCCCATTAAAAATGTATTGCCCCAGAATGCAGATAATCATTCATTCTATGGGTAAAAGAAATATTTTGTTGCCCCAAAAAAATATTTTGTTGAGTAAACTAAACTTTGAAAGCAACAATTTTTTTTCGACCTAAATTAATACATTTCTGGAAAAACAAACCCTTTATGTTCGGCCAAAATATATTATACTGTCAACAGAATATTTTGTTTAAGTAACTGTTTATATTTGTTTAGTCATTCATTTGACTGCCTTAATTAGAAAATACAGATCTATAGTTTGGGTTTTTTTTCTGATAAGTACGATATTAACTGTTTGTTAGTGCATTTATTAATGCTCAATGATGGTATAAACACCTGATGAAACAAATTCGACAGAAAACTAACAAGTAAAGCTTTAAATCGTATAAGTGTTTTTGCGCACGTATTCCGATATTTGAAATGTATGTATTTAATTACATTTGAATTTAATCTGTACTGACTTTAGCCGTGGTTGCTCCAGCTTAGATAAACTAGTTATAATTTCAGTCCGGCTCACTCTTATTCTTTATATTAACCGAAACTGTTTCATGTACGAAGAGTCAAACAAATCTTTGGTTTCTGCAATCAAGTCTTTGTTTGGGACCACCGAATAACAACACTAAAATAATTTGTTAACAACAACAAATTATTTCGTTTCCACTATACAAACAATTAATTTGGTTGAGCCAAACTAACTTGGTTTGAACCATAAAAACATTTTTTCAATGTGCTTTCCTGTGGCAGGTTTTTAATTCATAGAACATTTTTATGAGCCCCATACAGCCAGCGCGATATAGTGATGAAAGCTTGATCTGGCTACGTCCGCACAAATAGATAGTGTAATTAATTATAATAGCGTCATGGCCCGCGTTCATGTGGTAAGATGCAAAGTACTTTAGAGGAACATGATACACTTAGGCCTAGCTATGGAAGGCATTGTGGGACCACAAGAAAGGAAGATGAGTCCACGGTATGAATTAATTTTTTGCTGAACCAAAGGGACGCTCTGAATAAGTTCTACACTCACTACCATCTGACGCTTGAGGCTTCGGCTAATATAAACCTTTTTTTTATTTTTCCCCTGAGCAGAGGTAATCTGGAAATAGAGTTTTCAATTTTTATTAATCGTTTATGAGAAAAGCAATTTTTGCTTACGAATACCCTGAGTAATTATTTTAAGCAAGCGTATCAGTTTCTCCCTACGAGCTACTCTAACGCATACAGTGTCAATTCATGTCACAAAAAATTTACATGTCGCCTATTGGGTATGTACCCTACAAGTCTGCTTCGTAGGTAAGACATTCACAACCACTGTTGTTATGGTAACGCTTAAGAAGTACCAGGCATTTTCACGTAATGTTGCATTTCTAAGGCAATTCATATATTTTAGAGCGTCCTTGTATGTTACGCTACGTTTTACATTACAATGACATCTGAAATTTAAACTACTTGTAAAAATAATATGGCTTAGTAAATTCACAGTCGATTTTCACCACATCTGGATGCAAAGAGTACTATGGAAGGTCATATAACATTTTCGTGAACTAGTCTCTTAACTTCAATGTGATAGCATTATTTTCGTAGAGTTGTGTTCCATATAGTTGAACGATTAAACTGGAATGACCCAATGTTAGTGTGGTAACATACCAACTGTGTGCACTACATTCACGGCAGAATAGCTTCAATTGCATGTCATTTTCAAATATACCTTTATTGTCATAGACTTACATAACATCTCAGGAACTATTCGACCAATCACCATGTAAGATTGTTAAAAATTCCTTATTCTAAATTTTGTTTTAACACGTATACTTATTTTGTTTCAGACTTGTCAAAATTACCTGCATACCTAAACATGTAGAAAAATGCGCTAATTTGAAATGTTATATCGGTGATAGTTAATTCATTTTTCAATAAGACCAGCTAGTCTGTTTTGTGATTTTTCACTTGGGGTCCTTAAGGAGAATACCGAGTAAAATATTTGGAATGCATCAGGGCAACCTCTGGTCATACGGAAACAGTGTAACGGGCCCTCCCATGACTACGGTATTGGTTTCCGAGAAGCTGAATTTCTTGCAAATTCGATGAGTAATTGTGTGACATTGCCAGTGGCTTTTATTCCATAGATGCAAGGTAAGCAATGCTTACCCTCTATCTACATATTGGAAATGTTTGACCCTTTATAGTTTTCGCCCTTTAACTTTAAATTCAAACACATTTAAAACCGAGTTTCCCGTTTCAAATTCGGGTAACATAGTTTTCGTAATTCCCGTACTGTTCACGCATAGTGCTGATATCTAGCTTTTATTTCCTCAAACAGGAGCGACTAGCAATGATTCGAACTCGCAAGCAAGTAACCCTGCCGCGTTCCTTCTGCAGAGTTAGCAGTCATTCTGTTTGCGTCCTCCAGTCCACATTTCCTTCGAAAGTGAATTAGAGTGTTTGGTAAAACGGGAGTTTTCTTATAATTTGTAATATGCTTTCTAAATAATATTTAGTTTAATTAATATCACATTCATTTCGTTTCCTTTTTTGTAACCAATGTTAGGTAAGCAAGGATAGAAGTTACGTTTGTTAGTATAAATTGAAAATGGAACCATAGCTCGGCACTAGCAAATGTTATCTAAAACACTCAAATATGTGGTGCTATCGTATTGCTTACCCTATAAAAAAACTCACTACACGCCACTGGACATTACTATATATGATGAAAGCAAATGGATTAAACTACAGATGCCACTACGTACTTTATTCCCATTCCTTCACCATTTTCATATATTTTTTGTTTCTCTTTAAACGTACAAATAGGATAAAATTAAAATTTGCTACCTAAAGATAAAATTGTTTTTATATCTTTCCTGATTAAAAATCTTTTTACTAAAACATTTATTGACCGAAATTTGACACTGATGACACATACAATATTTTTCTATGGAGTCCCCTAAACGAGGAGAAATTGAGAACTTTAATTGTAGAGTTAGTTGTTTCCCTGTAATTTCACACATAATCTGCAGGGTAAGGAAACAAACATTTGTATTCTCCATATAACAGCGGAAGATTTTTTTGTATTGCATGAGTAGTATAATATAGTTCCTGCGGAGGCAGGGAATCGGGCTACCAAAGTTCGTAGCCGTCTGCCATATTGGTTGACGTCACAGGCGATATCGTGGTCGGTGACCTGGCACAGCCATGTTATCGACAAAAATAACCTGTTTTACCACAAATATATTTTTAGAAATAATTTATTTCCCCCAAAAAATTAAAGAAAATACTAAATGCCCCAATCAAGTCCTCAAATGGGCAAAGCGGATTCGAGGCTCCTCGATGCCAGAAAGTCCTCAGAGCAGCCAGCCAATTCGAATTTCCTAGGTAAATGTGACACATAGTCCTCTAGGCAGAACTGGATTCGGAGCTCCTCGGGCAATGAGTCATATTGATCCATGTTGTGTTCTGACCTACTGTACGTTTGATTTCGCAAACATTATATTAAAAATATAAGTTTGAAAAATTAAAAGTTAATATTTATATAGATGTTTTGAATTTTAATATCCACAATTATACCTTCCGGATGACGTTTCTCTCATTATGTCAGTTGGGCACTGCATGTGTCTAACAGCGCAAGGTCCGGCAGTCTGAGATACCTTCATCTTATAATTTTTTTATGTTACAGTAAATTAATGTGTCGCTAGAGGCAGAAGTCTCAAGTATGGGAAATGTCACTTCGTTTTAAAAAATTCTGGGTCGGGACGAAATACACACACTGGCATGTGGAGCGGTCGACAACCAAGTCGAATCGTGCACACTCTAGCAGGAGATATTGGAAACAAATATGGCACCAGCCCACTTTAGCAGCAAGAGTCGAACTTATGGGGAAACTGAAATACGGCCTACAAACACACAATATTGTAAATGCACATGTGAAGTCATCCATGATGGACGTGGTACCACACCCCCATATAATCATCCTCCCTATCCCCCACTGCCACCCAACCTTGGCCTTGGGCTCCGACTTACTAAAGCAGACTACTCAAGATTTCTGTCAGATTTATTACATCTATAGGAAAAAACTGATGCCACAATAATAGATTGTGACAATATATCAAAAACCTTTTGACGAAACCGATTTCGCCTATTTGTTAAGGAGTAATATTTAGGTATGAATAGATTCACATAATACGATTCTACACTCTCTATCGAACATCGTCCCCTGCCTTCCGGTTAACACATCTTTCTTCGAATCATCATGAGAATCATTTCCTCAGGAGGCTGGAAAATATTTTCAGGGTTGTAACTGGATGTCAGCTTCTCCTGTCTACAAGTGCTCACTCTTAGGGTTGCGTAAGTCAATAAAGTCTTCTTTTACGGTGTTCTTGTATGCATATTGTATAAAAAGGGTCTTCTGTTACTTTCGGGACATGTATGTTATTTCATCAAAAACATTGCTATAAATTCAAGCTTCTTTACTCTCCCAACAATGACAGCCAGTAACTTCTCACTGCATATAATAAAATCATTCCTAACATTTTCACTTAAAAAAGTTCTCATTTTCCTGAACTGCTCAACTGAGATATAAGTTTTGTCTCAGCATGCTTTACCTTTCACTCTGAATATTTGAAATTTCCTTCACATTTACTACTTGTGATCAGATCGATGCAACTATCTTCGCAGTGGCAAATGGAAGGGATAATTTTGATAGCCCAAAAAAAAAAAAACACTTTATTGTGCGTATAGTAAAAGTGCTATGTTCTATTTAGCTGTTTTCTATTTTTATGTGTCTAACTAACTGTCCATTGACATCTCTGGACTCCAATACACCACAAGATAGTCGTGAGTTTTGCCAACGGTATCTTCATTCTACTAAGATTTGGCATGCGATTCCTTTACCGACGACCTTTAATGGTTATGTCACCAATTTTAATAACTGTCCTACTCAGTTGTGACCTTCAAAGTAACCAGTCTCAAACAAAGCACAAAACTTACAGAAAAGTCTTTCCTTATCATGAGACAGAACAAGCCACAGCATGTACCTCTCCGAATGCTTTAGTTTCAACTCTATATGATATTTTTTTCCTTCCCATGCAGAAGTCAAAAGCAGAAAATTTGTTACTGACTGAAAGACGCCAAATGTTTTATTATACAGCTGCAGCTTTTCGATTACATGGTACCTCTGTACTTCAGTTCACAAAATGTAGTATACGCAGGATGTGCAGGGTGTGCATAACCTGGGGAAATATGAAGTATGTCTTAAAATTCCTTGGAGGCAGTGGATGGTGTTTTACAGATTTTACCTTCGTGAAGTACGGACATTGTGTTTGTGCCGTGATGGTCGGGTTCACTCACTTTCCCCGTTGACCTCAATGAAAAAATGTGAAATATTTAATGAAATGGCAAAGTTTGAATTTAAATGTTAGTCAAAAAAAAAAAAAAAACAGCAAACTTCTTTAAAGGGCACCCTAATATACTACGACAGATTCATTTCTGACTTTGCCCGAAACAGTTTGGTTTAAGGATGTTCAAGAGTCGAAAATAATTTTCTAAGTGTTTTATTATTTTGCATGATTTATTGATATGATATGGAATAATGCCCCGAAAAAGTACAAAAACTGTGGAGAATTGCTTTTTTGAAGTAGTTAAATGACTACAAATATTTCAGTGTAGTTTTTTTTAGTATAAAACTGAAAAAGACAAAAATTATATTCTCGGCTGCAGCTCAAAATATTTTTCTATGCCGTCAGAATAATATGAATATTTTATTGGAAACTTGTTACTATGTTTTTGACTAAGTCTATCGTGAACGTGTAGATGAATTTATCTTAGCTGCATGTAAAACAAGGGAGAATATTGTCGCAATCGGAGAGGGTCCAGGGAACTGAGAGGCAGCCAGCGGAGGAGCCGGTGGCAATCCTCCAGCTGGGCAGAGGGTCTGGAGTGTGAGACTAGGTGAGTTCATCACTACGTCATGTTCACTCTAATATAACTTTTCCTTTCTTACATTCTCCCGTAGCCTTGTAGCTTGAACTTATTTTTATTACTTCGGTTAAAATAGTTAAAATAAATACCTTTACTTAACCATTTATATGACTTTGTTCTTTGGTGTTAACTTCTATACTACAGCTACGCATCCCAATTCTTTGTTCTTATTCCAGTAACAGTTGGACCATACCTAAGTGCCGATTTCAATGTTATGGTAAACATATACTCCTCTAGCTTCAACAAACACTTTAACTGAAACCAAACTTGTTATTAAAATGTCTCTTTAAAAGTTTACTTATAAAGTTTTAAGGTCAGTAGTCTCATATTTGCGTCGATACTATTGAAGAATGTATTTTTATTGTTTAATTGTTGATACAATGTATGTGCAATAAAGTACAATTAAAATGAAGAAAAATATTCCGCTCTTGAGCAGCTTCAGTGCTGGAGGTCGGAGAAATTCATTCTTTATATCTGTACCAAAAACAGTTCAACTTGCAGACATTACCTGTGATAAATATTTCCGCTCATAAAACCATTTTAGGTCTTATAGTTTTCGCATATTCACTTGACAGAATGAATATTTTATGTTTTACGGAATGTACAAATAACAAAAAACTAATTCACAGAAATGAAATACTTTGCACTGAAAGAAGTTGCCACGAGCAACTTTAAGAAATCATTTAAAATAAAACATTAAAGTGTTATTCATTTTTGAAGTAATTTCTAAATATAAGGAAACGTTTGAATTACTAGCTTACTTTCCACAGTAAAGATAGGCTTATAAGATCACTTTCGTTACTGTGTTTATGTTTGTCTGTGGGAATGTGTGTGTATGGATGCATGTGTGTCCGTATGTGTGCCTGTGCGTGTGTGTCCACACCTTTCATTTATGAACGGCTTCAATCGAATTTCACCAAACTTGGTACACATATAATACTTAGTAAGGCCACCTGACCTATAGAGTTTCAACGAACGTTGGGCACATACTTTCAAAATGGTGGCAATAAAAATATTTGCATTGATAGTCATATTTCGGGAAATATTGAACCTATTAAAACCAAATTGTGTATGCTGGCAGAGCATCAAGTAATTATTTAATTTTAAGCTGGATATTGTGGTTGGTTAGCCATTTTGTAAAATAGCACCGAATGAAGAAACAAATATTTTTCATTACATCTCGAAAACTATTAAACCAATTCTCACCTAATTTGTCAGGTAGGTAATGCTATGCTGCGTAAAGTAAATGAAGGTAATTAAACTATATTAGGTACTTATTTTCAAAATGGTGGCCATGGAAATTTTTCAAATTTAATTTTGTATATCTACCATACCATTTAAATGATTTCGACCAAACTTTGTATACTGAATGCATCTGTTACAAGCCTCTTATATACTAACACATGAACACTTTTGTCAGTCACTTTGGAAGATAGTTCCATACGAATAAATAAAGTTATTACGTCATATCTCGGTAAAAAAAATTAACCGGTTTGTACCAAATTTGGAAAACAAGTAGTGGGCTACTGGTGCAGATGATGTAGAGTGGTATGTTTTCAGCATGTCTGACACTTATATTCAAAATGGCATGTATAGAGTTACTTTAGTTTTAAATGATATGTCGTCGGAACCATTTAAACGTTTCCAATTTATCATTATATGCTGGCAGTAGATATTATAACTATCTACTTGGATCATATTTGGTCCTCCATTTTGCATGTGAATAAATAAAGTTTTCATTTCATATCTCAGGAAACTCTTGACCTATTCCTATCAAATTTGGCAAACAAGTACTGAATCGAATTATATTAAGTGGTATGTTTTAAACATATCAGACAACTATTTTTAAAATGGAGGCAATATAGCAATTTGGAACTTAGAATTATATATCGTTAAAACTATGTAATGGATTACAATATAAGTTTGTATTCTGGTAGTAGATATTACAGCTATCAACTTTATCTACACGGACAATATTTTGTCCGCCTTTTTGCGAGATAACGCCATGCAAATAAATAATATTTTTTTTCATATATCGGGAAACAATTGGCAGATTCGTACCAAATTTGTCAAACATGTAGTACTGCATCAGGTGGTGTAAACAGGTATATTTTACTAACGAAACTAATTCCAACTTAGCTGACAGTACATGTTAAAACCATCAAATGTATCCCAATAGACGGAAAAAAATGGTCTGTGCATCCGATAAACAGTGGCTGCAGATTCTACAATTTTTCCAGGTTCGACCTCTGGCAAGGTGTTAAAAGTTGGGTCATTATATGTAAAAGTCAAAGAATTGCGATACAAAATTGAACAGAATATAAACACCACATCACGCACAATATTGTTGACAAAAATAAGTGACCTTATATTTTTATATGTTCCATTAGAGATGTACAGTGATAAAGTTGCCATTACTGTTCATCGTGTTCAAGTACAGGGTAACACATGTGAGTTTTTGTAATTATCTCACTACTGTTGCATAAGTTTCTGGTTTAATTTCTAATGTTATTGCTTTCCAAGAGACGTCGGGTATGACTTACCTACTCCGCTTTTAAGAACTTATTTAAAAATTAATTCCACTCAAGTTGAGGAAAGAAGACTCCTTAATTATATTAATAATGTTTTGTTTTTGTGTATTGTTATAATTCGATTTTTGGAAAATAATTTCTACAAACCATAACTTAAAATTGACTAAGTAAATGCCTTCCAGTAGCCATTGTGTAATATTTTGTTATTTGTGTAGTTTATTTAAATTAAGTTTTAATTATGGTTTTGGCATTTATTTGTCCTAAGATATATAATACAAAAATAATTTATACAAAGTAAAAATAATTGCAGGTAATGTATGCCAGGTGACAAGTACTTTGTCAAATAATTACATTTTCCCCGACCAACCACTTTGAGACATTATTAAATCGTTATAAAAAATGTTTATGGACAGCATGTGTACACTGCAACTGAGTGTTGCATTATGTACACAAGTTTCTCATTCTTAAAAGCATGCCTGATGACAATCGAGAGACGATGGTATTTTGAGAAGAGTATCCAATTTGCTTCACATGAGTTTTTAACAGTATTTTTGTAAGTGTTTAGTGTTTGTACATGGAGTGATTAGTAGAGCCAGAATGTCACTTCTGGCCTCCTGCTAGAATGACATGTAGATGGAGCGACCTAATTTGCATACTGATATACAATTGAGATTAAAGAATGGTTTTATTAATTAAACGATTTATCAATTTGATTAATTAATAAATTTAACAAGTGTAATTGTTTTATCAATTTTTTAATATGCAATTTTTTGCATAAAATTTTTATTGTTTGATATCAATTTTTTTAAGTAATTTTAATGTTATTGAAAGAGTTAAGACGGCAGAGAAGCATCGATGTGTCTTATGTGACATCCTCGAGCCGATGACCAGAGGAGTGGGTTGTAATTACTTATATAGGAGTTATTGTTCGTGTAAGAGTGGTGTAAGGGACCTTTTTTTATTTGTTTGGAGCACTTGTGATTCATATGTGGAGCGGGCTATGTGGCCACGTTGCTCTCTGGAGGCATACTGAGGTTTTAATTAAATGTTTTATTTTTGGCGAAGTGAATATTTCAAATGAAAAGAGATGTTCAAATAGGTTTCCGAACGAATTACTTTAAACCCGATTGACTTTAATTGTGCGATTACCACAAATTCATTAAACCAATTTTAATAATGTGATTACAGAATGAAACTATTTCAAATGTAACTGACAATTAGATAAAGTTAATTAATCAATCAATACCAACAAGAACCAAACTAATATAAAATTACATTTCATCATTACTCCAGACCCCTGGCAAAGATCCCCTCCCACACTGACACACATACTTTGCCCTCATTGGCTCTTAAGACCAATATTCTAAACATGCATCGAAATACAGGTTAAACCAGACTAACTGATTGATTACACTAAGAAATTAATTGCAATAGATTACCACACAAACAATAGGAAGCATTGTACAATAATTGTAATAATCCAATTGTGCATTCAATCCCCATTAATATCGATGAGTTTATTAAAGGAATAACACATAAAATAGGTTCCAATTAATTTATTTAGGGTAAAAACAATATACAAAAAATTGTATTAAAATTTTGTAACATCCTTATTCTTCACCCACAAGTCAAGGGCTTATGAAAAACCTCTCCATCGACCCTTTTATTGATGTTATCAATCAAATATACATATGGAGAAGAAACTTTGTGCAATTTGTGTTCGTAAAAACAACCTTTTACAGGTTCCCTATTGTAGGTTTCGAGGATATACACTCTAGGGAATGAATTTCTAACAGAAATAATTCTAAATATTTCATAAGACCAATTAAGAGTGTATTTTTTTTCACAAAGACAGGCTTTAGCTTAGACCATCCTGCATACATACAAACTTTGAATTTTTTTTTCTCTCATCAAATAATTTAACATTAATATATACAGTTTTCGTCTATCTATTGTTCATAACCTTTTCGGGAGCCATCTTAATAGTTCCATGATAACTCGAATTATACAATTTAAATATTTCAAGAAAGCCATCCACCCAGTTATACATTCCCTTTGATGTGAAATGTTTGTATATTGGCTGTTTCAAGCTCTTGTTGAATCTATCGACAACACTGGCTTTAAGGTCTAAATACATTATATATTAATGCCATAATCGGTCATTAGTTTCTGGAAAGAAACATTTATTGGTTTGGAGTGAATTTGGGGTTCTTTCTCGCAAAACTATATTAATTGCATTGCTAACCTGCTTCCCTGTATAGTTTTTCAAATTTATACCCCAGCCATATTTTGAATAAACATCTATTACAGTTCAAATATATTTGTATCCCTTGTTGTATTTCGAAAGCGATGTCATTTCACACAAATCGGCTTGAAAAAGATAATTTAAGCCTTTAATAATAACATGTCTTCTAGGAAAGTTTATCCTTGTGGGATCATGAAGTTCTTGAGCAATCTTACTGAACTTTATTGGTAATATAACTATCTTTAGTCAATTCTTCAATTATAGAAACAATTTTGTTTGCCTGTGTATTATACGCAGACTCTCTCTGAGCGACGAGATGTTTTAATCTATCGACGAATTTATTAAGATTGTTCCAATATATAGGCGAGACCGACCGCCAACTTCATCTTTTTATATCCCACTTGCAACAATATTGCTTAATAAATGTATTTGTGGATGATTTTCATCATAATCTGAAGGTTTAGATAAATTCATTTGATGAGTAAGATCCTGACATTTTATCTAAATTGGTATCGTAATAACCACTTGTAACTTTTTAAAATAAAAACAATACTTCACTACAATCAGGCAAAAACTCAATTGCCGAATCTCCCAGAAGCCATATATTTCCATGATATACACCAAATATCTCATCACGCATAGGCAAAGATTGTTTTATAGCTAAATAATGTAATGTTAATTGAGACAACCTTTTCTTCTTTATAGGTTCTTCCGATTTAATTTGCACTGGTTTTTCATTAAACGTATTTAGCACCAAATGTAATGTATCCATTCCACTCGTAACAGGTTTAAATAATTATCATTCGAAATATCACTATCTAATCAGGCATATTTAGCTTTTAAATATTCTGAAGCAGTCAGATATTTGCTACCTATTTATATTCTAACTATTTATATGAATACAATTGTTGGTTTTCTAATGGTTGTATTAGGTCGAATAGTTTGTGCTATTTCAATCTTATCGACTTGACTCAATAATATGAATCATTTACTTGTAGTTTTAACCCTCAAATCATTACTAAAATAGTTTATTCGAGATTTCAAATCATCTATTTACTTTTTCAATTCGATTTGCATAACTAAAGCAGATGCTTTATTGATCAATTCAACATTTATATATTTGCACCATTTCATCCATTTGTGTATTTAATTGTTTTGTAATTGTAGTGCTTACCATTTCAATAATTATATTTTTAAATGTTCCAAATATTTGTTCGTTCAAGTTTCTATATTTTGCAATAAAATTATCACATTTGCCAATGTATCTGAAATATAACTAACATTAGTAGACACTTTTGTATTGGCTTTTATTACGTTTATTAATTTATTTTGTATGTTGATTCATTGCACTTTGAAAACATTAAATGTAATAGCATTTATGTTGTCCACAGAATTCAGAAGCCACAATTCCCATCAAAATTTCTCCATAAAGATATATTGTAATGATTGTGTTTTATACAGTTGTATCCAAATTTGAAATACTCATTATTCTTTATCAGGAAGTAAAAAACTGTTAAATCCAAACCTATATCTTCCTTTACATATAGAAGCATTGGTATAATTACCAGACAATCATCCTTGTTTTTATGACAGTAAAAACACATCTTTAAACTTTGTAAATTTCATATCACCTAACATATGATCATTGTTAATATGTTGTAGATTAAAATTGTCAATTTTAAACACAATTAACATATTCGCATTATTGTGCAAATTATATTTTGGAATATGTGCGTATATTTGCAGTAGATAAAAAAAAAACCAACATTTGAATGTCTACCAAAACAAAATTATTGCTGTATTTCACCCTGTGGTTCGCTTCATATGTCGTCAAATATAAATACTGTATTTGGTAAGGCTTCATTCGGAGGCACAATATCTTCTTTATTTGTAAAAGGGGAATATTGCATTCCTTCAATGACAAAATTGATGCTTATTGTTGATATTTCTCTTGTTGAATTGTTTAGAAAACACATCTATGTTTTTAAACTTAAGTCCATTCGGATGTTCCAACATCGGCATAATAACACAAGTTTTTCCACATGAAGAAGGACCACTTATTATACAACACATATTTGGTGGTAAAAGAATACCATATTTCTGATCAATTAAATTTTCTTTCGTATTTACAATTACCAGCAGGTGAACATTTTTATAACCTTCATTTCTACAGTAATATAAAACATATTAACATAAAAACTATTAATGTGGGTCTATATATAGGTTCGCACGGAGTTGAAAATAATGGCCCATTCTTAACGTAACAAAAAATGATGTAGAGTATTAAATACATTGACTAACAAATTACCATTTCAATTGCATTTACCAAAATAAAATTATTGTGGACCCAGAGCTAAGCTTGCAAAACATCTGGCATGCAACGATCAAGGAATAAATGCTTTGGATAATGCATGTAAATAACACAATATAGTATACGATCAAACAATCAATTTGAAGGAAATATATATATATAGTGGATACAATTCTAGCCAATAAAGCAATTAATATAAGGTAGAATCCATCTACATCAACAGGTGATAATTTCGGCACTTGGGTCATTGACAAAGTTATGTGCACAAAAGTAATAAGAGGTGTGGGTGTAAAATGCAAAACGAAACCAATGAACAAAAATGGAGGCATTCTGCCATTCATATTTCCCACTTTATCAGCTCTTGGAGCTTTATCAGGAGGCATTTCAGCTCTTGCTATATCAAGTAAATCAAGTGGTAAAGGAATGTATCTTAACCCATATTAAGTTGGTCAGAGATGAAAAAACTCCAAATCTGGAAAGAAATGCAGAAAGTTCTAAATAGTCTTCCAAAATGTGGATTTAGAAAGTCATTACTATATTTGTAAATAAACTGGATATTCCCTATTTCCATTGTGTGTATATGAGAGATGAATCACCAAAGAAACTAAACATTTGCGAATGTATGACGATTAATTTAGACTTGTAACAAAATGAAGGAACATATTTGGTTGCATTAATTAAAAATGTAAATCAATCATTGTATTATGGCAGTTTTCGAGATTTACAGCCTACAATTGAAATATGAAACTATTTGAAAAACATTAAATTGAGATACAATTACAAAATGGACATTTAACAAATACAATCAAGTGTGGTCATTAATATTTATGCTTTTTGATTATAAATAGAATGTATATGTCAATGTATTAGTAAAACAATTTAGTAATATGTTAATTATGTTGATATTAAGTGGAAATTTGTCACAATTGCAGTCTATGTTTTTCCCAGCTTTGGAATAAGAGTGGCAATGGCAAATAAGTCTAATCGAATTTGTTACTTATGATAGTATACCAAACATCTATATAGACAGTCAATCATTTATATTCAAAAATTGTGAAAAATTGTATAAGATTGTGATACCAGTAGGGTTTTATGAGTTGGACGATTTAGAAACGATTAAAGCAACATTATCTTAAAATGTACATTTCCAATTAACTGGAAATCCAAATACATTAACTAGTATGATGTATAACAGTGTCGATATCGATTTCACAGAAGACAATTCAATTGCAAATATGTTGGGTTATGAAAGGATAGTACATCCAGCTAATCAATTGCACGAATCATCAAAACAGGTTAATTTATAGTAAGTTAATGTATGACATATAAATGTTATTATTGTATGCAGATCATATTTGAATGGAAAACCGACAAATACAATACACGAATTCATGCATGCAGTGGCTCCAGGTTACAAAATAATTGAAAAACCGAATATATTGATATATCTTCCAGTAATAGTTAATCGAGTGTATGAATTAGTTGTTGCAATTTTCCATCAAGATGGTAAACTGAATAATTTTAGAAACAAAGAAATTACTATTCGATTACATTAAAATAATAGCTTTACAAACATGTGCATCCCATGTTTATTAATATCAAAGTGGGTATTTTGAATAATAGTCAATACGGATGTAAAGTAGGCACTTCATTTAAAAACTTTGTTTCTAAAAAACATATTTCGAACAAAGTAACTATTAAAAAATAAACAGAAGCATAAAACGTTTATTTCAAACAAGATACCCATAAAGTAAACACAGGGCAATGAATTATTTTTTTAAGGAATTAGGATATTACATTAATAGAAATGGAAAACATACTTAATGTTGAAGAACCAATAAGTTATAATGTTGATGCAATCACCAATATGGTAATACATGTATATGGAGCATTCAGAGCAGGTCCACACATGTTTTCATTGGAAATAAAGATTGATGTACTAAATCATGATATTTACAAATTACCATCGAAATCATGTTGAAGATTTAGAAGAACAATTAACAAGACAGTCGATGCAACTAAGCCAGTAGCTACAGGAATAGCGAGAAATGGGATATTTCATTTAATCGAAAGAACTGCATATTTGCCCAATGGTGTTGAAATAGACCAATTGTGATGTTGGAATTACTTCCACAATAAAACAATATCTCTTGGGAACTGTAAACAATCTTTATATAGGGCTAATAGCTGGGTGGACCAATGCTAATAATTTTACACTAGAAATTAACCTAGGCAGAAAATACAAAGTTGTAATACCATTAAGTATGATACTTGGATTTGCTGAGGACTATAAACATGTCATTTGAAATGCTAAACAAGAATAAATTATTATATTCGGTAACATGCATTTGAATGCTATATACAACACGTCTAATAATGAGGAAGGTGTAACATTTGAATTAAACGTTTGTGATAGGCTAATCCCAAACATTGAAATTAACACTCGTGTATGTGGGAATATTTTTTATGATATTGAAAAAGGGAAGAATCTAGATATTGCATTCAGATTGTGGGCTTTGGAAACCTCACAACATCACAAAAAGTCATTTGGAATGCGAATCAAGTTTTTATCTGAGAAACCACAATTTGTTGTTATTTGTTTTCAAACAAATCGACAAAACAATTAAAAAATTGATAGATCAGTATTCGATAATTGTGATATGAAAAATATTAAACTGTATATAAACAGTCAAGCTTATTCCTATACCGATTTAAATGTGAACTTTGGAAATGGGGAATTTGTTATTTGCTCTGATATGTTCTCAAAGTTTCAGGAAATGTAATATAACAAAATCAGCTCACCAATCCTAGAACCTGAGTCATTTAAAACCAGAAGAATGTTATTTTTTTATGTAAGCTAACAAGATGACACAATTACCAATAGAGTAACTGATTCCAAAATTCAAATTATTGTAAATATACCAATTCCGGCAAATACTATGCAAGCTTATGCTCTGATAATTCATGATATATTGGCAAGCTATAATGTAAGAGATAAGCTGGTAAAAATAATGACCTGAGTCAGTAGATGACAAGACATGTTATTAACAACATGTTTTGCAATGTACAAGGCTTTCAAACCCAGAAAAATTTGTCATTAATGAATTAGCTATTACTTATATGGAGGAACACAATGGCATTCAGCTTCAAACCACCATTCCACTGGAAATATATAACTCCAAGATACAAAAAAAAAACAAGTAGATTGGTAACCAAACACCACCAAGGTTTAACATGGGAAAGTGGTTGTATGGAGTATTGAAGATATTTGCAATCAATACATAATCATGGGTGTAACATTTTTAAATATTTATCTTGAACAAGCTTATGAACACGACAAAAAAAAATTTATTTGGTATGTATTGCAAAACCAAATTATGTAATTTTCATTCCCTCAGTCTAATGACTGGCATATTGTTTTGTCCGAACCTATTCCTATATCAGAAACCAACACTGTTATAAGTGATATTCACATAAATAGATTTCACACCAAAATTGTTATTATTTGACACACTAAAGACTTGTGTATACAGAGAATCGTCCACAGCAGAAGAGAAATGTATTTCCTGCAGCGTACACTGAACCACATTGGATATGTTCTTGTTTATAAAATAGACTCGGGTTGTGGGCACCGAGAGAGCATTGTGGAACAAGTGGCACACAGTGATGGTGAGGGAGACATTGAGGCATGAATGAAAGATGAGGGTGAGCTGAGACATACGTGGCAAAGAGGAATAGTCATGGAGATTGAAGTGGTCTATAGAAACAGTCGCTGAGCACCAGCTGTCGAGAGTCTTGGTGAAGCATGATCACTAAAAGAGGATGGGAGGGCGAGGCAAGTTGTGCAAAATGAGTGGAGTCTTGGGTGAGCAGCAGGATAAAGGAAGGTGGGAGCGAGCTTGGAGCTCTTGACTGCCTAGCACCATTTATCGAGTTCTGTCCCCTTCCCCTGCCCCAGTCATTCGCCTCCATGAATGCTTGCTTCCCATCATCCTACCATTCCCTGTGTGCCCACTGAAGCTTATGCTAAGTGCCACCCTGAGTGTATGGCTTCCACTTTCCCTTTCCCCCACCTATACATAATTCTGCAACACGCTGGTTGACATGGCTGCTGTAGCACGGCATGCAACAGCTACCAGTTCACTAAATAACCAGGAATTTCATGCATGGTCTTTGCACTTTGTAACAAGAGAGATGTGTTTACAATGCATTTATACATTTAAAGAAGTTATTTTTCTTTGACTATCGAAAATTATTTGCTAAAAACAAAACTTTAAACCTTAATTAATTACCATTTAAAACAATTAAAATTTAATACTCTACACTGTAAAAAATTTACGAATTGATAGTGTAAAAATTACAGTAATTTACACTATAAAAAATTTGAAGTAATTGACACAGTCAAAAATATAAAAGTATATGACATTGTCAAATAATCAAAGTATATGATGTCATTTAAAAGTATTTGAGAACATATATACTTTTTATAAACTAGCAAGATTTAGGTTTTTCATAAAAAATTTTCTTAAAAGTTTTCAGCATGGGGAATTAATTTGCCACACTCTAAAACTAAACATTACAACACATACTTAAAATTACTCAAATGTTTTAGAAAATTGAAAAAAAATGTACTTTGACAAATAAATTACATACTTAAAACTTCCCAACCCAGTTTTCATACATTCCACAATTGTTTGAAATACTCAATTCCAGTCATTCATCATACATTCATTTATCTCCAATCAACTCATTCAGAACGTAGGCATGGGCAGGGCAATTCACCCCCGAATATGCTGAATGGAACCAACTTATTTCCCAAATATTTTTCTATGTTCCATATTTCACTCCCAGTCTGCCTTAAAACTAATTAAATTGCAACACCTCCCCCCTTTTCACTTGCACTCACAGTCATATACCTACTCATTAAATAATTTTTCTCAGAGTAATTGGTATTATATTCTAGAAGATGTTAACATACATTTGCAAGTACTAAACAGTGTAGAGAAAGCCTGGATTTGCGATACTGTTGCGGCCTCCTGTCAATTGTGAAAAAAATGGTGGTCATTCAGTATCTCTGTCTTAACTCCATTAAACAACTGTCAATAATACATCAAGAACCAACCTAGGACCACTTACAACACCTTTCCCCTCACTCATACTGGCAGTCACACACCTACTTTGAAATTGAAATGAAAAATTTTAAAACTACATAAAATTGAATTATATTCCCAAACCAACCTATCGCACATTAAACCATTTCATTCATTAGAAATACTCAAGGTCCATTCGTCCATCGTACAGTCATCCTTCACCAAACAACTCATTCTGAACAGAGAATAGGACAGAGCTATGCACTCTCCAGACACACTTTGCATAACCTGACATAGTTTCCTCTCATTTTGTCACTCCAAAATTCACACATCAGTCATAACCAAAACCCACCCTTAAACATCTTAAAAATATGTGAAATTATATTATTTGCCTGAGCAACCCCTTCACACATCAAAATATTTAATTTGTTAGAGTTACTAGATGTCCATTCATCCATCACACAATCATTCATCTCCATTCAACTCATTCTGAGCAGTGAGTCAGGCAGGGCTAGTAGACCTCCAGACATGCTGTGCATAGTTTGGCATAGTTCATTTTTTGTTTTTGACTAATCGCCCAAACACACCCATCCATATCCAAAATCCACTGTTAAACACTTTAAAACTACATAAAACTAAAATTATATACCAAAAATTCACCTTCAAACATCAAAACATTTCATTCATTAGAGGTACTCAAGGTCCATTCTTCCATCATACAATCATCCTTCAGCAAACAATGCATTCAGAACAAACTTGGGAGCTAATGCTATGCACCTTCTAAGTGTGCTGTGCACAAGTGTCTTAGTTCTCTCTTTTTTATCTGTTCCATAATTCACACATCAGTCAATACCAAAACCCACCCTTAAATTTCTTAAAGCTACTTAACATTAAATTATATGCCCCAGCCACCCCTTGATACATCAAAACATTTCATTCATTAGACACACTCATAGTTCAATCATCCATCACTCAATCATTTATCAACGTTCAACTCATTATGAGCAGAGAGTCGGGCAGGACCAGTAGCTCTCCAAACACACTGTGCATAGTTAGGCATAGTTCCTTCTTTGTTTTCTCTGTTCTATCGTTCACTCCCAAGCACACAGCAGTTCACACTTGAACCTTTTTAAAAATACATAAAACTACTTTAAAAATACATAAAACTACTTAAAAATACATAAAAGACTTAAAAATATGCAAAACTAACAAAATTATAAGTATTTACATAAACCCGAATAAAATTAACCAATTTACAAATAAATTTTATTAGTTAATTTGTTTTATTAAAATAAAAAAGTTTTAACTAATGCATATTAAAGTTTAATGAATTTCATTCAAAATCAAAAAATTAACAACTTGCAAAGAAACTGCAATGAATTGAAACGAATATATAATAAAAGTCGAGCTAATTTAAGCAATTCTCGAATAAAGTTTAAGCAAATACTTGTCAAAATCTTTTGATTTTTAACAAATAGCAAAGAAATTTTAAGAAAATTCAATAAATTTTTATAATTTACCAAAAAAGCAGAATGATTTTACGAACTTAGTTGAATTAATATATTAAAATCCCGATAGATATTCTAAAGTTTGAAGAAATTCCGAAAAAATAATTTTAATGTATGCAGCAAAACTGATTTTAAATACTCCTGATAAAATACAATGAAATCCAAAAAACGTTTTTACAAAAACCCAATGGAAATAGCAAAAATTCGCAGTTGTGTTCTCCAGATTCGATGAGACTTGGATCTCCATGGATTCATTTTTTGCTGGTAATAGACAGGTGTACAGTGTGCTTACAGTGTACCTCACTGTGTTGACCGGTGTGCATCGTCCAGCCCCTCCCTCCTATACTTTCCCTACTACCAGAGACAAGGCCAGGGATGTAGGGGGAATCTGATGCTTTGTGTTCTCCTAGCACTAAAGAACCTTTTTTTTCGTATTTAATCCTAACTAAACTAAAGGGAAATAACTTTCAAATTATGCAGAAGTCCTAAAAAGAACTATCAGCACTATCTTCCACTGACAAAAGTGAGCAGTTCTAACAAAAACAACTCACTAGCAGGAAACTAAAGTGCACTGTAGCTCCTCTCTCCACGCTGGCTGCCTCAGAATGCCCACCTGGAGGGGCGGTCCACTGCCCTCGGTGGCTGGATGAACACTGACAAGCGCCTCTCCTGCATGTGTAATATAAGCCAACACCCTCCTCCCCTCCCTCCTCGGGAACCTAGTCGATCACGTCAAATAGCCACATTTGATTATAAAATGTAATTTTAGTGAATTATATTTGATTTCCTTAATGAATTAAATGATTTTGATGCAAAATTTCGAAATTAAATTATTTTTTAACAAAGGAATGCATTTTCTAAATTTTCTCATTTGCAATTACATTGAGTTGGTACTGCAATGTGAAATATGCATATTTCTTCGATATTAGAGATTACATTTACATTTACTTTGAATTTTCGTACAGATTTCTTTTGCAATACGATTCTGGAACATAATAGTCTTTGTAATGCAGTACATTTATTTTGAATAACAATTAATCGTATAATGTTATATATAACTTGTAAATATATAATTGCTTATCAAGCATTGCATACATTAGTGTATCATGTATTATTCTATAATGTTTATAAGGATACTGAATTATATAACCTGGTAAACGAACCCTGTTTATAACAAGCATACCATACCCGGGATTCAAACCCAACTTATATTAACCATGCCTTATCTAGGATTCGAACTCGGAACCCCACATTATAACATAATCTGACTTCGCCATGGGGGTTGGCAATGTCACACAACTATTGTTATACATTTGTGTGGGAAATTATTTATTAAAAATAATATGTGCATGGTAGAGCTGTTTTTAACGGAGTTGGATCGGGTTGTTGTGATCGGGGAAAACAGTGGCGTGCCGGAGATTGCTTACACTGGATGTCAGGTCTACAAAAGGTTTTTCTATGCTCTTGGCTCAGCGGACAGTGGTGTGTCGGGGAAGACAGATGAGGGCTGGGAAACTGCTTTCAGCAGACACGAAATATACGAGATCTGCTTTCGGCCAGAAGTGTCGGTTAGTTGAAAACATAGTATTTTTAAACAAAAAAATATACACATTAGTTCAATAATCCACTTTTCTGATATATTTGGGTGGTAGGAAATATACAATAAAGTTACTAGGAACAGAATTTGTGTTTCATATAAAAATATATACATTTGTTAGCTTCAAAAAATTCTATAGGAGTTTAAAATACGGTAGCCTAATGTGTTAAATTCAACTTTGAAATGCATTATTTCTTTAATATTTGCTCAAATATATACATTTTGTATAAATGTTGGTCGGATGTGTATAATCATATTTAATTTTCGTGTATACAAAAATTGGTTTAAAAACTTTTAGTATTGTGAAGAATATGTGTTTTAGAAAATATATATGCATGTACATTTAAAGTGTGTACCGAATCATGTTAGCTAGCAAATATTTAGTTTTCATCATTGAACAGTGTAATAATTCCATTGCTACTTGGAATTATCTTAAATGGGTTTATTTGGGCGAGTGTTTCCTGGACTTAAAATATTTCTTTATGGAATAAATATAATTTGCTGGAGACGTGAAAGGACTACATTACTGGAGTTTCAAAGTTTTCTCGCCGAGGTAGGCTTGGGCCAGCAGGTGTGTGGTAATTTTGCTGGCTGGGAGAGTTGGTACTCATGGTCAGCAAAGATACCTGACAGCTGGTGCGGCTCCCCCACCTGTCTCAACATGTGAGATTGCACTTGACTCTTTGTCAGTGCCGGGAGACCGTGGTGGAGGAGGTGTGAGGGTGGGAAGCGGTGGTCAGCACAGGATTTGTTGAGTGCACTGCAAAGTGAAGGGGAGTGAAGCACAGCAGGCTACAACAGTAATGTTGGATGAGTGGGGAGAGGAAGGAGCATGGCGATTTGAGTGCTCGCCATCGGGGGAAGTTGGAAGTATTAAGAACACTGCCTGACCCCATGAGGACCGAGGTCTGCACCAGTCCCCCACAACCAATCTCTGCTCGGGGAGCCAACCTTCACAAGTCCGCCTCCTGCCTGGGCTAACCCTCACACCACATAAATGGACAGACCATGGCCTTCCCCGAACGAGCGGGAACATCTTGCGTCTACACTGTTTAGGTTGTCTGGTCCACTAAACTCTCATTCATAACTGAGTACAACAGGGCTGTGTATACAATTATTGGGGAGCATTACACGACTCTAACATATATAGGGCTGTATATTATTAAGTTTTATGAAATCATGTTATGTAGTTTATGTTAAATGTAAGCAGGTTGCATGATAATATATATATATATATTTATTTATTTAAAATTGGTATTGTTAATGTGTGTTGAGAGCGAAGTGATTTTCTTCGATAGTTGTGTTAGGCTTATACGTAATTTGTGTGCATTCGTTCTTAGTGTAATCAATTGTTTGTCTAGTTTAACCTGCATTTCGATGTGTGTTTAGAATATTCGTCTCGAGAGCTGATGAAGGCGAAGTACGTATGACTTTGTGTATGTCTGTCAGTGTGGGAGGGGATCTTTGTGTCAGGGGGGTCTGGAGTAATAGTGAGTTGCAATTTTATATTAGCTTGGTTCTGGTTTTTATTTATTGATTTATTAACTTGGTTTAATTATCAGTTATGTTTGAAATAGTTTTATTCCATAATCGCGTGATTAAAATCGGTTTAATGAATTGGTGGTAATCAAATAATTAAAGTCGATCAGGTTTAAAGTTATTCGTTCGGCAACCTATTTGAACGTCTCTTTTCATTAAAAATATTTACTTCGCCGAAAAGAAAACATTTTTTTAAATCCTCTGTATGCCTCCAGAGAGTGACCTGGCAGTGTAGCTCGCTCTGTATATGAGTCATAAGTGCTCAAAACAAATTAAAAAAGGTCCCTTATACCACTTTTACACCTACATCAACTACTATATAAGCAATTACAACCCATTCCCCTCATCAGTTGGCTCTAGGATGTTACAGAGAACACATCGATGCTGTTCCGCCATCTTAACCCTTTCAACACCAATAAAATAAAATAGTTATCAAAGAATTAAAAAATGTCACAAAAAATTCGACATAAAAATTTGATTAAACAATTACACTAATTAATTAATCAAATTAAATAATCGATTAATCAATCAAACATTTCTTTAATATTATTTTTATATCAATATGCAAATTATGCAATTATGCAAGTTTGGTCGCTCCATCCACATATCATTATAGCTGTGGTCCAGAAGTGACATGCTGGCTCTACCCTATAAACACCAATAAAATAATAAAAAAATTTGATATCAAACATTTTAAAAAATCATCAAAAAATTAGATATTAAAATGATTAAACAATTACACTAATGTATACGATTAATTAATCAAACAATTATTTACTCTCATTTGCATATAAATATGTTAATTAGGCAATAATGCAAATTAGATCTATTTATCCACGTTCATTCTAGCAGTGGGCCAGAAGTGACATGCTGGCTTTACTGTGGTTCCCTTAAATAAACACTTATAGTTTGTATAGTTTGCTGTGATACGTTAAATTTAACCTAGTCTTTTTTATTTGTGCTGTGCAATATAATGGTTTCAAGGCACACTGATCTTATCGCATAAATAAATCGTTTTTCGGTGACACTAGTGGGGAAAATGGACGGGGTACGACATTATAAGTCAATCTAACAGTTCCCTTTTGCTACAATTATCGAAATATACTGTCAACAACGTCCGCAAGAACTACAAGAAAACAAATTCAGTGTTAAATGTAATACACCTACATGTGTTGCCAAAATGGCGTGTACTCGCAATAGTGTCTTACCTGATACGTAATTCCTCCAGTTTTAAAATCTCTATTTGCAGTGTAACAGTAAACATTGTCTCTTTGAAGTTTTTCGTCTTTCGGTGAGTCTACTTTGGACAATAATGCTGATTATTTGAAATCTGAGAGTTGGCCAACACAGCCACAAAGGCAGTCGTTTAACATTGAACCAACAATTTTATAACTGCTTATCACTTGCTATCACACAATCGTTCTTGGTAATGATTCAAAAAGAGTAGGCTGTAAAGTTAGTCAGATTTTGTAAGGTAAAGACTAGTACTTAATTTAAGATCTGAACGGCAGAATTCACTAGATAGAGATTCATAAAAATTCAAGCAATGGTGAAAATATATAATCTGCAGCTTCTAATCCTGGGTACAATACTGAACCCCATTTTAAACCATTCTGTATTAGGCCAAGAAAAATTAATAACATAATTCAATATCTTTCTTTAACAAAAGAAAAAATTGAACATCTTCCTTGGCGGCTACAATAAATAGATTTTTGGACTAAAAACATTAGTGTTTCACTATGTAAAAAAAATGGTTTTCTTTCTCAAACAGTTTAACTGCAGAATATTCACTGTCCTATTAAAATGTTATTTTGGTTATTCTGGTTAAAACGAGAAACATTTACAATCCAAAAAAATGGTGTTTAAGTGGAGAAGTTTTGGTCGGCTTTTAATATCGACGTTTTAAGAGGCGAAAGAAAGGCGACAATTTATATTTTCGTTTCACCTTTAAAATCCCCTTGCAACTTCAGACTTCGAATTATTGCTTTGAGCTTTGGTAAATTAAGTACTTACCAAAGGCAGAGAACCCATTAGTGTATTCGGACTATGGAAGATTGCTGTCAGCGAATATGGGTCCTAGTTTTGGAAGTTTTGAATTGTTGGTACAGAAGGAAGACTATCAAATGCACACAAACCAAATAACATATTTTCGGCAGGTACTCGTGGTAATTTTCTCATTTAATTGCGTGAAAAATAGAAATATCGGTATTTAGAAATTGTTATATTTTTGCTTCCTACATATTTATATCAATATTAAAACATAATGTTTATGCCCATAATATATCATTTTATATATTTATACATAATTATTTAATACACGCTCATTTTTGCACAGTTTACTAAAACATGTTTTACACAGCCCACTATGGAATGTATAAAAAAACAAAATAACCTGTCGTAATAGGTAAGTTTTAAGGTTACGCCTGAAACCAGCGCCAGTGAATTATCAAACAAAACTAAAATTTTCCTATGTTATCAGGAAAAAGTAACAAAAATATTCCTAGGGCTTATTTTAACTTGAGGTTAATTATTATTCTGAAGAATATAAATGAATTAGTCTTTCGGATTGTCGCCAAGGCTCTCGGGCTAATCTGATGGTTGTCCACCTCGACCGCTGGCACTCTGCGAAGGTCCGGATCTTGCAAAGGCTGTTCGGGACGAGCCGACTTGAGGACGTTGCAGTGTTACGTATTGTTGGTCTGCAATGCTTCCCTTACCCCATCCTGCACGAGCGAGCGAAGAAGTGTGTGGTTAAGATAGCGCTAATCCGAGAGGCGGGCGACGATCATGGCAATATTTTGTCTCGTTTGTAGACATACGGAAATAATAATGGAATGTGATTAAATATTTGTGGTGCCTTGTCCAGTTCTTCAACAAAATGTTTATATAAGTAATACTCGTACGTAACGGTGAAAAAGCAATAGTACTGTTGAGCTTAGTTTGGTTCTTTAACAATAAAGTAGCGTATTCTTGCGGAATTAGTACATTTCCTGGTGGGCAATCTATCGTTTCGTAGTGACTGACTGTAGCTTTCCCATCCCGCATACAAAAAAATTGACAGTATTTAATTACTCTCTCTTACATATAGAGTACAAACGTCCACTCAGCTGCAACTTGTTTTCCTCGTACCTTGCTATTCTTCTCATATTTGCGTACGCTTACACACAAAACACGGGCTAAGTATCTCAAGGTTTTTTATTTCCATTGTGTAACATTTGTCCTTCAAATTTATTTTCAACATCTTTCACATTAATTTCTTGTGATTCTGCAGAAGATTTTCGGCTAAAAAAGATAATATTTCCCCCTTAATTTTCAGCCATGAACATTCATAAAATGAAAACAGTTTTATTCTTTAATAGATGTCTGTTTAAAGGCCACATTAGAAATGGCCTGTTCGAAAAAACACCAAAAAATCTTAAAATTGTTGCAAGAAAGGGATGTTATGTATGACATTAAACTTGAGTAATAAGTGTGATACTCAAAGAGGTTATGTAAGTTAATTTTGCATTTTTGTTAAAAATATCATTAAGAAATTTTGCAGCATTATCTACCGGTATATAGTTTTTATCAATTTAATTTTAACACTCTTAAAATTGTATTATGCATATTAATAAGTATTAAATGTAGACCCACATACTAAAAAAAATTCTAGCTGCAGTGAACTAGACAAAGATTCAAGGTCCAAAGTGATCTTGCCCACTTGTCACATCGTCCAATTTGGGTTTGGCTTTCAAAGAAAATAAATTTGGTCAGACCTTATCTAGATTTTTTACATGAAACTAAAAAACATATTTTAGTTATATTTAACAAGAAAATTGATAAATCTAATGATGATATTCCTATATATCACACTGCGGGAATTCTGCGTATATAAACGAAGGTACAACTTGAGAAAATCTGCATTGTTTAAAAATATTTAAACAAAGCAAATAATGCAAAATTATAAAATGGTTTAAAAACTCATGAAAGTGTGTATTTTTACCTTTTTCAGTTGTTGAATTTAGTACGTTACGTATATTAATTAACTGCTGGGACTATTCATGCAAAACATATCTATGTGTCATACATATATAAGAAAACATTATCAATGCTGACAGAAATTAGTTTCTAAGAAAACATGTAGACGAATAAAACGTTTCTAATAATATCTTTACGCGAGTGCACACGTAAGCTTTACAGTGGTTGCTGTCGGCTCACAAATGGGAACACCGGAGCACTTTATGGGATGATTCGTTATGGAAATTAGGGAAGAAATCATAAAAAAATGACTAATATGATTACTTAGTCAGAGACACACTTTTCCTGAAACACTGCTCGGTCTTCAGTTATGTAGCCACCCTCCATGTTCTGTTTCAGCCTGTAAATTAATGGTTGACATTAATACTTGTATCTGTTTTGCAATATTCAAATGGTACAAAATACTTAATAACTACAACACCTAGACTATATCATCGGGGCTAAGGCAAATAAAGAACTTTTGTTCCGGTGTCGAGTCATCTTGTAGAACTAAAAAAGTTCATTGATGTGATTATGACAGCGAATACCAAGGTTGGTGAAGACATATACAAAATTAAGAAGAGAAAACTCGAAAAAATATAAGTTACTGACGATAATATCGATAATGATTTAATGATTTCCAGTCGATTTGCAAGAGGATGTTACACAGTTGGGGGCTCGAACCTAGCAGCCGGCCTCCCGTGGCGCAGTCGGTTGGTGCACCGCTGGTCTAGGGTGAGGGATGTTCTGGGTTCGAATCCTAGAGAATACTAGGGTGTTAGATTTAAGTTAGGTCGTAATTCAGTTTATAAACAGCCCCCCCCCCCCCTTTTTCGGTTAACCATAAGGCATATCACCGGGGGACGTTAAAAAGCCCTTTCTGACCCAATCCAGTTGAACCCAGCACCATGGTATAGCAGTATCAGACAAGACGAAAAAATTATACATGTGCTACATGAAGGGAAATTATTTTATTATTGTTAGGTGAAAGAATTGCTTGCCTTGCAGCATAGTACAAGTCGAAGAATATAAAACCTTTGCAGCCAAATACTCTATCTCACACACGTGCTTTATGATTTATTAGCCTGAATATGGAACTAGTTACGATTTCCATAACAAAACCAACGGTCTAACAAATTACTCTCACTTACACTTAGGGGCAGTCAACGATTATTATAAGGAGGCAATGATAACAAGAACGTAAAATATCTATAATTTTATTTCTACTTAAGCGATTTGGTGAACAACTTGTGTCACTGGTAGTTTTGCAAAGAGCTGGAAAATATTCTTAGACGAATGCTATTAATTAAAACACAGAATAGCTAAATGAAATAAGTTATATTAATTGAGTTGAATTAGAAGTACTCATGAGCTGCGCATATCTTAGAGGCGGCTAAAATAATGTATTAAATGTTCAATAAATATTCCTTTTTATATAATTGCAGTTTAATTTAATTTCATATTCCACTCCAGAATTATGGTACTCTTTACTAATACGGTGTGAGCGTGAACGTAGTATAACAGTGTATGTCGAATGCAAACACGTAGGTGATATACTGTTACGTGTTGGATTTTATATCAAGTTTACACTCGCTAGGTATGACTGGTTAAGCAGCATGTATATTGTTTACATATGGTTGTAATCTATTCGACGTATCTTCACACTTTTGAACCAATCCATTGAAAATTCACCCCACATATGACGTGCTTCGTTGTTCCATAAATAAGTCATGTATCACAAGTAATCTATACATTTATTATCATTAAATAATGATAGTTAGATTACTTTGAACTTTTACTTCTATTAGTGTTTAAATTATACTTTCTTTATAATGAGATAGGGTGAAAAATGGCATTTATGCATGATTGTTATAACTTTTACATTTTTACTTGTAGCATTTATATAGCATTTATTGCCAATTTTATAAAATTTTATATGCGCTAAATATGATACGGAAAAAATTGAACCTTACAACTGAAACATTAATTAGGAAGGTATAAAAACAAATATTATTGACATTACAATAAAACTGCTATTTATCATAAAGGGATTTTAGCTTTGTGAAACATTTTCACAGTCTATTCAATTAATTCCCCTCTCTCAATTTTATCTTTTGTTTCTTTATTCTGAATATTGGTTGGTAATGTTGCTTGTCATTTTTTGTCATTCTGCTCAATAAATTTCTTCATTTTGTCAATGTGATCCGAAGTTTTTACTTTTTTTCCGACCTATCCTTTTTTCCCCCAGTTTATGGGAAGGTTGCACGGTTTGCACATAAACATATTCTTTTACTTACATAAAAATAACGGACTTACACTGCGTTTTCCGCGAATGTACAGAGACGGACTTGGTCCGCCCCATTTTTACGTAAACACAATGGAAACAATAACTGGAGCCATTAAAATACAACCCCTTTGTCTAAAATCTGCGCATATGTTCGTATACACAGAGTGAAAACAAAGTTTATACAATGAAGATATACAAGTAGTAGTAGAGGCGTGCCGGTCCTACCCTACTTTTGATTAATATGATTATCAATTTGATATCAAATTGATTGATAGGAATAAGTCATAATCCGATCAAAAAATTTATTTATTACGCTAATCTTAATATGATAAAATAATTTTGATTGTTTGATAAAACTAGTATAATTGAATATATCAATCAAATAATTTTTTCTTTATAATTTTTTAAATTTGTGTGAATTGATAAGTGTTTAGTTTGGCGCAAGTGTGTGCTAAGGGACTTTTTTTTGTTGGGGAGTGGCAAAGTAAATCCTCACCCACGGAGCTCTGGAATTGTACTATGGTGGGACTGTGTTGGGGAAGCAGTATATATGTATTGTGTAATATAAATTTTTGGAGAGTGGCTCTGGTAGGTGTTGACCCTCTGAGCTCCGGCATTGTACTGTGGTAGGGCTGTGTTGGGGAAGGGGTGTATAATTGGTATTGTGTAGTATCTTAATTCTTTGAGTATTTCATGAGACAGGCGAATGAGAGACGTGCTGCACAATTGGTACATAATGGCGGAGTTCGGAAAGGCTATTATATGAAATTATTATGTAATGAAGATCAATTAAACAAAAAAATATATATGAATATGTCTACAACGCAATTCTACTAACCCATCCTGTATTGTAGCAATATAATTTACATACAAATAAAAAACAATCACTACTACATGACTCTCCAGTAAGAAATTAAGTAACGAGTTCTATCTACAAGAAAGGTAAAATGTCCCTAGCTAAATATAAATTACATTGCTTTGATTAAATATCACAATAAAAACAAATTTGAAAACATGTAGGAAACAGTACAAGCACCTCTCCCAAAACACGTCTGTCCAGCTGTGATGTTAGTGAAGCAATGCCTTGAAATAACGCGAAAAACCCATAAATGAACAAAAAGAGAGTTGAATATGATTTATGTGACATAATTAATAACATTACTGTACCAATAAATAAGTTACACTACTTGAACTAAAAAACATATCATGAAATCGCTCAAGCAGTAGAAACACATCTGGTCGGCAGCAAGATCAGTGAATGAAGGTCTTATAAGCTGTGTGCATCAGGAGCATGGCTAGAGACTTGAAGCGTGGTTGGCATCTGTCAGGCAACTGAGCTGAAATTACGGGAAAGAGAGTTGAATACAAAATGACTGTTTCCAAATAGGCAATGTTACCCACAAGAGAAATTTGAATATGCCAAAAGTATAAGGAACAAACCAGAAATATAATACATATATACTTCAAACAGAAAAATGAAGTGATATAAAATAAATAAACATTTTGTCAATAAAAATTTCCTGTTTACTGGTTTATATTGCCCAATCAAGCTAGTTATTATCCACGAAAAATTTATCATGTCTTTCTCAATGTAAAGAGGAAAAGAATTACATAAATGCAGAGAAAAAACTTATCCCAATAAAATGTAATATTAACACAATTTCTGTTGAAGCATAGATAGACTTGGATCGCGTGAAGAAGGGCTTAATCCCGCAACACTTTATAGAAATGAAGGATATTTTAATAAATCCGCAAACTTCCTCGAGGAAAAATTATTTTAAATAATGGACATTCTACATCGAAGTGATCAATGTTAACACAAATTCCGTTGAGTCTGGGAAATTAGCTGCATTAGTAATCTGAACGGCAGTTGAAAATGTCATGAACTTTCGTAGACCGAGCTCAGAAACATACTTTACATGATAAAAGCTTGTAAAATAAAGGACGCACACTATCGGCTTAACACACAAATAAATTTTTCTGATAAATGTTTAATTAAAAATTGAAAAAATATTTCACATTGTAGTTTACCCAGCAGCATATACTATTTGAAGAAAGTGAGAGGTTAATTCTGGTGTAGGATGGATAGAAGCCGGGGTGGCTTTGCAGATATCTTAAGCCTCGATCGCATCACATATCCCCGCCAAGCATTGTCCTGAGCAGTGAGGTCGGAAGAGCAGATAGCGATTCTCAGTGATGTATATCAAGGGCGAGGCTTATCATCAAACTAAAGATGGTGCAGACTAACCAGGACAGTTAAAAGCTCCCATCCACCACTATACACCCCTCCTCCGACCACCACTTCTAGACCAGAGCGCATCTTCGGGTATGTACCCCCTCCCCCTCCATGCCAAAACATGTTTTCGGCTACCTAGAGGACTGCCTGCCTGTGCTAGGCACCCTCTTGTATACCCAGCCCAGAACATGTCTTTGTCCACCTCAGAGCCCTGTCTAGCTACCTGTCTCCTCAATACACCAAGTTTGAACTCACCTAAAGACATTGACCTGTTTGCGAAATGGTTTTCTTCCATCCACTATAATTTAACAAATAAATGTATAGGCAATCGCACTGAAAAAGTATTTATTCATCACTATCATTTAAGTCTGAAGTTTCATTAATCCCAAAAATTCCAAGAAATTAATTTTAATCCCATAAACTTTTTGTGTCAGCATATTTTCAGCAAACTTCAAATACAATATTAAAAATCTCACAGAAATCCAGGGAATATATGAAAAATATTTTGTACAAGAGATATTTGCTCTTCCTAAATTTGCAAGTAATGAAAAACATGCATCATTCGTTTTAAGCAATACACAAGTAAAAGTTTTTTCACCTTTGAAAAAATATGTTATAACCAAAGTCTTTAAATTTTAGGGTAATGTGAAACATTCATATTCAATATGTTTAAAATATTTGTGCATACGAGAGAAAAATCCGTATTTTTTGTGTAGATTTCTCCATAAGTTTCCAAGCGAGAATTTAGACTTTGCTATCTAGCATAAAATGTGTATATTTGAACAAATATAATCTAATTTTATTTACATATGCTACTTTTTCGACATAATATTAATGAAATAGCATGAATCCAGCCTGAAATAACTGTTATTGCAGCAGGAATCTGTTTAATTACACAATATTGTCAATAAATTTAGGCAAATTTAAAGGAAAACTGTGGCAATTTTGTAATTGTTTACACTATCATTTATGGTCATAAATTTCGACTATCAACAAATTATTTATGTCGTAAAGAGATGCCTGAAACAAATAACTTTATTCTATATGGCTTATGGAATAGACATAACAATTTATCAGACATAAATTACTGTGAAAAACGAGATTCGTATTACATATGCACATTTAAAACATCGTTAAGACAATCACATCACAAAGTGGGTCACTCAACAGATTAACCTCCGACAAACACAATCATTTCAGTAAACAAAGTTGTTAAATATTCGCTACAAAACATTTCCAAACCCACATCTCCCTTCTACATTCCTAACATTCAATTATTCTTTATTCATTTTAATCTAATACCAAGTAAAGAATGATTGTGTCAAACATACGTAGATTTAACCACATGGTGAATTACTACCCATACTTCCACAATTAACATACAAATATTAGAGCAGAATACATTTTAATTGTTATTATAATAAACCAGCTACTGTTTAAAACATACCTTTATGTAGAAACAAGTTAGTCGACTTTCTGACATTGAGAGGTGATCATCTATTCGGAAGTAAACTTTCTCCTCACAGCGAAGATTATTCATTTAATCTACCTTAATGTAAATGGAGGCATCACGAAATAAACTACAATACAAATTCTGCGGGAAAATATACACAGTCACCTACAATGTTCTTAGGCATGAGAGGAGCGAATGTTTGAATAACTCATTTCATACAATTTTTAACTACAAAAACTGTGATAGACAATTTGTACGAATGGATAACTTGAATTGTCATGTCAAGATTTGTAAAAATAATCTTCCTCTTGAGAAATGGAATGTGTCGTTTACACTACATAATAACACTGAAGGTGAGGGAATTACTTTGAATATAAGTAATGAAATAGAATCGGATCATATGAAATATACAATAACATGTGAACGTAACGATATTTGACATAAAGTGCTTCAACTACCTGTGGAGACCAGTATTGGTAACAATACACCTCCTCTTTCTAAGCTTAGTAAACTCAATATTTATGATTAAATGTCAGGTGAAGACAGCAGTCACGATTTCAGTGATAGTGGTGAAGACATCCCTTCAAGAATTGCTGTGAATAATGACTATATATTTTCCGCAGACTCTAATGAGATTGTAGACAGACGGGGATGGGAAATATTCCGGAATAAAGAGATGGTTTTGATCATAAGAGCACTAAGAAATGAGGATACATAGAATTATGTATTATCTGCAAACACCCAAGATGTATGATACCAAATTTTAGTTAACCCTACTACTGACCAAAAAAAGTAATTATTTCAAGTAAACATTGCATGATAAGAATATGTTTCAATTTGAAGTATTATGTCTTCCTCAAACCAATTAAGTCGTTTGAATTAGGTTGGAGTAATAATTGAGGAATAAATTTGGTTTTATGAGGAATAAATAGGCTTATTTGAGGAATAAACAGGCTTATTTGACGAATGGTTTTGCCGAATAATATATAATCACTATTAATTTTTTTTTGTATCTATGTTTGTGAATCGCAAAATCCATGCTAGTGCTATGATTTCTGTAACCTCCTATACTTAGTTGTTTAATGCTGTGTGTATATTTTGTAACCTCTGGTACTTACTTGTGTGTGTTTTGGAACATCTTATACTTAGTTTTGTTAAAATCATTTGTGAAACGAACTGTATTTATATCAATAAATATGTCTTAAAATGAATTCCTTTCTTATGTTTATCTAGCCTATCACTATTAAAAGTGAACTTGTTTTCCTAAGAAAGGAATAATATTATTTTTGATTAATAAAATTAATTTAATGGATGCTGTTGTAAAAGCTAGATGGGCTCAATTTCATAGATGCTTTAACCTAAATGAATAGCAAGGAATATTTCCCATGAAACATTCTTAACTCAATATTTTATACACAATTAGAATTGGCAAACTTATAGCATTTGCAAATGTCCCCAGACATGTAAAAACCATTATGTTTAGAGCTGTACAAACCTACCAGTGCTACCAACCTTTGAGCAGATTCACAAGCAATGAATTTTAAATTCAATGTTTCTCCAATGCTACCAAACACAAACCAAGATCACAGAAGGTGCACACGTGAGTCCAACAATCATTTCAGCTTGATTATACCCTGGAGACATCCCTACCCTAGCTTTTCATGAAGCAGACAGCCAAGGATGCTCGGAGTTCCCTTACTAGTGTTCAGCTCAGGTCAACAATTCAGCCATCGAGTATACCAAGGCGAAAACGCCCACCTACCTGAATGCAAACTCTCAGAGATATATATTTGTTCTACTTAATAAAATTTGTAATCACTTTAGAGCTCCCATTACACTAGAAAATATACTGAAACATACTGAGACTTATGTAAAATTCTTACTTGTGAAACAAGTTTACCCCACATACAAACCAAGGTTTATAAAATTGTAAAAATATCCTATAGAGTTGTGTGTGTGTATTTGTCATCATTTACTACTAACAATCGAGAAAGAGTTAAAAACCTTTTATTGTTTAATTTTAAAAAATCATAGATGAGATTTGGTTTGTTCAAAGGCAGGTAGAATTTTAACCAAAGTGAAAACATTATCGTGTATATTAACAGAAGATATCTTTACATGTTTTGCCTAAATATGATTAACAATATATGCATTAGGAAAATGGGAACATATTTAATTAAATTAGTTCATTATACACAACACATTCTTGAGTTTGACAAGGAAGCAGGCTGAAAGCTATCTCTAATGAAGAAACTTGAATTTCTCATGCAAGGCACACCACTACATGCTATGTAAGGATAATTTCATTGAAAGACGAACTATTTTACTGAGAAAACATTCAGAGCTACCATCCCAAGATTTTCGGCTACTCTGTTGTATAGGAAAATATAATACAATCTCATTTAAGTTCAATGTTCTATGTTAAGTAATAATTTGTTTAAATTTTTATTGTAAACAAGTACTATCTTATATTGAACTTTCAAAGGTGTTTATGTGTGTATAAAACATAATTGTGTTTTAGCAGCATGTTGTTACCCAATTGTAGTAGTAAAACCGTTTTCTATGATAAAAGATTTTGTTAAAAGTTAAAGTTGGTGGACTCCGCCACTCGCTGCTGTAGAGATGGAAGGTAAGCTGGGAACATTCTTCTACTTGGCTCCTGAAAAGTTTTTTTGAAGCCCACTCTCTCTTTCTTGCCTCCATATTGTGTTAAGCTTTGACCAACGGGGTTTCTCAAGATGCTACAAGTTCCCTCATTTAGTTTCAAATTCATTCATTCAAGCATTCGATTTTCTCAAAAACTTTTATCCAATCATCATTCACAAAACACAATATTAAAAAAATTAGTGACATGAGGAATTAATAAGTAATAAATAACTAGTCATGTTATTTCTTTTTTAACATAGAAAAATTATTTCAAACTTTGTTTTTCATAGAGCATTCTTAAAAATTATATATATTTACAACAAACATTTTAAGAAATTTGCATATTTAACCAAAACAAGTTAAAATGTACAACAAAAACATTCACACTCGAATTCACACACATTACTAAAAAAAAAATTATTCTTATAAAGATATTTACAAAATGGAAATAAAACTATAAAGAGATATAAAAAAATTATTAGAAATTAAAACTAACTTAATTGCTATGGACGTCCCTTGTTTGTATATATTAACGACACATTTGGATGGTGTGTTCATAGAGACGCTCTATGAGGAGCATTTATTCAATATGTCACATCTGGGTTTATTTGCAGACACTCACACACGCCAAATGACTGCTTGCAACACACTTACACTCATATAGATTCCAAATTTCAATGATAAAAATATCTACACTCTTAATAGAATTTAATTTATTCATCCTATGTGAAAAATGACAAGGTAAATTGGATCGAAGACATTTGTATCAAGTGAGATGATACTGAATTTATGTCGTGCCTTACAGTTAGGGCAAACAGGTAGCAGCATCATTGATGGTTATGCAACAGGTATGCAAAGAGTTGTAGAAGTCTGTAAATGTAAGTAGCTGTAGATAGATGTGATGTTGGTTGTGGGACAGGAGGTGCATGTGGTGGTAGATGGACATCATTAGTGGTGTGGTATTGTAAATGACAAACCTGAAGATTTTGTGACACCAATTGCAGTATTTTGGGGAAAAAATTAGACATATATTAATTTAATACCCGCCAGGGATACACCATCCAATTTATGGATTTCCAATTGTATTAAAACCTTACAAAAAAAGAAAAAAATTTATCTGTGCATCAAAGCAAGTGAAGAAATTTTTGCGCTTCTCAAAACTGAGGTCTTGAGAGCCGATGAGGGTAAAGCGAGATGAGTAATATAGCAAAGCCGATTTCCATCTCTTCTTATTGCTGACATACTTGGATTACTTAGTGTACTTGTTACCAGCTGTGAATACCTATATTGAAACACATAGAGGTCCATATCTGCAGCACTGTTAAGCTTGTCATCAACTATCTGTGCATCAATCAATTTCCCATGAATACCATGGACAGTATCTCGTATTTGAGTCTAGATTATAAACTCTTCACTGAGGCTGGGGGATTGGAGAACGAATTACTTTTCATTCCTGAATAAACACAGCGACATTTTTGTAGCTAATTCAGTGGGTGGAGTTGGAAGAGTTAAGTACCATGCAGTAGATGGACTCCGCAGGTCTAAGTGCACAGCTGACTGCAGAGTTAAGTGTGTAGCTGACTGCGGAGCTAAGTGTGGAGTTAACTGCGTAGTTGACTGTGGAGATAAGTGCAGAGCATGTGAATATTGCATAGAATCAGTGTTACAAGTTTTATGTCTCTTAAATTATCGCTCTGTGAAAATTTTCTCTGGCAGAAATCACACTGAAACTGTTTTCTGAAATCTTTCATTTCACAACTAGTTATTTCATGCTGACGCATGTTGTATAGAGCTCTAAATGGTTTACTACAGAAGATGCACAGTAAAGACATAATTCCTTCCATAGTATTCCAATTCTAGAATGAATCTGCAAGGCATATGCCTTTTTTAATCAACTATATGTAATTTAAGGAATTGCAAATATGAGCAATAGGTAAATTCTTGGAATCAATTATATTACATCATTCGTTTTTAAAACACAATACATCTGAATCTGGTCTTTTCATTAGCAGCACAGAAAGCGAATCTTATTGTTTTTTCACCCACAATAGTACAATTAGTATCTTAATATACATAAATAGAGATATTCTGAAAACAGATAAAAAGAACCCCATGTTACTCACTTACCATGATGTACCTGAAATAAATGTTTTACAAGTAACAGCCTAAATAAAATAACAAAATTCTGTATTATAAAAAAAATGTATGAGGGAGCAAAGTTCTGTGTTTGGGAAAGGCAGTCGGCTACAACGACGTGTTTACAAAAGATATGGCGGATGAGGCATCCTAAACCTTTGTGGATAAGGCAGGTAGCGAACGGCCCAGAGCTAAGGATATAGGGGAGCAGTGTGAACGTCAGGTAACAAGAGCTGAAGCAGAGAATATGAGGAATGGAAGGGGCAGATGAGAGTTTGGCTTGCGTGCGGGGTAGGAGATGTGCGCAATGTGGGCAGGATGAGAGAATGAAACATGTTTCAGAAAAGTACTGCTAGCACCAGCACATGCCACTATCAAGACCTGCTCCCTTCCCCTCCCCCTGCCCTTACCCCTTCCCTTCTGAACCCTGCCATGCATGCACTGCAGCTGCATGTGTGATAGAGCTAGGAGGGAAGTTAGCCACTTCCCCTCAGCACACCCCTCTGGCACCTCTAACTAGTTCCGAAGTGAATTCGCATCACACAGCTTACCTCCTCTTTACACAATATTTTGTGTGCAGTCTAGGCTAGTCTATCTTTCCCAGCTACACGTTTGGAGCAAGCGGACTGCATTTTCAACATTGAATTGAAATTTAAACATAAGCTATTGCATAGAATTTAAGCCAAGTTTTTGTATGCAATTTGTTTAAGAGAAAAATTTTACATCTTAAATGATCTTTTAAAAAAATAATGCGAATTACTCTACATCTTCAAAAATAAAAGTGGTTTATTTGATCATAACTATAAATAGGTGTGTACATCATCAAAAGTAACAAATAGTTTACACCATCAAAAATAAAAGTAGTTAACACAATCAAAATTATAAGTAGTAGTGTACACTGTAAAAATAAAAAATTGTTCACACCTTCATAAATAAAAATAGTTGACATCGTCAAAGCCTTTTTTCATAAATTTAAAAGTGATTTTCATATAACAATTTTAGCAAGCAGAATGACCTTTTACACTATATTTTTAATACTACCTAAAAATACTCTTAAACAAAACATTTAAGACATTCTACTAGTAAAATTTACTTAAACCTAACAACATTTTACTCAAATTTAAAAAATAACTTAAAACAAGTAAACTATCTATCTACTCAATTAAAATTCAGAAAGATAGGACGACAAACGACATAGAATGACATTTCCCCACACTCGCAGTTACCCAACAACTTTGAAAATGAAAAATCATATACCTACTTAAAACTAAATTGTATGCCCATACACCCCATCACACATCCAAACATTCAATTTGTTAGATATACTCAATATCCATTTATCTGTAAAATCAAATATCCTCCATACAACTACAATCTGTACAATCTTGGGAGCTAAGGTTATGCACCTTCACCTAACACTAGGCGATATTGGCATAGTTCTCCATTTTTAGCTTTTCCATATTTATACATCAGTCATAACCAACACCCACCCTAGCAAAATCTTATAAAAACTTTAAAATTAAATTGTATGCCCAAACCAACCCATTACACATATAAAAAACATTTCATTCGTTATAAATACTCAAGGTCCATTCATTCATCAAATCAGACATCCTTCCCCATATAAACTACACTCTGAACAAGCTTGGAGATAAGGTTATGCACACCTTCCCCTCATACACAGGTATAAGCGGCGTAGTTCTCACTATTTCTAGCTTTCCAATAATTCACACGTCATTCATAACCAACACCCGCCTTGAATTCTTATAAATACTCAAATGTACTTAAAAAGTCAACTAATTAAACGAATATATAAACATGAAGTGAATTGCTACGGAGTTAATGAATTTAATAAATATTCATTCTAAATGTAAAGATTGTTATAAAAGTTGAACGGAAATGTCAAACTTGGAACAAGATTAATAACATTTCATTCACATTGTTAAAACTTGTCATGAAATTAAGCAAATTGCATTCAAATTGTAACGATTTGTCTATTAACAATTGGGATATCAATTATTTTAATTAATGAAAAAGACCTCAAATTTTCATAAAATGTATTCACTTACATAAAGTCTAGTAGCAAGGGTGGTTGACATTCAATGAGACCTGAACCCAGATCAGACGGGCTGAGAGGTAGCCCGCTCTGGCAAGTGAGAGTCCGGGGTGCCTGCTCTGCCAGGCTGTCGTAATTCCAAGCGAGTTCCAGGATGCCTTCTCCAGCAGGCTAGCAAGAGGCCGGTCGTAATCCCAAGCGTGCACTAAGCTGGTCCTATTACCATCACAGTAGAACCGATGGGCGATGGGTCCCTTTGTCCCCAATGCAGAAGATGGAAGCAGAGCTTAGGAAGCGGCGACCAGGTGACCGAACATGAGAGATTCACGTCCTTACCAATGTCGCGAACATCCGATAGCAGGGACGGAGGGCGATCGGTGCGAGCAGAAACTGGTTCACGAGAGCGTACAGTAGCGGATGATAGATATGCGCACAGCAGCGAGGGGAGGACTGGCTCCCCTAACAATACATCAGCAAGTGGCGAGCGCGGGCTAGGAGCCTCTTTTTATAGCCCCACCACTCTCCCTTGTCGCAATAATTGATATAATGTAATTTGCTTCCAAAATACATAAAATGAAAGCTTATTCGAAATGTTTTTAAGTTACATTACTTACGAATTTAGCAAGTGAAAATATATCTTGTACGGAATATTTTTCATAGAATCCTCGGATTTCTGTGAGAATTAAAGATTTTATTTTATGTGTGCTGAAAAATAAAATTGATATATCATGTTTATTCCATAAAAATTTATTTCATGGAATTTTTTTTGGAATTAAAATTCATTTCTTGGAATTTTTAGGATTAATGAAACTTCAGACTTAATGGCAGTGATGAGAAAACACTTTTTCAATGTGATTGCCAATACATTTATTTGTTACATTATATTGACTGGAAGCAAACCATTTGACAAACAGATCACTTCCTTCTGGTGAGTTCAAACTTGGTGTCTTGAGGGGTGTCAGGCAGCTAGACAGGGTTCCAAGGTGGACAAAGATGCATTCTGGGCTGGGGATCCTAGGGGGTTCCTAGCTGATGCAGGCAGTCCTCCAGCTGGCCAAGAACATGTTCTGGGCTGGAGAGGGAGGGGCACATACCCGAATATGTGCACTAGTCAAGGAGGGTGGTCGGGGGAGGGGGTATACAGTGATGGACAGGAGCTTTCAACCATCCCTGCTAGTCTGTGACATATTTTGTTTGACGACAAGCCTCACCCTGGATACACACATTTAGCATCGCTCTCTGCTCTTCCGAAATCACTGCTTAGGACAACGCTTTGCTGGGAAACATGGCGCGATCGAGGCTTTAGAGATCTGCGAAGCTGGTGTTTCGAACTAGCCTACACCAGAATTCACCTCTTGCTTTCTTCGAATAGTATATGCTCTGGGGTTCAGATCTCGTACACAAACTTCGTAAACTACAGTGCGAAATATTTTTAGAAGTTTTAATTTAATAATTTATCTGGATAATGTATTCCTGTGTTAAGCCAATATAGTGTGTCCATTATTTTATAAACTTTTATAGTGTCAAGTATGTTTCTGAGCTCAGTCTATGAAAGATTATAGGATATTAAACTACCATTTTGTTAACTAGTGAGGCGAATTTCCCAGACTTAATGGAATTTGTATTAACATTATTTGGCTTGATATAATACGTGTTATTTTAAATATTTTTTTTGAGGAAGTTTAGGATTTATTAAAATGCCCTCTGTTTCTATAAAGTGTTGCGGAATTAAGACCTTCTTCACGTGATCCAGGTCTGCCTATGCTTCGATGGAATTATGTTAATATTACATGGTATTGGGGTGTTTTTCTCTGTAGTTACATAATTCTTTCCTTTTTAAGTTGAGGAAGACATGATTAATTTTTCGCGGATAATAACCAGCTTTATTGGGCAATATAAACTGGAAAACAGGGCATTTTTATTGACAAAATGTTTAGTTATTTTATATCACATCATCTTGCCGTTTGAAATATATATTTATTCATTTTCTGGTCCGTACTTTATACTTTTGGCGTATAAAAATTTCTCTCATGGGTAACGTTACCTATTTGGAAACAAATGTTTTGTATTCAACTCTCTTTCCTATCATTTCAGCTCAGGTGCCTTACAGAAGCCCACTGTGCTCCATGTCCCTAGTTTTGTTCCTGACAGACACAGCTTATAAGACATATATTTAGTGACCTCACAGCCGACCAGACATGTTTCTACTGCTTGTACGATTTCATTACGTGTTTTTAATTCGAGTAGTGTAATTTATATATTGCTACAGAAATGTTATTAATTTTGTTACGTAAATCATATTCAATTCTCTTTTAGTTAATTTCCGATTTTTTCAAGTAATTTCAAGGCATTGCTTCACTAACATCGCAGCCGGACAGACGTGTTTTGGGAGAGGTGTTTGTACAGTTACCTACATGTTTTCAAATCCATTTTTATTGTGATGTTTAATTAAAGTAATGCAATTTATATTTTGCTAGGGATGTTTACCTTCCTTGTAGGCAGAACTCGTTTCTTAATTTCGTACTGGAGACTCACATAGTTGTGATTGTTTAGTCTGTCATAAATTATGTTGCTACCATGCAGGGCGAGTTAGTAAAATCACATTGTAGACGTATCCATCTCTTTTTTTCTTTAATTGATTTTGTAGGTAACAATTTCATCAATATGCCTTTCCGAAATCCGCTATTTCCTGTCGATCACACTGCACATGTCTATATCGCCAGTCTCATGAAATACTCTCAAAATTTATATATTACACAATGCCTATATATACACACCTTCCCCTACAGAGACCCACCTCAACACAATACCAGAGCTCAGAGGGTCAACACCTACCAGAGCCGCTCTCCAACAATTGATATTACACAATACATATATACCCCTTATGCAACACAGCCCTATCTCATTACAACAACGGCAGAGTGCTGAGGGTGAGGACATACCATGCTGCTGCCCAACCCAAAAAATATATTAATAAAGCACCTTAGCACACACTTGCACCAAACTATACACTTATCAATTCACTGGAATTTCAAAAATTAATAATAAAATTTTATTGATAAATTCAATGAAATTAATTGGATCAATCAATCCAAATTATTTTGTCGGATTAAGATTTTCGATTAACGAAACATTTTTGCACGCATTAAGATCGTATTAAGACTTATTCCGATCGATCAATTAGATATTAATTTCATATCAAACCGATAATCCGATTAATCAAAAGTTGAGTAGGACCGGCACGCCCATACTACTCAAAGTATACCACACTGTATGTGTAGAATTTTGCTCTTTGAATGGTCGATGATCGCCATATATCGAACCATAGTAACGCACATTCTACTTTGGTTATTCCATAAAGAAAATATACCGCAGACATATATACTTTGTCTCGTATTGTTTAAAGATGTTGTTGGCACTGGCAAAAGCAGTGTTGCCTGCAATTCATTGTATGGATGACGTAATAATTAGTTACTGCAATATGGCACGGTCTATTGTTTTTACGCTGTAAATTTAATTCCAGACATTTTTGTGCCAATTCGCTAGAAAATGGTATTTTCGTGTTTAATCGCAGGTAAATAACTTATAGCATTTATTCACGTCAATATCGTTTTACGATTTCTCACTTTCTCTATTTATAATTCATGTGAATATAACGGAGAGAAAATATGTACGTTGAAAATGCCAAGTATGGAATATTGTCTTGCAAAATATTCTTAAACTGAGTGCGCCTAAATACAGAGCGTTGTCCATTTGGTGTAATTTCGTAGACTTATTTAAGTTACGTTGGCATTAAATAGAGAAACAGCGTAAAAGTAAATATTTATGACTGATTCAGAAAAATTTTTAAGTATCCATTAATTGATTTTATGAATTACTATATTCCTAAATTGCAGAAGTTTATGATTAGATTGTTTCTAAAGATACTTTAATAAAGATAATTTCGAGAAATTTCCTAGTACATAGTTGAATTAATGTTTATATCAAATATGCCTTGTGCACTGGTCAACTACAAAGAAATAAAATGAGAATTACATTCGGAGTAGCCTATGAGTACATTATGAGTTTGTAGCTAGTCCATCGAAAGAAGAGTGTACGCACGAGAGTTTTACCATGGAGTTAAGATTTGCCTCCATTAGCTCTACAGTGGTAACGATCGATACACAGGTGGTACCACATGTGCACTGCCCAACTGACCCGAAACCGCAAAATCACCAAGTCACATTTCCGTTTGAAACAATATTATGCCGGAACGTCCTTCTATACGCTTCTCAGCAAGATCCGATATTTATTGGAATGACATGTGAAACATTCTCAAAGCAAATCATACATATTGTTGTGCTGCCATAGGCAGGGCTTACTTCGACAGCGTTCCTGAACGCGCCATCACGCTTAGAAGTTCAATCAGGCCAGCGTGCGGCGGATTTCAACAATCGCAATATTGTCAATCCCGGCGTTAACTGTCAGAGAAGATATCTCCTGTGCCAGACTAGGCGCTAGGGAGCTTCGGCGCAATGGTGCGCTGAAATAAGCCAGCGTGACAGCACGAGGGGTGTTGGTAATCGCCACGATGCCGAACATTTAATATGTACTAAGAAGAGAATCAAAGTTATGTGCCGGCCGCCATAGTCCGCCTAGATAATCAGGCTTTTACAACGTGCAAGTTGGGAAATACAATTTTAATAATAAACTAATGAGAGTATTTTAATTACGAAAACTAATTCAATTTTGGTTACTCCGAAGATATTATTATATTTTTCGTAACAAAAAAATTATGACAAGAAAGTAATTGAATAATAACGGATGGTTAGAAATGTTATTACATTTATTTAAATTTGTTAATATAGTTTCTTTGAGTCATAGACTACAACCCCTACTTCTGCATAATTTTAAACAAAGTGAGAAATATATTTCTTAAAATTACAATAACATGCTCACAAAAAGAAAGGTGATGTATATACTCTGTCTTACCGAACGTCATGCTGATTACGCATCACTACACTTACGAGCATGCAGAAAATTTGTGACTATCCACTCAAGTTAGAAGTGCAAGCCTAATATGTGCTTCATGTAACTGAGACTAAAATAAAATATGCTTTGTTACCATTCCGAAATATATATTTGCTTTTTACCTTCCAAATACTGTCAGTCCTTGCGAAGGCAGGTTGGGGCATTCTTAGCTCTTCTTTCGGTTGGTAATGATAGTTTCTTGCCTTAAATCCCTTCCGTCGTGAAGAAGAACCCCAGCCCCGACACAGGCAGATCTTAGCGTAAGTCCATTTGAAACTCTTCGCCAAGATGTCTCCAATATTAGATAGGTACAGCAAAAAAAGTGGCATTCCCACAATGGCATATAAGATCGTTGTAAGTTTTCCCCAGTCAGTTCTGGGGTCACATTGCCATAACCTGCAATCAGAGTAAAGTTGTAATGGCAAATTTACTACAGTTTTTCCTTATTCTCTTACTGCATGTATATACTTCAGAGTAAAGGTTTTAAGTTACAAAATGAGAATTTACAAATATTAATTCAAAGAATGTATTTTTTAACATGGAAACATTATAAAACTTGAAAACATCAGAAGTGTTATGCTTTTTGGCTTCATGTACTTCAAATCAAAATACGGACAAACACCTAAATAAATCAATTTACATGATTAAACATATGACAATATTCACAATATTATGAAATATGCAGCATTTTTATTGTGAATTATTTCAATATGCAAGTATTATTATTAAAACGACCGATTCGTTAGATTTATATTTGTGATTAATAATCCATATACTAATGCAAACAGTTTAATACATATCATGAAATACCCAAATGGGAAGCAGTAATTGAATTTTATAATTTACACTACAAGCTGTAATAACAATAGTACACTCATTTGCAAAAAAGTAATTGATCACGAACGAATCGCGCGAGTACTACTAAGATTGCCACACAATGTCGCAATTTGCGTTTAATGCGACTTTCTTGGATGGATGTGCCAATAGAGGGCGTGCGTGTCCCTCCATCCTAATCCTAAAATATTATAAATGCGAAAGTTTGTATGTTTGTTTGTTACTCAATCACGTCGTAACGGCTCGACGGATTTGGATGAATTTTAGTACAGGGGTAGATTATATTCTGGAATAGGTCGTAGGGTATATTTCATCCCGGAAAATCGAACAGTTTCATAGGGATTATATAAAATATTCCACCAGCTATTAAGATAGAACACTTGGTCATTATAATTAAGGTTTGATTTTTTCACATGGGTGAAGCTGAGGATAACAGCTAGTAATATTATAAGTGCGAAAGTGCGTATGTTTGTTTGTAACTCAATCACATCGTTATGGTTCGACGGATTTGGATGAAATGTGGTACAGGGGTAGATTATATTCTGTATTAGCACATAGGGCACTTTTCATCCCGGAAAATAGAACAGTTTATTAGAGAATATATATAAATTATTTGAGTAGGCGCTGGTTGGTGGTCGGCTTTTAAATTCCTAAAGGAGAGTTCGTTTTTCCGGGATGAAACGTGCCCTGTGTGCTAATCCAGAATATCACAGTAATAAAGGAGAACAATTGAGATAGAGCACTTGGTCATTATAATAATGGTTTGAATTTTGCACGCGGGTGGAGTCGCGGGAAACAACTAGTTGTTCATAACTGAATGACACAGAAGAAGGTCTTAGTAGCAGTGTGAGCAGTGTGAGCCACAGAGCCAAGTTTTGTGAACACGCAGCATGACCAAAGTGCGCATCCAACAAGCCTTTGCGCAGCTATTCATTTTGAGAGACTCCTTATCGTCGGTCTCCGAGGGACAGGTTGGACGTTTCGGCTTATTTCTTGCCACTTGAACAATTCATCATACACTGTGAGTTTGTGTAAAACGCAGCGGGAATAGGGGGATACACACAGCCTTCGAGAAGTATCGGATCGACTCCAGTGTACCACCAACAGATAGGATCTTTCCAGCGTGTCACAAGCAGTAAGTACTCCACGGGCGTCTCTGCGTACAATTTAGGGACATGTTACGGCAGTTGGGGACATGCCCATGTCCACCAGTACCATATCCGGACAGATAACAGAGCGGGTTCTGTCGTCGAGGCGTTGCTTACAATGTCTATCAACACGACTTGAGCATCGCCGAGAACGTGCGACCTGCCGGGAACGGGCAGCATGGCAGCTTTCGGATTGGCGACGAGTGATGTTCAGCGACGAATCACGGTTCTATCTGGTACAGACGACCACCTAATTCGAGTGTAGAGACGCCCTGGTCAATGCCGTTATAGAGCGGCATACCGCCCCAAAGAGAGGTATCATGGTGTGTGATGCCATTTCCTACTATTACTGCACCCCACAAATGTTGAGTAACGGCGTGGCGATTTGTCCAGAAAAATCTGCAACCATGAGCGCGCACCTTCCTGTTGCAGTTTTACAATCCCATTATCCAGCAGGACAATGCATAGACGTATACAGAACGGGTATATCTAGCCTGTCATCTTCTTATCAGCAAGCAACTTTGGCCAGCAAGGTCCCCAGACCTCTTGCCCATCGGGAATGTTTAGAAAGAGATTGATCTGCATCTTCGACCAGCGGCCACTACGACGGATTTGAAGGTTGAACTGTGGCAGGGTCTTTCTCAGGAGAATATCTGACGTCTCTAAGCCTCCGTGCCCAACCGTATCACCGCTGATCTGCTTGCTAAGGGTGGCACAGCACTATAATAATTGCATTTCGCAAGTTCTGCTCCACTGCACTACATACTTGTTGCGGTAAAATATTTTGACGTCTTCCGTATACATATTACCATATCCTGTGCCTGTCCCAGCATTCATGTTCCAGCAATGACACGTTCAGGGCGATTAATTTTTTTTACATAAAAATGTATATGCAGTAGCTGACCAAACCTTTAAATCAATTACATTGACTTTTCATTTTTACTTAGTTATTTTTTTCATGTTCACAAAACTTAATTTACTAAAGAATTAATTAAAGTCTCATGATTAAATGTAAATGCAAAACTTCTATAAAATAAATCTAACTTTAACTTGATAGCTCCTCATGCATGGATAATGTCATTACTTGACACACGGAATGATAAACTGTAGATTTTCTTTTGTATGATAATATATATGATTTAGTATATCGTTATGTCTTATTATACACAAATATTTGGTGTATAACAAAATGACTAATATAACGACTGGTTTTTCAAACTATTTTTTGAGAAATGGTAACACTTTATATTTTGGTACAGTAAGACCCTTTTGATTTGTAAGACAACTATTTCTTACATCGATTTACAAATATAAAATTAACACATAATATAATTTCAATCATAATTTTAAGAACACTTGTAGAAAACACATGTTCCTGTAAGCAGACTTCAGCAGACAAGAGACTGAATATCTACAATAAGTCAGTTTTCTCGTTTTAGAAATGATTACAGCATACGGTTTACAAGAATCCAGTGAAGAAAGCACCAAATTAATGCGATCTTAAACATATGCCTCTTTCCCCATAGTTTTTTCTCATCTTGGACATGTAAATTTGATTTGCAAATAAATAACTTCCTTTCAAAAGTGTTGTAATTTTAACTTCATCTACTATAAACATATTTACTAATTCTTTATCTGGAAGCTGGGGCAATACTGCTTTCTTATAAAAGCCAGAATTCGTCTCAGTCAATTCTAGTAGTGTGCTGCTATATACCACCAATTTTCTTATCAAATTATTTTGTTTTTAATCACTGGACTACGTTGGTGCATTTCTAAGTTGCACTATGCAAAGGTAGTGCAATATAAAATGTTCCAGTGTAAAAGATCGTATACAAAACTAGGGCGGCGGATGTATATTTATAAATAATGATAGCCTTCAAGAGGCTGTATGCCACAATTCAAGCCTAATGTAACATCAAAGAATATCTGAACATTCAATTACCATGCAATTATCTCTAAGAAGTTTACAGTTTGAAACCCTGAGCGCAGAATTTGTCGTGCTACCATGTTGTTGAGTTTGTTAATAATAATGCTGCGTGATTCCCGGATGTATCAAGTTAGCTGGAATGAAAGCTATCGAAGAAATAAAACGGGTAGGTATGTCCCCTCCATTCATTTTTCACCTCACCATATTGTATCAAGCGAATCCCAGATTCTGGGGGTTTAGAAAAATTTTCAAATATTCTCTAATATATAGGCCTAACTTGTGATAACTGTAACTTGGCATGTGGTTTTGTATATATTGCCCTACTAGGGCCAAAGCAGTCTTGTTACAGTTACCGTGGTATACCACCACAATAGCGATTCCTGATGTGATCACGTCCTATTTTATCACATGAGAAATGTTGCGGAAGTTGTCGTCAGGCGTACCTTCTCTAAGCACTTTCATCACTTCCTAATCTCCATCTTAATACACCTTCACTCTCGCCCCAAATTTCCCACCTTAAATCGAATAAGATACTGCATTTCTTATACTCCCGAATGATATAGTGTAAAAACTGGATTATTTCAGTTGTATGAACAGAGAACCAGCATCCTTAACTAAAATATTATTTGATTAAGGTAGTGAAAAAATCTTACTGAAAAGGTTACAGATTTACTTTAAACAAATCTAAAACACTTACTTTAAAATATTTACAGTATTTTACAAAATCATATCTTCTAATTGATACCGCATAATTTATAAATAGATAATGATAGAAAGGAGTGGCCTGTTGCATAATGTTGAATGCACAACTAATGCCATTTAAATCATTTTGATGTATGCTTCATTAGGAGCTTGGAGAATACTAAGCCGATACTCCAGTTCCTGCAAGTCTCGTACCAGCATGTCCATGTGAACTATCGCAACTGCCGCAGTTATCCGTGCAGCAAGTTCCTACAGGTCTCTCACCGGTTTTGTGTACACCACATCTTTCACAGACTCTCACAGGAAATAATTAGAGGAGTTTTGTTTGGCGATCTTTTTCTCCAGGCGATCGGACCTTCTCTGCACACCCATCAACCAAAAATGTTTGTTGTTCGGACTGATATTATCGAACAAGGCCGATTGGGGACAAGCACAAGCCTACTAATGCAAAATGTTGACTTAAAGGTCTTGTAGCTGTGGAATTTCAATTTTCTCCAAAATTCTAAACTGGCAAAATGCTAAAATGCTGATATTACTGAGGCCTCTGCAAAGAAAAATTTATCCACCACACAGTCATGAAGCAAACAACCCCAGATGTTGACCTTTGGACTGTCGGGCAGATGGCGGTTATCGGCTGCCCATTGTATAGGTTTACCTTACCTGACTTGATAACCTTTGTCTGAAAACATAACTTCCAAGGATATCTCTGGCTAATGTCATATGTTTCAGCATATCATCAGGTTGAAGTGCCTGTAGATGCTGTATCCGCATGCTTGAATCTTTTGTGTAGCATCCTTCGCACAATCATTGTGGGTCTCCGCAGAAAAGTCTGTTGCACCCGTGCGTCGTCTATACAGCACTCGTGCACGACAGCCCTCGACTTGTTTTGTTGTGGAAACTTCCAATCTCATTTAGATCGTGTGAGATATAAATTAACGCTATTGAGAAGTAGTGTCAAATGTATTTAAAGTGAGAAAGAAGTGAGGCTCGTGTGCTTCGTGAGGCTTGCTTGCTGAGATTCACTTCTACGCCGGATTCGAGACCCCTACTTCTTCTCGTCAGGATTGCCGAACGTAGGCCTAATCAAAGGAGCTTATTTGTTACGCTCACTAACACTTCATGCATATACGTCTGTTTGTGGGAGCCTGAGGCTTTAGTACTTTTGTAAAAACAGGGTAGTATTCGAAATAAAAAAAAAACTATTTTCTTATCTGATTAGTTTTATTTTTCATTTAATGGAGTGCGTACATGTAAAATGTTTAGATTAGCAATTTTATAACTAGGCTAATAGTATTTATTAAATCAATATTAAAAATACTATTTAACTTGAATCTGAGAATTAATTTTTCCAAACTAATGAATAAAACACACCTAAGAAAAGGCAATTACAATTATAATTACCCGACATTTAGTACGATATTTTGGTATGTTCTGTTGAAATATATCTAAATGGAGAAATTATGGTAACAGGCACCAGAGCCGAAACCGACCGACCACCTGAGCCGCTTTGAAAGCGTCACCTCCCATTTTGTTGGCACTTTAAAGCACTTCATTATTTATTGTTAAGAATCCCGTATTTTACTAACCTTGAATTTTGTTGGTTCAGTGCAGTTTGAGGGATTTTGCTATTTTCCGTTATATGTGCTATTTTTGACCTTGATTTTCCAAAACTATTTTGTTTTAGCTCCCTGAATATGAACCTGTATTTGATTGTTTTAGTAACTGTTTATTTAGTTCAGCTATCACCCTTTCTCATGTGTAATTTTTTTATCGTTATTTTGCTTGTTGCGACACCTATCGGCAGTTGTGTAATTCTGTTTCGTTAGTGTGTGTCAGTGGTTTTGGTACATCCCAGGTAATTTGTGTGATTTTGTTTAGCTAGTTTGACATAAAATTTTCTCTTTTTGAGAGTTTCGTATCGTCCGATATTTTGATAAACTCAATTTTGTTTCCAACGTCTAGTTTAGGAGTAATTAGACTCGTTCGTGTGTAAAACTAATTATATAATTCTGTCATTCAGGTGGTACCTTAATTCTTTAATAATTTCTGGTTACTGTTTCGTGTTTGTTATTTTGAAAATATAAGGCTATTTGCTAATCAATTTGCAAGGAAAAGACATTTGCATGAATAAATATTGAGTGCTTTCTAAACCACGGTTGGAAGCAACAAAGTATAAGATAAATCTTTGGTGTGTAATATTTTATTCTCGTGAATTGAAAGATAGTTTACAATTTCAGAATATCATAATTAATCACTTTAACCAAACATATCTGTTCTTTTTTATTTGTCGTACACTCTGGTGTATTTGTTTTAATTTTCGACATTGCCGATGGCAAGTTTAGAGTAAAAATAATTTTCCCGATACTTATAAACAATCATTAAATTACGTATGTGTAATTTATTTAACTGAAATCAAATTTAGTAAGACTCTATTAAATTTTCTATACATTATGTTTAATAACGTAATTCTACCAAAGCTTTTTGTAATTCGTATTTAGTGGTTGAAAGAGTATCGTAATAGTTTGCATATCGATTGTGCGTGACTGTCCAGAACCGATACAGTCTGGCAACGTCCTTGATAAGTCCGTGTTGCTTTCTTCTACTTTTAAATAAGGCGTGACTTAGTAATTATTTTTTTATTCGTGCAAGATTCTTTGAAATCAAAATGCGATTTTGTAATCTTTTGACAGCTGCGGGTAAGTGATAACGTTAGACTATTTTTCCCTTCGCGTTTTGTATAATGTTTTGTGATCCGCAGCTTATGATGTGTGCATTTTTTTTTAATGCTGTGTTGCTGTCCAACTTACTGACCCGACTCTTTACCCTTGCAAATTGTAATGGCCTGAGATTGAACGACCAATTCTGGTCCTGGCTTGGGGTTTGGTTCCAGCATCCCAGCCTGTATTATGTATTCATGTTAACTACTGTACTATTCGGATTCGGAAACTGCCGTCTTTGGCCGAGTGGTTTCTTCGGCGCATCTCCAGGCCATGAGATATATATATATATATATATATATATATATATATATATATATATATATATATATATATATTGCATGTAGTATTGCATGCGGCCTCAAGCATGTTCGTTTTATGAAATTGTAACGTAGTAATTTCTTTTGTATGAGGACTTATCCATTCAGGATTGTCACACCAAAACATCAAAATTTGAACCTATAAATTTTCGTTATTGTATTATGTAACTTCGTGACCTTTCCTTACAAGGTCGAACCGCCATTTTACAGTGCCGGATCTGGGGGGGGGGGGGGGGGGGCAAGAGAGGGCATCTGCCCCGAGCGGCATATCTAAGGGGCTGCAAGCTGACAGTAAAATAACTGCTTTTTTCCATACTTGCAGACATGTTGGGCAACATAACTCGTTATCCACCATTATCGCTAACATAAGATTCCCTTTCCTGAATTGCTATTTGGGCTACATCATATAGGTCTAATTTTAAAGTAGTTGTTTTTGCATAGCTAAAATACTCCATTTTTAATTTACTACAGTAAAAATAATTTTACATCAGTATTAACTATGGTTTAACCCAATACTTAACTAGCCTTAAAGTAAGATATTTAAAAAAGGGGCGCGGCAGAAGAACACTTACTATGCCCCCCTTACAAAACTGCCTGGATCCGGCACTGCCATTTTATCACTTAAATATTATTATATTGGCGAAAATTATCAATCAGCGTTTGTTTTTGCCTGTTGCAACATAGAGGATCCCAAATTATTAAAAATACATATTAAGTGTGAATAATCTTAAAACAGATATTTATGAAGGCATTGGGTACCAAGTGGGTTATATATATATATATATATATATATATATATATATATATATATATATATATATATATATATATGCAAAAATGTAAAAACTAATGGAACCCAATTTGTAACTTGTTATCAATCGTTCGTTTTGATCCAGAGTTTATTCCATATTATGGTTGTTATTACAGATGTTGAAAGATATTTCGAAAAGAGAAAAAAAAATGCCATGATCTGATATTCTGGTTTTTCAGTTAACTTAACCGCATGCACTAAATATTTAGAAAATATATAAACCCATGGTCGTGATTTTGTCTTATACTCTCAAGATACTACCTAACAATTTTGGCAAGTGCAAATAATGACTTTAAAAAAACATTTCCCATTTTATTTACTTTCTTTATGGGCAACATTGAAACCTTTAAAATGAACAGACAATATACATACACTATAGTTATTTTGTACAGATGTTGGGAAGCCAATATGTGATTTCGGTTTGCCTACTGCAAACATAATTTTGGTAAGTATACACGCTGGACACAACCTGATCCACGCCCATGTGTTCTGATCTGTTAGCCTTTTAGGTTTGTTCCGGTATTTGGGGGCGTTACTGTCTTCATCACAATTCTCTTTTTCAAACACATTCATTACATGTGTCTTCATTAGCACAGGCATCAACAAAAAACATTTGCTTTGTAGAAGAAACCTCCTTGCGAACGTTAGTCTTTACAGCTACTGATGCTACATAATTCTTTTGAAGATCATCCATTTAACGGTCCGGTTTAGCTGGAGTATCTTTCGCATGAAACTACTTTATGGCTTGCTGATCATCGCATATAGAGTCTGTGAAGTGAGTATGCAGCATATTAGCTTGAGTATATAGTGACATCAACACCTTGTTGTTTCTCGGTAGGAGTAAGAATGTTATAAATACTCGCAGTACTTGCCATGTCTATTGAAGTTATCAATTCGAGCGATCTGCCTATGACAAATATTACAGCTAAATACCATGTGAAATGTGTTCTTCAAATATTCTTCTCATGTTGTCGCACATAGTAGTCGAAATATAAGCATCATCGGCGATTCGATGGTAAAGGTATTGGTACGAATTCAATTTTCATCATGGTCAGATGTAAGCCTTTGTATGCACGAATAATCATCAGTAAAAGGAGAGTGATTTCCAAATTGATGTTCAAAGCATGGTGTCAAAATGACAACTGAGATACTGATGACTCCTGTTGTAATAAATAATCACAATTATTTATACCAGTGCATTTAATATCTACTACATAAAAAAATTATAATTGATGGCAAAACAATCCCATAGAACTATTCAAATAAATATCAACATTACCAAATGTTTGTTTAACGCAGAAGGTTAAAACAATCGCCAATCAAAGTATCAGTAGTTCGTGAGCCAAGGTCATCATCGGCATACTGGCCACCAACATGGTTGCCCACAACCGCCTCCTACCACCACCCAGCATTTTGCAAATCGCCATTGCCGGTGCACTGGTCACCAAAATTGTCGCCATCCACCAGCCGCCATTTTGTTAGACAGTACGACTTCCAAGATTTGGCATTTAGACTTCATTCTTACAACAAAACACTATGATAGTCGTCCATGTACTGGCTGCCACCATGGGCGTCTGCCACCGGCCGTCATTTTGTAAATAAACATTGTCAGAGCACTGGCCACCAACATAGCCGTCCACCACCAGCCACCATTCTGCTAGACAGTGCGACTTACAAGATGGCAGACCAGATTGACAGAGCAGGAAGTTTTGGTCAAAGATAGTGGCTGTGGCCTTCAGCTACCTACACTATCAGTCGACCAACTGGCTGCCTTTCAGATTTACGTATTGATTCAATTGTGTGTTTACCGAGCTTCCAATTACCCTGGTCGTACACCGACTTACACTTCCTTACAGGTAGTCACTCTGTCTTCATGGACCTACCCACACTTGTGTACCAAGCCTGCACACCGATCCTTCATTGCATATACTTAGAGGCAGTCTCTGCGCACTCATGTACCGAACCCACTGCCTTCCATGTCCGTAATTTTATATAGAGTCATACTTTACTCAAGCACCGAGCCTTCATAGCCATACTGTCCCCTACCACCACCACCACCACCACTGAGTGTCCGAGGTCCAAGACCACAGTAGCGTGTTCAGGCATGACATGCACTCGTGGTTCGTCGTGTACCGAGACTTTAATGTACGTAATGAAGGGTAGTCATATGCTCTCTGTATATGGCGTGCATCTGTGTTTCGATGAATACTCAGCCATCGCTTCTGTTCCGACGATGCCAGCCTCCTCCAACATAAAAGGTGAGCAAATCATGTATTGTATCATATTCAACCTTACCATCTCTCAAATTAGGAAGTAACCACATCACACATATAGTATAAAATTCAATAAGCCTTGTAATTGCCTTACTAATACAGATTGTCAGGTTGGCCGAGAGGTCTAAGGCCCTGGATTTAAGCTCTGCTTCCCTGTGTGAGGAGCATAGGTTCGAATCCTACATCTGACAAATATTTTTCGCACTTCCTTGTAGGTGTGTTACCCATGTTACATAAGGATTTCGTATGTGCATAAAACGAGGGCATATACGCAGTCACACGATCTCTCTGGCTCATTCGAGCTCTGACAGACGTGAGAGTGTATCATTTTTTTAGGTCAGCAGCTGTTTGTACCATAGCTATGCCAAACACTTGTGATGGAACACAGTTTAAATTATGATGACATACTGTTCTAGCGGTCCTAAGGGCTACCACATAGTGGTACGTTCAATTCTGAAATGGTATATATATATATATATATATATATATATATATAATTCAATTAAACCTCCAGCTCTGAGCTCATCAATAATATAATTTATCTCTCCGATGACAGCCAGGTATCACCCTCTCTGCAATGAAACCAACCATCATAGTCTGTCAACTAGGTCATTAGTGTCTTCCGAGTAGTCAGACTTCACGTCATTCTTCGCAGAAGGTTTACGATACATGAGTGTATCTATGATCTACTTCTGTGTTGAGTAGGTCTCAGCAACAAATTCTCGCTTTGCAGATGTCGGCACGTCATCATCACCAGCAGACTTGGAGGTCACAAGGTTGATGTCAGCAGACTTGAAGTCACATGGTCGATCTCAGCAGACTTGGAAGTCACATTACCGTTCTCTGCAGACTTGGGGTTCACATATTACACGACTTCATATATGTTCTTCTTCCGAGTTGAGTAGGTCTCAACAACACTCTTTCGCTTTACAGATGTCAACTCACCATCACCAGTAGACTTGGAGGTTACATTGGTGTAGGTCTCAGCAACACGCTTTCGCTTTGCAAGATGTCGGCACGTCATTACCAGCAGACTTGGGGGCCACATTGTAGTTCTCAGCAGACTTGGAAGTCACAGTGTCGTTCTCAACATCCTGAGTAGCATCTTCTTTGTTTTTCACTCTACATGTTAGCTGTGCAGGGGTGCTGATCACAACTCCTGATGATCTGTATGTTTCATGCTCTGCAACACTCGTAGTTCCTTCTTCACACACCAGTTTGGAGCACCATGCCGGTCCATGTAATTATATGGGTGTACGTGTCGAATCAGAAGAAAGACTGGACTTGTGTCTGTTCGTGCAAAGCAAAGTTGCAATACCTTTACACCTACCAGTATGTTTCATTAGATAATCACCTCTACCAAATGGCACACCACATATATCACATGTGTGTATTCTAGAGGTCGGTGCCTTTGTACAGTCGCTCTGTTTTAAACGACGAGCGTTGCAATTTTTACTAAAGAACTTGCCACAACAACTGCATTGTTTATCACGTAACTGATTATCGATCGGGGAAGTTTCACATGTAGTTGTACTCGATTTCATCTTTCAACACTCTTTCGACGTGCATTACACCAGCCCCTGGAATGTGGTGTGTCCATAATAGTAGTACATCCTTGCAAACATTATGTACACGGGAGAGAGTCGCATATGTCTTTGTACTGTTGTAGATATGTGGGTAGATGTTTGTAGACATACCATATTTCATGTCGAGCATATGACAGAAGGAATTTTTAGAAAAGTATGCAACCTCGGTTTCTTTGTCGAGCACTGCAATTGAGTTATGAGTTCCATATGCCACAAAAGCTGATAGAATCTTCTGACCACTAGAAGAGCATGACATAATTTTCACTGTGTTACATGACAAGTTCGTGGCATAGCTATGGTACAAACTGCTCACCTGAAATGATACAATATCAGGTCTGTCCGAGCTCTAACGACAGACTAACTGTGAACGAGTCAGAGAGCTGGTGTGACTGCATATGTACACTCATTTTATGCACACCACACACACACAACATCCTTATCTAACATGGGTAACACACCAACAAGGAAGCGGAGACTGGAGAGTGAGTGTGCAAGCAGGTGTCCGTAGGGACCTGAGTTCGCGACTTGCCACAGCTGCAGGGTCGCCAGAGTATGACTGTGGTTACTTGGATAGGCTTGGTACATGCATCGAAGGTTCGAGCATAGGCAGGGTCGATGGAGTATGGCTGTCGATAATGTATGGCATGTACAGAAATGCAGGGCGGTCATTGCTTCCAGTGATTTCACGACGATGATATGTGCTCGCACCCTGCCGGTTATCTGAAACAGCTACACTCGTTAAGGTAAAACCTCTACTCTGCATCATCTATGATCAGAGTACATACATAGTTGACATGTGTGTGTATGTGATGTGTGTGTTGTGATACATCCTTACTCGGTCCATGTCTCGGGTTGTCACAGTGAATGTGTGACCTATGATTGCAGGTACTTATGATGAACATGCATTGCATTATGTGCTTATTACTCGTCGTTTTGATTATAACTATTTTTATTCCTTTCGTGCACTCCAGCAGGCGAAACTCGATTGTGGGAAGCAATCAGCTGTCTGTGGGGACCTGGGTTCGAGACTTGTCTTAATGGGTAAACACATCATCACAGTTATCATAGTGGAACGGCGGAACATGTAATGCTGGATTGAAATCAGCTAAGTGCATGCATTAAAGGTTCGGGAAGGGTAGACTGCTTGTAATTTTAAAGGCTTGGTATATTATGTAAGTACATGCATTGAAGGTTCGGGCAGGGTCAGCAGAATATGACTGCTTGTCATTGCAAAGGCTTGGTACGTGCATTGAATGTTTGGACAGGGCTGGCTGAGTATGGATTCTTGTAAGTGTAAAAAGACATAGTCTGTATACGAATGCAGGTAAGGTCTTCAGAGCATGACTGTCTGTAATTGCAATGGTTTGGTACACAAGTTCAGGTCGAGGACAGAGTATTACTATCATGGTCGCTACATGCTCGTCTTCATGACCAGTGGGAATGATGAGAACAATTGTTTACAGATGGGTCAGCATACACTCTCAATGGGAATCGAAACTTCGGTACCTTATTTTTTTAAGGATCATCGTCGTCAGTCTACATGCAATAGTTACTTTCAAGTACATGCGTTTTGACAGCGTGGTTGTGATGTACCTTCTTGGTTAATAATGTATACCGTACACGGAAAGAAAGCGATCATTGTGCTCTGAGCTTCCAGTGAGTTCATGTTGCGACCTACAGGTCTTCTGCTCTACAAGCAGAGTATGTACATAGTTACAATGTGTGTGATATCTCCTTGCTCACCATTTCTAATTCGATTGTACTCAGTTGTCCAGAATCGTCGATGGTTGAGTCGTCCACAGTTGTTGATATGAAGGGTTGGGGGGGGGGGGGGTACAGACTATCTGGGAACATTGAAGGTTCTGTACATGCGTGCAGGTTTGACTATGATTGTTGTACATTGAAGGTTCGATATAAGGTATGACTGACTGTAATTACAAGCTTCGGTACACGATTGTGTAGGTCTTTATCTGGTCGTGGGTGAGGTTTTTGTTTCAGTGGGTTCGTAAGGGGGTTGTTTGACCAGAGTGGACTAGCATCATTTACATAGTATGTGTGTGTGGCTCATATTACAGGGCAGCATGGCCCCTCCCTGTTATTATTATTACCTGCTTCAGTACATGAGTGCAGGTCGAAGATATTGGCGAGTGTGTATGCTCATGTTATGATTTTTGCTAGTTGTATCTCAAACGGTTCGGAAATTAGAGCGAAGTATGTGACATATCAAGGTCTGAAATTGCAAAAAAAAATTGCAAAATGGTCAGTACATGAGTGCAGGTCGGAGACAGAGTATGTCTGCCATACTAGTCTCTTCATGGGCAGTGGGACCTACGAATGTCTGCATGTGCTCTCAATGGGAATAAAACCCATGATACCATATTTATTCGAGTAAGGTACAGAAACAAAAATACAAAAAAATGTTTCAGGTCGAGGAATTCGAACCCATGCTTCATTTTACTGGAACCAGAACTTATATAAGGCACCTTAGGCTGCTCGGCCGACCTGGCAATTTGTATTAGTGATGGGCTGACATGCCTTTTGTCGAATGCCATATGTTGTATGGTTTTGTCTAGCCATCACTTGTGCAATACGCAAGTATGGGTTGGTAGTTTTTTTTCTTTTCTGCACTCTAGCGAACGACATGAGACAGCACACAGAGCTATGAATCTTTACATAAATAGCATCTGCGATACCTCGAGGATGAGTCAGGGTACATGTATTGGTTCTGTTCAATAGTACCAGGTGAGGCATTTAAAATAGGGGCCACCTTAAATCGGACACTTTTAACTATAGAGCAAAATTAATCAGGCATACATTTTTTTGGGGGAAAGGGGCATACTGTTACGTTAATAAATAGGTGTGTTGTACGCCGATGGGTAACGGAAATATAGGGGTCAACTGTGGTATGTTAAATGGGATGATGTGGTTTAATGTTCACATTTTTAGTATGTGTGACACATGTTTGCATTCATCTTGCGAAGAGCTGTTCAGAGGTGTGTAATAAAGTATTTCATCCCATTTACAATATCACATTGACCCCCATAACTCCTTCACCCCTTGATGTAACACCAAACCCTTAACATCACATTATGGCCCCTTTCACCCCAAACAACATTTTTCTGGACCATTTTCTTCTATCTTTACAAGTGGGCGATTAATTAAAGTGTCCTGTTTTTAATGCCTCATCCTGTATATCGGCAAGTACAATGTTAAGGGGCAGGTGGTGGGGATGTAGTACTTGGTCGATATCTATCGTGCAAAGAAAGGCAGGACCAGTCATTGTGATCTCTACTTCCAGCGAGGTCACATCGATGACGAAGACGACGACAATGAGATGCACTTGTGGCATACGAGTATTCACTGCTGCACCAGTTAAGGTAGGGGATACTTCATTTCGTAATAGTATACTTATTGTTCTAGCATGTGTTGTTGTATGTGTGGGACTCTGCTGTCTAGTGATGACAGTATATTCATTGCGAGTGACATCTCATTACATACATCATACATCGATGTTTCTGTACATGGCTGACAAGTGCACGGCCGGTAGTAATGACCGACTGTCTGGAAGAAAGTACACACAGTGAAGGTCTGTGTATGTTTGGTGCTCAGTGGGGCTGCAAGATGGTGGCAGCCTCGGACGACTTGTAGTAGTAGCATGCTAATAAGGCATATAACCTAGGTGATGCTTATGTTATGCATTTGACAACTATATCTTATGTAGTTCGGAACTTACAGCCAACTATGCTTATATGTCATACTTGCTCCTGTGACACCTCTCATCATTGGGGATGATAATGTTATGCATTTGACAGCCAAGATAGCTGCCTGACGATGCGGTGGCTTCGTGGTGCAGACCCTCGCAGATGGTCAGTGGTGATGTCACCTTCGTCGCAGTCGGATGCCAATGACATATGTGAGTGGGTGGCATTTTCGTGGTCAGTCACAACATGGATGCTAGTGACATGGTGTGCGAGTAGAATTTGTATTTTATAATGTCTAACAGGCCGCTAGAAGAGGCAGTTTACTTGTATACCAAATAGGACATTCTGGCTCAGCTGACCTCATGCTGGGGAAATAGGGACATAGACATAGATCATATTTAATCACATGTGGTTGGTAATCCTGAGTGCGAGGGTCGGAAAGGGTGTTTGCTTTCTGTTACACAAGTGCTCGGGGGTCGGCATGCAGAGAGTCGCTGGCTGGGCGGTGATGAGCATGCGAGGATGTATGGTCAGGGGGTGATGTAGGTAGGTGGAGGTGGAGGACAAGAGATAGAGAGAGTGCGAGGATGAGTGGAGGGTCGCTGATCAAGTTGCAAAGAGGGGAGCGCCCAAGGAAGTGAGTGTGTGTAGCCACCGGTGGCACCGAGGGGACAGAAGAGACAGAGGTGAGTATGAACGGTGAGACATGCAGGCCAACATATGTCTGCTCAGCCCTTCTTGTCGTCGGGGGTTATGCATGCATTATGATTTTGGTAGTTGTGTCTCAAACACTTCGTCAGTTACAGCCATCTGTCATAGTCATGGTTGATACCTATGTTATGAATTTGGAGACTATAACTCAAATGGTTCGGAAATTAAGCCAACTATGCTTATAATTTTGCATGGGGCGTACTTGTCCCTGCTACCCCTCTTGTAGTCGTGGTGGATGTCTATGATATGAATTTGCTAAATATAACTCAAATGGTTCGAACATTGTACCCAAATATGCCTGTACACTAACATAGGGCATACTTGACCTTGCGACCCTTCTCCTAGTCGTGGTTGAGTCCCATGTTATGAATTTGACAACTATAACTTAAAAGATTCAGAAATTATAGCCAACTATGCTTATAAGTGTTATGCGCACACACACACACACACAGAGAGACCTAACGAGGTGGCTGTGTTACACGAGATCCGAAGCTGATCGTTCGCTATTCCTTGATGCCCCACCGCTGCCGCCGGCGAGGTGCTGAACGCCAAAATGGTCGACATCATAAACTGGTCGCCAATTGTCCTGGGTAGACATATGTCGTCGATACCAAGATGGCCGCCGGGAATGGTAGGAATTTGAGAGAAGCTCCATCTGATTCAAACACATTGGGCAAACCTCCGTCACAAAGGGCAAACTGCGCGAGTTATGCTAATTAGCACTGGCAGCCAAGATGGCCGCTATCGGCGGGAGGGAAATTCCGGGAATTTTGATGAAAAAAAGGGGGAAATGGCATTTTTGTACCCGCAATCGGCCATTTTGGACGGGACAAAGGGAAAAAAGGGAAATTCTCGTTCCTGGGGTCCGCAGCCTGGTGTCCCAGAACTACAATTTTATACTACTATCTAGTATCCCTCAGACCTGCATGTGGAACACAAGGACCCGCTTTTCCAGCCTTTGTACAAATGACCACCCCGATCAAAACACCCTAAATCGATGACAATTCTCGAAGACAAAAAGCATTGGATTGTTCACTGCCACATCCTGAAACAAACAGAGGATTATAGATTGGAGATCAAAAAAGTTCACAAAGTGCTCCAGTCTGAGCAGACTGCATGGCTGAAAACTTGCATCGACCTCAACTCAACGACGCGATAGGCAGTCTACAGGAATGTACAGAAGGTATTATTTAATAAGCAATAACATAACTCGTAGAAACTTAATGGAGAAAAAGAGATAATAGCAACAAAAATGGAATTGGTGTAGAGCCAAAGAAGGGCTTAAAAAACATGTAACCAAGCCAAAATTACTTCACTCAATGATTTACGATAATTCTGTTCCCTCATTTGCCTGCAGCACAATTCCATACTTTTTGATGAACCTATAAGAGTTATGGTGCTTGACTTGCCGATAACAATGATGAACCAATTCAACTACGATATGATGATGTCGCAGTATACAGAAGATCTGGAGTTCCTGTAAATGGTCTCTGAATACTTTATGTACAATGTTCAAACCCAGGAAGTCTACGACATTGTCGCAGGTGTCCGGTTTTACACCGTGTTTGACACAAGTGCCTATCTCACCACACACAACTCTGCTACTTGACAAGAAATGGAAAATTGTGGCCAAGGTCAAAGATGAGAGCAGTGGAAATAATAAGAATATTCGTATGCTATAGTGCAAAAGAATATTCGTACAAGAGTAATAGCAAGGTAACGAAAAAACCTAAGGAACCATTGGTGCATGGTAACAGATAAAATCAAATTTTCCAAGTACATAGCTGTTAAACAAACTGAAAGCAGTGCTTGTGACTATGAACACAATATGAGTGCATCAACATGCTCTTTATGCAGAGACTGTAAATAAATTGGCTTTGTGTTGCTCCGATGGCAATTGAACATATGAGGAGTTGGTAATATTATTTTGCCGGATGTCATTATAGAGTAGCAATTTTTATGTCATAAATACAGAACTACAAATTGAATCGTGTATACACAAACGTGATAGATGTCAGAGCATATTTCTCGTTTAGCCATACAGGTGGAGAATCTCGGTACAGGACGTTCTCCAATTTTTTTTTAAAATAAAGTGTGTGTGTGTGCGCGGGGGGTGGGGTGTGTCTGTCCTCCCTTTCAATCATTTACAACTTCCGATTGCATGAACCGATTTGCACCAAACTCAACACGCATGGTAATTCTTAGTATTAAAATCTGAGTTGTATAGTTTTCGACTACCCCTGTCTCTTCTTTTCAATATGGCGACAACTGTAATATTTAGGGTGTTTTGTTTTATCTCAGAACCAGTCAACCAATTTATACCAAATATCATACTGCATTATGTAAGCATTCAATAAATAGGTAGATGTGGTTTTCGGCTATTTCGGAAGATAGCACTAGATGAATAAATAAAGTTTTGATGTAATAACTCAAAAACTGCTCAAACCATTCTCTCCAAATTTGGCAAGTAAATATTACTGTAATATATCATGTATGTGATAGATATTGATTTTGCACTTACTTTTAAAATGTCAGTTATACAAATATGTTATGTTTATGTGGTATATCTATCATACAATTCGACAAATCTTGATCAAATTTTGTATTCTGAAAGTATCTATTATAAACATAATATATGCCAACATATATATATATCACCGAAAAAAATTACTGATTTATACCAAATTTGGCAAAAAATACTACTGCAGCAGGTAATTTAAACAGGTATGTTTTAAATAGGTCACCTATTTTTAAAATGGTGGTCATACATATATTTTAACTTCATATGCTATATCGACAAAACCACATAATCAATTCGGATTTATCTTTGTATGCGCACAGTATATATTGCAACTATCAAACACGTCTACACGGAGCCACTGTAAGAATGTATGACATTTGGTACGATAGCACCAATCTAATCAATAAAGTCGTTTTGTCATATCGCAAAGAGCCCATGGATACCGAAATTGAGGTCATTTTTGCTGTCGATACGCGTTTGTCTGCAGCTACATTCGAGAGTTTTTTGTGTTTAGTTATATTTTTTTCCTGTTTCTTGTGCGGAAACGCATTTTAGAAATATTAAAAATTACACAGGGCTAAATAAACATTAACTATTCTACTTGTAAAGTTCAAAGCTAATAGAAAAGTAATGTGAGACCCACATATTTGCCGAAAAGCCGCAGCGAAAAGTTACAAACATACTCTTTATTCAAAATTTCGACACTGAAGCAACATATTTCGTTTATAGTTACAATTATTTAGTTTGACATGTTTTATAACAAGTAGGGTGGAATATCGCTGTATATTATGTAATAGTCTCCACAGATGGCATTTTTCTATTTGAAATATGAAGTTGTTTTGTAAAAGAAACGTAGTTTAAAAAAATGTATAGCTAGATAGCTATAACTGCTATAATAAGACACGTAAAACAATATTAAATAAACATTACTATCCGTTACTTCGGATACATGACAGGAGAAATAATTTTGTCATTAGCTATGCTTCCAACCAAAAAACAAACAAAAATAATTAATTGCTGCTTTGCAGTGTGACATTTTTGAAATAAATGTAGGGCTAAAACGTATGCAATATTCATTATTAAAATAATCGCCACAACGCGTGTTATCATTTCCAGGCACATTACATTCCTTTACTTCGGATAAATGGCATTCCATACTTCCAATTAAAACCAAAAATAATAATTGATTGCTGCTACGCAGGATAATATTTATGAAATAAATGTTTTTTCTCTTAAGTGCGCTTTCCTATCAGGCGTTAAATGTGTATTTCATTTTAATTATCGTTATATTAATATTGATCGTAAATTATGTACGTATTTTCACCGCACATTACGAAGCAAATCCTATATTCGTATTTTCGTATTATATTACATATAATCTAAACAGTGCATAAATTCGAGTCTCAAGTGACCCACAATTTTACGACTCTTGTCTATTTTCTTAACATGCACTTATGTTGTTATTAATTTTAAAAATATATATGGTTACAACACTTACTTTAAAAACATCTATTACTTTTGTGATGGGGACAGTACACAACATTTAAATTGCAAATTTATCAAAACCGACACACTGGTTTTATATTTATTAATTTTTTATTTGTCCTGTTGATCCCATGTGGAGTAAAACCATATAAAATATATACTTTTCGTATTTATATGTACACATAGGACCATCTACTAACGAATGATGTGTACAAATAGTGTCTCAAGACATCTCTCGACATAAATTACGTGAAACGAGATTTATTTATTTCCCTGTATCTTTTGATACTAGTTTTTGTGACTATTAATAAGACGTAGTCTCAAGAGCCGACTATTAAATAGCTAAAACGAGTTTTAAGTGAAAACACTCTCAGGTGAGAGCTTTATCAAAACTAGTATCAAAACGAATCTCAGAATTTGTTTATTAAATAGTATCTGTTCTCAAGAGTTGAAACACGACTATTAATACGGCCCTTAAAATAACATCCATGCCTCACCTGGGACTCGAACCCAGAATCTCCCGCACCCCAAACAGGCGCGCAGCAACTACTGCACCACGTGAGGTCACCTTGAATGTGTGAGATAATTGCTTTCGAAATGGCGACCATGTTAAAATTTTTACTCATTATGACACAATTACGAAAGTGCGAAACAGATTCCATCTTAACTCTGAATGCCGGCATTATCTTTTATAACAATCAAATTTATCTATACACATCCTCATTTATCTGCAATTTTGTATGAGAACCCCATATTAAAAATATGGTTTCAATGCCATATCTTGGGATACAGAAAATATATATTCCTACCACGTCAAGCGAATAAGTTGTACTGTAGTAGGTCTTATTACTTCATACGTTTTAAATTTGTTGCCACTTATTTTCGGAATGGCGGCTATTACCGTATTTTAATTTATTGTGTTATATCAACAAAACTATGAAACCTTTATAAGCATAACTATGTGTACTTGCTGTACCTATCACGACCATCCAACGTGCTCATACATAACCTTTTTGTCATCCATTTATGAATATCGTCTAATGAAGAAAATTTAGGTTTTTTTTATATATATTGGAGATAAGTCAACCGAGTCTCACTAAGTCATACATGCAAGTAGTGCTACAGTACAGTATGTAAACTTACATGTTTTATTTGAGGTACACTTTTTTGATCTCTTTAATAAAAATAATTTAAGTACGTAAGTTATGACTATTAAACAATTCAACAAAATTCAACGAACATTTCGAACATATAGTATTTATTTAAAGCTCCAATTATGCATACAGAGGTCCTTTCTTGCCGGCCTTTTTGCAAAATAGTGCCTGGTAAGGATGTTTATAATTTTGCCATATTAAAAAAAAAATTAAAATAGTCTGCACCAAAATCTTTACACCAATATTGCAACAGAAGGTTATGTAAACATACGCGATTTAAGTTGGGTTATGCATTTATTTTCAAAATTGCAGCCATAAAATTACTAACAAAAGTTTTTCATTTCTAATTAACAGTTTAATAATGTTTTATCTTACGTTGTACGCTGACAGTATCTATTAGAAACTTTGTGTAGTAAACCTTTTTTTAAGGTAATTTTCTAAGATAGAACCAAATATTAAATAAACTTTCTTGCCATGTCTGAGGGACCAATCAAGAGTTTTGCACCGAATTTTTCACACAAGTAGCGTTACAGTAGGCTATGTATTCTTACCTGTTTTTTGTGGCTCAGGAAATTATTTTCAAAATGATGGCCCTGTAAATATTTCAGGTTATAAAACCCTGTCATTCATAACATTAGACTCATTATATCTGAAGTTCATACTCCGAATCTGACCTCCGTAATACAGTTGATTACACGATAGCTTATGGTACGTGTTTTTTCCAGGTTCGAGTGCCTATTTAGGAGCGTGTATATTTGTAAATTTCTCACTGTTGTTTCATATGTTTCTGGTTTCATATCTATTCATCATGCTTTCAACGAGCGAGAGAACACGGTTTGCCTACCATCTAAGGTTTTAAGAACTTCACTGAAAATTGCGCTCATGTAGAGGAAATTAGGCTCATTATTTATATTAGTAACTTCTTGTTAAATTTTATTTTTATGACATTCTGCTCTTTAGTAGTTCATTGAAAATTTTTCTCACGAATTTTTATCCATACGAATAGCAGAGAGCAGATTCATAACCTACTCTCTGATGGCCAGATAGGCTTATGAAATCAATCACTTTCTTGTATGTGCGTCTGGGCCTGGGTGCGTGTCTCCCTTTTTCAAATTATAAATACGCGACCTGAATTTCACCAAACTCGGTACACAAATAAATACTAAGAAAGGACGCCTGAATTTTACAAATTCCGACCATGCTGGGTACTTATATTCAAAATGGCGTCCATGTTAATATTTAAGGTGATATATCATCTCGGAAACCATTAAATAGATTAAACCAAATTGTGTACGTTGACAACGAAAGGTGTAAGGATAACTTTAAAGGCGGATGTGGTTGGTCAGCCATTTTGGAAGATAAAACAATATGACAAAATAAAGCTTTTGCAATACATCTCGAAAACTACTCGAAAACATTCGTGCCCAATTTGGCATTTGATGAATACTATGGCTGTCCATATAAAAGTATTCTAGTAGTAGGGTTATGGGGAGTCTGGCGCAATGGGATTCGGAATCGGATTAGGATTCGCCCATCCGCCATATTTTATGTCACCCGTCTGCCATCTTTGACCGATATGATATTGACCTTGACCTTTTATCCTTGACCTTAAACCCGGTGAACTTTGGCCCCAATAAAACCCCAAAAATTAAAAAAAAATCTTAAATATTATAAAAAATGTATAATGAAACATTTATTATAAAAATTATATTATAAAATATTTTTTTAAATTGTTTAAAATTCATAAAAAATTATGATTAAAAACATTAAAAACTATGCAAATTATAAAAATAATATTTAGAAATTATTTAAAACTATTAAAAATCGTTTAAATATAATTTTTAATTTATATTCCCCTCGGCAGTCATTTTCCCCAACAATATCCCTACTCCATTAAAATTTCCTTTTTTTCCCCTAAATTTCCCCTAAGATATTCTAGAAATATTTCTAAAAAATGTATAACAATTTTGCAAACATTTATCTAAATAAACTTACATTTCTGGATGTCCTCCCAGCACCATGTTCAATAGACGACTGAATTCCTCACCACTATTACTCCCACCTTTACTCATTCTATCATATGTTGCGATATTTTTTTCATACATAATTTGTTTATATGTTACTGGAGGTGGTTACATTTAGTTTTTAGTTCGTCATTGGTGTATATGTGTTACTGGAGGGTCTCATATTTAATTTTTCGTATGTAACTTATGTGTGTGTACATATATATATATATATATATATATATATATATATATATATATATATATATATATATATATATATATATATATATATAACTGGAGGCAGCCATGTTGGTAGGTGTCATCGCCATGTTTGATTTTTCGTTCGTCAATTGTTTCGAAAGCATCCATATTGGCCAGCTATTTCTCAAATGCATTCGACCCTGCCATATTGAATGCAGGCTACCTTGAGCTTGACCCAATAAGCTGGGATGACCTGGAGAAAATGAGCACTAAAAAAATCCATAAAACTAAGCATGCATATTACATTACAGACTACTACCACCACAACAGATACAAGTAACCTCGACATTGCCCCCTTACCCTTGAATGACATTGACAATAAAAACTCGAGAAAAAATACACAAATTACAACAAGCATATTATATTACAGACAACTACACCCATATAAGATTCAGACTACATCAACCTTGACACCATGAACTTGAATGGCCGTGAAACAAAAACTCGAAAAAAATACATACAAGTCAACAAGTATATTATATTACAGCTACTACCACCACTTTAGATGCAGACTACCTAGACATTGACCCCATGACATTGAACAATATTGAAAACGAAAACTCGAGAAAAAAACATAAGAGTGAACAAGCATATTACATTAGAAACTACTACCACCATATTAGATGCAGACTACCTGAACCTTGACCCCATGGCCTTGATTGGCCTAGAAAACAAATTCTCGAGAAAATCTATAAAAGGCAGCAAGCATATTATTTTACATACTACTACATTAATTTCTCGATTTCACTACCATGTGAGTTAGTGAGTTGTCGCCACTTGTAATTATAGACATACAAAACCTTCAATTTTCCTCCTCATTTTTAAGAATTATTTTTTACAATCAGTGGTATACCTACATGCCTGATACAGAACTTTGACTACATGCTTAATTTATTAAATATATTAAGTACATATTTTTATTAAAATCTTTAAGACTGATACAAAGTTACAATGCACAAAAATGAAGAAAAAAATATTATTTTAAAATAATAATTTAATATTATTTTGTAATTACATTTTGAGAAGAAAGCTGTTCATCTCATCATCTGATATAACCCTGATCCTGATATTATCTTACAATCGAAACCACCTCTTTCGTGCTCGAGTAATGCCTATGTAGTTTCATAATGAGCAAATATCAAAGTCTGTCTACAAGTTTGTTGAGGTCTTCGGTAAACATATAACTAGTATACTCGACATCTTCTGCCTCCTTCACATCACTTGTGTGGGAATGTCGAGGGAATCATCATCTGCTTCAGCACTATTACTGTCATAGTCATCATCAATTCTGTCTTCGTGATTATCTTTACTTACTGCTTCACCATCAACATCAAGATTACTTTTCTTTGTAGTAGGGTTTGTATTTTCATCAGTAGTTAGAGCTGATGGTCGTTTATTTTAAAGTTTTTCGACTTCACATGACTGTCTTGCAAGTGTAGGTTCCGCACAAACCGACTCAATCATTCCGTCTTTAACATTAACTGTCTCGTCATAATCATCTGCATAAACAATACCCATCGATGTAGTAGGAGGTATTGATGATATCACTTACTGGCTCCCAGTATACGAAACCTCTCGACAGAGAGTGGTCAACTGACCAAACCCACACCTGTACCTTCCCTTATGTAGCAGACACTCCTAATGATCGTCAAAAATCCACATTTCTCTTCCAGTACTTTGAAATCTGATAAGAGCCATATCGGCATTGACATGATCATTATAAACATGAAGTAAATGCGTGTTGTCCATGCAAAACCACATCAATGTGTTTGTGTTGTTGGGAAGTATCTGTGTGGGTATTTGCGACTAAGTCTGGCCGTGGTACACACAGTCCACATGCTCGTGTTTTCCCATGCTAAAGTATTCTTGAATGCAAGTTTGTTTCTAGCAGGCAATGCCATCAAAGACAAATAACGAGTTTGACAGTGCTTTGCTCGGAGGTATGATGGTTTCATTATCGCTGCATGAGAAAAACCTGATGCCTTCTACAGCCTGTATTGCTCATGCCATTCGCTGGGATTTCGGTTACTTGAGCAATAAAAAAAACAAATATTATTGAACATAAGACCATTCTGGTTTTCCAATGGTCTCAGTAAAATGCATGTCTTTCTGCAACCACCTGATGGTCCCGCGATGATGCACCATACTATATTCGGAAATAGGCTTCCATGTAGCGAATCATAGGATATAGCTTCATGTTAAGCATGAATGCATATGGGTAGAGTAACATCTTGCTTGGCAATCTGTATACTGTTTTATTCTGCTTGATTTATATCATACATTGAGGGAGGAAGAGGAGGAGGAAGATGAGGAGAAATATGATGGGGATGAGGAAGACATACTAATGCAAGCCTCTTGATGATATTAAGTACATTTTAAAATGTATCTTCAAACTTTCACTCTGAGTATGTGTGTCCGACAGAATTCGCAATGAAATTTCATACTGAAATATGCAACACATCTGTACTGTCCCAAGTCTTGAATGATACTGAAACAAAAATGAATAAAAGGGCACTGCGCGGGGTTCCAACTTTATGAATGTCAAAGTGAAGATGGGCATGGGTGATAAGAGCAAAATAAAGGTGCAAGTGAAAAAAAGCCACAACAAAGGAAGAAAAGCCTGCAAGGCTAAGAAAATATCTGCTGGTAGATATTTCCATTTCTTTTGCCTACACTTAGGGCCTTTGGAAACCTAATCAGAGTCACGAGTAGTATCATCCAAGCCATCAAAACAGCATCGAACAAACTGAAGCATTTGTCCGAGGCACAAAGACACAATGCAAATATGGAAGCTATCACCATATGTAAAACAAAAATGGCAAGGCCTCTACCTAAGACCATGTGCATGAGGAAGCGGAAGTCTCCAAAAGCAACGCAGCAGGAATAGGCAATAATGAACAGCAGGGTCCAGCATGCACTGGGTAGCATATGTAAAATGGGCTAACTTGCACACTATTATATAAGTTTTCGGAAATTGCATCCTCAGCCCCAATTGTGCAAGTATTTGAAATATAAAAAAATTATTTACAATTACAAAACATAGCAGCTGCTTAACACGTGGGACTGCAGACATTTGTGCCTTTGCTTCCTGGTTTGCTCATACAAATAATTGTATAAAAAGGATATACATAGTGAGGAAACCATCAGTCATGTCGATAATGCTTACCTTGGCAAATCGTAGCGTCAAACTTTGTGTAGTACATTTACCGCCACTCGACCTGGAGGGGGAATGGAGCATAGGCCTTGTCGATTTTCAAACCTACAGTGCGATACCAAACACTGATAAAAAAAACTGCAAGTTCTCCCTCATAAAAAGTGGTAGTGTTTCCCATTAGGTTTCGCTGCCTATAAGCTGTTATGAAATAGACTACATTGCTAGATACAATTAATATTTGCCGCTTCTGACATAGAATTTGAACTACGTGGGAATCCTAATACTCTGAAGATTGTTATCATATGCAATAAAGATATCGACTTAACGAAATCAGACTCTATTGGAGCAACGATGGGGTTCGAGTTAAGCATCTATGAAGCTGGAAAATCACACATATCGTCACAGTCTGTATATATTTTGCCAATTAATGTGATACAAATAAGCTGCAATTTGGCGAGCGGCAGATATCTCAACATTTGCTAGCGAGATTATCCTCTGCAGTCTCGGCCACGAGGTCGATCGCCATGGAATGTTTTCTAAACTAAAAAGAGCCAGCCATTTTTGGAGGCAGCATAACTAACGTGGAACTTCAGGCATACCAGCCTTTCCTGATTGGGCCATACACACTACCATCGGACGTTCGGATAGCAGTCCAACATAAAGATATCTGCACTCTTCCTTGCTAGTCTTTCCTATTAATCAGGAAGACTCTGTCGAAAGAAGATAGGCCCAACCCGGTATCGACGAAAATAACGAGCAATGGATTTCTTCACCTGATCGATCGCATCGAATACTTTCTCAATGGAGTCGAGACAGACCAGTCGCGAGGTGCGGGCATAACCTCATAGATAAAAAATTACCTTTTGCTCACACCGAATGAGCTGTCTGCAACCAAAATGGCAGGCTGGGGAATATAATATGGCTACAGTGTTCCCATTTATGCCGACGGCATTTACGAAGTATGTGTTCTGGTCTCCATGCTACTGGGATTTGCTGAAGACTACAAACTAATTATATTCAATTCTAATTAGGAGCTGGTGATAATGCTCGCCAATATGCAATTTGGATGCTGTGTTGCAAGTAGGAAAAAACTTGGAGGCAGTGGAACTGAGCCTACAGTCTATCGAATGGATGCTGTCTCATGTGCAGTTGAGCACTGCAGAACGCATACACATGTTGCAGAATGTTGAAGATGGTAAAAACATCGACGTGGTTTACATGTCGTGGAGTCAGGAGACATACCCCAGATTACCAGCAAGCCAGCACATCAACTGGATGGTGATATCCAGCTTTGCTTCTGAGAAACCAAGGTACATCATTGCTGGGCTGCAGACCAGAAGACATCACAATGTAAGAGTCAGCCATTCGCAGTTTGACACATGTCAAATAGAAATTGTAAATATATTTTTGAATAGTGAAAGCTACCCATACGTTGACATGAACACGAACTTTGTAATTGGACAGTACCTGCTGGCATATCAAATGTACACTCAATTCCAAGCTTCATATTATGGGTGCACCCAATCCCTGATATTGAGCCCCGATAATTTCAAGAGTTTGGCCCTGGTCATGGTATTCAATTTGAGTAAACAGGACGAGCCTATTACCTCCAACATGATCGACTGCAGGATCGACTTTACTACACATGAGAATATACCTGCAAACACATACACATTCTGCCTGATACTTTACGACCAGCCTGTATCTTACAATTGCCAAGAGAAGACAGTCAAAATACTGTCATGAGCGCAGTTGACTGTTTGCACACTATAACTGTTTAGTCGTCTTTGCGCATCGTCAGCTTCAAGGTTCGAGAAGGTGCTGAACTGACGTAATAGAAAGGCGTACGTCAAATAGTGGTGATTCCCTGCCCGCTTCAATTTCTGGGTCAACGAGACGGACATCGAGCGGTGAACGTCAAAGCAAATAGATAAACCTGTATATTTTATTATGTGTACAGTAAATTCTATGCAAAATCATATGTTGTGTTTCATTTTAAAAACCTCCCATATATATATATATATATATATATATATATATATATATATATATATATATATATATATATAATAGTTTAACTAAATATACTAGCATTTAAGAATAAAAACATAAATAAGACAATATTATTACTTTGCAGGAATGGTCAATGTCGCCATTTGGTACAGGCCGACAGCAGGTGGCATAATCTATACTACCTAAGTGTTGAAAATATAATCTAAGCTGGAGGGATAGAGCAAAAATGGGTTGACTAAGCACTACTTAACCAATGAAAAATATTGGCCGGTGTAGTTAGCGCAACCTGTACTTTAAACATATAAACAAATATGGCTGTCACTTGGTCGTACATAGTTGATGTAAACATATGAAATCTAATATAGTAATCAAACGAATGTGGGACACAAACTCCAAAACAAATGAAAATAAAAACACAAACATGGAGGACTGCACCTAGCAATATGGCTGCCTCCATTAACATATATAAACAAATGACAAACAAATAGTATGATATATCGCCGTTAAAATGTAATCAATTTCAACGTAACTTTGTATACTGGGAGTATATATTACAAACATAAAATTTGTCAACGTTGATCCTCGTATGTCCTCTATTTTGTAAGATGGCACCCCACGAATAAGTAAAAACTTTATGTCATTTTCAAGAAACAATTGACCGATTCCTACAAGGTTTGTCACACACATTACTGCGTCAGGTGATGTAAACTAGTATGTTTTAAGGACAGATGCTTATTTACAAAATAGCATCCATTTAGATATTTTATTTTTGTGTGCCATATCAGTGAATCCATATAAATAATTAGAACGTACCTATGTATGCTTACAGTATATACAACCATCAAATGTGTCCACACGATGTATCTTTTGTCCACCATTTTTGTTAAATAGTATCACATGACAAATTAAAATTATGACATATTACCAGAAAAAAACAAAAGATTTCTATCAAATCTGGTGAAACAAAGTGCACTACGGCAGGCAATTTATACTTGTATGCTTTGAGTGAATAAATAAATAATTTCAAAATGGTGGCGATATAAACATTTTATAGCAGTATGTTGTTATATCTTCGATTATACCAAAAATTTCTCAGTTAAACTTTGTGTGCTAGCAGTACCTTTCATATGCGTCAATTTTTATTTCGGGGGAGCCTGATTTCTTTGCCATTTTGTAAAATAGCCCCACATGAATAATTCATATACTTTTCATTTCTCGGGAAACATTCAAACGATTTCATCCAAATTTGGCGAAGAAGTTGTACTGTGGTAGGCCATATTAATTTATGTGTACAAAATCCTTATTTCCAATATAGCGGAAATAAAAACATTTAAGCTTAGTGTTATATATCTGCGAAACACATGTAGCCAATTTAACTTTGAATAGTGTATTAATTTATAAAGGTAGCCATTCAATCGATTCCTGCCGAAATTTCATAGCATTAGTGTTACAGTAGGGTATGTAAAACAACATGTTTTAGTTGCGGCAGGCCTTGATGAATGGGGTTAATGTTTATAATTTATATAAATATGTTATTTATGTATGAAACAATTCAACAAAATTAAGCAAGCTAACATTATTCATTAGAAGCATCAATTAGGTATACAGCGATAAACTTATGCCGGCCTTTTTTAAAATAGTGTAATGTGAGTAAATAAAAAATTATGCATTATTTCTGGAAAAAATCAACTGATTTCCACCAAAGTATGCACTAAAGGGGCCCGCCTGCGTAGCGATCGAACTGCGTTGCAGTTTATATTTAAATTCCGAGTATTTTTACGAAACTACTTAACGTGCGTCCAATGTGCTAGTCAACGAAAATAACGCACAATTCTTACTGTGCCTGTTGATTACTTCCAAGACGTCACGCACATTAGAAACACCAATTTGGAGCACTACAGCATAGCTAAGAACGGTTTTTTCAAAACGCTGTATCTAAAACTAGACGCGTTATATACACACAGAAGTAATCGAGGAGCGTGCATTGAAACTTGCTACAGAATTTCCACGAATAAAATTGTAGAGTCACAGCTGAAAGTCCCATAGGTACGAGAACACTGCAGCCAATTCAGAGTCCTATGCGTAGCGACGATAGCGCACTTTTATCGCGTGGCATCGTCGCCTTTATCGCTTTCGCGCTTCTCGGCCTTAAACGCGGAAAACAGCTGGAAGCAGGCGGACATACCCCCTTAATCATTCCTGCAGAATACATTTAAAGTTACATGATTTAAAAGGTGAAAGACATTGGCTTTATAAATTGCTGCCATATAAATTTTATAATTTTGTCATATCTATTTAACAGATTAATCAAATCCAACAAAATAATTGGTATGCTCACGCTATTCATAATAAACGTTTTATACAATAACTCTTTTTTAAGCAATTTTATAACAAAGCACCGGCGAAGAAAATAAGCTTTTTATACTACATCTCGGAGACCAATAAACCGATCTCTATCAGATTTTTCACACAAGTAGCGTTACGGTATGCCGTGTGAACAAACGTGTTTGAAGTGGCTCAGACACATATTTTATACTTAATTTCATAAATATTTGAGATTAGTTAACTCTATAATTTAAACCTTTGGACTGATTTCATCCGAAGTTGATGCACCGAATCTTACCACCATGATGCAGTTGATTACGAAGTAGCATAATTTTACGATGTTTTCTGAATTGGAATCCAAAATAAGGCACATGTGTATTTGCAATTTCTCTCGGTACTGTTGAATATGTTTCAGGTTTCATTTCTAATGACAGGGCCTATTACTGTCAACCAGACGTCAACGCCTACCCAACATCTAAGCTTTTAAAAAATTAACTAAATTTTTTTTGCTCCCATTTAGAGGCTTGCATCCATAAATTCTTGTTTTTGGTGTATTCGTTATTGCAGTTGGTAATTTTATTCAGTGTAGTTGGTATTCATGAATTTTTTGTCCCATTGGTTGCCGGTCACTCGTTACTTCATATTCTATTGGCTCCTAGGTTATTCAATCGTTCCTAGTTATTTTTTGTTCACTATCTGATGTTTGTCCAGTTTTTTTTTTTTTAAGTAGGTTGTTAGTCTGTTTTTCTGTGACAAATACAGTCGATTTAAATTCCCACATAAAAAATTTAACTCATAATGTACTAGAAACATCCGACCATCAACACTAAAGGGGAAAGAAGCAAAAACCTTCGTACGATCTGGGGATGTTAATGTTAATGCCCTCGTCGAGACTGAAATATACTTCAGGGCCAATTAAAGAGCATTTGCTTACTAATATGACCGTAGTTCTACAAACGGCATTTGCACATTATTGAGCCGGGTGGAGAAGAATGTAGTTAGTAAGCTCACTAATGATGTACGAGATAATTGCTAAGTATAATTTAATTTGTGCCTCGACTGGAAATCTGAATCACTACTCCAACAACTATTGGCCTCCAGTGCTCTTTCTGAAATTTCCTCATCGAATGATGCTGCAGCTATAGGAGAAGGCATTAATGAGCGATTATCTGGAGTGCCTACATCATCAACATCACAGAAAACTCTAGGCGCAGCTTCTGACAACAACTCTGTCAAACATAAACATTAACTACTGTTTGAATAAATACTTATAATTTTGTGTCCATCAAAACGTTCTCGCTTAATACTTGGTCACCTCTAGCTCTCCCAAATGGGAATATCAGCTCATATGACAGTCACTCTATTAAAAAACCAATCTTTGTCGGATGAAGGATTTTTCAAGCTATTACATTTCCAAGGCAGACGAACTGACATATCATCTTGTACACCGACTATGAAGACCTTCTGTTGCCTGTGCACACCTGCGAACTGGACCCTGTTTCTCATATACGTATGCTTACCGGAAGCACGAGGCATGCAGTTGCTGCATTTAAATCCATGTGGATAATGATGTAAAAACTGCAGCCCTAACATCCGTGCTTCTCACAGAGTTCATAATGTACAGGCAGCCATATGCCGAAAAAGAATTCATGGAGGCCATATATGATACCTGCAATGCCGGCAAATATATCTGATATCATATCTCTTGCCTTCTTTATTATTATTTGAAATACTGCTTTTCACAGCATGTTCACTCAACACAGAGAGATAATTTAATATTTTCGAGACCATCAACCTTGTAAGTACTAATCTTTGTAATAAATTTTACAGTTATTTTCTGTAGTTATATGAGAAATGATCGTATTTTTATGAACTGCAGTATTTTTTGTATTCTTCGATCTGAATAACAGGGCTGCTTAAGATTTTATATAAGTGCCAAGAATGCGTTTAATACAGCGCACAGAATGCTGTGTTGTTATTAAAAATTGTGTCAATATTGAAGTAATATTGATTCAGTGTATTGAAGTTCATTCCGTACTTCTAATATTTGATGAGAATAAGAACATTGTTTCAGAATAGTTGATAAGTACACATATCATAATTTAGGTAAACTTATTAATTATTTTCCTGCTACCACGTCAATGATATTTATTTTCCTAGCAACCACTGTTTCAGAGTTTTCTCAGATTTTGTCAATATAAATCGTAACTATTAAATAAATTAATGTTTTCGAATCACTTAAAAATATAACTTGTACTTATCTAACTAAAACTGATGAGACATCAGCACAGAAATAACCCCTTCTATCTTCTTTAGCTACCTCCTGCATACAAAAAAATAAACTTTTCTATGTTTTTCAATGTTGGCCATTATGTATCTTACGTAAATGTGTCAGTTTGTCTATTAAACAAATTTTACAGTAATCTGCCTTGGATACACGATTCGACAGTCTGGGAAGCATTCAAGTTAGCGAATTTCTATTTATTTTCCCTTGTTAGGTACAATGCCATTGTACGAACAGTCATTGACATCATATTTTGTGCTGGGAAAATGGTCTATGGAATGTAGTGAATGTGTGACGTTCCGCAAACTGGCAACAGCAGTAATTTTAGCATTGTGAATTTCCTGAGTTTTTCAATTCACTGGTAGTAACGAACAACTGTAAACATTAATTACGGTAGTGTAATACAAGTAATATAAATGATCTATAATAAAATTAAACTTTTAATAATTTTTTATGAATGAATATTTCGTCCTTATATATAAATTCACTTTTTAATTTCAGCTTCGATCAATGTCAAACCCATGAACATATTACTATTTTTTTAGCAGTTCATTACAAAGAGTTATATATTTTTTGTGGTACACTAATAATATTTAGCACTTTTTGGTGTTTTTATTGTTGTGAATAGAATTTTCAGGCTGGCTAACTTTTGAGCTTGAAAGACACAGTAGTTAAAAGGTTTATTTTTATTCAGTGAATTTTATCTATTATTTCATTATAAACTTGAGCACATGTCTGATATTTTTAAATTTATAATTTGGTAATTTAAAATTATACAGTTTATCAACATCATGGTCGATGAAATTCTAAAAACAAGCAATCAAAATGTCAAAGCTTGAATAACGAGAATTAAAAATCCTGGAGTGCAGTACAGTCACGCCCTTAAACATGTCCAAGAAACAAAATTAGGAAATTTTATCAAATATGAATTTTAGAATTTAAATATAATTTTCTATTAAGTAAGAATAAGTGGCGGGATGAAAACTCTAATTTAAAAAAATTAATCTTACGTACAAGCGTCGCGAAACAGCTGCCTAGCTCACAAGTTGCTCTTCATAAATGGTGGAATGTGATTCCCTGTCTTAAAAATAATAATGACGTAAATACTTAGATGGAGGAACCAAAATTGATGTTTGGTCTCTCTTTGACAATAGTAGATACGAGTACACTTTATTGATTGTCATTATAGTGTTAGCAACCTCCCCACCCACGTAGTGAATAAATAAAACAGAACTTGGGGGAACAAACCAAGAAACTTGATGTTCAATTGTTCGCTCGGAATAAGCACACAACTTGAAACAGCCCATCAGCATCACACAGTTCGGGGACCACCTATTTCAAGAGGGACCTTCATCTGCATCTTTTCTGTGCATACTAGTAAGAAGAAACACTGAAATTTCATAGGGACACTTTCGAAGAGTAATTTATAGGTTGGCTTTGCAATATGTCAATGCTGACCCAAACCAGGAACAATTCTACTGCACAATCATTCGGATATGGATTTAAAAAATCTGCACTGGTATTGTTTTAATATTTCAAGAACGTACTTCCAAAAACTTCCGTTTTACTACATCCACCCAGCGTGAAGAAATATTTCGCGTTGGAGTTGACACTCGTCATATGGCTATCTGACAGTGCGAGTCCTTGTGTTGCTTCTTTGTGAGGCGGGACCTAGCTAGCCGGAAACAAGAGGGTTGCTCGCGCATCCAGGCTACCAGCCGCTAGTCCGGGGATCGATGAAGCTGCGACCCCTTCTCTCCCGCTGCAAGGGCTCGGCAAGTGCTCGCCATCACATCTTCCTATTGTCCAGCAGAGCGGTGCTGCGCCCTGTCACTGTAATTGGCAACTGGTTCTACCAATTCCGTCGCTGCTCCAGTCCCGCATTCGCCTCTTGTTACAAGCAGAATGGGTACTGGTAGTCTATAACATCGCTAAAGTGTCATTTTCTGCAAGCATTTAAAGCCTTCATTTATTAAAATACTAAGTGTGGTGAAGTCAAGCAATTATTTTGCAATTCTTCCGGCACCATTGCTTTCAAAAATAAGATAGCTAACGAAGATTTCTGCAATCTTCAAGCAGTAAATCAAGAGGTTTCACATCACTGCCCCCTAGAAGTATCGCTTAATTTTTGTGTCAAACAAAATATAAAAAATATAAAAAATTACTTAAATAAAATAGTAGGTAGTATTTATACTCTCGTCTGCAACTGGGTTGCTAGAAACGTACCAATTATTTCTTACACACAGGAATGGGAGAGTAATCTGCCATGGCCTGTTTTGAAGAACTAAGACAGAGTTCGCGTTCAGTGTTTCCGAGTAAACCACGGAAACCTGGATCTGTGCTGCCCAGACCGGAAGTCGAGCCAAGGTCCTGCCGAATGCAGGTCCAGTGTGTTAGGACTGCTTCACCTCTCTCGGTAAAAGAACGTGGATTTTACGAAGTATGTGTTGTAATACTTATCACAGTTGCCCTTTTTCATATCATTTTTATCTGTAGTTCAAGTTAAACATAAATACGAAAAAAAAATTATGAGCAGCTATATAAAATAGTATTGTACCACTTTAACACAGGCATTATTCACTAAATATTTTTTATAATACGTAGTGTAGAAACGTGAATATAGAGACAAAAATATAAAGTATTTTAAAGTCAAACGTACCTTATGAAAATAATGTGCTGTAAAGAGGCAGATTTTAAACTTTATAAAATATATCTTAGTCTGGTATTGTAATTAATTCATTTAATTCATCGATTAACCCTCAGCAATGTTGTAAAAGCTTAAAAGGTTTAAAGTGCCTTCTTTCTATAGAAATATTTACGAGCGTAATCATTTCCCTCGAGAAACATGTATTACATGTAGAGAAAAAAGTTAATAATGCAAAAACTATTTTATTTAGGTGCAATAACATAATATATTCAGGACGGACTAAAAAAAAAGTAGGTGGTTTTTACTTACTTCTACTTGACGCAGGTAAATATTATGTTATAAGAGCAAGAGAAAACGGAAACACCTCTACTCCATATTTAAGAAGATAAAAACATTACAATATTTGAGAAGAAAATAAAACCACTCCTTTCGAACAAAGAATTCTAAATCCTGTATGTCTGAATAGTTCAAGTATAGATAAGTACATTTTTGTGTTTATGTCTACATGTATATACATACATATATACATAATACACACATTGTTATGCACTTGCAGCTTCGCATCCCGAGCGAGCGAGTAGAAGTGAAGGGCAAAGTAGTTATTTGATAGTGGTGGCAGTAAGTCAATTTAAACCGTTCTGTGCAATCATAATCGTAAATATTAACTAGAAAAATGTCTGCATAACTAGAATCACCGCGAGCATTAATTGAGGTATTAAGTAGCCAAGTGAGCATAAGTGCAAATAGTTTGAGGGACGATGTAAATAGTCAAATAAATAATGTAAATAACAAAATTATTAGTGTGAAACAAAATGTAAATTAAATTGTAACTACTCTAATTAGTATTGTGAAAGAGTGTGTGATTGAAACTGTGAATAGTTTAAATGAAATTGAAGACAAGAAAATATATCATGAAGATAGGGGAATAGAGGGCATACGCGAGTTAGTGAATACGAGAATTTACTGTGTGGATTAGAAAGTTAATACTGTAAATGAAAGAATGGACAGCGAGAATGAAATAGTGAACTGTGTGTATAACGAATGGTCAGCATCGAGAGCGAAATGAGTGCAATTAAGAAGGAATGGCAGGAATTTGTTCAGAAAAAGAGTTCCACTACCACCACATCGCCAGCCGAGAAATGTGAAGTAGTACACAACGTAGCGAACATAGCAACTTCATAAGATAGTGAGCAGCGCTGCGGAATTGGTGTCGCACAGTCGGGAGTGGGGAAGAGCACCTCAATTAAGCATACCCCTTACGAAGACAAGACTTCATGGCTGGAATACCAACACCAGTTTGAAAACGTTGACACCCTGAATGGCCGGTCGCTTCTGTACTGAGAGGCCCCTTACTGAGCCACGTTTTGGTGACATGTATGGGTCTTGAATCAATATGTAAATACTACTTGCATGTAAATACTCTCTCTAGGTAATAATTATATGTTATACATATATTTACTCTTGGTGGGTGATAAAGCGTGTACTCAAGTCTCCCGATGAAAGTCTATACTGCATCCCATACTCTTACATATTAAACTAAATTTTTTTAATATTTCTCAAAATGTAATTTAGCTGTTTTATCCATCAAAATTTAGCACATGTAGATAAGAATCACATCATTCTTCAGAAGCGTGCGAGAACTTGTCAGTCTTCCTAAAACACATATAGAAAATGTCCTTCAACATGTTATGACTGGTTAGGACTTGCATCGATCTGCACGATGTAATTATATGCATATGACGGGATTCCATTATATCGCCTCGGGTAAAAGGCATTGACTATGCAAATAGACTTAAGGCCAGAGCTGGTTTATTAAGGGAGAGAATGTGGTTAAACAAGTGTACGTAGTTGGTGTTTTTCAAATGTGTAGATTACGCAAGTGACCAAATATGCATTGCTAATTACGCAAGTGTATGTAGTCATTGGCAGAAGAGTCAATAGGTGTAGTTGGTATGTAATTACCCTCGACGAGGACTCGAAGCAGTGACTACCTCCTCCTCTCATCAAACCGAGGTCCGACACGTTAACTCTAGACCCTCTCACCTATACTTAGTCATTACATGAATATAAACAAAATTTTTACTTTTTGTCCTGAGGGGGAGTCGAACGAAGGTCGAAAACCTTAACCCTAGACATCCTTATCCATAGTCAGTAAATTTGTAGATAAAAATCAACCAATTTTTTTCTTTTTGCCCTGAGGGTGACTCGAACCGATGTCCGAAACTTTAAAACTATAACCACTTACCCATGCTTAGTTGATATGCAAATAAAAACTTTTTTTTGCCCTCAGGGGGACTTAAACTAAGGCCCAGCAGCTTAATACTGTAGCCCGTTACCCTGGTTGCAATCCAATGTGGGTTGTGTCACATACTGACTGAAAAAATATTTCGACCACATCCAAATTTGTAGTGCATATTTTTTAACTAATATTCCTCCCCTATATATGTTTACTTAGTCCAGGATGGCTGCGGATTTAATACCCTTTGATATATGCGAACAAAGTTCAGTTGAGAGCTAGCTGTCATAGAGAGTGGATGTGTAATTAAAGTCACTGTAAATGTAATAGGTAATTATGGTAGAAAGTATGTGTAATTAGTCTCATTACACATTTGGACACATAAAATGCACATATCCTGAGCGGGAACCGAATCTAGTATCAACCCACCCACACGTTGTCTGAGCTGCCATCCTGTCGGCCTTCCATCCCATGAAGTTCGCCAAAAAATTCTTTAAATCTCCGGTAGTTCTACAGGGAGGAGTGTGTTAGGTGGATGGTTTGAGGAGCCGGAGGGGGCAGATTTGTGGGGAAGTGCATACCTTTCCATTCCTCAGTTGAGGTCTAGCAGTCGATGTGTCAACATGTGTGATTGCATGAGTGCAAAAATAAAATGTAAGTATCATGAATAGGAATCGAACCGAGTATAAATCGGCCCACCGGCAATACCACAGGCCCGACGGGGTTAGGAAAGAGTAAAGGGAATGAATTAAGTACCCTGTCTGGGAATCGAACCTGGTAGCAATCCAAAAATAAATAAATAAATATAAATTGTCCTAAACAGGAATCTTACCTATTAACATTACAAAATGAAAAAAATAAGTACCCTGTCTGGGACTCCAACCCTGGTAGTAATCCACCCACCAGCAATACCGCAGAGCCTGAGGAGGTTAGGAAATAACAATTTAAGATTCCTATCTGGGAATAGAACCCAATACCATTCCGCCCACCAGCATAACCACAGAGCCCGTAAAATAGGAAAATAAATATTAAAAACTATAATGTCTTGTATGGTAACCGGACTCAGTACCAATCCACCCAGTGTTCATCAGAGCTAGCCAGTCTGGTGGCTCCACAGCCCATGACATCCGCCCAAACAACACCTGACATATCTGGCAGTTCCACAGGCGAAGCGGGGGAGGGGGGATAGGTGAAAGTACATGTGCAACTGCATTCCCCTCCCCTCCTCATCAGTTGTGAACCCGCTGAAGACTGACCAACACCTCATTTGCGGTCCAGCAGTCAATGAGTCAACATCGATGAGACAGCACTTGTGATTGTGTAAGTAAATGCCACTACATCTCCCCCCTCCACTCCTTCAAATTTGTGATCCAACACCTGACCGAGTCAAAATGTATAATTGTACAATAACCAAAGTTTCCAAAATTTCCTTGTCCAGGAATCGAAACAGCTACTTCCAAAAATTAGAAATATATTAAATTCCGCAATCACGAATCAAACTCAAAAACATAGATTTCCAAAATTACCCTCACCGGGATTCCAAAATAAAAAAAAATTCCAAAATTGCCCTGTCCAGGAATCAATCCCAGTATTCCCAAAATCCACAAAATTGGCCAAATCGAAAATCCAAAAACCAAATTTTGAAAATTGCCTTGTCTGGGAATCGAACTCAAAAATAAAAACAAAAAGTGAATCCTCTCTCCAGGAATCGAACTCGGTAATCCAAAACGAAAAATCCCCAAATCCAATGATTAGACAAAAATTAAGTGTCCTGTCCGGGAATCGAGCCCGATATATTCCAAAACCAAGAATTCCCAAACACAGAAATTAAAAATAAAATGCCTTGTTCAGGAATCGAACTAGGTAATCATAAACAAAAAAATTCCCAACTACAAAAATAAAATAATTAGTGACCTGTCTAGGAATCGAACCAGGTATTCAAAACCAAAAATTACCAAATCCAAAAACTAAAATTAAAAACTTTCCTTGTCTGGGAATCGAACCCGGTTTTCCAAAACCAAAAAATTACCAAATACAAAATTTGAAAAAAATTAAGTGTCTCTGGGAATTGAACAACGCCCCAAAAATAACCGAAGAAGGAATCGAAATAAAATATTTCCGAAATTCCCGTCACCGGAATCGAACCGGAAGTGCATGTGCAATAATATTCATCCAGGAGTGCTTGTGCAAAAATGCACTTTTTTGGAAAGTATTTCAAAAGTGCATTGCAGAAAGTAGGCAATGTTTGTACAAAAAAAGCAATTCGCATGTGCAAAAAATGCACTTTCACTGGAAATGCATCGCGGAAATTAGGTCACGGGTAAAATGTTAAGGTCAAACGTCAAAGTGATTCATAACTCCCCCGTTGGTTCTACTCTCGACGAATAATTTAAATGTCGAAACATTGTGCTTCGATTATCAGCAATACTTACCACATACCTTTCTCACAACAAAGGATGTATTTTATATAAGACAAGCGTGGGTTTACAATATTGGGTTTCATGGATGCTCAAATAATAGAAGATACTTTTATATGTATAATGAGACCACGGCTCCTAAACGTTCAAATGATACAGTGTAATTTTTAAAACATTGTATTGAAAGTAGGTTAAGTAAATATGTGAGGCCTCCCATTTCAAAACTTGCTAACACCTTTTTTTTTTGTGAAATTAAGTTACCTACTGCATTTGGTACATCTTCAACAAGGCTAACTAATAAAGTAAAATTACTGTTCCATAAGTTCTCAATACTTATTCAAATTCGGTCTTCATTCCAGAACTTGCTAACTCCATAGCATATATCGTTGCAAAACCTGGTATATCCCAGTAGACAATGAATGTAACCCATTGCTATCATGTGATGTGATTTTCGCCTGCCTGTCTTGCAAAGAGAGTTACTGTTGTTGTGCTGAATGTTTTGTGTTGATATTGCTGCTACTAACGTGATTAAAACAACATATTATAAAAAATTAGTAGCGACAGAACTGCAACGCTATCCCGTGAAGGAGGACGAAAAAGAACGAGTGATGCGAGTAAATAAGATGAACCCATTCGGAAAATGAAAAGGTATGTATGAAAGTTGCTACCATGCGGTTATGATTATACCTGACCATTATGCATTATTACTACATGATTTAGAGTGCGATCCTCTGTTTTCTTTGTATTGTTTATGTCTGAAATCAGTATACTGTAAGAAAATGTTTTGTTTAATTGTTTGCAGGCACACTTCTGTGGAACAACCAGCCTACCAAGTATACGAGCATAATGGTAAAACATTGAAATGCAGAACACTGAAATTTTTCACTCAAAATTTCACTATTCACGGAATAAAATAGATCAAGAACCATGCCTTTTGAAGCACATTACAGTTCGTACACCAAAGAGGTATCGTGGTTCTGGCAAAGGTAATAATACATGTTTTAGTATAAAGTATTTTGTAACGTTACAGAATGCAGACAAATGTCGAGTTCAGGTCTGCCAATCAACATTCCTTCATATCCTACATGTATCCAAAGAAAGGTTTGGGAGAATTGCCCCCAACCATTTGCGAACCGGAGAAATTCCACGCAAGAAATGTGGAGAACCACAAATTCAATGCAGGCAAGTGGAGCAAAGGAAAAGCATACGAAGCGTTGTAGAATCTCTTAAATGTACATGGACCCATTACTTCTGAGGGAAGTATCTCGTTAGGCATTATTTACCTGGTGACATGTCAATCAGTAAACTACAAAGAATTTATAATGCTAAGGTAACCTCTAATTCTCAGCAGGTAAAGAAAACCTCCTTCAGAAATATTGTACCTAAAGAGTACAATCTTGGTTTTGGCACCCTAGTTATGGATGTATGTTCAATATGCATTTCACTCCAGGAGGCAGTAAAACGTGATACAGACATTAACATGACAGAGGAGTTGTTGATCGAGCTGAGAGTACATAAATGAAGGGCAAAGGCATTTTATTTTTTACCATTCTGAAAGAATAACCACAAGGAATAATTCAGTTTTCGCTCGATTCTCAGAAGAATTTGGTGAGCCCTAATAGCTTGTTACGGCAGACAGTTGTTCACCAACAACTACAACATCGTTCAGGGATCTTCTAAATCAAAGTTGACAGAGGATGGAGTCATACTGTTTGCACGAATCGAACACGAATATAAGAAAGTTTCTAATGAGATATCGTCTGCTGTTTGGCATTGTTTAACTGAATCCAATTTGGTACATTGTTCTACCATTATGCTATGTGCAAATGGGTATGAGTGGGGGAGGGTATAGAACTGCAATTCTGCTATGATTACCATGGCCTACTATTTATTATATCAAGTAGCTTCAGGAAATGTGATACGTATTGAACTGATTTTACCTGTTCCCATGCACTATTTTTTTTTTTTACCTTCAGACAGGGTTTTTGGTAAAATCGAGAAAGTCCTAAGAAATATACCAGTGATTTGCGATCCCACACAGTATTTGAATGTTTTTTTTTTCAGATAATTGGGAAGTACGTACGGTTCGGTGAAGATTGTAGTATGAAAATCTGGAAATAATATTCATGCCAAATTTTGAAGTTACCTGCAAGTTGGAATTTCAAATTTGCATCAGCCAAGAGACTCGTTGAAAAGACATCACTCGACATGACAATTTCCATTGTATAACCCAACTATTATGTGCATATATGAGAGGGTAAGTCTGTGATCAAGACAGGAAAACGGTTTGGTGACTGCACCTCTGAACTTAAGCCAAGAGGTGTGATACTGAATTAAGCGAAAGTTACGGACATCAAGACCTTACAGGCCGGTAATTTTGGCGAGATATGGGCTGAAGATGATTGTTGTCAGTTTTTCAAAAACCTTTTCAATCGCATTCAAGATTCAACACAAAGTGACGCTTGTGACGGTGATGTTAGTTTGTATTGTGAACACACTGGTAATACTCAAAATTAGGACTTACGAATCTAAGGTGTTTGTTTTTCACCATTTAATGCATTTTCCTCTATTCAGGAATTTAAGTACCAATAAGTATTGTGATGTTGCAGACCAATTTTTGTGAACATTATATAATATAATTTCATGTGTTTTTCTGTATATTAAATGCTCTATTACTCATTAAAAGCATTTTATAATTTTCATAAATATTTCCTTTTCATACTAATCATTTTTTTGCATATATTCTTCAATTTTTTTTGCGATTGGGGAGCAATGACTATACACTTTACTTAAGTGGTCATTCCTAAACTGCCCTTCTCCACATGCTGTCATTCCACAACTTTCTTCTTCATTCAGTCATTTCAAAACACGTTAACTCCATAACTATTTACCACTCTCCACGGAATTCCTTAGATTTATTTATATTCGATTACTACAGACTCACCAACAATGCCATCTTAACAGACCCGAGCCATTTGTGCTGCTGGTAAATGTCATAGTACACTGAAAAAAGTTTCCGTTTCTCCTGAAAATTTTCCTCAAGTGGAGTTAGCGAGTTTTGGTAAGCGAGGCCTCATGTGCGTATTTTGTATACTTTATCGATAGCTATGCAGGGCAGAACAAGCACAGTTTAATTGTTTGGTTCCAATAAGTTCGTCATTAACCTGAACATGGTAATAGTTTCCTTCCTTGTGATAAAAATTTCGCTCATGTTGAAACTAAAATTGGTAAGAGGAGGCATATACGCCTGAGCAGTGGTGTAAATTGGTAGAGGGGTGTGGGAAAAACTTTCATGTTCATATTTTTTCACAGGACGATGTGCTTGGTCAGAAAACTGAATTTCACCCATATTTAAAAAAAAGTTCAGCATACAAGAGAAGGTGGTTCTGAATATTATAATTCAAGTTGTATATCTATTATGAAAATTATCCACACAATGTTTAGTAAAAGTCATGCTTTTGTCGAAAGTGAAATGGATAGATACGAATTTCTGAAATTTCCTCTGAGAGATTATGTATTTCTAGCACAGCCTGCGTATGCAACCGTCTTGTACTAAACCCTCGAAAATACGATGATGTTACGAAGCTTGTTAAAAAATATATTCCTTTAATGTGTTTCCAATTCCATGAGAACCTGAAGAGAAATGACGGAAAGGAGTGTGGTCTTGACGACGTATGAACAGTGGTTACTGATTTTCTGTTAAATATACAGGTGTAGAATGATGGCGAATAGATTATTTATAGTAACGACAAAATACATTTTTTATGATATTAGAATATTACATACAGTTAACGTATCTCGCTATAAATGAAATAGGCTGTGCTGCTTTCACAAACTTATAAAGGCTGTTCACTGTATAGTAAGCACTTTTGAAATTAACCTTTGGAAATTGTTTCTGTCCCTACCTGCGTATATTTTAATTGGTACAGTGACTGCCACGCGCCCAGTAGTTCCATGTGTTAACGTTTAGTATTACAAGTTATAAGTAAAATTTTGTGATCCGAAAACTATTTAATTTTATTTCTTTTTGTTTTAATATAAATAAGAATAAGAATAAAAACATTTGTAAAATATTTACTTTTCTAAAAAATTTGCAGTTCCCTTGACCGACGCACGATTAAAGTGATCAGGCCTCTTGTAATGTTGATTGTACATATGGTGGAAGAATACACAATGTACTTACAAGTAGATCATAAGCAGGGCCTTGAAAAGTACTCGTTTTATCGTGAACAGCCTATAGTAGTAAACTTCTTAAACATAGGTTATAAAAGCAGATAAGCTTGATTTATTAAAAATAAATAATCACTATGTAATACGGTTGTTATATATCAATATGTGTTACTATTACATAATAGAAAGAAGGGTTAAAATATCATTTACTTATCTAAAATGATGCAAATTATTCATGTGCAACGAACAGCCATATGCATACGTTTTTGTGTCTTTTGTTTGTTTTTTAAATGTCCAAAATTAAAAATTGATACAAATCCCTATGTCACATCTTTAGTTTACGCACTGCCTTTCCAACAGCGCTGAAAGACTTACAACAAATAGTTATTGATATTGCGCGAAATGTCTTTTGCTTCTCCTGCATAATTAAAAAAAGTCTACTTGATTCTTTGTTGCATCAAGCCCTTCGGTTGTAGGACCGCTTCACGCAACTCAACCATCAACACCCCTGTACGTTCCCCTACTCCACGGGACAATGAGAAACAGAAATTATTTCATTTCCTGACAGGCTTTTCTTCTATATGCTGTTCACGGTATAATGAGCACTTTTTAGAGCTCTGCTTAAGATCTACTTTTATACAAGTTGTATATTCATCCGCTTTATGTAAAATAAACATTTCCATGGGCCTCGTAACTTTATTCATGCATCGGTCAAATGAAACTGTGAAATTATTAAGAAAATTAATACATTACAAGAGTCCTTATTTTCACATTTCGTTACATTTCAATAACAGAAAGCGAAAGAATTAATTATCTGTCACAAATGGTTACGAACAATTTGTATTCGACATTAAGATATAGAACTACTTTCCATCCATCGTTACTAACTTTACTGGGTGAATGGCACTAAGTGCGCCCATTAAAATATATGCATGCAGGTGCAGTGACTTTTTTCTAAGGTTCATTTCTAATGTGCTCACTTTATCGTGTACAGTCTTTACTCCATTCTGTTTCAAATATATGGGTAGTTGGAATATGCATAGGTTAGACAGAGTATTAGAATTTAAACAATCTTATGGCTAGCACACTCTTACCCTACACCTAATATTATTACACTTCATAAACTAATAATGTCTTAAAGAGAAACTTATAAATTAGCATACTTAAAAACAAATATTTCTAACTAAATTAAAATAGCACAACAGAAAATAATGCTACACGCTACACTATTGTTACGTACTGCAGCTCGCAAGAGCTGCGAACTTCCGTTACACGTGGTCCGACGCTGTGGGAGGGTGACCTACCTCGATCCTCCCCTCCCCATGGACCTACGTGCTCGCTGCCTTGTTGTTTCCTTTCTTCTGAGAAGTCCATGGATGACTGATAGTGGCGAGGTCTGGCTAGCATCATGGTCCCTCCTCCTCCCCTCTCTGAATAACCAGACAAACGTACAGCAGGAGCAAGAATATTGTGGGAATTAGGGCACTCGTCGCAACTAGGGAATTAACAAAATTTCTGGATAACGACCTGCAACTGTATAAATACCTCAGCGGTCCAGCGGCCAGCAGTCTTTGGAGAATGCTATCTAGCTGAGTGTGGGCGCGAAGTAATGTATTGTACTACTGGGACGAGGTGTTCGTGGTGTGAATGGACGAAAGTGCAGGGAACCCGACGAGTGAAGCCTACTGTGCGTGAGGACACTCGGAGAAATCTATAACATTGCGGACTGGCGAGACATGGACTAAACTGAGGTGGGACTGAATGGACACGTACAGCTCGACAAGCTTTTAGTGAAACCCGGGCAAAACTTTGAACTAACATTCTCCTTCTCTTTCACACATGCCACCCCACCCTGCACGGCCGTTTGCCCTGTCTCCTTCCAGCCAGTAGTGAGCAAGCAGCCTTATCTACAACCTATGCATACAGTCACATTAGTTATAAAGTGGTGTTAATGTGGCAACTTTGCTGGAAATTATGTTTCTTTTTGTTTTATATAGTATATTTTGAACATTAGCATACGGTCATATGTAATCCTCCTATGATGTTAACCGAGGAACTGGTTAACACTTGAGTTTTCTCAGGGTGTTCCCAATAATGAAGGTTGAGTGATTTTTATGTAAAATTACAATTTTGTTGAAAGTTATATTTCTTCTTGCTTTATATAGTAGATTTTGAGCATTAGCTATTGATCCTATGACGTTAACCAAAAAAGTTTAACAATTTTCATTATAATATATAATCGTGTGTTTTGTACGCACGATTTCCATTACAAGTGGAATCATATAGTCATAGTGTACGCTTTTGTAATATGAATGTGTTAACAATGGTTGAAGATTTACCATCTGTAGCACCTTCAGCAAGGGTTTCTGATGAGTCTCTAGAAGCAATACAAACACAATATTGTCATTGTGGAAAATACTATTACTATAAGTTGTCATGCGCATTGACATGAATTTAGTCATTGTTTGTTCAATTCAGCATACAAGTCATTCCACTGTGATAAGTGTGATAGTGTGTTTAATCGTAGTGATATCCTATATAGACATAAGAAGAAGTGTGAAGGTATTGTTTGTTGATCATCGGTAAGCGAATGCAAGTATTGCAGCAAGACATTTGCGATTATGTTTAGCATTAGACAACATGAATAGAGTAACTGTCCATTTGCTATCAGTTTAAGACCAGTACATGTGTTAATTGCAATGTTGAATATGCGAGTAGGGGAACCTTGAGTGTACTCTGCAGGAAATGTTCTATAAATTTAGGGTAAATCATAAATACTTTAGTTGAAATGAGAATATGATTGAGTGTATGTAAGTAACGCTAAGTTTTTTTTTTATAATTGTGTGAAATATAGATAAAATGTATGAAAGCCTATTGTTTTTATTCATTTTATCCCTTCCAACTTTTTATGAGAAAATGCTTATAAAAGTTAAGAGAATGATAATAAAGACTTCCATACATAAATGTATGGATAGTTGAATGCCTACATAAACATTCATTCTCCCGATATGTATATTTTTTTGGAGACATTAGGTGAAATGTTTTTCTTATACATATGGATAGAGAGAGGTTACAAACCTTGGATGGGTAAATATTGCTAACGATTAATTAAAAGATTGGCGACGATTAGTAAGGATTGATGGAAATATTGGTAAAGATAGGTAAAGATTAGTAAGAATTTATGGAAAGATAGTTTAAGATTGTTAAAGATTGATGGAACGATTGTTAAAGATAGGTAAGGGTTAATGGAAATATTGGAAAAGATTGCTAATGATTTTTAAAGATTGATGTAAAAATTGTTAAAGAAAGGTAAAGATTGATAGAAAGGTTGGTGAAGATTGGTAAAAAATTGGTAAAGATTGATGGAAATTTTGGTAAAAATTGGTAAGGATTGATTGAAAGATTGGTAAAAATTGAGAAGGATTGATGGAAAGATTGGTGAATATTGGTGTGTGTGTGTGTGTGTGTGTGGATTGGTGATATGGCGAGCTCTCTGTTTTTTGTAAATGAATCATTGTTAAACGGGATATGTAACACAAAAGAAATTATTATAAATATAAGTCTGAAAAATAAAAGAGAGTATAAAACAATTAAAATGTATTGTGAATTTTAAAGTTAAATTTGTAAGTGAATATTGTGTATGAGATGAGATCAGTCTAATATAAGTGTTTATTATAGAAAATGTTCTGTACTAACTGGAATGTAATGTGTGTGCGATTGTGTGTGTTTTTGGAGTAGAATTTGGTCATTTTGGGTCAATTTTTGGTTGATTTAAGTTTTTTTTTGGATCATTTTGTGTAAATTTGGGTTGATTTGGTTCATTAGGAGTAGGTCTTGGGTGGAGTGGGTTTGCCAATTTGAATATTTTAGGTTATTTGTGCATGGGATCATGTTATTCTCTGTGTGTTTTGGAGTAGTTTTTGGTCGTTTTAGGACAATTTTGGATTGTTCTGGGTTAATTTGATTCATTAGGAGCAAGTCTTGGGTGGAGCGGGTTTGCCAATTGGAATAGATTACGTTTTTTTTGTGTGTGAGTTTGTATTATTCTGTGTGTGTGTGTTGGAACAGATCTATGTAGGTTGTGTTGTATTGCAATAGATTGGTAGATATGTTCTTTTAGGAATAAGGAACCATTTTTGAGGAATAAGGAATTATTTTTAAGAATAAAGAACAATTTTTGAGAACTAATGAATGCTTTTTGAGGAATAAGGAATATTTTTTTTAGTAACAATTAATGATTTTTGAGGAATAAGGAATGATTATTTAGGAATAGGGGACACATTTTGAGGAACAAGGAATGATTTTCAAGAATAAGAAATTATTTTTGAGAACTCATGAATGATTTTTGAGGAATAATGAATTGTTTGTTATGATTGCGTATTTAGGATTGAGGATTTATATATAGAGTAGTAGTAATTTCTTACATGTTTGTGTTGAATGTTTCATTTCTAAAGTGAATACCTGTTTGAAAAAATATTTTTTATAACAGTGTGTTTTAATTACATATATATGTTATACAGTTTGTGATTGTGTAGTCTTCCTAGATAAAGCACTCGCCTGTATATTTTCCGCGAGATGAGCCTTCCAGGGATGATGCTGGACTGATCAAGTTTGGGTAAGTAGTTCTTTGTTGTTGATGAGCTGTGATAAATTGGTGTAGAGATATGATGAATGCTGTATGGGTTTAATATAGAGTGAGATAGTTAATGAAAAGGCATATTATTTAGGTGTCTGTTGTGTAGCGTGTTGTAAGATGTCGTGTATATAAATTATGCATAATATCAAGCATATGTTAATCATAAGTTAGCATTGGTTATGGTATTTAGAGTGAAATAAATCCTGTTAGACAATAAATACACAAATATTACTTAAGTGTTCCTGACTGGATATGCTTAAGGAGTGCATTTTAGGTTTTCGCTCGTTGTGATTTATTTGTTGATGGGTATTTGGTTTCAGATCAATACACACATAGTATATGCATTTGGATATTCATTACGGAAATATTTTGGTTAATTTACTTGATATGCGATTAAAAGAAATATCTACTTATCCTGTATGATTCTTGAATCGCTATGTTTATATTACTTATATCTAAATATTCTTGCTAAATATGTATTTTTGTTATGCGAATAATATATATATATACACACATACATAACTCTTGATGATTGATAACATTTGTGCTCAACACACCCGCTGTAAACCTAACCTATCATGATCGATACAATTTTTAAAGTTTCTCATAATGTTAAGCTGTATAGATAACAATTAAACATGGTGTTCTTCGGAACCTTGCGAGAATTTTTTAACCATTCAAAAAACAGTCTTCCTAGAATAATATTTAAAAAAAATTAAAATATTTTTGTTATGCTAGGGTATGTTAGGCAATGCATCGACTTGCATTATGTAAATTTTATGTTTGTTGTGTAATGAGTACTTAGTATTTCTGTGATTACACAATATTAAATTAGCATGTCTTGAACTTAAAGACCGATAAAAAGAACGTTAATTTAAAAGAATTATTTAATATTTAATTTTTAAGATGAGTGGGTTTAAACAAATATCGCACATAGTAATTCATATATGCGTATTTACCTCTCTGGGAATTGAAACAAAGTATATGCTAGTATAACTGTACATTCCTGCGTTTAAGTTGAAGTATTTAACTAAATGCTTGAATTTTGAGCTTTCGGAATTAGATGTATATTGTTACATTTAAACAACACTTAAACTTCTTGTGCGATAAAAAGAGGTTTAACTGTGTAAATACCTGTTATGCAGATAGATCTAAGTATTTGAGAAGGATCGAATCAATTGTTAATAAGAGCAGATCTTACAACATTTTTTTAATTTGGAGTTTTTAATGCAATAAATGTTTTGATTGCTATATGTAGTATGGGATAGCATGTTTTGAGTGTGATGAGTGTTTTATTTGGATCTTATTTTGGTTTTTAATTATGTTACGTAGTATAATAGAAAAATGTAATCTTTGTATGGAATTTTTCTTTTTATTTATTATTAGTCTTAAAATTTTATATGTGATAATGTGTACTGGAAGACACGTGATTTAGATTTGTTCATTTGCCCTGAATGCTAGTTTTTTATTTGGTTGTCAAGTATGTAGTTTTGTTTGTAAAGTTTCATGTTGGGGTTTTGCAATTGGGTGCTATGTTGATTAGCTTGAAGTGGTTTCATAATATGATCATGTCTGCTTTGTATGCTTTGTTCATTTGAGTTGTATGATATGTTGATATATTTGTCAAGTATTTAGTTTTGTTTGAAAAAGTAGGTTGTATGGGTTTTGGAATTGGGTGTTATGCTGTTAGTATTGTAGTTTGAAGTGGTTTCATAGAATATAGTGTCTGTTTTTTTATTCTTTGTTCATTTTAGTTATATGATATGTTGATATAGTTGTCAAGTATTTAGTTTTGCTTCTAAAGTTTGGTGGTATTGGGTCTTGCAGTTGCCTGATATAATATGTGCAAATGAGTTGTGTAAGTGTGTGTGTACATTTTGGTCGTTTTGGGTGAATTTTGGGTTGATCTGTGTTAATTTTGTTCAATAGGAGCAAGTTTTGGGTAGAGTGGGTTTGCTAATTGGAATATTTTAGGTTTTTGTGTGTGTGAATTTGTGTTATACTGTGTGTTTGGGTGTGAATGGGGGTGTGTGTTTTGCTATTGCCTGATGAAATGTTTTATAACAGCAATTAATTGGAAATATTCTGTGTGTGGGTGTTGGTAAATGTTGATACCTTGCACCTATAATAATAATATGTAGTAATAATACAAATACAAATCATGAAACAAATGAAAAGGTATGACTGTTGATATCTGGCTGTTTTACTGCAAGGATATATTACTTTGGTGAATATTTAGTTGTTAATTATTCATGTGTAGATGCATATACCTAGTAAATATTCACTGCATGTTCTTCAACAGTTATTATCAAACATATAACATGTTAGTTGAGCATTAGACACATATCAGGTAATATGATAGACCCCGAGCATTAGTAAATGCTTAAGATTGCATTTCCCAGAATTTTTTATAAATATTAAGTGATCCGCCTGGGAATCGAAATCGGTATTCTAAAAATAACATTACATTAATCACTATTAACAGGAATACAAAGCAATACTAATTTTTTTTTAATTCGGCTATAAAATAATGCTAGGAGTTCTGACTGAGACTCGAACATGTTAATCCAATACTAGTATTACAATAATGGGTTTAAGGAGGTATCCAACTCACAAATAAAATATGTTTAAAATAGAAAATAAAATAAATATTATGTTGTTAAATATGTCTTTGATGAGTATACATTTGATAAGTTTATTCTTAACTATGCTTACAAAAGTTTTAAAGCTGTGTTTGCCCTTGCGGTCTTATTTGTTGTTGGAGTTTATGTGTGTGTGTTATGAATTTGATGATTGTAGCATCAACTGTTTAGAAATTATGAGTAACTATGCTTATAAAATGTTTTTAGGTGTGTTTGACTTTGCCAGAAAGGGTTTTTAGGGTTAAATGACCTTACCATTATGGTGTATGTCGAGTGTGATGTCTACATTATGAATTTGATGTCCATATCATCAATGGTTCGGAAATTATGAGTATGTTTATAAAAAGGCCTTAATTCAAAATTGACTTTGCTAGAAAAGCCTTAGGGTTAAAATGAGCTTACCATTGTGGTGTATGACTGGTATGATGCCTACATTATGATTTTTATCGATATAACTTCAATGGTTCGTAAATTTTGAGTAGCTATGGTTATAGAAGGTCTAACACGACACTGACCTTGTCAGAAAGGCCTTAGGTATCTAATGAGCTTAGAATTATGGTGTGTGTATGGTGCAGTGTCTATGTTATGAATTTGATGTCCATAGCATTAATGTTTCGGAAATTGTGCCTATATTTATAAAAGGGCTTAACTCAAAAGTGATCTTGCAAGAAAGGGTTTAGGACATAAATTACCTGTTGAAAGGTAAACGATGCCTATGGTTTGATGTTCGGAGTATTTACAAAATTAATTTGAAAAAAACAATGCTTCTATGCTTAGTAAAATCCAATATGGCGATTGTTATAGTTACATAATAATTTTTTCTAACAACATATTCTTAAGTGTTTAATAAATACGAATCTTTTCATACGTGATTCCGTACGATGTTTTGTAAAAAAATAAAAAAATAAATTTTTCTTCTTCAAGAATCAATTTTTTAATAATAAATTTATATTTTGATTATTTGGTTGTTGTGCTCCCCTAAACTAATCTCCTTTAAAATGCGAGTTCATAAACATGTCGCTTTATCATGTATATTTGACAATTCTTAAAGTTTTATATACAAAATAATACTTAAATTCCTTACTTTTTTATATAATGCTTTAACTATTGATTGTTCAATCATGATATATACTGCATATTCGTTTTAACTCCTTTTGACTGTATGTGTTTGTAGGTATAATTATTTTCATATCTACAACATTTAAAATTCAATTGGGATCTAAGTTCTCGGTCAAAACTACAAAGGCGTCGGTTAATCTGGCGACCCAAGGGTCCGTGGTTTAAAACACTCCGTAAGCAAAGTTTTCTTATAATATACTAACACATTACATATATGATGGAGAGAATTGTCTTAAAATCCCAACCGATCTCAGAGTTCATAGTAAGATTTAATAGTCTTTAAGAAGATTGCATCTTGGAGGGCGAGCGACTTGCGTACTCTCTCTGGCAGGTATTGCGAGAACTTGTGCACTACCAAGCGGCCGATGACGGCATCAAGAGACACCAGCTCTCCTGGTGATCAACTATACAACTATGGCGATGGCCTTTGATAACAACAGCAGTGCTGTCTAGCAGTCAAGTCTGGAACTGAACACAGTATATTTCGTCGGAAAATGAATGGATGAAGGATGTTGGAAGTAGGATGAGAGGGGGGATGTTGTTTGAGTAATCACCGTACAGCAGAGGGGTTGGGTGTTGATGAGGCAAGAATTCATAATAAATAGCACAGCAGATGAGAGGTGTGAGGAGGGTGTTAACCGTATCTGAGGAGAGCCAAAAGTCTTGAAGCAGGGATCCGATATAACCCAAACAGATCACAAAATAGTTCTTGAGAAGGAGAGGGGTGTAAGCTTGTGAAAGGGTGGTGATGTGTGTTAGTGTATCGACCATCAGGTGTAAATCACCACAGTATAATTCGTTGTGATGGTGTGAGTGTGGGCGGGAAAGGAGGGGGATGGGTTTGTTGGAGTAGCGAGGGAGAGGGGTGTTATTGTAACAAATATCAGGTGAATCAGACATCAGGTGTAGATAACCTCAATATAGTTCATTAAGAAGAAGATTGTGGGGGGGGGGGTTGTAAGTAGGTGAAGGGGCTGGAGCATGCAGAGCCGAGTGCAGAGCTGACTGTGGAGCTAGGCGTGGACGAGGATTAGAATGAGGATGAGGATGAGGATGGGTGTATAGCTGCTTACTTGCAGTCCTAAGTTAATCTTATGGGACTATGTCCGTCCCCTCATCCAGATGTCATTCTAAATTTGAATCTAGAACCATCATGCTATTACTACTGACACGCTAGAATTGAATCACCTTTATCTAACACTACAGGAACACTAGTTCTGTTAGTGTATGCGGTACCAATAACATTGTACCATCTGTTGGTCCACAATAGACCAGACACGCTTATTAAGACGATCTTTATTGGTTTGAGATCAGCCAAACGCCGAATTATCGTGTCCCAGTCAAGTAATGTTATCTAAGAAGTATCACTTTGTAGATAACATTATTTACTAATCCTTCGCATTAATTTTCGTAATGTGATCTTTGAGTGCCGCCGACGTATTAAAATGTTACAGGGAGCGTCATGAAAACTGCTGGTGAAGTGCTACATCGCCGGATTCTTCGAAGAGTGCGGACATCATAACATTTCAGCAAACTCTATATTACAGTTGCTTTCAATGAACGTCATATGACGTAAGTAGCAGTATTTATGTAACCTAGAGAAATTTTGTTCCTGAAACTCAGCCTTAAGGGTTCGAAAATAATATTTTACCATGAATCATTATGTGATGTACTACCGGAGCATTATGACAATTATAACACTTTAGTTTATAAAATGTTGTAAATAATATACAACAAAACATATCTAGGCAGACATCGTGTTGTATTTTAAACAGGAACTCTTGTAATCTGTGTATATGTAAAATAAAATATTTAAAATGTTTGCTGGAGTCTGTTCGCTGGTATCTGTTGGGTGCAGTCATAAATGTTTTAGCTGGAGAAACTTTCTTGTAGACAAGGAGGGATAGAAGACTTTGTTTGGGGCTCGCTTTCAATATGTCCTCTGGAATGTCACAAAAGTTGGCCAAGTGGACGTCGTGTCCTTCTCCAACCTTCAACTTGAGCAGACCAAGGTTCTCTCAAAATACTAATCTATTGCCTCATTCCTTTGCAAAACTTCATTCATTCAATCAGCTATGTTTGATATTCTCCATTTTTTTTGTAAGTTTCCCTCAGCCCTTCAAAGTTAGTTTTAATTTCAAATGATACTAAGTTTTTTTAAGTCAAGAAAAGTACATTTTCTTCTTCGTCAAAGCAAGCAAAAAGTTATCCTGAATTTGAATACAAATCATCAGCTCACCACTACTGATAGACACCTACTCATTTCTTTTCACAACTATTAAACCATCACTCATTATACATAAGATATTATTGAAAAAAGTTAGTGACACAGGGAATTTAAAAATAAATAAATAACAAGATACACTATTTGTTTTTAACTAAAAAAAAATGTTTTCTTAAAAAATTCATAATCACTTTCAAAACAGAATAAATTATACATATTACCATTAAACATATTACATCACAAACTTTAAATGAAATACAATAATTTTTTTTGTCGTTACCTTCTGAAAAACAACACATCAAATCAATACTTCATGTTTCATCACAACCTTAAATGAAATACAATTATTGTTTACCACTGACTTCTGAAAAATATTTCATACAAAAATCGATAATGTACTTTACATCACAAATTATGAAATAAATACAACAATTTTTTTTGTTCATCATGTCAACATTTACATGTACGAGTCTAACCTACTCCTTTTTAACCAAAAACTCCATCTTACATAATTAAAACTGTTAAAAATAATCGCATCATATCCTGATACAGCTTCAAAAATATTAAAATACTCCATCATTTACATGTACATGTCAAACAGACCTTTTTTTTAACTAAAAACTCCATCTTACGTCATTAAATCTGTTAAAAATAATCGCATCAAGTCCTGATACAAATTCAAAAATAATCAAATACGCAATTATTTACATGTACAAGCCAAATAGGCTTTTTAACCATAAAAAACCTCCACTGTTTACCATTAAAATGTCAAAATTTGTTTAGAGTGAAAAAAAAATTTCATAACCATATTAATAATAAAGAGTATTAAGAAATTTTCCAACATGAAATACATTTCTTTAAAAATCATTACACCTGAATGAAATTTCTTTAAAAATAGTTAGAACTTAATGATTTTTCTTTAAAAATCGTTACACCTGAATGATTTTTCTTTATAATCGTTACACCCGATTGACATTCTTTATAAATCGTTAAAACCGAATGAAATTTTTTTCAAACTGAATGATTTTTCTTTATAAATTGTTAAAACAGAATGATTTTTCTTCAAAAATCGTTACACCCGAATGAAATTTCTTTGAAAATCATTAGAACATTATATTTTCAATAATTTAACTGTAAAAAACTTTCCACCCTATTACAAGTAAAAACCTCATTACAATTTTTTAATAATGAAAAAATTTGTGAAAAATTCATGTAATCATACTGCAGAAGGAATCATATATACTGAAATTGTGAATTTTCAGTACAATTTTCGTCTAGGATTAAGACCTAAGCTTAATTTGCATTTCTTAACTGGAATAACAACTAGTGGTGAAGGAGGTGAAGGAGGTAAGGAGATCGGGCTATAAATTATTTACTGTGGTGATGGATTGAATATAGGCAGAGGTGGAGAAATTAATTTATCTGGCGGTCTATCAGGTGACAATATTTAAATAGATGTTTGACTTTGAGCAGATGATACAACAAAATTGAAATTTAAAAATTCGTCTAATTCCTGCAACAAGTTATCATTGGTAAATACAGCTTTCAGAGATACATTTAGAGAAGGAAATGTTAAATCTAATGGTTTACAACAGGAGCAAATCTTGGGTGTTGGCAGTCATTTATCACCTGTTTTTCTTCTTCTTAAGTCTAAAGCTCCAAAATTTGTAGGTGGAAGCGCCATGGCAGATGGTGCTGCCAACTTAAAATATGTGGATGCAGTGGCGTACGGTGCTGTGGACACTCTCTTAGACATGGGCACCATGGCAGATGGTACTACAAACTTGGAAGGTGTGGACGCAGTGGCTGACAGTGCTGTGGACACTCTTGTAGACATGGGCACCATGGCAGAAGATGCTATAAACTTGGACTATGTGGATGCTGTAGCTGACGGCGCTGTGGACAATCTCTTAGACATGGGCACTGTGGCGGGCTGTGCTGCAAACTTGGAAGATGTGGATGCAGTGGTTGACGGCGCTGTGGACACTCTTGTAGAGATGGGCACCATGATGGACGGTGCTACAAACTTGGAAGGTGTGGACGCCGTGGCTGACGGCATTGTGGAAACTCTCTTGGATGGGAATAATGACACCACCACTGGTTGCAATGTGAAGGTAAACTCGTCTTCCTCTAACGAAGTTAAGAAAACGCTTACTAAATCACCCGATATGTTGATTAGTCTATTGAAATACTCCCAATCAAAATCATCAAGCTCTTTGCTAAAAGCTTGCATAGATAAGCCAAGAAAGCGGTCTTCATACGAACACAACATCGCAAAATGAACCGAATTGACAAACAACTGGAGTTGTAGGGGCATAGAGGCTGAAGCACTATTAAAAAAAAATTCTAATTTCGAGGTAAAATGTTCGAGAAACCTGATATCTCCCCTCCAACCAGAAGTCAGAATTTTAAACACCCATTCTCCTCTCTTCCCACACCATCGACTTTTAAAAATCTTCAAACATGGACCCCCGACCTCAGAGATAAATCTCTCTTCTGAGTTTCTTGTTCAGAGAAATTGATAACATTTATTTATCAGTAAAATGACTTCTGAATCATAACAAATAAATAGAGCTTATTTAATAGTCCATTAAAACATCAGCAATGTTATAGAGATCAACATATTTAATAAAATGATATGTAATTGATAGAAAAAAGAAAGTAATATTATCCATAAAACACCCTTTTTAACTATCTAAATTACTTAAATCTTTCAAAAGAATTTTTTTTGTTATTCACAATATATCTGATCTAAATCAAGAGAGATGATATGATCAAATTTTAGTAAATATGCTCCTGTTTTCTTAATCTGTATATTGATAATATTTACACTAGACATTTACAGATATTTTTCGTGAATGTGTTCGAATATGTTTCCAATTTGGTTAAAATTCTATTTTATAAGATATTTCCATAGAATTTTTTTTGGTAAATGTTAGTATGTGTAGAGAGATGTAAAACTTGTTTTGTAAATATTTATTTATTTTTATATAAATCTTGTGTTTTTTTATTTCTGTATATTTTCCTGCACAATGGAGTTTGCGAAATAAATATTAATTTTTATCAATTAGATGACAAAATATTTTTGCTCGAGAGATTTCAAACAGATTGTAAGATGTTTTGACCTTGATAGTTTCAATGGTTGAAAAAATCATTGACCTGAACTACCCTACATACCAGGGGATGGGGATCTCCTTGGTCGCTGCCATCATGAAAAGCTAGGCACCTGGGTTGTCTTCAGGGTATAATGAAACCAAAATGCATTCTGCGAGAGTTTGTTGGACTCAGGATGACAACCTCTGAAATCTCAGTTGCTGTAGTTGGTAGAATTGTACTTTAACCTTGAAGGAATGGTCACACTGCTAAGACCTCAGATCTCTAAATGTAATGATTTTTTTAATTATTGGCAAATGCTATAAGTAGAAGATTTCGAAGTGAGTATAACTTACAAAGTTAATAACGTTTAATTAGCAAAGTTCCATGTGATTCATTTAAGTTTAAACATCTGTAAAATTGAACATAACTACCTTTTTCATGTGGATGAACAAATGTATAGTAGTTTAATTAACAGTGTTACATTCGTTATTATTTTTATGTTTTTAAGATTACAATCATGGTTAACTGAGACTCGAACCCAGTTAATATAAACCATATCTTAGCCAGGATGGTACATTATATTGTTAGTTATGGAAAAGCAGTTAGAGTGCTCGCTTCCAGAACATTTCCCTCTCTGGGGATAAAAAAATTTCGTACTAAAACGAGATAATTTTTAATAAGCAATAAGTTGAATAAATTTTTTAAGAAACAATTTCATTTTACATCATATTTATTTACAAAATATATACAAATATAGAGTAATCAAAAAATGTATTTACAAAATTTTAACACGGTCGAGTTCATATTGCTCCAAAACATACACAGCCACAACAGGATGATACAAAATATATTAAACAATTATTTCAAAAATATATACAAACACAAGCTACTTCAAGAAAAGTTGTAAAACTATTTCTTTCCTAAACAAAGTCGAAATGTTTTACTCCAGGCTAATAACTTGCTCTTATTCAATTTACATTTTGATTTCTGTATACACTAGCATGTGATTTCGTTGTCTTGTAAATCCATCTTTATGAAGTAGTGGATTACATACAAGCAAATACTTTTTATAGAAAATTGCACTCATTACTTGTCATCCCAAAAAATGGCATGTGACTCAACTTATATCCACAGGTTATTCTGGAGGAGAATCATCAGAGTCTGTTTCATCCCAGTCAGTCATCATTGCCCAAGTTAACATTAATTTTGAGTTTTCCTCTGCAGAGATAAGCGTTGAATTAGATCCATATGTTTAACGTAATTGTTTGAATTATTTTTTAATATCTATTATTTTCCTGTTATACACACTTTCGAAAATATGTTTTTGCTCAACCCCATTTACATATATTTCACAATTATTTAGATAATGTTATCAAATAGCTTCAATATTCTCATACTCTATACATCTACTTTCCCATTTTAAAACATCATGATGGTTAGTAACCCATCTATTTGTTTTCTTGTAGTTGGGAGTTAGATATTCCCAGTCAAACTGTTATTTGAAGCTGAGTACAGTTGTATGTTCTTCCATATCAGTGATAGTTAATTTTTAATTTCTTTTTTTCTGCAGACTAAATCCTTGCAAATTGCAAATCATCTCGTCGTAGCCGTGGTTCGGCGTCTACTGACTCAATTCATTATTTTCACCAGTTTATCTTTTACATAGTAACTAGCTAATCTATCATGAATTATAAGAATGTAAGCTTGCATATTTGCTGGAAATGGTGTATGTGCAATAATTTCAATCCGTGAATCAATTACACCATTGGTAATTCTGTCATCCTGTTTGCTTAAATCAAACACAAGTAATGTTCCTCAGGTTTTTAATGATTCGGGTTCCAGGATTGGTGAGCTGATTTTGTTATAATATGGTTCCTGAAACTTTGAGTACATATCATATGTAATAAGGAATTCCCTATTGGCAAAGTTTAGGTTTAAATCCACATAGGGGTAAGCTTTACTGTTTAGATATATTTTTATATATTTTATATCACAATTATCGAATACTGATCAATCTGCTTTTAAAATGTTTTGTCGATTTGTTTGAAAACAAATGACAACATATTTCTATTTTTCCACAGAAAAATTTGATTTCACATTCCAAATGACTTTTTGTGATGTTGGTAGTGATGGAAAAACCGCTAAAGCCCACTATCTGAATGGAACATCTAGATTCATTCCTGTTTCGATAAATTTTAAAAACTTTACACGTTCACTAGTGTTAATTTTAATATGTGGCATCAAACATTCCACAATTCAATTGTTACATCTACCTTGTTTTTAGCAGTATCGTACATAGCATTCAAATGTGTATTGCCAAATAGAGTAACTAATACTTGTTGAGTATTTAATATTACATGTTTGTAGTATTTAGAAAAGCCCAAAATCATACATAATGGTATAACAACTTCGTATTTTTCACCTGTTTATTTGTATTGAATAATCACTATCATTGTTCCACCGAGTCATAAGCCCTGTATAAATATTGTTTACATTTCCCGAGAGATAGTTCTTTATTATGGAAGTAATTCCAACATGTCGTGTTTGATCGATTTCCACTCCATTTAGCAGATATGCAATTCTGTCGAATAAATTAATTATTCCATTTCTGACTATTTTTCTAGTTGCTGGATTATTTGCATCGGCTGTCTTTTGAATCGTTCCTCTAAACCTTAAACTTAAATTCAATGATAATGTGTAAATATCATGATTTTGTATTGAAATCCTTATTTCCCAATGCAAACGTGTATGGTCTTGCCTGGTATGGTTCATTCACATGTATTTCCTTATTGCTGATTGCATTTTCATAGTTAATCGGTTCTTCAAAATTAAGTATTTCTTCCATTTCTATTGACACTTTATCCTAATTTTTTTAAATACAATTTATTGCTTTGTGTCAACTTCATGGGTATCTTATTGAAGTGAGCATTTTATGTTGACGTCTACATCTTTTTATAGTTCCCTTCTTCGAAATATGTTCCTTAGTGAGATAGTTCTTAAAAGAACAACCTACTTTACGTCCGAATCTAGCTTTGTGTACAATACCCATTATGATTGCTATGTGCAACAAAATGCCACTTTTTATAAAGCTTTTTTTAAAAGGTAAACAAATGGTAATTTATTCGGTTCTACAATTAATAAGTTTACCATCTTGATCGACAATTGTAATAACTATTTGATTAATGCAATTTACTATTACTGGAAGATATATCATTGTATGAAGTTTTTCAATTATTTTATATCCTGGTACTACAGCACATATGAATTCATGTATTGTATTTGTCGGTTTTCAATTTAAATATGAACCCCCTACAACATTAACATTTATAAAACATTGATTTACTGACAATATATTAACGTGTTTTGATTATTCGTGTAATTTATTAGATGGCTATACTCTCCGTTCATAACCCAACATATTTGTAATCTAATTGTCTTCTGAGAAATCGATATCAACGTTACTATACATTGCACTAGTTAACATATTTGGATTTCCATGTAATCGGACATGTACATCCTCAGGTAATGCCTCTTTAATTAAAGTTTCAAGGTCATCCAACTCATAAGATCCTACCGATATCACAATATTGTATATTTTTTCACCAATACTAATCATAAATAATAGGTTATGCATATCAATATTTGGTATGCTGTTGTACGTAACGAATTATTTTAGACTTACTTGCAATTCTCCATCGAACTCCAATGCAGGGAAATATACAGCATGCAATTGCGACGAATTACCACTTAATGTCAATGTGATTGACATGTTACTAATATGTTTTACAATTACAATTACTTATATAGCCTATTTATCGCCAAAAAAAGTTAAACAAATGTTCACTAATTATTGTATTTGGTAATTGCTTCGTTTTGTAATTATATCTTAATGGCATGTTATTTTTTAATAATTATGTATTTCAATTGGAGGATGTAAATCGCTGAAACTGTCGCAATAATATTATTGATTTACGTTCTTAATTAATGCAATCCAATTTGTTCCTTCGTTTTATTTTGTATCTAAATTAACAATAATACATTCACCAGGATTTGGTTTCTTTGGTAAATCATCTCTCACATACACAACTCGGAAATAGGGGATACCCAGTTTCTTTACAAATACATTAATATCTTGGTTTGTTAATGCATGTTTTGGAAAACTATTTAGGACTTTCTGTGTTTGTTTCCACGTTTGGAGGTTTTTTGCCCTGTTCCAACTTTATAGGATTTCAAATACATTACTTTACCTTTTGATTTAACTGCTCTACCAATTGCCGAAACTTCTCCGAGGATCGATCCAAGAGCAGTTAATGATGGAAATATGAACAGAATGATATCCTCTTTTCTTTGTTTTTCTTTTAGTTTTACGCTTAAGGCCCATGCCTCACTTCACCTTCGCTCACATAACTTTATCAACAACCCTAGCTGCAAGCTTTCATACGTACATGTAGATGGATTCTTCCTTATATTTGTATCTTTATCGGCTAGAATCGTATCAGCTATATGTCTTTCTTTAAAATTGTTTGTTCGATCGTAAACTATATTGTGTTCTTTACACGCATTATCCATTGAGTTTATTCCGTGATTGTTCCATGCCAAATGTTTTGAAAGTATAGTACATGGCCTGCAATAATTGTATTTCGGAAAATGTAATTAAAATGGTAATTTAATTATCAATGTATTCAATACAGTGCAGGATGTTTTGAAACATTCAGTATGAGCCATTGTTTTCAACTGAACACGGACCTATATATAGATCAGCATTTACAGTTTTACATTAGTATGTTACATATTACTGTGTAAATGTGTAGAAATGAAGGTTATAAAACAAAATGTACATCGGCCAGTAATTGTAAATACGAAATAAATCGTTATTGAACAGAAACATGGTATTATTTTACCTTCAAATATACGTTGTATAATGAGTGGTCCTTCTTCATGTGTAAAAAAAATTGTGCTATTATGTCGTTGTTGGAGCATCAGAATAGACTTAAATTTGAAAACGTATATGTGGTTTCTAAAAAATACAACAAGAGAAATATCAATGATTAGGGACCGTTTTGACGTTAATTAAAGGAATGCTATATTTCCCTTTTACAAATAAAGAATATATAGTGCCTCTGAATGAAGCATCACCCAATTCCGTATTTATTTTTGGCGATTTTTGGTGTGAACCGCAGTGTGAAATACAGCAATATTTCAGTTTTGGTCGACATTTAAAGATCTATTGTTTTTATCTAACCCAAAGTTGCGCACATATACCGAAACATAATTTACACAATAATTCAAATATTGTAATTGTTTTTAAAATTGATAATATGAATCTCAAAAATATTTACAATGATCATGTTTTAGGCGATATGACATTTACAAAGTACAAAAATGTGTGTTTTTAAAGTTTGGACATAGCAGTATAAAATGCAGTTATTAAAATATCTGTTTAAAAAAAATCGCGGTGGGAATTGTGATTTGAACAGACATATATTACATAATATGGGTATGGCTGTGAAAGATAGCGATGTGGTAAATAAACTTTTTGTGGAAGACTTAAACACTATTACACTAAATGTATTTAAATCACAAACAAACTATATTAATGAGAAATTAATAAATTTAATTGATTTGAATGGTAATGTTTATAAAACATGACTATGATTGCAAATATTTTAAGCTAATTGGGACAAATTTTCAGAGTAATGAATTTAGAATAGAAGAACATTTAAATGGATTTAGTAAGGATTTTAATGATGACAGATGGAATTGTTTCAATACAACTTACAGAAATGCAAGAAAATTCAAGAGTTGTAATTAATGAAGTGGTAAACACTACTATTACAAAAAAACTTCAAACACGAATGGAACAAATAAATCAATATATAAGTGATGAATTGATTAATAAAAGATTTGGTTTAGTTACACAAACAGATTTCAGAACACAAAATAATGATTTAAAAATATGAATGAACTATTTTATGAATGATTTGAAAGCTAAAACTGTAGCAAAATTAGATATCGTTTTAAGTAAAGTCAATAAGAATGAAAAATTCCATTGTTATCGACATACTACATCACTAAGAAAAGCAATGACTTAATTCATACATAAAGAGATTGAATTTAATGTAACATAATCAAAACATGTCTGCCTCTGCTTTGAAATTATATAACATTATATATGCTGTGAAATACAAATATTTACAAGTGAAACAAGCCCTTATGGAACAGCATGTTTTAAGCAAAGAAATATTTAAACCTCTTATGTGTAGAATGGATACATTGCATTCTGTGTTGAATAAACCTAAAGAAACACCTTTGGAAATTAAAATGGAAGAACCTTTAACAGAGAAAAACCAAGCACTTTCTCAATTAACACGTCGTTTTTTAGCTTTAAAACTATCTACATCTACGCACGATATGAGATGTGCTGTTTATCGAAATGAAAACAACTGGTTACTGGGAGATATATTAATTAAATTTTGGCCTGACAATTAAATTAAAATCGGTGATTAGGTAACTGATGTCAGTGAAGGATTATTGTTTAGAAACTTTTCAAATGGATATACTGAAACCAATTTTCCGAAATATAAAGAATTTATTCGTTGAACGAATGCTAATATTCGTTCGGGAGATGAAAACCACACGAAAAAAATTTTACTAAGATAGAGAGTAGAAACTGGAATTTATAAAGATGAAATTGACAACTGCTTTTCACTTGTATATTGGAACAATCCTAATGAATTGGTCGATAGATTAAAACATATCTTCGCTCCAAGAGAGTGTGGGAATAATTCACATATGAACGAAATTGTTTCTATTATTGAAGAGTTAATGGAAGACGGTTATATAACAAAATAAGTTTAGTAAGATTGCTCAAGAGCTTCAAGCTCCTGCAAGGATAAATATCCTAGAAAAAGAGTTACTCATGTTTTAAATGATCTTTTTCAAGCTGATTTGTATGAAATGACATTATTTTCAAAATACAATAAGCAATACAAGTACATTTTAACCGTAATAGACATTTATTCGAAGTATGGTTGGGGTAGACCTTTGAAAAACAAAACTGTGAAACAGGTTAACGATGCAATGAAGAGCATTTTGAAAGAGAGAAAACCTAATTCGCTCCAAACTGACAGAGGATCTGAGTTTTTTTCTACACCATTCCGGAAATTAATGACCGAATAGGGTATTAATCACTACGCAACATATTCGGAGCTTAAAGTGAGGGTTGTGGAAAATTACAACATTCAATTAAGCAATTAATATATGAATATTTCACAACGATGGGGACTTATAAATGTTTTGACATTTTGCCTGGAATAGTTAAATTTTATAATTCTAGATATCATAGAACTATCAAAATAACTCCCAAAGAAGTAATGCATAATAGTTTAATGAAAACTATTTATAATAATGTTAAAGTTATTGATGAAATAAAACCAAACTTCAAATTTGGGGAATTTATATCTATCTTGAAGCAGGAAGCGATCTTTGAAAAAAAAAAACAGTGAATTGGTCTTTTGAAATATTTAAAATTATTTCAATTAGACAAACACATCCCAAAATGAATTACATGGAAACATATGATGGAGAACCAATAAAAGGTGGATTTTACGAACATGAATTACAAAAAAGTCAGTTCTCCGAATGATTATTTGTTTGATAAAATCATTAAAAGGAAGAAAGGTATGTCCTTGGTTCGATGGAGAGGATTCTCAAAAGCACACGACTCATGGGTTAACAATCAAGATCTTAAAAGATTGTAATACAATGGTTGTAAAAATTTCTGATACTAAATGAAATATTTTTTAATAATATTTTATGTGTTTTTTTATTTAATAAACCTCTGGATGGTATTGGATATACAATTTATTGTGTAATAAATCCCCTTGTTGATTGGATTATCATTTTATTAGATTAACATTTGAATGATAATCCAGTGTGACTAAATCCTTTTAATTGTGACGTCAATTACATTTAGGAGATAATCAGTTACATTTGATATGTAATTCAATTGGTAACTGTGATATATTCGTTTAATTGGAAATTAGCATTTTGGTGTTAATTGAGTGTATTTGGTATGTATTGTAATTCATTGTGTTTGGGTGGTAATCCTTCGCATTAGATTGCTTTTAAATGCGACATATTTGATGGTTTTTGATGTTACATTTCTTGGAATCAGGTTAAAATTTCGTGGAATTTTACATCTTAAAGACATTTAAGATGTGATTTGTTTAATGGGTTGTTGTAATTTCCTGGAATTGAAATAATTTTTCATTGAATTTTTCAACTTAAAGGCATTTGGGAAGTGATTACATTTTAATGTTATTTAGAAAGTATTTGAATGTGATACATTTAACGTAATTTGTATAATGATTCCTGGAATTTGTTTCTAGAATTAGATTTCCATGGTACCTCATGCTTTTTTAAATATAATTATGACATAATTCTTCGTTAGTTTATCGGAATACTTTTCTGGGTTTCATAATTTTTTGTGGTAGGTTATATTTCTCTGCTTGTATCGATGTAGTTCTTGGAAGTTGATAAGTTTTAAGAGATTAAAATACTATTCCCCATGCTAAAAATTTTTTGACGGAGTGCCCTAGGATGTAATTTTTTTATGTTGTAAATGATTTCAAAAATGTCATTGACAGTGTAAAATTAAAAAAAAATGACAAACGTAAAGTTTTCCTCTCACAAAATGACATTTAAAGTAGGCCTAAACTGAAATGCAATATTGTCTACATAAAACAAATTGTTTTTCTAGTCACAGTCCGCGATCTCCAAATGTTTATGAAGGTAGACGAGCCAAAGCTATGCAGGTCAAGGAAAATCGTTGTGTAAAGTGGACATGAGCTGCAGACAGGGCAACACGCATCATGGAGTGAAGTTTGTGGGTGCGGCGAGGGACAGGGGAAGTTCTCTCTCCTAGTCCTATTGTATAGGCGCCAGCAGCGAGCATTAGACTCTGCATGTGAAAGGAAGGTTGTCGGGCGGATGGAAGCGGATGGGTATCGATAGTGGCATACGATGCGGACAGCATCAGTTTAGTGAAGCATTCACTCATTCACTCGCCCACTTTCCACTATGCATATCTCCCACCCGTGCGCGACCCCCTCTGACCCGTCCACATCTTACACTGCTCCAACTATGTGCGTCCTGACCCAACACTGCTCCATAGTCACCTAGTTTCCCCTCGTCAGCTCTCGAGACCTAAATTTCGCCCGCTCCCGCATACTCTCAATTCTCGACTATCCGTTAGCTGGTATTTTACACTAAATTTTAAAATGACTCGTCCCCGTATCTTTTGTAAATCACGTTGCTGTAGTCAACTACCTTTCCCATATAAACTTTAGCAAGATTATATTATATTTTCGTATATGATAGCAGTCTCTAAAAATTCTGGGCTAGGAAAAACTATACGTGAAATACAGATTTTTGTCTGTAAGACGAATAAATATACGTTGGATTGAAACTATAGAAACTTTTCCTACATGTTTGTTTAAAGTATGTTTTCAATAGTTCAATAGTTGAAAATAAATTTTTTAACTTGAGTATTTGTTTTCATTGTAATAGTTAAAACTTTAATAAAAACACATGTTTGAAAAACAGTGTTCTGTCAATGTTTAAAATCTTATCGAGTTAAAATTATGACATAGTTATGTTAGTATAAAAAATTAATCAGTCATTAGTTAAAAATTGTTGCTGTTTCTTATAAAAAATTATATTTAAAATTATTTAAAAAATTTATAAAATATTCATTATTTACAAATTATAAAAAATTATTTAAAAATAATAAAAAGAAATTGTTATAAAATAATGTTTAAAATATGTTCCCGTGGCCAACAATTTTCCTTAACAATTTCCCTTTTCCCTTACAATTTCCTTTTTTCCCTTAAAATTAGCCTTTTTTCCACTCAAAATTTAAAAAAATTGGTAACATTTTTATAAAAACTTATATAAAAGTTAATTGTTTAAAAATTACACTTATGGATGTTCCCACTAGCACCATGCCCAGCAGACGACTGTTGGCAATTGTTACTGGCTGTTTAGTCGGCAGGCCTCCATCACCTCACCTCCACCCCTCTCAGCAATACTCATTCCACCATCTTAATTTTTCGTTTGTAAATTGTTTATACATTACTGGAGGCCATCACCTTGGTAGGCAACCGCCATTTTGGTAGACATCACTCATACGCCATATTGGAAGGTAATGACATTGACCTTTAATGCATGACTTTGTATGACCTTGCATAAAACTCGCAAAATACATAAAAGTCTTCAAACAAAATACATTACAGAATATGACCTTGTTAGATGCAGACTACATCGACCTTAAGGGGGCAGTACCCACTCCATCTTAGAATTTTCTAAACAAATCTTCGTAATGAAAATGTATAATAAGAAATAAAAAATCAAAGCTAGACATGACATGGACGACTACTTAAAATTTTTTTAATTTGTAGGGTTTCAAATATACCTGTATTTTCCCATGTGGGACTGAAATTATTAAATAATAAGATAATGTTTGTTTAAGGTTACATATGTTACACTAATCACGTAAAAAAAAGTAGAATTTAGAAATAATTGTTAAAATGTTCCATATATCATGACTAGTTTGGTTTTTAAATATTGGCTCCGAAAATTAAGTTAATAAGGAAAATACGTAAATCCAAGATAGCAACTATACTTGCCCCTTAACTCCATTATCTTTAATGACATTGAAAATCAAAAAACGAAAAAAAATATATGTAAAAGTCAACAAGCATAATACAATACAGACTTCCACCTTCATATAAGATGCAGACTACCTCGACTTGACCCCATGACCTTGAATGACCATAAAAAAATCTATAAAAAATACATAAAAGTCAACAAGCATAAAACATTACAGACTACCATCATGTTGGATGCTGACTAACTCGACCTTGACCCCATGACCTTGATTGGCATTGATAACAAAAACTCGATAAAATATACATAAAAACCAGCAAGCACAATACATTAAAGTCTACCAACCACTGTATTAGATGCAGACTACATCGACCTTGAACCCATGACCTTGAATGACTTCGAAAACCAAAACTATATAAAGTACATAAAAGTATGCAATCACAACACATTAAAGAATACTACCACCATATTACATGCAGACTACCTCGACCCTGACATCATGACCTTGAATGACCTTGATAACAAAAACTCGAAAAAATATATAAATATCAGCAAGCTAAATACATTATGGACTACTGCCACCATATTAGTTACAGACTTCCTCGACCTTGAACCGATGACATTGAATAACCTTGAAAACAAAAACTCTAGACAAAGTACATAAAAGTGAACAAGCATATTACATTACAGAATATTGCCACCATATTATGTGCATACAACCTCGACCTTGACCCCATGACCTTGAATGACTTTGAAAGCAAAAACTCGAGAAAAAATACACAAAATTTAGCAAGCACTATATATTACAGACAACACCCACCATGTTAAATACAGACTACCCTGACCTTGACCATGTGACTATGAATGACCTTGAAAACAAATACTCGACTAGAAATACATTAAGTCACAAGCATAATACATTACAAACACTACCGCAATATTGGATGCAGGTAACCTCGGCCTTGGCCCCATGACCTTGAATGAACTTGAAAACAGAAACTTGAAAAATACACAAAAGTCAATAAGTATATTATGTTACTGACTACTGCATTTGTGCCTCGAAAAGCAATTATTATTTTATTATAGTAATTTATTATTATTTTGTAACTACATTTTCATAGGAAAGCAGCTCATCACATCATCTGATATAACGGCAATCCTTCAGTTCTCTTATGATCGAAATCCCCTCTTTCATGTACGAATAATCCCGACGGTCCTGCTTATTGAGCAAATAGCTAAGTCTGTCTACAAGTTTGTTGGGAACTTCGGTAAATATATAGTCACTATGCTCGACGTCTTCTGCCTTCTTCACATCACTTGTCTAAGGAAACGCGTTGGTGAAATGTGTGGGAACATCGAGGGAACCAATCATCGTCTTCAACTCTTTCACTGTCCTCATCATTGTCTTCATGTCCTTCTTCGCCCTCAATATTAAGTTTAGTTTTCTTTGTAGCAGGAGTTTTATATTCATCAGTATTTAGAGCTGATGATTGTTTATTTTGAAGTTTTTTGACTTCATGCGAACATGTTATATGTGTAAATTCCGCACAAACCTACTGTACTGCACTCATTCCATATTTAGCATTAACTGCCTCGTCATAATCGTCTGCGGAAAAAGTACCCATCGATGAGGCAGGAGGTATTGATGACATCACTAGCTGGCCCCCAGAAGAGGAACCCTCTTGGCAGACAGCAATGAACTGATCGAATCCACACCTGTACCTTCCGTTATGTAGCAGACAGTCCTTAACGATCGTCAAAAGTCCATATTTCTCTTCCCATCAAAAGGAACAAATATCTTTGAAATCGGATAGTCATGTTCATATTAACATGATTATCGTAAACATTATGAAAATTTGTATCATCCATGCGAAAAATCACCAACATATTATCTTTGTCACGAATCATGTATTTGTGTCCGCGAATAATTCTGGCCACGATACATAGTCCACATACACTTGTCGGACTCATACTAAATTATTCTTGAATGCAAGTTTGTTTCATTAAGACAATGTCATCGTAGACAAATATCGAGTTTGACAGTGCTTCGCTTGGAGGTATGATGGTTTCATTATCGCTACATGGGAAATAACCCAAGCCATCCACTGCCTGCAGTACTCGTGCCAATCACTGGAATTTCGGTTGCCAGAGCGATTTTGAATATAGGTACACGTTCTCGAGATGAAGCCTGTTCGGTTCTTCCATCAGGCTCAGTAGGATGAATGTCTAGCCGAACCCGATGGTTCCGCGATGATGCACATCTCTGTATTCGGAAATAGGCTTCCATGTCGCGATGTGTGAGAGATAGTTTCATCTTCAGCATGAATGTGTATGGATAAAGTAACATCTTGCATGATAATACGTATGATACCAGTACTATCTTTCGGTGAGTAGGGTGCGTGCATTGTATGCATGCCAAGGTCGGTAATGACTGCGATTGCAGTGCTCATTCTGGTGCTACTTGCAGTGCTGATTGTGATTGCGGTGCTGCTTGTGGTGCTGTTTCTGGCGCTGATTGCATTATTGATTGTTATTGTAGTGTTGTTGCGGTGCTGATTGTGATTGTAGTGCTGATAACGGTGTGGATTTTGATTGTGGTGCTGAGTGCGGTGTTGATTGCTGTGCTGATTGCGTTGCTAATTGTAGTTGCAGAGAACCAGAGCTATAAGTTTTAGAATGTCTCTTCAAAACATAATTCCATGAAAACTGTATCTGGCAGAAATCGCACTGATATGATATTCTTGAAGTTTTCATCCTGCAGGCCATTATTTAATGTCGACACACGCTGCGCAGATCTGTAAATGCTTTACCGCAGAAGTATCAAAGCAGATGTATCATTGACATTTTACGTCCGTACTGTTTCAAGTCTAGAAAGATATTGAAACGAAAATGTATAAAAAGAGCGTATTAATACTTTGGTGAAAACTCGATCACACAATCGGTACTGACGACAACCAGTTAGCGATGATGTAGATTGTTGCTCCATGGTCATTGATGTCAAAGGCAGTCCTTCGAATTTGCAATTATTTTCGCAGTATGGGAGCACTCTGAGAAAAAATAAATACATGTATTTTGTGAGGTGATTCCTTATTCAAAATCAAGTGGCAAATATACAGGACACTTTGTACCTAAACTAAATATTAAGGGCGAAATGAGTCCCCGAAAATGGAGATTTTGGAGTGTATTATTGTGATATATCGGAAACCAGGTGTGATGAAATTACAATTCGCCGAACATTGTTTTATGTTATCGGGGTTGTAATACTAAGAGCAAATTCACAAAAATAACTCTCGCGCTACGAAAATAACATGGGTGGCCACCCTCTTATAGCCGGTAACTTTGTTACCATAGGGAATTATGAACGTTTGATACTGGTTTATTGTGCAGTATGACCTACGAAAGAAAAATGGTCCCCTTTTTGCAACTGCCTAGGACCTATCGTTTTCGTTTAAAACGCACACAAATATTCCGCTAGATTACGCTGCAGCGATACAGCGCCTAGTATGTAGGCAGTACTACCTGCATGTAAGGTCACAGCACAGACGATGGTGGTGGACAAGTTTAACACCTACTGTAAACAATGCATACCATACATGCATGTAGGGTGTATTGCCTATGTTATGAAAGATAATTTAAGGGGGATTTTAAAATACAGCAAATCAATTTTTTTTCCAACGAAAAGCAGGCTTCTCTACTAATGAGCGAATACTACCACTGGGCCAATGAAACATTTCTGAAGCAATATACAGACATACGATGAAACATGTGTTAATTTTTCTTTCATGCTTTGTTACAATTGATTGTTTGTAAATATTTAATTTGTAACATTTTCTACATAACATAAATAATATAACATCGAAAGAGATATGTGCAAATCTGAATATCATCAATGTAGTACGAATCATAGACTCAAGATGAGGTAGACCGATCTCGCTGGCTGCGTTCAACCAGTCCCCGTGTCCCAAAATTAAAATGCTTTTCTGTCAACAAGACTAGCACTAAACGGATTAGATTGGATTTGAAATTAGAGTACTGTTAAGTAAATAGGTGAGTAGTATAATTTGGATGATTTGGGCACAAGGGAGTTGGGGCAAGAAGCGTCGGAACTGTTCGTACCCCATCTTTCTGGCCCCCTGGCGGCCATTATGTCAGCCATGTTAAATTTTGGTGGCCTTGACCTTTTGACCTTGACCCGGTAACCTTTGACCTTGAAAATTTATTGGACCAGCCCTCGCCAGGTCGGCCAGTTTTCATCTCATCAGCCCTGATATATGTTGATGACCTCAACCTTTGCCTTCGACCTTGACCTTGGAGGAAATAGAAGCCAAATCATATATAAAAATCCCAAAAATTGTTATCAACATTCCAACAAATTCTCAAAACACCCTTGATGCTTGACTCAAGGCCCTTGGCCTTTGACCCACGACTCAAGACACAAGACAGCTAATGATCCAACACCATGAGGTGAACGTCGATTGTGCTCTTGCATTACAACACAAGAATGAATTGCGAATACGAAGGCTTACCTTTGACTTCAACATCCATGCAAACCAGACCTGCATCATTGCTAACTTGTCGCCAGTGCCGATTCTGCGATCGAGTTTTCAATTTTGGTCAAAATGCTCGTCGGTATGAGTAATTGGCGAAGAGTCCTTTTCGCACAATGAAACATTATGGCATTAGTCCCATGCAGTTTGTGCGAGGCGATACATTGAAAGAACATACCGAGATCTTCAAGGATTCGTCTACTGGGAGTCAGCAAGTGTTGCAGGCAATACATCTTGCTGTATTTATGGGTTAAGATTCTACAGGTAATTATGATGAGACAGTTAATGCTAAAGACGAAATGAGTGCAGTAGAGGCCATTTGTGTGGAATCTACACTTGAAAGACTTTCGTGTGAAGTCGACAAACATCAAAATAAACAGTCGTCTCTGAATAATGATGAACATTCAACTACTGCTACGAAGAAAATTAAATTTAATATGTAATACAAAACAGGATGTGAATATGGCAATGAAGAGGGTGTTGATAAAAATAAACTTGAAAACAGTAATAGTGCTGAAGACGATAATGACAATTTTCTCGATGCACTGACAGACCCTTCCAACATATTTGTTGCAACAAGCGACATGAAGAAGTCAGAACACTTTGAGATTACTGGCTACTTATTTCCCGAAGACTCGAATGAACTTGTTGATTGACTCGGATATTTTATTATTAATCTTTATAAATGTGGGGCCTCACACACATTAAAAATATATCTTCAATCATTCGTAAACTGAAGAATCGGGGACATATAGCATGATGTGATGGATTGCTTTCTTATGATATAATGATTACAAAATAAATATAATTTGTTTTACTTTATTTTTGGGAATTGTATTCTTTTTTCCTTCACAACTTTAAAGTGGTGCTATGAGCTGTCGACTATTAAAAGAAAGATATGCATATAGAATGATCATATGACTTTAGTATAAAATGCATGGATAGTTGACTGCATACAAAACATTCATTGTGTCAACATGTACAAATTTGGAGATAGTCGGTGAACGAATATAATTTCTATACGTATGTGTGGTGGACAAACCAAAGGAATAGTCGAAGGATCGATCGAAGGATTGTGATTGATCAAAGGATTGGGATTGATCGAAGGATTGGGTTTTATCGAAGGATTGTAATTTATTGAAGTATTGGCATGGGTTGCTGTGATTGTGGAGGAGGATTGCGAAGGATTGTCGAGTATTGCTGTGGATTCCGGAGGAGAATTGTGAAGGATTGGTGTGTATTGGTATGGATTGGAGTGGATTGGTGTGTGGATTGGTGTATAGATTGGTGTGGATTGGTATGTGGATTGGTGTGTGGGCTACTATAGGTTGCGGAGAAGGAATGGTGAGAATTGGTAATAAGGATAGCTGAGGATTGCATAGGAGTATTGGTGAGGAGGATTGCTTAGGGTTGCATAGAAGGATTGGTGATGATTACTGAATAGGATGATTCGTGAGGATTTCTAAAGAGTATTGCTGTGTAGTGTTTATTGTATTGTGTGTGGTGCTGATTGATGGAAAGATTGCGGGATTGATAGAAAAATTTATGGAAAAACAATTCTTTAATTAATTTCTGTTCTTTTTAATATTTTTTAGATTTTTTAAGATTCTATAAACAAAATTTGAATTTTTTTTGGGTTCAAAGTTATCCAATGTCATGGACATGGGTTAGAGTTCTTGGATGTGAGGTCAAGGTGAGTGTCACCAAGATCTAACATGTGGGAGTCATCAGTGCCACCTAGGTATTGAAAATGTAAACAAATGACAAATGAAACAACTAATATGGCAGGAGGAGTGGATTCGGCAGAATAAGCAATGGTGAAGGGGTAGGTGAGGGAGATGTTAATACAATGTGATTGTTTGTAAGGGGGGGGGGGAAACTCGTCTTCTGTATATGGTACTGTAGGGGAACTCAGGAAATGTAAGAATTTTAATTAATTTTAATAATAATTTTAAAATAATTAGATGCACTTTTAGATAAATTATGATTAATTTTTGAATTTTTTTAGACATTTAATTTTTTTGGAGTAATTTGCGATTTCTTGGGTTCATGCTCATACATCATGGGTGTAAGGTCAAAGGTCATGATTAAGATCACTTGGATTTAATATGGTGGTTAGGTATGTCATAACATGGCACCAGAAATACCAGAATAACAGAGCATGGTGCCAGCTTCAGCTCGAGGCCCCATTATGTTCAAACATTAGAAACTTTAATTGTTAATTTTTTTTTATTTATAGTCGACGGTATTTGGTCTTGCATCTTCGGTTTTGGGTCTTAAGTCTTGAGTCTTGGGTAAAGTGTCTTGATTCTTGTGTCTTGAGTCTTGAGTCTGTGGTCAAGCATCTTGAGTCTTGGGTCAAGTGTCTTGCATCTTGGTTCAAGGGTCTTGAGTCTTGGGTCAAGGGTTTTGGTCTTGAGGCAAAGGTCTTGATTCTTGAGTCCGGATTTTTGAGTCTTGAGACTTGAGTCAAGGATCTTGAGTTTTGATTCAAGGGTTTTGAGTCTTGGGTCTTGAGACTTGTGTCAAAGGTCTACAGATGGTACAGTACCATCGACTTCACATCGTCATCAGTGTCACTTTCGAGATAAGAAATTTACTTTTGGTCACAATGTGTGGCGACATGAGCGCTTTAATTTTGCCAAAAATCCCTGTCGTATGTCATTTTTGTACGACAGGTGTGGTAAGTATTTCAGCCATACAGGCAATTTACTTAGACATGCAAAGACCTCTAAAGGTGAAGTGCACTTCTCATCAGTACCTTGGTAGCAGGTTTGCTGCAAGAAGGTATCTTGTGACTTCTGTACATGTCCTCAAAATTGTAGTTATCTATTTAACCTGCCCTGCGCATGTGTAGCGGCCACCAAGGGGCCGCACATGATTAGGCTAAGGTGCTACAGGGTATAGCACCAAGAGCGAAGCGCTTATTTATAAAACACAATCCTCGTGACCCACTGCCAAGGAGTATATAAGTTGAACGCATCACGCCACCCCCCCCCCCCACAAACTCACCAGACCCCCTCCTAGTGATCAGAGTATTAAGACGTATCGCTGACGGAGCCGACAACGCCGAAGACGAGGGCAACATCATCATCCAGGCCTAGAGAAGCTCTTTGCCAGCCTACAGTACTTCAATATATGGTGAGCATAATCCGGACACGCAGTAGGTGCAAGGTTATTTTTCGGAATCCCGTTATCCAGAGAAACTTAAGCTATTAATCACTGGCAAGGTTAGGCAGACAATCTTAACTTGTGGCATATTGAAAGCGAATGCGAACTAGTGTCAAGGAAGCGGAAGAGTGACGTTTCATCTTGTACCATTTAATGTAACTTGTGTATATCATGTTAAGGTAATTCGTGTTTTAAATAAAGTGCTTCGTGTTTGGTGAATTTTCTGTTTAATTTCAGTCGATCTACACACCCATGAGCGTTACCCCTTCTTACAGTAACTTATAGTGAACCTAATATTAATAGTAAAGGTAGAAGTTTCAACCAGCTGTGAGAGGTAGGAGAAGGGAGTACGCTACAACAGTGTGTTAGGTGTAATAAATGTCACGATATTTCCACAGAAGGACAACACGAGTGTGAATATCGAGGTGCATAAACGATTATAACCTACAAGATAGTTGCATATATATATAGAAGAATATTGTAATTTTTTGCGAGGGTATGAGGGACTGTAATAAATCAATTGAATAAAAATAGGCCTGTGAATAAAATTGTGTTTTATTTCAGGTTTGCCTAATTTGCCAGAATAAAATTAAATTTAAATGGCATTGAAATAGAATCATTTTAATTAGAAGAAATTGTAATTCTATTATACCATGTGTACAATTATACAATTAAACGAATAATTATTTTTAAAATTGAACAAATTTAAACTTTAAAAAAAAAATATGTTTAATAAATTGTGCAGGTAGCCAAATTCCCACACAGTGCTTGTAGGTATACTATTGACTAAAACGTTTTTTATTATGAATGAAAAAAAAATTATTTCCTATGTCTGTAAATGAGAGCCATCAGTTCACCTGATGGCTGAATCGAGAAATTGACGCCACATTTGTATTGACAATATAATCCAAGATGGAGGGAGCCGACAGCTCAACCTATTTTTTTAAATCATAAAAAAATATGGCTTCTGCCTTGTAAAACCGACAGCTGAACTTGTGGCATTAACGATTATTAATACACTAGCACCACCTAAGTGATGTAGAAGTAAACATATGAAATCCAAGATGGCATCTTACCCAGCAATGTACAAAGAAATGACAAACGAAAAAAAACTAAGATGGCTGCATACAATAGCATGAATATAGGTGAGGGCTGGTGGGGGTGAGACCTGTCGAATAAACAACCAATACCAATGTTGGTGGGGTTTAGTCGCCTGCTGGGTGTGGTGCTGGGGGAAACCTCTGTAAATGTAAGTTTTAATAATTTTAAATAATCATTTTAAATAGATTTGTAAATGATTTTTAATAATTTTTAATAAGAAATTTTAATAATCTTTTTTAATGATTGTTACATCATTTTATGGGATTTTTTTTGGGTGTTTTGGACTTTCAAGGTAAAAGTACAGCTCCGAACTCCGACGCCGAACACCGATATGCCCAAACACAGATAATTATTCTACTCATACATCTTGCCACTGTTTCGATCGGAGTAGGAAGTGATGTAGTGGACAATCAGATATCCCACATCGAATCCACAATATCTTGATAGTTTATGTTATCGCACACACAGAAAATCATTCACGGTCACATCATCTTCGTTGCTAATGATGTCCTCTTCCGTTTCAGGCAGTTCTGGACTTCTTTCCAAGTTAAGAGACGGGTAGGCTCTTCCATCTTGATTTCACATTTATTATCAAGTCGAGGCAAAACATCCTCCTGACGCGAACGGAATAGATGGCTTGCTTGAGCTCCGATACCAGTTCTGTTGTGTCCACCATCATTCGTCGAATGTAATAAACAAGCGACAATTATGATAGGCTATATATGTATACATATTCACTTGCGAGTTTAGTAAATTTGATTTTCTATCCACTCTAGTCGGCCATTTCATGAAAACACTACTTTTTTACTTTCTGCAACATCAGTTTTGTAAACAGGTCGGAAATGCACGTTGTAAGTGTGTGAATTATCGCATTCTGCATGGACTTTAATTCGTCAAGTTTCTGGGCATTTTAAACATAAACCAGATCGATTATCTGTGCTTCCATGCCATCTACAAGCTTGTCGACAGTCACCGAATCTTCCACTACTTGATTTTTCGTGCTCTTGGTATTTTGACCTAGAATCGACAGGTCGTGCTAAGAGCGGTAAGGCGAGCTCCTGTCAACCCAAGACCATCTTCATCACAGTGTAGGCAATGTTCGAACTTGGACATTGTGTCGTGGCTTATGGTCGACAACTAACTATAAACTGATCGAAGAATGTATACCTTCCTGTATGTATTTGCGAATTCTTATCGATCATCAATATGACATACTCGTCGATCCAGCACAAAGAACACATATTCGTTTACTCTGTTATTTATGCATCAATGTTTATATAGTTGTACATATACTGAAAATTCGCATAATTCTTAGGAAACAACCCAAGGAAATTCACATTATTGCTTAACATATTTTATGGCATGTATGAATAACTTTCACTCCAATTCACACAACCCATGGTCTGGTGGCATCCCGTGCTAAAATATTATTGGATGCAGGTTTGCTTCTCGCAAGCGACATCATCGAAGATGAACAGCAGCACCTCGCTAGGCGACAGGACAGAATCATTATAACAGCAAGGAAAATGTTTTTATCGACTTGTTTCATATCATACATAGAAAGAGTGGGGATAGGATTTTAAGGTGGATGAGGAGGATCAGAAATAACCAAGCCTTCTGATATTAGTGGTTCCTTGACAGACGAAGCTTTATAGCTACATGAAAATAGTAGAATTTCTCTTGAAGTGGTAACTATTAGTAAAGCCTTTCCCACAAAAGCAGCACTGTGGTAACAATATTTCCCTAACAGTATTCTTTAAACTACCTTGAAGTGAGTTCCTCATTCTGTCACAAAATAACTAGATATCTTCTCTTTATCGACTTTATCAGACTGACTAAAAATGTATATAAGAAAATTCATATATATATATATATATATATATATATATATATATATATATATATAATTATGAGTAACCATCATGGATCTTGTCACAGCAGAACTCTTTCACATTCTAACGAGACTAATTAAATGTACATAAGAACATTCATTGATATATTTTTAGATTAGTATGATCTGATGCCTTATAAAAGAAAGGTCAAAACTGGAAGATAGATCGTCGATATGCTGATCAACAATCTACCTTCGAGCTGCAAATTTCTTGGTACAGGTTATGTTGGTCAGGAACCAATCTAGCTAAAAGACTTGAAAATGGCAACGCAGACTTCAACTTCAACTTCAATGTTCATGTATGACAATGCTGCCTATCCCCAGAAGAAGAATCCACACGCCAGGCACCAGGCAGAAAAAAATGTGAACAGGACGAATTACACTGCTCAACAGACATCGGACTCTGCGAAAAAAAAAAAACATAGGACGTTTCAAACACGATGAAGGCCAAGGTGAATAATATTTTAAGAAGAGAGGGATGAAAAATACGGTGGATTACTTCCTGCCTTGATACATGCAATCAGCACTATGGGTGGAATTACTGGGGTTGTGATGAATATGGTTAGTGTGGTGAAAAGAGCTTCTAACAAATAAAAACAGTTGCAGGAAAACCGTCAGCACAACCATAAAATGGATACTATCGCCATGTGTAAAAAAAAGTGACCAAGGACTTTACACACTTTGACAATACCAAGGAGGTTGAGGTGCAAGAAAGGAAAGATATCACAGCAGGAAGATGAATCAATAAAATCTCTACTGAATATATCCCTCGCGAATGTGGATTTGGAACTGTTTCACACAAGTTGAAGATGAATGAATTTACATTTTCGTGGTGTGTTTATGCGAAATTCTTTGCCCCCTAAACCCAAATGTGATGGTGGGCCCCAAGGGTGTAATGATAAGACTACTCGCATCCCATCTAGGCGAACCGGGTTCGATTCCCGTCAGAGTCGCTCTCGGATTTTCGCATGTGGGAATCGTGCCACACGACACCACTTTTCGGCGGGTATTCTCGGGGATCTACAGTTTCCCCGCTCATTAATTCCGGTGCTACTCCATACTCTCCTCGCTTCATCCTCATTGACTCTGAAGACCTCGCTGCAAAGAGCGGCCCCAAACCTTTTTTCTCACCCGAACGTGACGAATGTGCCACAATCAATCTCGACACGACCATAGAGCCCAATCGAACATGACAAACGTGCACTATTCTATAACAGTTTTTGTTATTTCTATCATCCACACGAACAGCGGCAGTACCTTAACAGGAATGAAACAAACTTTCAACGACGAGATGGAGCGGATGCAGAACACATCGAACTGTGGTCAATTGTGTCTTCACTTTCTGGTGCAGGGGAATAAAATATACAGGTTTATAATCTTGAATCTGAGTTTCTTACATAAAAGGCATTCATATCTATATTCATCGGTCAGTACGTCGTTGTCCATCATTCAACATAGTAAGACATCCGAGCTGCGAACATTTTACCCGCCCCTGGATTTGGACATTTAGTGGGTAGTCGGACTGACAGATATTCAAACTTACAACTCCATGTCGAACACTGAAAAAAAAAAAATTGAATTCTATGTTTCCATATGTAGTAGCATGAAATAGGGTTATTGGTCCTTAAATTAACTCTAGCCAAGTGGAGCTTAAACCTCATTCTGTATGCTTTTACATGATTTTACAATCGATTTTATTATATTTTATATATTTCTTAACGTTTTAAAGTAAAATTATAAACCAATATTGCAAATGTTTTAGAGTGGAACAGGAGATAAATTTTATTCAAGAAACAAGCTCGGTTATGATTTTTAAGTTTATAGAATTGAGTTGTCACCTAAGTTTCCTGTAAGCTGTCCTTTACATACACAAAATATTGCATTCACGAAGGCGTACTTTCCCATATTGAAAAATATGAAAATATAACCATAAATGTGAACATCTTACATACCGTAATGTAAGAAAATCTTGCTGACAGTTCCAGTATTATGTTTAAATTAAATTTATCAACAATATCAAACATTGGTAAGCTAGTTCACGAATGAAAATAATTAGTACAAAAGAACCGCGGGACAAATTCACCAGTCGAAGTCTATGCAGTGCAGCTCTCTAGCAGAAAAGAGGCGGACTATTTAGACGTTATGAGGCCTTATTTTTTCATGGGGGCCTACTTGCTGTTAACGGGGATGACGTGTACGACAATGTGGTCAGTCTCGTGAGATGATAAGGGGAGAGGGAAGAAGGAATGACAAAATACTAGAATGCTATATTGCCAGATGGTGCTTTGTTAAGGCGATATTACCTGATACCAGATTCCGTAAAAGCTTGCGCAAGGTCCGTCATAGCAGCCTGTATACGGGCTAGTGTGGCACCCGTCACGACACTTCCCGCCATTTACGGCCAGATTTCGTACCAAGTTTGGTAATCGGACACGTCCTATGTTTCGTGGCAGGTTCCACACCGGCTCTTGTACCTGGCCAAGTACATCGCAGTTTCACAACATAGGGCGCTCCCCGTGGCTAATACTTGAAACGAGTTTATGAAGAATCCGAAAAGGACGCCTCCATCATGTTTCTACATCTGTGAGGTTGAAACTCTCTCAAATAGATTTAAAATACTACAACAACAACGAATAATATTTACAATGACAACTTTTAATTAGGCCTACTGTTTAAAACCGTTCTAAATACTTCAAACATTACCAATTTGTTAAATACATTAAATCGTTATATTTATCGTATGCAACCTATATAAACCTAACTTCTTGCGGGTGGAATGTTAGTACAGTGGTAAAGTCACGGCGTACTCCACGACGTTTTTTTTTGACGTGAGTTCAAAACTCTGTCAAACCCATTTTTTTTTTTTTTTTTGTTTTTTCCGTAAAATTTTACACGCGCATAATAACCCAGTACGTAAATAAAAACAATATTTTTCATCAGGTCAGTAATTTTCGTCAAAATTAAAAATAACACACACGTACTCTAGTGATTCCACGTCATTTTCCAGAAAATGACTGAATCTATACTAGTAAGCAATCAATTTATGTAAAAGGCGAACAGTAATATAGTAATATTAAGATGTGCTAGCTAGTTTATTCATAGGCCTACGCACGTTACTATGCTAACTGGTAGCAGTCATACGAATGGGGTTCATATTACTACAAACTACACACTGCGCATCCACCGAGGGTGTCAAATGTTAGTACGCAAACTGCTGTCGTGTAATATGAATCTTCCATGGTGGCTCAATAGCGGATGGTATACCGGCTCGCGCACCAGGGCTTTTAGAAACTTGTACAAGAACCAAGTAAGGCTGCAGGTATCGTGTAATACAGGCTTTAAAGGATTATCTTTACCTTCGTGGCAGCACAACTGAACGGCAAAGAGACGCAATGAATTCCCAGTCAGTTTACGAGCAGTTTCGCGAGGAGTGCGGAGATACCCGTTTCTTTACGCGTAAAAAGTAACAGGAGGAAACGCAATCGAGACTTTGGCATATTGTAAAATTATAAAGACACAAGAGTAGTAGGGAAATGAAGGCTGAGGCACAAAGGTATGGGGCGTCGGATTCGGATTCGGATTCGCCGGCCGCCATGTTGTTACGTTACCGTCCGCCATCTTGGACACATATGTCCTTGAACTTGACCTTTGACACTTGACCTTGACCTGGAACCCGGTGATCACTGACTCCAAAAACTCAAAAAATTCCAAAAATTGCGAAAAAAATTCTTAAAAAATTATTAACAAATGTATTACGAAAATTAATTTACAAAATTGTTGAAAAAATTTATAAAAAAATTTATTGCGAAAAATTTTATTAAAAAGTCTTAAAAATTTATTACGAAAAATTTAATTTAAAAATTGTCAAATCATTTATTATTAAAAATTCTATTTAAAATAGTTAACAATTTTCATTCGAATTCCATTCCCCTCGGTAGCCATTTTCCCTAACAATTGCCCTTTTCCATTTAAAATTTCTCTTTTGTCCATAAACTTTTTTTATCTTTTAAAAAGTTATAAGAATTTATTTTCAAAACTTACATTTCCAGATGTTATTAGTGTTTATTAGGAGGGCCTACATCCCCAATCCCCTCACCTGTACTCATTATACCGTATGCTGCCATATTTGTTATTTTGTACATAATTTGTTTATACATTGCTGGAGGCCCCCATATAGTTAAACATGATTTGATTTTTCGTTCGTTATTTATTTATACATTGCTGAAGGCCGCCATGTTGGTAAGCTCTCGCATTAGTTCGCCTGCCATATTGGTATGCATCATGGCTAATTAGTCACTGTAGTTCCATCGCGATATTGGTAAACTCTCACCTATGTTCAACAATTAGTCACTGCCATTCCACTGATTACTCACCTCCATTCGAAGCCATGTTGGTAGGCCCGTTCGACACCAAAATGGTAAGCTCTCACTTTCTTAAAAATTTATTTAAAAAAATTATTTAAAAATTGATTTTAAAGTTTTTTATTGAAAATTTTATAAAAATGTATGTAAAAACTTTTCGTCACACTAATTAGTCCACCAATGATTCACATTGGCTGTTTACACACATTTACTCACTCAACTGTCTGCAGTCCTCCACCACATTAGCTTCACTGATTACTCACATGCGTTCGACACCATATTTGTTTTTTTTGTTCATTTGTTTCAGAGTTTGTCTCACACCTTCGACCACCTTTGTTCGACTAACCATCGCCATTGATACTGGCGGCTAAGTCAGCTCCGCTCCATCCCCACCAATGATTCTCATTGGTTAATTAGTCAGTTCCCCTCCACCTCCATCAATGTCTCCGATTGGCTAATTACTCTCTTTCGTTCGATCTCTTATTTTCCCATTGGCCGATTACCTGGGTGTCTTCGAAAACCTCCGTGCAATCAATGTTTCTCATTGGCTAATTATTCCACCAATACTTCTCATTGACTAATTAGTCGGCAAGCTTCCACCACCTCTGTTCAACCAATTAGTCGCATCATCCACCCCCTCCTCCATCACTCCGATTGGCTTTAAAAGATGCGTTCTCGAGAGTCTATAGGAAAAGCTCATCCGTACGATATTGGCATGAGGAGTAACGTCGTCCAAGTCGTCCACTGGCACGAAGCTGCTACCATCAGACAACCCGCTACTACCAGTCAACCCGCATCCAGCAGTCAACTCGTACAAGCCCCCAGAATAAAGTGTACCCTCTCCCAGCATCGCAGAGAGGCCCATCAGCTCCTACTTCGAAGAAAGCGAAGAAGTGACCATCGCAGAATTTTCTCCATTCCGGTCAGAAGATGTTAGCAATTACAGTGAACTGAATTGGAGGTACCGACGTGTAAGTTTTCGAGATGCTAGAGGCGCTCTGAAAATTTAATTTTGCGATTGTGCAATTCATTGGCTATGCTGCCACAGTGAATTCGAAGGCTGTTCCGTGCTGAACACATTAATGTGCAAATATAAAAACTGTTACGTGTACAACTCAAATCTCGACTTTACGCTTCCTTGTTTGCTGGGGGAGTTGGTAACACAAAACTGTAATGTTTACGTAAGCAAAACAAGAACGTACGAAAGTGTATTGTACGAATTGTTCCGAAAAGTAAAAATAATTACGTGTGTAAATGGCAGGATAAATGCGATGAACATAACCAAATCGTGAAAAGGCAAGGGTCTCTGGGCTGGACCACCAACTACACGCCTTTTTCATGCGACGTGCACCTAGGCTCGAGGCCGAGACATTTCGCCAAGTCTTCTCGCAACAACGGAGCACGTTCCAGCGGCAAGTTCAATCCAGAGAAAAAATACGCAAGTATATCTCGTCTACTGCACGGCGTAACCTACACGGACCAGCCGTCAGCTACCGTGACCGTGGAGCGATGTGACGAAAATGTTGATTTCTTCCTTCTCGAAAGAAGTTGTTCGGAATGATGTGACGGTGATTGGCACAGTTTGGAGGTTACAACGCCTTCGAATCCATGGCCAGAGGTACTTATGTGTACTTGCGCATATGAGAGTAGTTCTGTTTATAGAAAAAACCCAGCTGCTACTGCTGCTTGGTGCGGGCGATACAGATAGAGGCGGGTGTTGTACTTGTGCGGCGTGGCACAATGAAGGTTGCCACATAAGCACTTCCTCACTCCATCAACATTCTTGCTCCCTTTCGTCTTCACGCACTTTCGAGAGGTAGTAATTATAGGTCAGGAACAGTTCTATCATACAGTGCACATGTTTTTTTAAGTCACAGCCCTTCAATAAATGGCTATTTGCTAATAACGCGCATAAGATATTTGTTGTAATAATAAGAAAGAAGCTAAAAAAAAATGTGCGTTAAATTTTAGTTCGGTTAATATTTCAGTTAACAGGAACTGTTATAAAATATATATTGCATGTACTTGTCCCTTATCCAAGGAAAAAGCAAGTGCAATATATACAGATTGTTAAAAAAAAAAAACTATTCTACATACTTTTCCCGTTCACCAAGGGAAAAGCAAGCACAGTATATACAGTATGTTTGTAAAAAACTTAGGTTTCTTTTTACACAGAGAAAATTATAGTATTAAACAAACACAACTAAAAGTTAAATAACATGTCATTATCATAAAATCGAAAATCACAGACAATTAACACACTACAATATCGCGTTTATTTTACATTCGTATAAATGTTTCGAGTGATCTGCAGACTTTCGGTCGGTAGAAATCGTTTCACATGTCGTTCAGTTATACATTTCACCTCTGTAAGAACACGCACACAGACAGTTATAGGTGCACATTAGCAACATCATTATGTAATGCGAGTAACCCGGTTTCAAAGTTGTTTAAACACTGGCGAATCTCATCACAGTCGGGTCTAAGAGAGGGAAAGATAGCATCGAGAGTCTTTGGAATCCACATTTCCTCCCATCTTTTGGCTATGGTATAATCAATATAAGAGACTGGTGTGTACCGTATCGGCACAGGTGAATCCGTCACTACGCGAGTCTCCGTTGTTGTTTGCACATGTGAATACGTTGACAGTTTCCAGCTGCAGGAAACCCCCCGTGATAGTGTTGTCACATGTAGCCAACTCACCCGTCTGGAAGCCGCGAAAGGGGGGCGACTAGGAGATCTGGAAGGGTACTGCCTGAGTGCATCGGCCAGGTTCTGACTGGAAGGATGATGTCTGGGTGTTCCGACTGGTTGCTGACTGGAAGGTTACCCATCTGGGTGCTCCGACCGGGTGCTGACTGGATGGGTACCACCTGGAAGGGTGTCGGCCAGATCCTCCTCCTCCGGAAGAGTGCTGTCTGGCTGCTCCAGAAGGGCGTCTCCGACGCAATGTCGTACGCTGCTATAAGTGCAGTGCCGGATGCTACCATAGTCTCCGATAGTGCAGCATTGCGCTTTCCTGATATGGAGGCATCCATCTTTTCGAATAACTTCCCCGCTGCAATCAGTGGAGCATCGTCACACTCGGGCCAGATATCGACTGTCGACATTACGAAGATGGATGTTTGCTAATGTCCATAGCCGCAGCACAAAGTCTTCGGGGCCAATACAAGGGCGATGGAGGATAATGCCTAGTACAGCGAAATTACTTGTCGGCCGTAGTCTGCGGCCTCAAGAAAAATAATTCGTGCATCTTCTAACAACTGAAACAACACAGCACAGCATCATCGTCCTTTGGCATCACGGCACCCCGTTTCTCCACCCGACGTGCCTCGCACCATACACGGGGGTGCGGTTGTCGAGGGTACCTAGGCTCTATTTCGTAACATTTACAGCCCGTGCATTGTGTGTACCCTTTAAAACACGTCAAGCACTTTATAATGTTCGGCAACATATCTTCCACAGCGCGATGCAGTACAACAATGGAGCATCAACGTGCAAACTAAGGCTTATAAGCGAGTGTCCACCCCCCCCCCCCTTTTTTTTCCAGTCACGGAATTCTTTTACTATATTGCTCTGCATACTCAAAACACAAACTGCCTTCCCTTCGGGATGTGCTTGTTTGCTCGCAAATACAAAAAATTACGTATCTATTCGACTTTATTTCTAGATAGGCAAGACCCTTAAATAAGTTGGCGTAACAGTTTGTCTTTTTTTAAACCGTATATGTATATATTATTTACCATTAAAGTATTAATATTGTATAGACGAAATTCTAGCAATAGCCAATAACAATGTAATGGAGTGGGAGAACGGCCACAGGTAGGTAAATGGAATGGGAGGTGTGTTTCCCCGCCATAAGAGCCACGTCGCGACTCCCAGGAGAGGATACTGACGGAAGTACTAATCATGCCTAAGAGCGGAAACGTGGCTAGCCGCCAGGAAACACGCATTGATTCTAGCAGAGTAATATTTTGTTTGATAGGCTTGCAGTGCATGCGTGACAGAGCATGGCCGAGCGGATGTCGGAGAATTACTTTGCACAAGCTTTTTTTTTTTTTTTTTTCTCGTGTTTTCTGCTGGCCATCCAACACCTGTTGGCACAAGTGACTCATTATGTTCCCGCGAGCCAATCCTTTAAAAAATATTTCCACACACTCTTTGGGTATTTAGCAAAAATCATTATATTAAAATAAATTAGTGAAGCTTTAAATAAATAAAAATGCAACCTAGTCAGTTTTGATACACATATATTTTTTTTATTTTCATAAATGACAAAAAAGTACAAATGAGGAAGTCTGTAGTTTTATTTAATTCAATCTGCCAGTTCAAACACACTTGTAAAAAAATATTATTAACAGCATTTGACGTTCGATCCGATACAGTAGAACTGGAAACTTCGGGACATCTTCCAAAGTTGAGGTCAGTCATGGACGAACCTGTGGCGCCGACTGCAGCAGATAACATCACACGTGGACTCTTGCGGGGCGCACTTCAAAGTACAATGCAGGTCCCCTGGAATTTTTCTTATCCATCATGTAGTCGACACGACGGTACGACCTTCAACGTTTAGTGGGGGCAGTTTAAGTCGACATATCTCTGGTATTATTTTTTCCCTGACATACACAATTCTCTGTGGAGCAGATCTGGAAGGAGCAGTCAGAGGCGTGAATTTCGATGCTCGTAGAGTCGCATCGACTCGAAGTTGCTGCAAATTCTTGAACCTGGTCCACAATTGGTGGAAGAGGCGTATCCCTCTTCAAGTGAAAAACCAAGTGATCCCCGGGAATGCAGCAAGTTATTAACTGTTGTGCAGGTTCGGCCGAAGTCACCGAATAAGGCCAGTGGTCCCACTTATCACTTTATTTTCCTAGGTATATAGCGATCCAGACTCCCAGAATGAGAAGGTGATTTTAGAGTCGCCTGGGAATGGCAAGACGTACAGGTTCTCCAGATGAAAGGACACCATCTTGCTCCCACAGTGACTCGTACTCGACTATTAAGTAATATATTTTAGTGTTCTATTTATTTATATAAATTATTTAAGCATCGTGAAACTACATCATATTTCACATTAACGAGGAGAGATGTATATACTATTATTATACATCTCTGTGTATTCCACTCGTAAAGTAACTGTGTATTTCTCGAAGCACTCACGAAAGAACTCGGGTCAGTTTCTTTCCTCATTTTACGAACGGAAGGACAGCATGATCGCTCTGTTAGTCGATAATATTCACATTTAATTTACAGAAATGCTCGATCATTTTTTTTTTTTTTATGTTCGTGTCCAACCACATAAATTGGTTCGAGTCACGGTGTGACTGTAAGATTTCCTTTAGCATGTAGCCGCTCTGGAAGCCTTGCAGATTACAGTACATTATTACAACTGAAACATGCGTATGCACACCATGCGTATTTACATGCGTAATTAACTGACCAGGTCGGAAAAACAATCGTACTTAACGATCCTGTCGTGTACTATAGGCTGTTCACGGTAAAGTGAGCACTTTTTGAAGCTGTTTCATCTCACATAATAACCAATAAATACATTCTATTGTGGCCTCAGACTTTTGCTTTGGGGTATGGTGAATGTATACACTGTGTTCATTACTCACATGGCAGGGGTTACATTAAAAAGTAGTGGAATTATATAAATTGGTTGAAAGAAAAAAGTAACTAGGGCTTCAAAAGTGCTCACTTTAACGTGAACGGCCTATATCAAGCAATATGCAGCGGTGTTTCAGGGCATGTTTTCCTTGATGATTGTCTCGATCTGGCTGTCGACCGTGCCATTTTGCACGTGCTCGTTTTGCTTCGATGTATCGAATACTAGCAACGGTGCCATGTCTTGGAAGTTTTCAGGGCTGAGGTTGGGATGCACCTCACGTCCGTAATACGAAGATTGGAATTGCGAATACATATTATATGCCTGCAGGTACTGCCCATTTTCAATGATTGTGTTCAAATCAACGTACGGGTAGCTTTAGCTATTCAAAAATATATTTACGTTTTCGACCTTATAGTGGTCCGACGTAGACTTGTCGGCTCTGATACTATACTATTTGTTCGTCTGAAGCCCCAGTACGATGTAGCGTGGTTTTTCCGTGATGGAAGATGTCTTCACGACCCAGTGATTCCGCATGGCGGCAGGCAGGGCCGAGCAAGTGACCATGCTCCTACTTCTGAATGCAATTTCAAGCACTTTTTTCTTGGCATAATTAAACAGCTTGACATGTTCGCGAGCGCTCAGGGTGACGAGAGGGACGATCCATTCTATTGTGTTCAAAGTAAGAGCGACGGGCTGCGGGTTTTCTCCTACTCCCAACAAAGCATCCAAATGCGATGTGGCAAGCATTATACCCAGCTAATGCGTCGCCCGTAATATACCTAGTAGCATGGAGAGCGTTCCTACCTTCGTCATAAATGGGAACGTTATAGATGCTTCGTTTCCTAAGTCTGCCACCTGGGCTGCGGAAAGATGGTTGTACGTAAGCGATATGTAATTTTTAACGATGAGGTTATGCCCACATCTCGCGATTGGTCGATCGAGACGCCATTAATCTCGTACGTTACTCGCTCGAAAAGGTGCAGATTCCCATTTCGTAACAACTTAGTGATGGTCGGGTGGGTTCGGTCCTCCTTTGTTAGCCTGCCTCGTATAGGCACAAAGGACTGGCTAGACAGGGTGTAAGTATCTTGTCACTATATAGATATTCTAACCTCTCTTCCAAGAACGAAAGATCCGGCAAGATACAGATCGTAACATTGCATTTCGAGTTTACCAAGTTTATCGTTGAATTATAGGCGCTTATCCACCTCGAGAATTTCGTCTGCCAAGTCGATTTACTTTTAAACTGAGGGCGCGGAGCAAATTTTGGTTTTCAGGTGTTAGTACAAAACTTCCTTACAGCTTCCCGGTGAAATTTAGTCCCATCGTATCAAGTGTAAATGTAGTGTAATTTCTTCGTTTCGGAAATTTATCAGTTCATCGTTTTGGTCCACGATCGAAAGTGCTACTTCGTGGATGCTCTTTGCAATTATCGGAACGTAAATAAGCAATCTCGGAGATTCTACGATTTTATATCCAGAACCAATGGTGTGGGTAAACTCGTAAATAGCACTTCTCGGTTTCCCATTCACGTAACTGCAACTTTCCAAGTTACACTTTATTTGTATGATGTTGACAGGATAGATGTTTACGGCCTGCGATGACTCGTGTTTCATTCCTGTTTCGTACACTCTGGCTTCGAACCCCAGCATGGGCCCGATGGTATCCAGTTCTGTGAAATCTGCATCTGCGTTGCAAAACATTTCAGTCTTCAGGATGTTCGGATTCCCGTGCAGTTCAAATGCAATGTCGTGCGGTAACGATTTATTTATGAAGTATTCCGTATCCTTCAGCTCGTACGCCCCTGTGGGAATGCTGGTTTCTTTCGCATCTGCTGCCACTACGTACCGGAACGTGAAATTCACATTTTCTTCTATGTGGATATGGAGTTGTAAGTTTGAAAGTCCACTAGCCCTACACACCATTCACCCTCCAACTCCAAGGGAGGGTTAAAGCTATCCATCAGCTCTGGCGTTTTACCATTCAGAATGATGGCCACCAACATACTGATGGGATCAGTATGGCTGGCACAGCACTTTTTATACCCTGCTTAACAATCGCAAACACAAGTGTCCACAGTCCCACGTGTTGACCATCTGCTCCGTTTCGTAGTTGTAAGTCAGTTTACAATTTTTCAGTTACTCACGCAGTTCGGGCGGAAGGCGCAAATTCCCAAAACTGTCTTAGTATATCGCAAGTTTGCTACATTTTACGTAAGCTGCCCAGTGCATGCCGAGCCCGGTTGTTGTGTCCAGATTAATTTTGGTACATTCGGGTCTCTTGTGTTTAGGGCGCAAAGTATCTCTCGTAAACATTCCGCGAAAATGAGGTATTTTCAGTTTGTGACCCAACAGTTCCAAATCAAAGTTCGTCAGTGGACGTCTAGGCAGTCACTTTGATTTCCTTCTTCGGTTTTTTCCTTCCTCCCCCCCCCCCCCACCCCCATTTGATCCTCCTGTTCCCCGATACTTGTGACGAATATAGAGTCCTTTGCCTTGTTTTTACCCATTACGATAGCTTTCAACGTTCTCTTATGGCGGCGGGTTTCCTCTACTTGTTTTCTATCGTTCGAAGTCCGCTTCACAGCACTAACGATATTCGTGACTGACCCGGCGATACTAGCCAGAGCACCGATTGCAACTATCAGTGCAGGTAGTAACCCACTTTATTGTTCTTCCCTTTCATTTTGGTCCTTCAAAGGTGCTGCGAAGGCCTTTTTTTTTAACGTAATTTCATGCCTTTTTTTCCGTTGTTTGAAGATGTTGGATAAGGAATCTGTCTAGTGTCAAGATCCTTGTTTAAGAGGTATGCGATGATGTGACACACCTCGTACAACTCGTTGATTACTGTGTCATTGCTCTAGCTTGGTTCCACAGAAATTGGAATGGTCTATCCCACGACCGGATTTCACTGTCTTTACCCTACAGTGAATCGAATTAAACTAGTCTACAAATGAAACATATTCTTCTTTTATACATTCGTTTCAGTATCAGTCTAGATTCTAATCAGTGCGAATGCAATTATGCATATGCTGTGTCGTTTCTGTGGTGGAGCATTTTGCAGAATTTCTCTCGACACGAAATAACGACCTGCGAGATGAAAACTTCGAGAATGTCGTTTTAATGCAAACTCTGCCAGAAGCAGTTTTCTCGGAGTGATATTTTGAAGACACATTCTAAAACTTGTAGCACTGGTTCTTTACAACTACAATCAACACAGCACGCTTCGCAATCGGCTCGATATGTTCCATAATCGGCTCCGCATTCAGCACTGCACTTAGCATCACACTAACTGCAAGATAGCGGTGGTAACATGCGTATTATCAAGCAGCACGATGTTACTCTACCCATACGCATTCATACAGAAGATGAAGATATTTCTAACGGATCACGCCACGGTGTTCTGTTACCTACTAGAGTGCGAAACCGGATTTGTGGTCCGTCGGGTTTGCTGCAAGACATGCGTCCTACTGAGCCTGCTGGAAGAAGAGAACGGTATTCGGTTCAAGAACCTGTACGTTTATTCGAAATCGCCCCAGCTACCTAAATACCAGCGACTGGCACAAGTACTGCAAGCCATGGAATGAATGAAATATTTCTCCTGCAGCTATAATGAAGCCGTCGTATCGCGAGCGGAGCTCTTCCAAACTCGATATTTGTCTTCGATGACATTGCCTGCGAGAAGCAAATTTGTATTGACGAATATTTTAACATTGGACGACATGTGTATGTGGACTGTGTGTACCTCGGCCAAAATTATTCACGAGTAGATGTAAAAGGGAAGTTCTAGCGTAACTCAATTTTCATCGGAAAATCGTGGTTTTTGCACCAAAATTAAGGTGTTTTTGCTCCAAAATCATAGTTTTAAATTTAATGAATTAAGCATTCTAAAACAAGCAAGCAAATTTACTCCAAAATCAAGCATTTTTACCCCAAAATAAAGTATATTTAACACTTTTTCAAAAATGTCCGAGCAGGATTTATGCCACCTTAAGAAACAAGTTATTTTACCCCATAATCAAGCAAATTTCTCACGTTTCAAGCAATTTTTCATGTTTTCTAGAAATAGCAATTTGCAAGCGAGCGATCTAAGTGAAGCAAATTTAAGACAAAATCGAGTGAAAATATTGAAAAATATAATTGATAGAATTTATATATATTTTAAAGAGAATTCTAGATCATGGACAAATTTTTCATTTTTCATTTCTTTAAAGCCTTTATACATTATAAAAACCTGCTTCCCATTTATTAGTTTGAAAGAATTTTTATCACGTATCTTGACATAGAGCTCTGGCAATGAAATTTTAAGTTTACCATCTAGAATACAATTAGTTTTGTGTTTTTTTTTGACAAACTTATACTCCTAAATTTTAAAATCTGTAGCAGTAAACCATTTATTTATTTCTAGATCTTGTGGTTTTGGTGAATTCAAGCGAATTGTTCAATATGTTGAGCAGATTTTCCATTTTCTGTGTTATTTACATAGAAACGAATTATTGAAGAAAAATATTTTTTCATTACCTCAATAAATTATTTTTCTTATTAAATAAAACCATGGAACATCATGAAAAGCAATGTAAAAAATGAGGCGAAGTATTAATTATAGAGAGTTTTCACACGCATAAATAAACAAAAGATTATATTAAAACTTGTAAAAAATGTTGTGCTTAATATGTCAAAAACAATATGAGTTTAAAAAAAGAGAAAATACTATGCGAATGTGGAAAATGTGTTTGTAACCTATATCTCAAAAAGCATAAAAATACTAAACTACACAATACAAATTAAATTCGTCATGCTGATTATTCAACTAAGACGTGTGTAGTATGCAATGAGAATAACTCTATCGCATAATTTTATCTCCACAAAGCTACTATAGACAAACATACAACAAAACGCAAAAAAAAAATGCTTTAGTGAATATGATAGAAGTTGCTATAAGTTAAAAAATGAGATAATAATATGCCAATGTGGAAGATATGTTTGTTCTGGATATCTCGAAATGAATAAAACAGTAAATTGCACAATGCAATAGTAGATCTTTTAATGAAATTCAGCGTGATAATTATTCGACAAAAACATGTACAGTATGTAAAGAGAATAAATCTATAAATTCATTATCTCGTCATAAAACTACTAAGGACAAACTTACAACAATATATAAAAATGCTATAATGAGAAATATTCTCATAAGAATAAGTTAAATAGTTAAAAACGATTTCCTTATTATCAATTATTTAAGCTTATATTTCGATTTTACACACTTATATTTCTACCCCCAATTTTTCAGTCTTCGTAAATTTGTTTTCTTATAACTAGACAATAAAAATGACATCGCGCAATATCGCAGTTGAGTTTGGTGAGGAGAGATTGAGAGAGTTGAGAATTATTGGCAGAGATTTAAAAATTAAATATTGGTACAGCCTATGGAAAGCTGAATTAATTGCAGTTATTATACCATTAATTATAAATCAATAAAGAAAAAGGAACTTCAAAAATTTACCCTTTTCAAATTACACTATAAAATATAGAAAAGATAAAAAGAACAGTTAAAACAGATTTCCCCATTTTTTACTTATGTTTTCATACAACCTAGAGATAAAAGTAAGCGAGTAACAGAATGGATAGCAAAGAATAATTTTACAAATTATTCTTTAGCTGATGCCAATATCAATTAATTATATAAACAAGGTAAAAACTAATCAAAAGAAATTTCCCCATATTTTACTAATGTGTGTGTTAGCGAAATAAATAGAAAAACCAATAAAAATTACGGAGCTTTTAAAAGTAGGATGTCAACATATAAAATTGAAAATTCCTTTAATTTAGTACAGCCTAATAAATTGTTAACTTCAGTAAAAAAATAAGGTTTTTCAGACATTACGCGATAATCTCAGGAACTTTAGAGAGGTCAAAACAAGCATTAAATGATATACCAATTGTAGTAAGCAGGAAAATAATAAAGTTTAATTATTTACATTTCAGTCGTATAATCACACAATATTAAACGAAACAGAAATTATAATGATTTATAAAGTTATAAAACAGGAATTACTTTCACAATTATCTGAATTTCAAAGAAGAGGTTCTGGATGGACTTTATACAGAGTAATTGGAATACAATTAGCAATCAATAAGTATAATCCATTAAAAGGATCACCATATATTGAACTACCAGAATTTATAAATATTAAGAAAGCATCCATTAATGTTAAAAACAATTATCAAAAATGCTTTCTTTGGGCAATAAAATCTGCACTGATTCCTGCAGAAAAAGACCCACAAATAGCATCTAAATTTAAAAATGTGGGTCTTAACATTGAGCAAGCATTACACAAATTTGAATATCCTATGAAAACTGATGATATACCAAACATAGAATATCAAACGATACTTCTATAAATGTATACTCTATTGAAGATGAAGGTAAGAAATCCATGGTATATCCACTAAAACTTTTAAAAAATAAAAATAATATGCATATAAATTTACTTTATTTCAAATATGACACAAACTCACATTATTGTTGGATTAAAGATTTATCAAGGTTAGTTTCAGCACAAAAAAATAACAAGCATGACAAAGTTTATATTTGAAACATGTGCCTTCAATTCTTTTATTCCCAAGAAATATTAAATAAAAAATTCTGAAGATTGCTGTAAAAACGAACCTGTGAAGATAATCATCCCTTCAAATGCGAACAAATAAAATTTAAAAATATAAAACACATCACTAAAGTCCCATTCACAATATATACAGATTTTGAAACAATTCTAAAAAAAATATCAACAACTAAACCATAATCAAGAGAATATATAAATAAATAATTAATCATAAATATCCAGTTTTAACAGAAGACAATATCGATAATGGTCTTTACAAAGAAATGCTCAAAGATAGATATACTCTTACTAAAGTTAAAATAAATAGCATTGATTTAAAATTGAATGACGAATCATATACAATGAAATCCATTACATGAATCTTCTGGTTTTTGCTATCATTTTATATCTGCTTATGGTGATTATAAACCACCAGTTGTATATCGCGGTCCAGATGCTTATAAAATATTTATACAAACAGTAAAAAGAGAAGTAGATGAGATTGATGAAATATATATACAAATTGAACCAATGCACCCACTAACAAAAGAAGAAAAAATATTATATAGGAAATCAAAAAGATGTACTGTATGCGAATGTGAATTTACGGAGGAAAAAAAAGTACATCATCATGATCACATAAACGGAAAATTTATTAATCCAACATGCAACAATTTCAATATAAAATTAAAATTACCAAATTTTGTACCAATTAATTTTCATTATTTAGCTGGGTATGATGCACATTTATTTATTAAAGAGTTAAGATACGATGATAGAAATATAGAATTAATTGCAAATAATGAAGAAAAGTTTATAACTTTTTGTAAAAACACAGAAAATTTAAAAAATGAACTTTATAGACACATTCGAATTTATGGCCAGTAGCTTAGATAAATTATAATCTAATTTAAGTAGATATCTAATGAATCACACACAAAAGCATTTAACAGAAGATAAAGTTGATTTAGTTATTAGAAAAGGTTTACCATTTACCATATGATTATATGGTAATTGTAAGAAATTTTAAGAAACTGAACTTCCACCAAAGAGTGAATTTTACAATAAATTAAACTAAAATAGTATATCTGATTATGAATACGCACATGCAAAATGTGTATGGAACCAATTTAATATAAAAAAATCTTGGCGAATACTATGATTTATATTTAAAAAACGATTTATTATTGTTAGCAGATATATTCGAAAATTTTAGAAACACATGTATAAATTCATATGATTTAGACCCTGCATGGTATTTTACAGCACCAGGTTTATCATGGGATGCAATGTTAATATATTACTCAACAACCACTAGATTTGTTACATAACTATGATATGATTGTAATCATTGAAAAAGGAATTCGAGTTGGAATATCACAATGTTGTAAGCAATATGTTAAAGCAAATAACAAATATTTGGAAGATTTTAATCCAAAACAAGAATCAAATTATTTAGCATATCTCGATGCGAATAATATATATGTTTGGGTAATGTCGCAATATTTACCATATGATGGTTTCGAGTGGGTGTGCAATGCATTAAATGATTTATATTACTGGAGTGAAAAAAATATTAGATTTGAATAATGATTAAGAATATGGTTATATATTAGAAGTTGATTTAGAATATCCACATGAACTTCATAATTTACATAAAGATCTTCCGTTTTGCCCAGAAAATAAGGCAGATCCAAAGACAAATTAATATAAATTATTAACAACTTTATATAACAAACAAAAGTATCTAATTCACTATCGAAACTTGAAACAGTGTCTAAATAATGGATTAAAACCAACTAAAAAACATAGAATATTAACGTTTGATCAGTCTCGTTGAAGAAATATATTGATATGAATACAACAATGAGAAGTAACGCTGAATATTATTTGGAAAAATATTTTTATAAGCTCGTGAATAATTATGTGTTTGGAAAAACGATGGAACCTTTAAGGAACAGGGTAGATATAAAACAAGTATCAGATGCTGAAAAATGTGAGAAATTAGTAGCAAAACCAAATTTCAAAAGAAGTACTGTTTTTAATGAGAATCTTGCAGATATTCACGTGAATAAAACTGATGTATGATTTCCACTATAAAGTGATGAAGCCAAAAAACTAATTTACGCCAGGATTACGACGATCATGTCAATGCGGACATGACGATATCAGATTTCAAAGATATGTGTGCCTTATACTGGAAGGAAAAATTTGGTATATATTGGTGATCGTAAAGGACTGTTCACTACAAAAGCGAAGGTAGAGGCATGGTTTCGAGAACGCAACAATGAGTCACAGAAGCATTTCCAAATTTGGCAGCATCGATTGTCACAATGACCTAGAATGTTGACAGAATCACTTCGCCCGTGCACATAAAGAAGACTTGTCTATTATCGGTCGAAAATTGGAAAGTGTGAAGAACGAAGTGGTTGAAGATTTTGTAGCTGTCGACCAGCACATAGGAGGTGCGGAGGAGCGGATAATTGACTTGATCATTATATCGAACGCACGGAGACAAGAAGAATTGAAGGCGCTACAATTTTTTTTAATGTCCAACCTGGCTACGAAAGCCAATGTCGCGAGTAATAGCCGGAATATATTAAATACGTGTGCTGGGTACCTCGATAAAGCAGTTTTGGAAAATCGTGAATGAGTGACTCCAAAGAAAGGTCTTGTATATACGCATATACATATATATATTCGAAAAGTCTTTTCCACTCAGTGAACGATGGATAACCAAACCAAACTGGTGAGCGAGGTTCAGCAAGTGATCGAGGTGGTACAAGCCAAATACTTACTCGCAAAAACTAACAGAATTGTCGTCGAGACTCGAAAGGAGGAGGCTGTCAAACCTATTACCCTCTGGCTAGACAAAATTAGAAATAAACCGAGTGACGATGCTCGCATTGATATCAAATACGAAATCAAGCTGGAAGAACAACCCCCATGCATAAATGGAAAAGAAGTCTCCGGAATAGAACAAATCGGAAGGTGCCATCACTAGTGATGAAGATGATGTGCCTCTGGTCGTTTTGCTGCATGCACAGGGAAGGAAATGAACCCGGGAGCATGGACCCGGGGTGGGTACTCGTCTAAAATATAACATTGCTTCCTACTCTGACTGTACTGCCGACATGACTTACGGTTTACAGAAAAGTGATGGAAAATGGTTTCTCGAAACAAGAAAATTTTGATTTTACCCATGGATATACTGCAAATTTACGAGCATGAAGTAAAAATCATGCAGGAGTTAGGCAAACTCTTGCTTCGTAGGCATCCTGGACTCTAGAGCGATTCGGACTTGTGCAAGTACTGCCATCTGCTACAGTCCAGTCGCATTCATTAGGCCGAGAATAACCCCTAACTGGAATGATTTAACGACGTGAGACACAAAAATTTCCCTATTATAGCGGGACTGTTTCCCAAGGTATGCAAAATTGGCAGATCGGGATCGGCTCTGAAATTGGAGAGCAGAGAAAAAATCACCTATCAGTATTGGAATTAATCGAACGAGTTATTAGATAGGCTGAAACTTTTGGTCGCTTCACAGTCTGCAGGAAACAGCTCCCACACCAATGAAATAATTTCCATCATTGAAGAACTCCCAAAGGCGAGCTACGTTTTGAGATGAGCAAGCATGTAGTTGCCGACGAGCTGCACAAATATGCTAGGGTAAATTACCCCCACAGAAAATACGTCAGAAAGGGCTGGACAATACTTTCCAATTCACCTTTGCTCGTGCGAATAAAGGCCACCACTACAATTTGACCATAATCGATGCCTATAGCAAATTCGCATTTGCCAGACTGCTCAAATAGAAGAATGTAGGTGATGTAGCAAAAACTGTGGCGAGCGTATTGTGCGAAGGGCGTGTACCGAAAAATCTCCATACTGATAACGGTAAAGAATATTTTAATGCTATTTTCCATGTACTGATGAAACAAAACATCAATCATTACTCCACATTCTCTGGGCTCAAAGCTAACATCGGCGAGCATTTTCACAGAAATCTAAAAGCTGAACTGTGGAGACATTTCATGGCGAATGGAAACTACATGTTGTTGACACTACTCCTCAAACTCATACACGAGTGTAATTCTACCAATCACTCTACCACTCGCATGAAGCCCAAAGATGTGAAGAACGACTCCCTATCTCGACCATCATATGCTCTTCCAAAGTGTAGGGACCCGCAAAAGCCTAATGTCAAGATCGGTGACTTGGTATGGATTGTGAAAAAACATGGAATTTTCTGCAAAGACTTCCGTCAGAACTGGTCTGCAGAGCTGTACAAAGTGGTGCGTATATGAAATGCATACTTACGCACATTTTACCTCGAGGACCAACGAGGCGAACACATTATTGGTGGATTTTATGCTGAAGAGTTCTGGCCTAATCAGGTTCCATATATGTACATGGTGGAAAAGGTGCTGAAATGGTGTAATGGTCGTGTGTATGTGCGGGGACTGTTTGACTCGAAGCATGATGATTCCTGGGTCGATGACGACATTTTGTCGTAACAATCCTGCTACAACTAACATTTAGTGTACAATTTATAATTTTTTACTATAATACATTTTTGCATGTTTTACTAAACTGTTCGATATTTCATTTATATCCCTCCCAATTCCTTCGGGCTGGTGTGAATGAGCTCGTGGGTACAAACAATTTACTTGTTTACTTTAAAAAACTATGAAACATAAATTTTTCTCACCTTGTAATGTACGCATATTTTTCCGCTTATATACATTTGTGTGTGTGTTCTATAAATTTTATCTTAGTGGTGTCTCTAGTGGCTGGTCATAACATTTTTTTCTCTCCCATAGATGTTACATACTCTCCCATAGGTGTTTCACACCTTTATATATAAATGTATTTTTCCAGTTGCTAGATTTTAGCAGATGTAAGTAAGTATTCCATGTATGCATGTATATATATATATATATATCTTCGTGGTGCAGGGTTTTTCTATACATTAAGTATGCTGGTTTTGCCAATGACATGTTCTCTGCCAGTATTTTACCGGGTGTTGAGCCTGCCCCTCCCATCGTGTGTAGGGTGGATTGTATTGCATATCACGTCAGTTTGCTCCCCCATTAATATTGTAGCATGTATTTAATTCAGCCTGTATAATTTTATCATGCATGTTTGTTGTATCGTATATTTTTCTGCCAGTACTGTACCATATTTTTTCATAAATAAGTATAGTAGCAGATATGTTATTTTCAACATACTGTAGGCTATAATTTTTTTCTTGTTGTTAGATTGTCTGTTTGTTCCATCGGTATAGTAGCGTGTTTTGTTTTTCAGCAGTATTGTACCAAGGCTTATCATAAGTATTGTACCGCATATAAATTTCCCTTATGTCCCCACCAGTGTAATTTTTTTTGGTTTGTGTGTATCTGCAGCACTCCAGGGATCGAACGTGGTTCTTACTTATTACCGACTGGGGCATGGTATATTATATGATAGTTGGATATGCACCTGCTCGCTGTTGGAATGTTGTGTATTCTAGACATTAACCTTAACTTGTACAGCATCGTGTCGTGCCGGAAGATCTTCCGGAAGGACTTTTGTACACGGTTGCTTTTTGGTGAAACTCCTGCCAGCAGGCCGCAAAAATTTGTCATCCCGTCCATATAACTGTCCTTATAGTAGTACTTCGTCGTTCTGGCAGTACTAAAATGTATACGGCGCATATTATTTGTTTCAGACAATAAATCAATTGGATTTAAAACACATTGTTTAATACATATTGTATGCTATAGTCTTTTTTTAAGAATAATGAAATAAAGCATAAAAAAAAGGAAAAATCTAAATACATATTCGCAATAAAATTAAATGAACAAATAAATACACACAATATAAACGAATAATGAGTTATAGTACAGAACTGCTTAATTAAAGTACAAGTAATTGATAACATGGGAAACATTTATCTAATTGGAATTCCATACTGTACATGGTAAGAGACGTTTGGTTTGAGGGTTGCACAAAACATCTGAAGGACCACACATTGTGCAGTAGAAGCTTGCTTTCTGTTGCATGTGTCTCACTCGTGAACAAATAACACACTTATTCGTACCGTTTTACTGTCATCGTCTTTGAGAGTGCCTGAAGAATGTTGCTTCTTGGAAGTGCAACATCACAAGGAGTATTATTAGGCATTGTTACATTAAGCTATGAATTATTATTTATTAGTTTGAGGGCCAGGTTTTCTGTGAAAGTCGCATGATCTACACAGCTAGACAAATCATCTTTGCGGAAATAATTGAATGCCAAAAAGGCATTTGTTTCAATAACTCCCAAAATACAAGCAAACATTCTATGCTGCCACTTTTGTGTTTTCCAAACAGTTTCCAGAGAGAGGCCATCCTGCCTAATATGATTGTGAACATCGATTGCTGGTGCCCCCATATGATATTGTTCCACTATTTTTGGCAGGCCATTTCTTTAAAATTTAATGTTACAATCTCCATTAACTCATTTTTTTCTTGATGTGTTCTCCTGGGTCCAATGAACTGCATGTCCATATGAAAGTATGCACCTTTTTATCTCTCCAGAAAATGCAAGTCAAAGGAACAGTTTCATATGTCGCTGCAGCAGCTGTAAATGATCTCCTACCCTATGGACATCTGCAGGGAGCTTCTTTAATAGGATAATTTTTGTAGCTGTTTTGATCATTCCTATAAAATACAATCCCCTTTTCTTTAGTTGGACTGCAGTGTTTACAGAATCAAACCAAGAATCACCCACTACAATCCTTCCAATTCCATGCCATGATTCTGTCAGTCTAAGAGCAATTGCAGTACCCGCCCCAAACTCTTTGTGCCACTTCTTATCTTTCATACTTTCATTACCTTCATTAATTTCCTTCCCAATCATTATTCTTTAAGATCTATCAGCTAATGTTTTTACTTCACATCCAATTCCTTTGGGTTTTATTTTTATTTTCATAACAGCAGGCAAGCCATCCTTATCATAGTTTCCTTTTCCATACCAAGCAAACATAGATTCATCAACTGTAATTTTATAACCAGGGGGAAAATACTCTGCCATGTAGAAGTTGTAATTTTTACGAGTGGTCTTACCTGGTACCATTTATCATTACATGCAGTCTCATTTGGCATTGCAAATGCCATAGCCATTATGATTTCTTCGAATCTGTGCAGTCCAATTCCGAATCTGCTTCCAAAAGATGGTCCGGAAAATATCCCCTCAACAGGTGACCAATAATCTCTACTTTGGTGTAATACATTGACACTCATTGCATAAAAACCAACCAATTACCTTATACAACTCATGTTTTATGACTACTTCTCGTCTGTCTCGAATATCTGCATTGGTGCATGCTAATATATGTTTTATCTCTTCTGCAGGGAAAAAAAGCAACCACATATCAAGTTCTAACAACGACCTTGGGTCTCGTACATGCAAGCGAGGTTTGTACTTGTTATTCTTGTAACTGTCTATGGTTTCCTACACTCCGAATGTCCAGGAAGTTTGATGAGCTTGTATCACATTACTACTAGTATTTGTAATGGAAGTGTAGGCCTAATCACTGATGCAATCGAAGTCTCTTACTTGACTCTCCGATTCCGACGAAGAAGTCACTGATGATGAGGTTGTGGAGGAGTAGTCTGAGCCACATAATAATGATGCTGATGCTTCACCTGCAGAGTCGCTCTTTTGGTTTAATGCCTCTGATGTATAACGCAGAGTGGTTTTTCTTTTGTTCGGATTGTTTTTCAGTCAGATGTTGGCACGAATCTTCCATTGAAAAAAAAAAGATTTTATATTATACGTCTATTTTAAATTTAAAAAAAAACAGTTTTGGTCTTCAAGGAATAACTGCTACAGCTGGTAGTGGTTTTTTGGAAATGTGTTTCTTCAGAAGGTCTCATGTCGAGAAGACACCTACACCAAAGGAGATTAGTGAGATTTATCCAAACAGGATAATATGTTGGAAGACTTTTCCAGTTCATAAGGGCAAGGCAGACAATACTGCAGTAATTAGAGTTTTTGGTAATGCATCTAAGTATTCACGTAAGAAGATGACAAGTTGGAACTTGGTGGTCAGATTTGGTGGTGGCTGGTGAATGGAAGAATGCATCCACTCATGTGTTCTGCAAAATTTGCTGATGAGCAGAATACCTCCCCGGCCGTCTCTGCTACACATCTACAGATGACTATTGTAGTGGCCTAGAGCCATATGCACTTCCTTTGTTTTAAAATTCAATTACTTTCATACATGTAATATATATGTTTGTGGTCTCTTTTACTTTAAATTTTGAACAAACCGAGTATGCCTTCATGAACATTGTTTTATTTTATTAACACTGATATAAAATTTTTCTAAATATACCAAATCTTATATACTAATTATTTTTTTAGCTACAGTGTTTTTTTAACTTAATATGAAACATTTTTTTAACATACATCAAAACTGGTATCTCACCAAGAGTGTTTTTTTAAACACTAATATAAATTAATTTTCATTGCCAACAGTGATGTGTGCGGAGCATGACTCGAGATAAAATAAATATATATTTTTTAACACATTTATTTACACAAAATAATATTGTTCTGCATAGCAGACAAAGCTTTATCCCCAAGTCTTTGGGGGAAATTACACAATTTTTTTTAAATTGTACCACAGATTGTCCTAAATCCAGAGCCTTAGGGCTTGGACATTGCACGACATGCATCTTCTTTGTTCAGACTTGTGTAGCCTTGTGACGTACATCTGTACCAGCTGACTGAACAGCAGGTATCGGCGATGTCTGTAGAGATATAACATGATTGTTCCGGTGGGGCACATACTGCACATCATTGACTCTTGGCGATTCATGTACACAGGGTAGTAGGATTATGGCTTCCTTCAACATTTTGCAAATTTCCCCGTATGGAATATTTCCATCTTCCCACCTATGTCTGTGCGTCTGTATGTGGTATGCCTGTTGCGTGGTGCAATCGAAGTGCTTTCATGGACACGGTAGTAAAAATATAAACGTTTTGGTTTGCTCGTCGTCATCGCTGTATAAGATGGCAATCTGCTTGATGGTGAATGAGTCCAGCGAGCAAAACCCTTGGATGTTGCAAAACATTTTCTGATTCCTCACGTGCAGACACTTAATATTTTACACAGTCATTTGACACTGTGTTCATTCGTGTTCTGGGTCGGCTTCCTCGTCGCCGGGTACTGCTTGTCAGTCGAACATTTGCATGAGGAGAGTATCCTCTGTAGGTACAGATTGTGCGTAAAAATCTTACACGGGGACATGTGGAGCGAGGGAACACTCGAAACACTCTGTACATGGGAGGCAGTCCTGTATGTCTTTGTCCAGCTGTAGGAAGGCCGTTAAATACTAGAATACGTCCGAAATTTATCAGTGTGTGTACGTCAGTAGGAACTATTTCGGCAGGTACAGCAACTTGTCTCATTTGTCCAGGGCACTAAGAGAAAGCACCCTTCCAAATGCCAAAATGACCGAAAGGATTTTATGACAGCTTGGACAACATGCATACATTTTTTTAACAACTTTCCCGACAGGGACTTAGAGTGCATCTTATAAAGACAGATAGGAGAGATTGGCAAGGTAAATTATCAAATAGGAAACATTGGCGGGGATGGAATGAAGGGGGTTAATTAGTCGAAACTACGGTTTTCAAAGATACATGAGATAATTAAAAAATTAAATATATTGGAGGGGCTGGAACGAAGGTGGCAGATTGGTGGTGATGGTAAAATAGAGGCATCTGATTAGTCGAACGAATATGAGTAAACAGCCAATGAGAAACATTGGCGAGGTCGAATAAAGGTTTCCGAGGACACCCGAAAAAATTGGCCAATGGAAAAATATGGGTGGGGGTAATTGACCAACGGGAAGCATTGGTGGGAGTAATTCGCCAATGAGAAACATTGGCGGAGTAATTTGTGGTAAGGGTGGAGCAAATAAGACTAATTAAGGACACGTATACTTTAAAAAACATGCTTAAGTCGCCTGGTGGGTGAATTAATACATTAGCACCACCTAGGTGATGTAAACTACTGATGCCTACAAAGAGCAGGTCGGTTGCACTGACCAAGATGGCGTCGAACCTAAGTGAGAGAGCATACCAACATGGTGGCCTCCAGTAACTAATAAACAAATGATGAACGAAAAAAACAATTACTCTTACTAAGATGGCACACGAATATACGTGAGAGTCTATCAAGGTGGCGGTCGAACGAATGCGAGAAACATCAGTAATGGAAAGTTTTTTTAATAGATTTCCAATAACTTTTAATATGTTTTCATAATATTTGATAATAATTATTTTATAAAATAATTTTAACGAATTTTAAATAAATTTTAGATATTTTATATTTTTTTCAATTTGTTCAAATTTATTGGGTTTTTGGGGTTAAAGTTTATTGGTCAGGGGTGACGGGTCAGAGGTCAAATGTCAATGGCCAATAGTCACTGGCTTCCAAGATGGCAGACGGCGACATAACAACATGGTGGCTGGTCAGCTCCGGCACTCTGGTGTCAGGTGCAGGTGTGCTCAACTCATAATTTCCCTTCTAGTATGTAGGCCTATGAATGGGGCAGTTTTTTTTTGGGGGATTTCGACGAAATTCTTCGGTTATATTATTTTTTTGGTGATACTACGCATCAACATACTTCCATTCATTGTTTAGTACAGACAGGCCTGGTAAGGTGGTAGGTTTGTGTTTTCAATAAAAAATCTTTGGTTAAATTACATTTATGATGGTATACTATAAATCTGCCATCTTCATACGCATTATTGATGTACATGCCAATGTAAAAGAAACTATTGTGTTTTCAACGAATCTCATTAGCAACATTACTATTATGTCTGTATTATACATCTGTGTGTAGGTCATAATTAAAATAAAATAGGCGAGTGTCTAAATAATTTCTCTTTATAATAATTTATATATAACTATACTGGTTTCCCGCTTTTAAATTTAACCTTTCATCTATTAATCACAGTACATATGCACCATTTTTTTGTAATCGGGTTTATGTGAAGTAATTTTTAATAAGAAATATTAGTTAAATAATCCGCAATGATACTACAGATTTTGTAGTTTTTAGTTTTCAAACAAATAAGTTCATTTTAGTTCATATGTCCATGCTTCGATGATTGAAGGCTGTACTATTAGGAATTATTCATCTTGTAACTGCTAAAAATGATATATGGGCTAAAAACATACAACATACGTTTCGAAAAAGCCCTTTATTCTTTAAATGTATATAGTTTTTGCTAACGATTTTATAAATAAATAGAAACAATGTATTTGCAACTAAACCTACGGAGAATAATATTTTTAAATTTATTATTATTAGTCATTATTTGCTAGACGGCCATTGTACGTAATAGATTGTTCACGTATAATAGCTACTATAGTATAAGATATTACTAATAAAAATTAAATGTTTATTTTTATCACACCAGTTGAACATGCTTTTGTGTATTTATTCCACAAGAAACATCTCATACGAATAATTGAAAGAAAGAGTTACTGAAGTATTATAATGTTAAACAATTTTGTAATTTTTATTTACTATTAATAATTTAAATATATATTATAAGTACTATAAATATTTTGCGGCAAATAATTTCATATTTTAACAGTAATTGACACGTAAAATATTTGGTTTATTTATGATTTAGGTTTTAACACAAGGTGTTTTTATGTTTAATAGTTGATTACAAAATTTGTTACATTATACACATATTTTTAATTAAACAAAAATGTATCCATTGCTTGCAAATTAATTCTATATTTATAATAAAACTATTTAAGCAAGCAAAAAATACAAAAATATAAAATGCTACACTTTGAAATAGTAAACTAACATTTTGGCAATAATATGTAATTGTGCTTGAATTATGTTTTTGAAAGTATAATAAAGACAAATTTTTAAACTTTATCGCGAAATAAGTTTTAGAGTTTTTGAATGAAAAATGCATTTTTTTTTTTCAAGGTAATGTATTAAAGTTTCAATAAGGTCGGCTTATGCATAATAAATTATTTTTAATGTGAGAGAAGAGGAGGAGGGGAAACAAGCAGTATTGCCACTGATAATGCTGCTAGTGGCTGATAAGTTATTGTGAAGTTGTGTATGTCAGTAACTTTATATCTTGCAACAATCTACAAAATGGTGAGCAACTTTTTGTTTCCGAACGCGTTGGTCGTTGTCTGCAATGTCGATTTTTTTTTTTAATTTTACGTTTCCTATACTTTGTGTTTTGGTTATAATCGATATCGTCTGTCTTAGCACGAATGGCTTCAATACGACTTACGTATAACTGTCTGAAGTGTAAACAACATTCTATCGTGATTGAAGTTAGTTAACAAAGAATTCAGGATGTATAAGGACTGACTAAGTAAAGTTGTACCCTGGTCTCGACTGGACTGATATTAAACTACAATTATATATATATATATATATATATATATATATATATATATATATATATATATATATATATATATATATATATATATATATACATATATATAAGGGTTGGGTGATAAATGTATATAAGTAATTTTGTAAGAGCCCTTAACAACAAATAATTCTTTGGCACCCGAGTCATGCTTAATAGTGCTACACATACTGAGCATTTGTATTAAAGATGCTGTTTATTTTGTATTACATCTAAATGTTTGAACACTGCTTACTTGGCAAATGTTTGAATTAAGCAATTTTCTCAGTACGTGATTCATTGCCGAACGTGAACTGAATAACAGAGGAATGCAAAGGAATGACGCATAAATTATATGTATAATTAATTTGTATTTAAATAAGTTGAGTTTTATTACTCCTGTTACTAGATGTCACGATCTAGATGCTCTACTACAAAATCTTCTTTAACACTGCAAGCAAGTGTGGTAAACGGCTTCAAAAACCAAATTGCGAAATTTTATGACTTGTGTTCATAACATGTATATCAAATTTTGGTACCTAATCTGCACGTTCGGTGTGGTTAGCCTGGTTGGTATGATCTGTGTGCTTACAACGATTATGTCAGTAATCATTTCTGCATCGGTTGAAAAAATATTTTAGTGTTCTCACTTAACAGTGTTGTTACATATGAAGCTGCAATACTAGTAGGGACGAAATGTTGGTGTATGCAATAAAATGTGCGTGTATGGAATGAAAATGTGGATATAGGAAAACAGTGAATTGCATTAGATTGTACTTTCATCTTATTAACTCAAATGTTGTATGTTTTAAATATGATATAAATGTTTATCCATTGTTGGACTTCTGCTTCAAATGTATTATTCATTATCCCGGAAAAGTTTATCTTCATTTTATGTTTATTTCAACACCAGAAATGTGATAATATACGTAATTATATATAAATTATTAAATTTATGCACTCAAAGGATTTGTATATTTAATGAAATTTATTTCTAATGTGCTAGAATTACATACTCATTGGGCTACAAGGACAGTTTCTAGAATAACAACGAATTTTATAGCTAGCCACTGTACTCTCTGCACTATCTCGCCATTAAATAAAAAATATTAAAATCAGATTTTTTTGTTTTATTCGATAAAAGAAGCGTTTTAAACACACGGTAAAAAATAAGGAATTTTTGATATTCCATTGTACTGAAATAGCATTTAACCAGAAAAAAATCCGACCAAATTGTATTAATTATAATCTACCTTAATCAAAACTGGCAAGTGGAAATAAAGGGAGCAGATAGATGCATGGCTGCGCTTACATGCACTATATATGTGATAAGTGTTTTCTTTGCCATTCCCGCTTATGGTTGTATGGAAGAAAGCTCTGAGGAATGGGAGTATAGCTACTGTTAGTAAATGGAGAGGGAGAAGCTGCGATAAAATGTTAGCAGTTGGTAAATTATGTTTCAGCTCTCTATCAGCCATGAAACAATCAACGACCGGGTTTTACGTTGGGCGGTGCATGCACTTGATGGGACCTGAATGCACGAACTTCTGAACAAACATTTAAAAAAATGATGAATAAAATATTTACATTGTTTTTGTAAAACTTTAGTTATTTAAGGAAATATATTAATGTTAATGAAATGTTAAACGGGCATAGGTTTTTTTTAATAATATTTCTGCTGTTTTGGGTTCCTGAACATTTTAAAATGTCGTAAAATTTTTTGAATCTATAATTTATTTATTTTTTTACTTTTGTTTTCTTCGGAATTGTTCTGCATTCCCTGGTTTAAAGAGGACAACTTAGCTATGAGACGGCGGTCACTGTCACGAAATACAACATGACCTATATCAACATCAATGTAATGTCAGGTCAAAGCCACCATAGGACAAGATCCAAGATTCCCTTACTACCCTTGAACCTAACAAACGATTCTACTGATCCTCTATGGAAGGTACAATTGCAGTGGCGCCTTAGGTAAAATTCGACTTAAAGTTCGTTTCAAGTAAATCATATCTAAACAACGGAATTAAAAATGAAATAAATTAGGAGGCGACGAGGCAGTTAGAGGGCGACCTGGAGTACAAAGTTGGAATACAGAGCCCGCTTCGGATCAAGAAAAATATCGGAAGCTTAGTCACTTGACTAATGTTATCTGAAGCAACTGTAATAATTAAAAAATATAATTCTATGTCGCAAACTCAGACTACATGATGGCCCATGCAGTAACAACTGCTACTGGCGAAAACACTGAACGTGAGTACACACATGCGCTGTAACGTGTAAATGCGTGAAAGTGCGCGCGAACACGAACTGCGCCGCGAACATTCCCTGACCAATGTTTCAGTACACAATTACAAGTGGTAGTGAACATCATTTCCAATGAAACGTTAGTGGAAGCAAGATGCCTGTGCGAACTGCCACTGTATAATACAATTACATTAATTATACTCACATTAGTAGGGCTAGCGTAGGCTTCCGAGATTGACCTAGACCCCGTGACATTTCGTGTGACATGAAAAGTTAATTTTTTTTGCATATTCGAGACCTTGAAAAGTGCATTCCTTCCACACATGTCCTTAAAAAGTGAATTTTTACACTTGCGGTACCTTAAACTGCATTTTTGCACTTACACTCTTTGTGCAAGAGTGGCACAAGTATATTTTTGCACATGCACTTCTCTTTGCAGTTTTAGCACATGCGTTTTTGTACATGCACTTCCAGTGTAACAATGCACTTTCGAGTACGACATTTCTGGTATGGATTTAAATTCCTGCTTGGCGCATTTCTGGTACGGTGTTCGATTCTCGGACAGAGCATTTTTTTAATTTCTGGTTTTTGAGTCGATTCCTGGTGAAGGTAGTTTGGTTTTTTTATTTGTTTTTGGTTTACTGCTTGGGGTAATTTGGGAATGCCGGGTTTGATTCAAGGACAGGGCAATTAATATTATTTTTCGAAGTTTGGAAATTTTTGGTTTTGGGTTCTATTCCCGGTGAGAGCACTTAATTTAATTTTGTATTCGGAAATTTTAGAGACTACTGGGTTCAATTCCCCACACATGACACTTTTGTATTTTTGTTTTTGGATTTGGTAAATTTTGGGAAACTTTGGTATTTTGGATTTTTTTTTTTGGTTGTGGGAATCTCTGGAATTATGAGTTTGATTTTTGGACAGGATAATTAATAATAGGAAACACAGGGTTTGATTCCCAGACAAGACAATTTTGTACATTTTGGTTTTCGGAGTACCGGGTTCGATTCCCAGACAGAGCACTAAACATATGTTTTTTTTTGGGTATGGAAGTATTTGTATTTTTGGAGTACCAGGTTCGTTTCCCGGACAGGATACTTAGTGATTTTTTTTTAATTTTTGGGCTTGGAAATTTGGTTTTTTGGGTTCTTTCTCGGTTAGGCGAATTTAGAATTTTTATTTTTGGGGATTTTTGGGTTTTAGAATACTGGGTTCGGTTCCCAGACAGGATAAATAGTATTTCTTTTGAACTTGGGAAATTTGGTTTTTGAATTAGATTCCCGGTTAGGCCAAATTTAAATTTTTATTTTTGGAAATTTTATTGTTTTGGAATACAGTTTTCGATTCTCGGAGAGGGCAGTTCATATTTTTTTTTGATTACTGGTTAGACCAAATTTGGAAAATAATATTTTTGAAGTTCAACCACAGCTTGGGACTTTTGATTGGACCGAGTTCGATTCCTGGACAGGAGAATTTTCGGGAAATGCAGTTGTATCTACTTGCGTAATCACACATGTTGACTGCTGGAGAGTGACTGAGGTTTGGAGGGGGAAATGCAGTTGCATCTATTCACATGTGCTGTCCCGTCGATGTGACCTCATCGGTGTCACTTGGATGACTGACAAATCGCATCCGATGCACGCCGTGTTGACTTGTCGACTGCTGCATTTCAAGTGATGACATGTTATAGGGGAATACAGTTGCATAGGAAATGCAGTTGCATTGTTTACGTGTAAGAATAGTATGATGTTATCGAGCAAGTATGCACATGCGTAACTGTAATCATTAAATAAGTATACGTACAATTACCCATTATGCAATCACCAGCTCAGTCTGCACTAGCATTATTATGAACTTGCATAATAAAGCAACACCATAGCCACTTGCACAATGTAACTAAAAAGAGAGAGAATGAAAGAGAGAGTAAATCCGCTCACAGAGACAGCTAGCTCTTAACTGAAGTCTGAATGATAATATGGATGCATTTTTCCCCACCGCCACCATTGTTTTCCCATTGACTAATTAGCCGTGCACGCTCCACTGATTAGTCGCATTCTCTCCACCGCCATCTTGGACAGATTTCGCATATAAAAGGGCGGGAGGGAGTTCATTCAAAACATATTCAGTTCAAATGTTGACGCCAACGAGATCGCTTCGAAGTCTGTCTGTGATGCAAGCAATCTATGTCATCAACTATCCGGGAAGTATATCAGGCGAGAGTTGAACCTTGGTACCCAGCCCATGCAGACGAAGCATCGGAGCAGCATACGTCCGTATACCGCTCAGTACAGAAGTTCGTGTAGCAGCCAACTGTCCCTGGGCCACTGTATCGAAGGCTGCTTTCACCTGCACTGGCATTGACATTCTCCAACATTACCACCACGGTAGGCTGTGACTGCAACTGATGCACCCATTGAGTGCTGGTCAACTGATGAGGGGAGGGATCATTTTCGGGGGAAAAAGGGGAATGCAGTTGCATAGGCAAATGCACTCGCATAGGGGAGGGTTTTTTATGTTCTATTGGATTGTATAACTAAATTATGTAATATTGCATTGATGCACTTACGTAATCAGCAATGAATATTCGCACACTTGCATAATATACACGTTGCATAAACACAAACTCATTACACAAACACATCTGAACCCTAAGAGAACCAACTCTCAAACAAAGTCAGTTTACATATATCACTGCATCTTACGCGTGATAATACAATGGATTCCTATCAGATGCACTACATCACGTCGTGACAGGCTTAACGTATCGTTACATGACCTAACATATTTAATTTATGTTTATGTATATATTCTAAGAAGACAGTGTTGTGAATGGCTGACATGCACTCGCACACTTCCGAAGAATGATGTGATTAATTGTTATCTGCATTGGCTGAACTTTTGATGGAGAACTCACCTATACCATGTTAAGAGAAACATTAAGAAATATTTTACCGAAGATGTTAGGCTATGGGATGCAGTACAGGCTTTCATTAGAAGATTTGAGTACTTGTTTCATCATCCATCAAGAGCAAATAAATGTATTCGCATAACAAATAATGATTACTTAGTAAAACTATGATCGTGCAATGAAATAACTACACAGAAATAGTATATATACATATTGATTCAAGTACCATACAGGCTAAGTAGATATTTTAATCCTATAATAAGTAAATTGTTGAGAGTATTTGTGTAATGAATATACACATGCAAGTACTATGTGTGTAATTAGCATAAACCAACTACCCATCAGCCGATGAAACACAACGAACCAAGATGGAAGACAACTGTAGGATAGATAAATTGCTCCTTGCTTCATATCGCATCACGGATAATTACAAGTAATATTTACACAATGAACAAACACCAAGACTATGTTCACCCTACATACACATCTTACCATGACCAAGCTAACTTCAGACTAACATATGTTTGATATTATACATAACTTATATGTATACCACATTGTAATTATCAAACATACTACACAACAGACACTTAAACAATATGCCTTTCCATTACCTTCCTCTCTATATCTACAATTCTTGTACCGCGATTATCGAACTTTCAATGAGCCACCGCAGATCGACCAACAAAAACTACATATCCCCACCCACCCTCCCTATGCCAATCTATCGTTGTCTCTGGAAGGGAGAACAACTCTCTCTACAACCCCGAAAATATAAAGGTGAGTTTTTTGACTGGGAAGGTTACACAAATATTGTCGTCACGTTAACGGTAAAATAATTTTACATGTATATGCAATGAAAGTATATCATTATAAAAACCTTTTAAAAATATTAATGTTTTCAACTTACTACATTATAATAATATTTAAAAAAATAAATAAAATCCTTACATTTACTAACAACACACTTTCCCCAGATATACTATTAAAACCCAATGTAAAATTATTCTATGTAAAAAAGTAAACAATAATTGATGTTAACCAAATTTCCAATACAATTTACAATCAGACAAGAACTCTATAAATGTACAATAAAATAACTACGATTTAAATTTTTGTTCATCTCCCATCGACACTAAATGTTGTAATAAATGAGGTGTTGCTTCTACAAAGTTAAAAGATATATTCACTGAGATATTTCTACTGAATCCCTAACATTGGTATTTACATTTATACTATCATAATATGTGCTTCAAATGCCGATGAGGGTGGATATGCTTATACTGGTTTACTAATTGCATGCCAATGTTAATTTAATATTGTGTAAATAACACCCAGCTCATCATATAGAATAGTTAAAAAAAACTACAGAGACCATGCACACATCTCTAGCAACAATCCCCCTCCCTCGTCCAGGAGAGGATAGATCTCTCGAATGCTAGACACGAGTATGGTCAACCGACTTGCAAAGGAGATGAGGATGAGGGGTGGGCCAAAGTAGTTCCAACGTACTCGCTAGGGGATGCGTTTCGATGAAAAGATATTTGTTCCCCACCGACCGAGCAAATCACAAACGCCTATTACGGCAAACCATGAAGGTATCCATGCAGCCCTTGCAAATAGCAACTTTACCGGTCGTAGCAGAACATATCTAACAAACTATCGCAATATATAAGACATACCTAGATCTCGTCCAATACACAAAACCCACACTCAAACGTCTCAACAGGCGAATGACTGTAACCAATTGTTTTATAAATGACTCATGCGAACGGGGTGATATAGTGAACTCCATCACTACTCGCCTCGCATATACTTGCATAAACATTATCACAATGTTACAAATTGTATCATATCAATTTAAATATTCTATTTCAAAATTTAATTGATTTCCTAAATTGTTACATAATAAAGTAAAATCCACTACAATACAATTCCTGTTAATATGTAAACTGACATTTCTGGGGTAAAAATTTAATATCCCGTTCATAATATACTTTCCACATACATACTAACCCTGTAAAAAACCAATTTTCGCTAAGCTTTATTAACTCTATAAATATTTGTGAAATGCAACAATCCTCAAGTCGTGAACATATACTGAGGCCAACATTATTAATCCATCAATTTTAAACACTATTAACCCATCAATTTTAAGATGTTTCCTATAACCAAAAATTCAGATCCCGCCCCATGATATAGCCGTCTCATTCTCAAAAAATTATTCCATAACAATAGCTCTTAGTGGAAAACAGACAAAGCATATATGTAACCAGTGAAACCTTTGTGTAAAGATTACAAAAAACCATATCCCCATTCATATTGATTATATCCTTAAAACACTATTTATAAGAATACAGAAATAATCAAAATTATATAATTCAAACACCAACACTATCAAACATTAACATTTCAAACAACGATGTTGAAGGCGAATAGGCTTACTGCGACATTATAGTTCATGAGAACATAACTTTCCCACATCAAGATACACCCTCTCAAAATATCAACACCTTTATTGCGAATTCATTGTTACTGTGATATTTCTTTTAAAGAACACATATAAACTTATAAACATATGAGTCTAAGATGGTGTATATACTATCTCAAACGCTATTGTTTCGCATAGGCACCATATGCTATTCTTGTGAAATTTACTAAATATTCGCTTTTACCAATCATTGCATGTAAACACACACACAAGCAGAGTGAAGCAACAACCTAAAACTTCATACATTATTGAAGTAAGTAACATATGAGGTTAAATTTGTCATTTTGATAATCATTCCCAGTGAAAGTAAACTATTCTTATAATGTAACACGTAAGGCGAAAAAATGATAAATACCTTTAAAAAAAAGTTTTTCTATATACATCTTACATACAAGTAATAAACAATGTATACATCTTAGTCATATATCACAGAAAGACAAATACTAAATTGTTACCTGTATTCAGAAGGACGTGGCTTCGAATCAGACACCACGCCTCGTACAAACATTTTATCTCCTCTTCCTAAACATTTTTCCAACATACCAGGATATTCTATTTATTAGAGAACATTTGCTACAAGGAATAGTTATGTTAGAAACTTCTTACCTGCTACACACCATTCACCATCCACGATATATTGTAATTGTTTGGTGCATTCATTTATTTTTCAGACTTCGATATAATAATTTTTTTTCCCCTGCATCCCGATATATCAAAGGTTCATTTACAGAAACAGAGATCTCACTATATTATTAATTAAATATGTATACCAGCACTCCCCAATGCTCAATCATAATTAATTACTTATCAAACAGCACACTACATATGAGATAGGAATATAAGGAATATACACAAGATAGGCATATTTATCATTTTATATATGGTAGAATTATATATCTGTATATATGAGATAGGGTTATATATAATTATATATAATGTGTTTTCTTCTGGGGTGAACATGTATTTTGGTTTCCTCAGAGTGCTCCCATACCGAAAAGGTATTATGATTTGTTCTGCAAATTTAAAATTTCCTAAATAATATGTTTCATTTTGTTCAATGGTAGATTTTGAACAGCTAGTAAAAAAGGTTAAGATCCTATGACATCATCCAAGGATAAGCTTAATACTTTTTCCTTTTAAACAAACCTTTTCTGAAATTGTCAGGTTGGTCGAGTGGTCTAAGATGCTGCATTCAAGCTCTAGTGCCTTTAAGGAGAGCGTGGGTTCATATCCCACACCTAACAAATACTTTTCAGACATATATCGAGACAGTCGAGACTGTCAATATAGACACTTTTTTTCTGTATTATTAACAGTATATAAGCAGTCAACATGTAAGTATGTTTCCACATCTCCCATGAATAGAGGGTTTTCAAGGAAGTGTTATTATTACAGACATATCACATTCTAGGAGATAGTGTAAGATATTTTGGGAGACTAATGGGTGTTGCAGTGGGTGGAAAGCGAGTTTATATAGATGCACTAGCTCTCTCTCTGCATCTCTGGCTCATTCGTCTGTTGTTCGATTAAGAGATCGCTTTATCTGACTGGGTTCGAGTGGGCTGAGACTTAGCTACATCATTTTTGGTCACATAAAAGCAGTGCGTGTCGCCGCTTCAAATCTTCCAAAACGTGTTCCTCTCCTCGGGAAGGTTCAGTGAAAAATGATGGCAAGTTATTCTAATAGTCAGAAAATTTTATCAGGTATTATGTCATATGGAAAGCTTAAATCATTTGCAGCACTCGACAAAGAAACTGGAATCACATACATACCTAAAGAATTCCTTCGGACGTATGCATGACATGAAACAAAATAGTTCTACAAACGATTACCCACTTATTTGCAACAGGATGAAGAAATTGTAGGCTGTCTTCCCTGTATAGAGCGTTTTCAAGGATATGTTACTGTTACGGACTTACCATATTCAAGGCGTTTGTGTAATGCATGACGGAAGAGTGCTGACATAGCAAGATAAAAAGGAAATATGCATCCAAATTGAAAGATGCATCCAAATTGAAAAATGCATCCAAATTGAAAGATGTATAACTGTAAAGAAGAATGGTTGTTTGATGGACGAATTCACAGGTTAGATAATGACCTGGTTGTTTATCCATCGTATAACATTGCATCAAGCATATTGCTTCTGCATATTCATACACAGCAGATGTTTACTGAGACCGTTGAAATGTTTAAAATAAACTGATTGATGTGTTGTGAAAACTGTATATAAGCATGTATCCTGTAAGAATGTTTTCACTTCTTTGGGAAGCGTGGTGGAACACGGACCGGTGCGACTACATCCATCTCTACTTCATCATGTACACTGATAAATATGACATCAATAGTTAAAGACTAACCACCTATAAAACTGTCAGCCTCGTCAACAGTAAGAGGGTCTCAAGAATTGCTACAAGCATTATGGTATCAATGTCATTACTGCGATCGCACAATCTGCAACAATATGAAGGTGGAATCAATGGTTGAAGACTCTGTAGCTCCGTCAGCGTCGTCGACAGCAAGGGCCCTATGAATAGTCGCTACAAGCATTACAATATCAAAGTTACTTCTGCGGAAATACTTTTATTAAAAACTATAGTGCATGCCAACATGAAAGTAGTCATTGCTTGTTCAGCCCAGCATGCAAGGCATTCCACTATGAGAGCTATGATACTGTGTTTGCCCTTAGTGAAAACCTGTCTAGACATAAAAAGAAGTGTAAAGGCAATGTCTGTCGTTCATTGGGAAGCGAGTGCATGTATTGCAGCAAGACATTCGCTAATCGTACTAGTGCCAAATGTCATAATACTAGTAACTGTCAGCATCTCATACAAGATGTATCCACGTGATAAGTGAGGTGTGATGTATAAGAATGGGGATAACTTGACTACTCACAACCGGATTTGTTCTATAAAACTAGAGTAAATTATACATATTTTTTGTTGAATGTAGAATATATATATATATATATATATATATATTTTATATATATATATATATATATATATATATATATATATATATATATATATACAAACACATACATATGTTTGATATAGCTTTCAGCTTGGATTTATCTGTCAATTACAAAGGTAATTAGGACAGGCATACGAGACATATTTTTGATAAAATTTATTTTCCAGTAAAGAGTCATCTGTGAATAAAGGAAGGAAAACCTCTATAAATTAATGTGATATGATTGGAATGTAACAAAAAAAAATATTAATAAGTTTTTCTCCTACTTATTTTTGGATGTTTTGAATGTGTATATAGAGATAAATGCATTACTTAAGTAAAATCTCAAATGTTATCCACACCTAATAGCAATCACTTTGAGAGAAGTTAGGGTTTATGACATCGTATCTGTTTGAAAATGAAGTATGGCTCTCTGATGATGTGAAATCGAGTACTGAGTATATTCCGATAAGCACAACTGATTCGATTATCCTAGCATTAGATGGACAAATCAATGGTTTTTTTATTATAAATATTTTATTATAAACTGATGATAAGTATAGAGTGAATGTTTGAAAGTAGTACTGACTTCCGAACTTCTACGATGCGATGGAATTGGTATGCGATTTACTAGAAGCCAGTGTCCTGTCTGGTATGACAATATATTTTTCAGGGATTTAGTTATAATATTTATCACATGAGTGTTTGATAAGAATGTTCTGATAGTATGAGTGTTGGGTAGCATCAGATAGACTAATATGTTCATATTGTGTATTGGTAAAGCTATTTGTAATGAATGGTTAGATGGTTAATATGTCTTGTCTGTATGATATGTTAGTTTTGCTGGTAATGTTTGATGTTAAGGGATTTGCGAGTGGATGGTACGGTTTGTGAAACGAGTTGTGTGTTGTGGAATATGGATTGCGAGTATTTATAGTTATGTTTTTCTGCTGTAGCATTTTAATTGCTGGTTTGGTGTTATGATTTTTTGAAATGAGTTTTTATTAAGGTTGGTCGTTGACTATGATATACTGTAAGGTTGCTGTTATTATTTGAACGATTTTTTTGCTATTAAATGATGAAATGATTTATCAGCGTATTTCTCAAGAATATTATATATAAATGCTTATATGATTGCTTTGATGGTGCCACTGTGGCTGAGCGGTTAGCCTGCTCGTCTCCCACCAAGACGATCCGGGTTCAATCCCCAGCCGGGTCACTCCGGATTTTTGCATGTTTGAATAGTGCTGGACGATGGCGTTGGTCGGCGGGTTTCCTCGGGGATCTCCCTTTTTCCCCGCCCCTTCATTCCGGAGCGACTCCATACTGACCTCAATCATGCTCATCGGCTCTCAAGACCTCGCTGTTAAGAGCCGCCCAAAAACTCTCCACTCGCCACGCTTTGTTCTCATGGAAGGTATGATGTGAATTAAAGTCGATATGGTATAGGTAATAATTTATGTTATGGTTCTTTGCATAATTGAGTTAACATGTGATAGAGTATTTTGCTTGGAAAAATATTTAGAAATAGCTGTTAGGTCTGTTTTATTTTTAACAGCGAGTATGATGTGACATCAAAATATTGTGAGTTATTTTAGATATTTTCTGATGGGTATTTGGATGTTTGGGTTATATAGTTGGTTGATATGTCATTAATTATGATTGAACTTTGGGGAGTGCTGGTCGACTAGTTAATTAATATAATGGTGATATAGTGAGAATGCTCTGTTTCTGTAAATGAACCTTTGACCTATCGGGATGTGAAAAAAAACGAATTTATTATATATAATTCTGAATATGAATGAATACACCAAACAATTTACAATGTATCCTGTATTTTAAAATAAAGTTTATAATTTAATGATGAGTAGCCGTGAGAAGGTTCTAACATAATTATTTCTTATAAAAAAGTTTCTTTACTAAATATAATATCCTTGTATGGTGGTAAAATGTTTACGAGGACGGGATAAAATGTTTGTCTATAGGCGAGATGTGATGGAGAACTTATAGTGAATATCCTTACTGTAATTCCGAATACAGGTATAAATATAGTATATGTATTTGCATTGTATATGATTAAGATATATATAATGTATATATTGTATGTAAGATGCATATGGAAAAACGTTTTTTTTAAAGGTTGGCGTGTTAATCATTTTTTCGCCTTACGTGTTACATTATAAGAATAGTTTGCTTTACCTGGGGATGATTATCAATATGACAACTTTAACCTCGTATGTTACTTACTTCAATAATGTATTACGTTTAAGGTAGTTACTTCACGCTGTTTGTGTCTGTTTACATGCAATTATTGGTAAAAGCGAATATTTAGTAAATTTTATGTGAATAGCATATAGTGCCTATGCGAAGAAACAGCATTTGAGATAATATATATACCATCTTAGACTCATATGTTTATAAGTTTATATGTGTTCTTTAAAATTAATATCACAGCAAACAATGAATTCACAACTAAGGTGTTGATATTTTGAGATTGTGTATCTTGACGTGGCAAAATTATGTTCCGATGAATTATAATTTCGCAGTAAGCTTATTCGCCTTCAACGTCGTTGTTAGAAATATTGGTGTTTGATGGCGTTGTTATGTAAGTATACATTTGTGATTATTTCTGTATTCCTATAAAATAAGGTTTTATGGATAAGATAAATAATAATGGGGAGCTGGTTTTTATAATCTTTGCACAAAGGTTTCACTGGTTACATATATTTTTTGTATGTTTTACCAATAAGTGTTCTTGTGAGGGATTAGAGAATGAAATGGTGATAGCATGGAGTTAGAGACTGACTTCCGCATGCGTTTTTTCAATGCCTGCATGAGATTGGTCAGCGTGATTGGTCAGCTGCAATAACATGGCAGATAGGTGATTGACTGGTTGGTGTCTGCACAACGTATTCATGGTGCAGTACGGTTGGTTCGAAGTCAATATGATGCAATTGGTCTTGCGCGCTCGTATATTATAGCAGTAGTGATGTAAGCTGAGAGGTTTAGTTTCACAGCAGCTGAATGGAAGGTGGTTCATCTCGGCTAGCTTCTGCTTCTTCACATAGAATTGTCTCGAGTTTTGGTTTTTAAGGTCATTCAAAATTATGGGGTCAAGGGCTAGGTAGTCTGCATCTAATATGGTGGTAGTCTATAATGAATTATGCTTGTTGACTCATGTAATTTGTCTCGAGTTTATTTGCAAGGTCATTCAAGGTCATGGGGTCAAGGGCAAGGTCGTCTGCATCTAATAAATGGTAGTGTTAGTCTGTAATGTTATATGCTTGTTGTTTTTATGTTTTTCTCGAGTTATTGCTTTCAAGCTTATTCAAGGTGATGGGGTGAAGGTTGAGTAAATCGGCATCTAATATATTATTATAGACTGTTCACGGTAAAGTGCGCACTTTTTAAGGCCCTTTCAACAGGCATTAACCACTAATAAATATATCATATTGCAGTCTCAGACATTAAAATTTGAGGGCAGTGAAATGTATACACTGTGTTTATTGGTCACATTACAATGCTAATATTAAAAAGCATCGGGAAGATGGGAATTGGATGAAAGGAAAAATTAAGAATGGCCTTAAAATGTGCTCACTTTACCGTGAACAGCCTATAATTGTCTGAAATGTAATATGCTTATTGAACTTTTGGTATTTTTTCGGAAGTCTATTTTTCAAGGTCATTCAAGATCATAGTGTCAAGACCGAGGTAGTCTGCATATATTATGGTGGATGAGTGATTTCTACCTAGGTGTGGTTGCCTACTAAGATGGCGAAATGGGTATGGGTAAGAAGTGACCTCCGAAAATTAAAGCAGTTTAAAAAAAGTTGTTTTTTAATAATTTAAATAATATTTAATAACGAATTTTTAAAAATATTTGTTGCGGTTTCTTGTAATTTTTGTGAATATGTTTTGGTTTTTTCAGGATTTTAAAAATTTTTGGTGTCAAAAAGTCAATGGTAAAGTTCAAAGGGCATTGGCCCTGCACTTCTGGCTCAGAGTCACTGATCCATCTCGCCAGAGTTAATTGGGTCTGACCCCGGATCACAAGTCCACATCGCCTGCTCCGGGAAAAATGGGTAATTTCTGAGGATACTTTTTTTCGCAAATGGGAAAAGAGGGAAATTTTTAAGGAGAAATGGACACTTTTAGGGAAAGGGGAAATTTTTAGGGTATTTTTGTCATTTTTCGGGAAAAAAGGGAAAGATATGGCGGTCGGTGACGTAACAACATGGCGGCTCCCCCGGCTCCGGCTCCGAACGCCGACTCCATTGTCCCCAAACATACATTTTCCTACTACTCACAACCACTTGCTCGGTCCCGTCTTCAATTTTTGCAACATGTGAATGCAACAACTCTTGATGATTTGCGGAAGTAACGCCTTCGGACGGAACAGGGTGCTCTGTGCGTCGTGCGACAAATTGCGCGGCTTCACATTGCATGCATATATTACACGAACACGTTGCATACAGGGCGAAGCATTTGTTTGTATGTACCCTCCACGATGACACACGATCAACCATCTGCCTATGCGCCGAGTACTGCTGAGTCCACCTAGAAGGAGCGACCCAGTGTCTGTCTCAGTTAAAACACATAGGGAGTGAAGCTGCAAAAATGTACAGCTGTGTATAAAATCACATGACCTTGTACTTGGGACCATATTATTATTTATGGTGTGATATTTCTGACGTAAATTCAGCGCTGGAATGAGGAAATTTGTTAAGTTTAGATAAGTTTTTTATGATATTAAAAAGTTTGGGCATGCAATTAAGATATATTTATGAAGTAACATATATGTTAAAGACATATTACAAGAAAATTCCCTATACATAATTCATGAATACATCTCGTGACAACGATCACTGTTTGAAAACTTCGATATTTGTGTCTATTACGTTTCATTTCTGTGCGAAGCTGGACACAGTGCGACCACTGCCACCGAAGGACATTTACTCATCCGTTGTTCCTACACAACGCCGACACTGCGTATGCGGTTTGCTTTCATGTGGCTGCTTTGCCGGATTTCTCTTTGCTCATTAGCCTTTGTGTGCGAAGTTCACAAACGGGCTCACAGCGGTGGATCCACCGTTCGCCAGGAACTTTAGTTACCATCTAGCTCAGAACGCCGGTGTCTATAGTTCCCACAGGGCCCTTTTTCTACGTTGGCTAACAACTTCCGTCCGGTGTGCTCGCGTTCGCACTGTTCAGTTTTTCGCGGTGTAGAAAGTGCATTGTTCTACCTTTCTATTCCCTTGACCAGTGCTTACGGTAATTTCTCCCTTATTTTACAAAGTTGAAAATGTTGTGCTCTATTGCATAGCCAGCTTAGTGAAAACAAATGATAACTAATATGTCTCGCCCTAGCATTGTCTGATACTGATTTCCGAAAATTGCAGACCATATATACAAAATTAACCATCACTAAATATGTCGAACGTCAATGACGTCAACATTATGATTTTGCCAGGACTTATTTTAACAGTTATGCAAGGCATGCAGTTTTTAAAAGTTTAGGTACAGCCCAAATTCGTACGTACGCCACAAAAAAATATTGGCTGTAGGCTGTTTTCGCCGATAGTAGTGTTGAAAATTTCGTTAATAGATCTAAATCTTCAGATTAGTTAGCAATTTACACCATTAAATTTTTTAAATACATATTTACCTAAACATGCAAAATAATCCGCAATTTATTACAAGACACGCATTAGTGATATATTTTTAAGAGTGTCGTAGCCTTAAACAGACGACAGGCATGACAATGACCTGCCGAATTATTACCATTCAACCTCACTGTTCCCGAGATATGTACACATTTTTTATTTTTGTAATTTGTCATTATTTCGAAAATTAAGGATTCTGTTCATTCTGTATTTTCCACGAAACTGGCTATTTAAAGTTGTATGCAATTTTTAAAACCAATCTGACTATTTTGGAAACGTAATGTAAGCAAAGTTTTCTTCATCGTGTGTTCTGTATGTGGTTATTTGTTTCTAATGGTGTATGAAATTACTAGCACTTGAGAAATTCTAATTCCTGTAATGCTACTTCACAAGGTATCTTCATGTCGTTTTACATAACGTAATATTATATACGATGATAATTATTATTTATATCATCGTCAAACATTCATTCATAGTTTGCTCATTGAGTCGACGCATACGACTAGGTTTATGACTAACATAAATATTTACAAAATGTATAACAAAATTTCAAATTTTCCTATAGTTTATTTGATATCAACTTTGCAAATAAAGTTGGAGCTTTATATTTTGTTTGCAATGAATAATATCCTGCCTGGATTCCACTTCAAGAATACAAGAGTGCTGTACGAATATGTAAAACCTTATGTTCCAAATATCAAACCTAATTACTTAAAAGAGAATCAATATTTCATGAGACAGAATACATTACTGGTGATATTGAAAACCAAAAGATTTATTGGTATTTTTATCACCAGAAAATCCGTTCGCAGTGATCATTCGTCCCTGAAACAAAGGTAACGATTAAAATATGATTACCAAATCCTGAACAATAATCAAGAAGGCACCTGTTTTATTGTACTTACACTTCTGACATCAAAGTCTCAATTTATCCGCACTTGTTAATGTTAAAGTGTTCCCTACATAAACTTGCAAAAAGGATTAAATTTGGCAAAGTTAGCTGGTCTCTCTGCCCCAATTAAAAATGAAGTTCTTTGCCTTAGCCATGAAATATACTATTATATTAAGAACTCGGATATTAACCAATTCAGCGAAGAGATCAATATCACCAGTAAATTGTTTATTATTGAATTATTTGGTCAGTTAAAACCACACGCAACAGATGCCATCACCTAGGCACCACTCTTTGTCATTAACTACAACATTCTGTTAAAATTCCTCAAAGTCTGCAACCGAATATATAAATAAAACACAACAAGATATACGTTTCTTTAAACTGAGAAACTTGCTTAGCAAATATATAATCTTGTTTGGCTACATCAATATTGCATCCACCAATATTCCTGTAATAAATATGAGGATAATAAATACTTATTCTGTCATGTATTTGTGACATACTGGGAGTTTTCTTAAGGAAACTCATTATTTGTCACTAAAGATATCCTAAGATTTGGTACAAGGCGCTGAGCTGAGCTGTGTATGCCTCTTACATGCAAATGCGCAAGAACTAACGGGCTGCAACATGCAACTGATAAGATACGTTACATCATAGATAACAGAACACAAGTGCAAAGACGTGGAATAAATGCTTATGGATGAGATAAGAACCAGTGTAGTAAAATCTGCGACTGCGAGCATCGGTGCAGTAAAGAGTGTGACTTGCAGGCTGGACTATTGGACTGAATGTGTGAGTGAAAGACATTAAAAATAATGGCAACTTACAGACTGCACTTGTGTTAACAATGAGCGTGAGTTAATTGACTATAACCACACAGAAACATAGATACGGGCTTTAATTAGAATTTAGATAGACATTAAATATTGCGCTCACTGCGAAATAAAACAGTAATTGTGGAGATAGATAATTTAATGATGTAAATAATATCTGTATGATTACATTAAATATCAAATTTAGTTATCTTATTTTTAAGACCTCCGACCCTCACGAACTAGATCCACTGATCCACATCCGCTTCACTGTGGCTGCATTTCTTCAAACATAAGAAAAAATTTCGTCGTAGGATAATGTACAATCCCCATAGGCCACAGCTCCCCCTCGGTCAAAGGCGGAAATCTGTTCGTATGGTTGTCGTCTTCTTTGTTCCGGCATGCTCATCCCGCTTGTGCACACTAACGACGTAGAAACACACAATGCCACCCCGACCTCCTCCTCTGCCCTGCACTAGCATTCCTCCAGTGTGTGATCCTTCAGACGCGTCCTTCTTGGTGTTGCAATTGTTATGGCCAGTAGTGTAAATGGTTTGGTCCCACATACGTTCTAGATGACCACTAAAAGTGAAATTCCTTTACCCAAGAAGAAAGAGAATTTATTATTTAGAAGGGGAATTACCTATTAACGAGTATAAACAAGAGGATCTGAGGAAACTACTACAATATATACCCTACGAAAAGAATTCTTCTGGGAAGAACTTTTAGAATAACCTACACAGGAATATGTGAATTATTTCTTTCAATTAGTTATTCTTTGTGGAATGTCATGTTATATGTTTATGGTATATCAATTAAATTAATGTATGGTTTGTACGTAGAACGTATATGACATTCCTTTAAGGAAAAAAAAAACATGGCAGAGCCCATAATTAACATTTTACAAACGACTCATAATGTGTCACCGTATATTTATTTCAAAGCATGGGTATTATAATCTACAATATGTGACTAGAAAATAAATTTCCTAATCAACCCGAAATTTAAAAAGGTTTCTTTCTTGTTTCTCGAAACGTAAGTTTTAGTGGCATGTGCTGTTTCTGAAATGACCGAATAAATCAATGTAAAATTCTAATACTTTGCCTTAAGTGTATACATAGACATACATTTATTGTAACTATCCATGAATATTACTTTACATAAAGCATTTATATATTATCCACTGTTAAATGAAACCGATGTAGGTATTGGGGTATATCTTCAATGCATATAGATGCAATTCTGCAAATGGAATCAGGCTTTCTGCTGTGTGAATTATAAACAGTATTTCAATCTCTGAATATTGTAGTGATGACACATCAGGAAATAATTTGCTTCAGATATGGTGGATATAAAATTTCCAAACGTATATCAGAAATTAAAACGATAATGCAACTCATGCACAGAAAGAAAAGCATGTAAATATTTTTAACATATGTGACCATTTATATAAATCAAATTCCAATAAATTCTGAGTGGCGTATGGGTGTCATCTGGTGGTAAATAAATATCCGACAGTCTTGGCAGTAGCATAAAATTACACGCAACATGGGCAAGTCTCCCATGAACAGGTGAAGAACAAATCATAAAACAATTACAGGTGTTAACTTAGTCAGGCAAATTATGATTTCATGATAGTCTGCCTTTTTTAGTACCAGAAAAGTAAGTATTTGAAGAGCGATTTTAAATTGCATAACAGTAATCACACCACAGTCCCACAGGTTCCTCATTGTGTCAGATTAAAAGAGATGGTCTACTGACTATGATATTTTAAAAGTTTGGGAAATCAAATATGTGTCTTTATCAGGAGGTGTTTCACAAGTGTTGGTTTCAAATAATCTTGAAGGAAAAAAAAGAGTGACAGCGTCTAGTGATTTATGAAACTGTGATGGCTGTGAAGGTAATAACAATTGTAAATTACATCAGAAATGGAAATTTTGTCAAAAATTGTATACATTCAATTAGGTAGCAAAATATACAACAATTTTTCGTATTTTTTTCGCTACATTGTCTAATTTTTAAGTGGTACTCATTAACTGGAACATATTTTTTTCATTACACAACATTAAGAATTATATTGTATATTTTGCACGTTATTTAACTCTTGTAAATTTACAGCCAAAATGTTTTTAATTTTTTACCTCATTAAATGTCTATTCATTATCACTTGGATTCGCCAGCAAACCATAGTATTTTTCTACACGCCAGCGTAGTCAGCCTACGAACTTGTACTTACTTTCGTAAATATTCAATAATTAAAAATCATTGCCGCACTGTCTAGATTTAGTTTTAAATGTTGTTTGCGTAATAGCTTAGTTGTCTTAAATTTCGAACCTCCACTTTTAATTAATTGATAGAAGTGTTCGTATATAAATTTGTTATTCACTTAATTATTGATTATATTAAAATTTACACCACATGACAAACACGAATTAATCATGCACCAGCATGCTGCACATTGCAAAAAAATGAATTCGCTGCTCACAAGATATTTTAAGTAAAAACTAAAAAGTTTCCACGATAAAACTACTGAATTTTAATTGTATTCAGTGTCACTTAATATTAATTACAGATTAAAACTACCATATAAGAGGTATTATGTAACACATTACTTGCATGGGCAACATACATGAGCTCCAAAACAGTATAAAACCCATTCTTTTAAACACTGGCATTAAAAGTTTAAGCTTTGCAGCACTTTGAAGCAAAGGAAAAATGGAACGTCTTTATTTGGAGTTGGGAATAGCCATCCTTTTCTTATACACTGTATGTGGTTGGCTGAAGAGTAAGGAACCCAATATTCCTTCCTCCCTTACCCTGCAAACCTTGGACCACAATTACAGCAATTTACCTTCTCTTGCTCCACCCATATCGAGACATAGAACTCTCAGCTTCACCATACATCACGTCGAGAAACAGGTCTCGTGCCAGTCACAAACGCATCGGGTGAGCATTAATAACCGTGTTCTTGGTATTAGTTTCTAGGTAAAAGATATGTATATGTAAGCCTACATGTTAGATTTAGTCGAGGCGGCTATGCCCCACTGCTTACCTTAGTAGCCGCCGTTGTATCAAACATTCAACTAAAGACTGTTCGCGATAAAGTGAGTACTTTTGAAATTAACCTTCGAAAAAACTCACTGCCCTGCCTGCATATGTTTTAACAGGCATGTTGAGTGATATGCGCCCAGTAAATTGGTTACGATGGATGGGAAGTAGTTCCGTATCTTAACGTCTAATAAAAAGTGTTAGGTAACCATTTCTGATTACTTAAATTATTTCTTTCGCTTTCTGTTTTTTGTATGAATCAAAGAGTAAAAATTAGCAGATTTGTAAAATATTTACTTTTCTAATCATGTTACGGTTTCACTTGACCAACGCATGAATAAAGTTATGAGGCTCATGACAATGTTATCTTTACATAAGGTGGGAGAATACACAACGTGCATGCAAGTAGATCTTAAACAGGGTTTTCAAAAGTGCTCATTTTACGATAAATAGCCTATACAAATAATTTTGCCTTGGTACAGTTTTGACGAAGAACGAGACAACTGAAATGACGAAATTAAATTATCTGCATTACGATAACTTTATTTAATTCTGTACACATATATCGAAAACTGAAAATTTACTATAAACGCGTGTATGTACTGACCTAGGTGTATGTGCCTAGCATTTCTCACTAGTTGCACTTCAAAGGAAAAATGGATGTAGAAACAATAGTTTTTAAACAATGACTCGTAAAGGGATGTATAAGAAGACCTAGAAGTAGAAATAAAATAGTTGTGATTACAACTGATCATACAAATAACCAAGTACATACAAGTACAACCAAGATCATACAAATAACCATGTATTTGTTCTAGTGAATGCTGCGTACAGAATGAAGCATGTAATTACCGTTTTTTAAGAATTTTTAATTTCCTGTAAAGAATGTTTGTTGATAACACCCCCAAGCTCCAGCAGGTGATTCACTATCGAAAACTACGCAGAATAATTAATACGACCTACAGTCTAAGTATATTCCAAAAAGTGTAACCATCCTTGAATGTTTAACTGAAGCAGAAGTGTTTTCCTAGTAACTCAGTAAGAATGAAAAAAAAAATCAGATTTACTTGATCGTTTATCATTGGACAACGAAGTGCAAACGATAAACCGTTCCATAAAACCGATGAGTTGGAAAGAACTCTATTTTTGTGCATCCAAAATTGTAATTACCTAACCAATATTTTTGGTTGTTACCTGATGATAAGTAACCTACCGTACATGGTAGCCTAAACAAAAAAGCCGTCTAATATTTTACGCCAAAACACATCGAGAAATTAATGCATTATTAAATTCAACATTTGTAATGTTAGATCATAATCCATTAAACTATCGAAATAGGTGGCATTTACCGTAAAAATACAAGACAGCATTTTTGTTTACCAATCCACAAGAAAGTTGCATTTTTAAATGCAAAATTTTGGATCCAACACGTCTGTTTTTATGGAAGAGGTTATTATCCGCACAATTTTTTTATGTTTTGCATTTTGTCGTTCAATAACTCATTATTCCGAAGCTCATATATTTTTCATTCAGGATGTATTACAAACAAACAAGAAGTTACTTATATAACTAATACACCTACTTTCCTCAAAATGGGTGTAATTCATTTTTAATAAGTTCTTGAAAGCTGAGTTGGTAGGTAGGAATTTACTTTTCATTGAAAGTAAAAACATAATAAACGAAACCAGAATCGTATGCAGTAGTAATGTGACAATAACAAATACTCACGTGTTTTACCCGGGATACTTAACCCAGAATACCTAGCGTTCAATACACTGAAATATGGAGTTCGAATTCGGAGGATCAACTTCGGAATTAATCAGTCAAATGTTTCGAACTATAGTATTTACTCACCTAAAATGATAGAGGGCCATCGTTTTGAAAATAAGTAACTGAGCCACTAAAACATGTAAGTTTACTTGGCCTACCGCAGTATAACTTGTCTGAAGAATTGGGTATAAATCGATTGGTTAGTGCCTGAGATATGGCATAAAAAAACGTACTAATCTTATTTCATGCTATCGCACAAAACTGCTAGAAAAACAGGCTTTATTTACGATGCTTCTAATGTAGACATTCTATAGACAAATTTTGGTTGGATTTGGTTAAATTGTTTAATATATGCGGCAAACGTACCTAAAATATTTATGACTGCGCCATTTTGAACATCTATGTCTGATCCATTTAAATTTTAAATCATGTAAGTTTATATGTACTTCTATAGCATTTATGGGTGCACAATTTCGTACAGATTTGTAGAAATATGACAGTTTAACATTTAATGGGAATCGGTTGATTGGTCCTCGAGATATTGCATAAAACATCCATAACTTAAAAAAATAGGGATCTTCATAGACCGAGGACAGAAATTAATGTAGTAGTAAATTCGAAGATTGTATACTACCAACATTCAAAATTATGTTAAAAGTAGATTGCAATGCTTCGTATATATAGCACACTATTTTTAAATTATTTTAATAGCCGTCATTCTGATAAATACTGTCTCACACATAAAAAATACAAATATTAATATGGCCTACCAAATTACAACATATTCGCCAAATGTGGTTAGAATGGACTGATTGTTTCCCGAGATATGAGATTAAAACTTAATTTTTATTGGTGGGTCTATCATACAAATTGGCAAAGAAATGAGGTCCTGCATGGACATATTTGATGGTCATGAAAGACACTGTCAGCATACAAATTTATGTTAGATATTGTTTTGTTGATAAAATATACTGAACCAGTTTACACTTCTTGCCACAGTACCATTTGTGTGCCACATTTGGTACGAAAAAGGCCAATTGTTTTCTGAGGTAATATATAAAAATTATCTTTTTTCGAGTGTCACTATCACCCAAAATGGAGGACAAAATGCACCGTGATAGTTGTGATATCTTATGCCAGTATACAAAGTTAATTTTGAATTGAATACATGGATTAAGCGATATAGCATTCTAACATTAAAGTGACTATATGGCCGCCATTATGAAGATAAGTTTCTGAAATCCTAAAACATACAGTTTATCTGCTTCAGTACTAATTATTTACCAATTTTATAGGAATTGGCTAATTGCTTCCTGAGGTATGATGTAAAAACTTTATTAATTGGAATGGCGCCATCTTCTATAATGACAGATAAAAGTGGTTATATGTTGGTATATATTATTCATGTAACAGATTCTTTCAGTATAGAAAATTTGGTCGAAATTGTTTAAATGGTATGGTAGATATTGCAAATAAACGTACCTAATCAATTAATTACCTCTACTTGGCCTATCATAGTAGTACTTACATGCTAAATTAGGTGAACATTCGTTCAATAGTTTTCCAGATATAATTTAAAATTTTTATTTCTTATTTTTTCTACAATATTCATTTCAATATTTAATACTTACTTGATGGTCTGCCAGCATAAAAATTTTGGTTTAAATTGGTTGAATGTGTTCAGAGATATGATACGACCCCAAATATCAAAATCACCGCTATTGTGATAGTAAGCACCCTATGTGGTCGAAAACTATAAATCAGGTGTCATTAAGTATTATATGTATACCAAGTTTGGCGAGATTCGGTTAATGTGTTCCAAAAATTGAAAGGGGTTATGCACACATACACAGAATTACACACTGCCACACATCCATACACACACAACTCACACAGGCGCACACAGCCAAGAAAGTGATCGCATTAGCATTTTTTCTTCGGAAAGTAGGCTACAAGTTTCTTCATCTACATGTTCAAAGTTAGTTACATCCTTCCGGAATTAACTTGGCCTATAAATTGTATATGGGATTAATCATTATGTAACATACTCTGAAATGAAAGCATCTGTAGCTGAGAGGTTCGACAAGATCTTGGAACAGCTAATATACAGACATTTTACTTCGAAGGGGACTTACAAATGGGTGAATATTTAGCCTGAAATGCTTAAATTTTATCATTCTAGTTACCTTCGAATTATCAAGATGGCACCCGAAAAGGTTGCGGACAATAGATTGATGAAAACAGTATATAATATTCTTAAAGTAGTCAACAAGTGAAGGCAAAAGTTCAAAGTTGACTAATATGTACATGTGTCTAAAGTGAAAGGTGTCTCTGAGAAGAAATATACTATTAATAGGTCGTATGAAATATTTACAATTGTTTTAGTTACACAGTCATTTCCTATACTATAATACCTTGAAACCTATGATGGACAGCCTATTAAAGGCAATTTTTATGACCATGAATACCAGCAGGTTACTTCTCCAAATTAATATATAGTTGACAAAATCATTAAAAAGGGGGGGGCATGCCTCCCTACTCTGCTGGAAAGGGTTCTCAAAAGTGCACAATTCGTGGATGAAGAATCAATATATTAAAAGATTGTAAGACAATGTTTGTAAAATTATGATAATAAATAAAACATTGATACATAATTGATGTGTTTTTCATTTAATAAACCTACCAATATTTTCGGTGTTTGGATGTGCAATTATTGTGTAGTTAGTATAATACACTCATTATACAATCATTCCACTTGTTTGTATTTGTTTAATTGTATGTCTTTGATTAGTATTTATGATGTTATTCGCATTTAGGTGGTAATACGATACATTTGATAAGTAATTTCATTTGAACTTCTATTTCGTGTTTGGCTGTTAATTTGTTGTGTTTGATTTGTATTTTAATTAGTATTTGTGATTTGTGTTTTTAATTGTGATGTAATTCATTGTGATTGTTTTGTAATTCAATTCATTGTGTTTGGGTGTTAATTAGTTGCATTTGATTTGAAATTAAATTCACATATGTGATTCATGTTTTTAATTGTTTGTAATAGGTTATATATCTTTGCTTGTAATGATAAATTTTGTGGAATTTGTTTCTTGGGTAAGATTTCTGTGGGATTTCGTTTTTTTTTAAATTGATTTTAATGATACATTTCTTGGAAATGGGATAAAAATTTCTTCGAATTTCACATCTTAAAACCATTTAAAAGCATTAATTATTATATTTGTTTAATTCGATGGTGTAATTTCCTGGAATTGAAACACAATTTCTTGGAATATTACAGCTTAAACGTATTTTGGGGCACGATTCTGTTTTAAAATCCATTGGGACAACTATCAATTATTTTTCGACAGCCAGAATGGCATCATTCTGGCCAGAGATCTATGCCTTGGAACAGGTATCTGGAAGGGTAGGTGGGCGGGTGGAAGGGTAGGACCGAGCGGGACAAAGCAGGGTAGTGTTCTCTGTAACAGGACTCTCTTCTCTTGTATAGCACAGACCAGGTCAGTCCACCACAAGTCGATGAGAAACATGCGAGGTTCTTGTAGCATGGGAACAGTGGTCTGGCTGGAATTCGCTGGCATACGACATGCTATGAGCTATTGTTGTGTTGAGGGTGGTATGCTTAAATTGTTCTTGTGTGTGGATAAAAATTTTAATTTGCATGTTTATCAGATTCTTTTTAGTAAGTCATATTGTTTAATTCCTTTATGACACCTAGATTCTTGGGCTGTAAAATAACTTATTCCTTCATTAATATTTTATTTCTTTGTTGCATTTTGTAGGACTTGGTGTATTAAATTCGCCTGTTCCTTGTTTGCTTCATGTGGTAAGTGATTTGTGAGTTTTTCTGATTATTTTTAGCAAGTCATTAAATTCCTTTATGACATCTAGATTAGTAGGGAAATGGGATATGTTTTTTGTTTGCTTTGTTAATTACTTCGTTGTAGCTATATTTCAGGATGCATATGGTTAGTGTGTTTAAATCAATATTTTTATGTTAGTGTTATTTATTATGTGTGTGGTTAGCTGATTCTTGAAAATGGGATAATTATTTCCTTTTGTTTCATTTAACTAGTAAGTGTGTTTTATTTATATGTGAATTTTTTCAATACATATATTTAACTTGTTCCTTTTGTGCTAATCGTGGAGTGATTATGGTTAGTATTTTATTCGTTGTGGCATGTGTTTTAATTGGGTTAGTAAACTAACGTTATTCTGTTGTGTATTTGAGCGTAAATTGTATTCATGTCTCTTTGTGTTTAATTCCTTTTCAATAAAATTTGTATTCTTTGAACAGGTATTTCCTAATCATTTGATTTCGCCTGAATACTAATTTTTGTTACTTTTAAACATTCATTTCGCAATACACATTTCCGACAATAGACATTTCACATATGTAGAGCTCAGTATACATTCAGACACGGCCCCAGGCGGACGTGTCTTGGTGCTATCCCTCAGTCAGGCCAACAACAGCAAACAGGAAGGAACTCCTATGCCCTGCTCTCCCCTCCTCACCCTCCTCAATAGCCCATCAAACTTAATATTACACAATACGTATGTGTATACCCATTCCCCCATACTTCACACCTCAGTCCACCACTAGACTCCCAAGGGTGAACATCGATGCTGCTGCTCTCCAAAAATGAAAATATAAAGGACCCATATTACACATACCAAATAAAAAATCACATAAAAAATACAATTTTTTAATTATTTTTAATTAATCATTCATTCAATAAAATATCATCGCATTAATTTTATTGGATTAAGATTATCTTAATCCGATTTTTACAGCCGATTAATTGCCGGATTAATCCACTGAATCAATTTGATATCATACCAATAATCCAATTAATCAGAAGTGCAATAGAACGAACACGTCCCTACTACTGCGTGAGGAGGGGAGTGGTTGGGGCGGAGTAGGGTCAGACATCCAGTATAAATATCCCCTGGGAGATGAGAGGTAACCATCCCACTTTCCAGGTGCCTTCCCGAGCGCTTCGCACTACTGGGTTGGGGAAGGGGTGGAGTAGCGGCAGACACCCAGTATAAAAATCCCCTGGAAGAATTAAGGGTTGCCGCTATGATACGCTGTCGACCCCTGCGTGCTACTGCACCCGTACATATGACTTTATAGAGGGTCTATAGCCTTGCTTAGTGAGCTCAGAATAAATAGTCATATAGTAAGCTCTGAAGAGCCTGCCACATTCTGTCGCTAGTACGATTTTATGATTGGGGTTGTCGTTACGAGATTGTCCAGGACTTCGTTCTTCGATTAATGTTTTGAAACTCCGCTGCTCCCCTATTCATAAGGATTCAAAAAACGATTTTTTCTCTATCTTGGATAGTCTTAATAGGCATATTTAGTGGAAGATGCCAGATAAAATATTTCACGGGGATATCACAAAATAGAACATCAGATTGAACTCAAATAAAATACAGAAAATAAAAAGTACAGAAGAAGTATCCTCGCTCATATATACACACACAATATGTTCTCTGGCATATGAAACACCTACCAATATCACCAATTTCATAATCGGTTTAAGTCAAGCTTGAATCAGACTTGCCATAAGAAACCTTTAAGCTTGAATGAAGATTGCTGTGCAAGCCAACAAATTCGAATCAAGCTAACTAGTCTCCACAAGTCAAGCTTGTAGCAAGCTTGATTAGTAAAACTTGCCACAAGCTTGTCTTGGCCAGCTTAAAGTATATTTCAAGCTATCTTCAAGCTTGCCATTAGTAAAGTATGTGCCAGCCATGAGAAATTTGGCTTGAGTCAAGCTTGAATCACACATGATATGACAAGTTTACTCGTCAGGGCAAATTCAAGTCAAATGGTAATCTTGCCGCAAGTTACTAGGATATAATTGTCACTCAAAGAGTGTCAATTCACAACATATTCCAATTAGTACTAAGTCAAATTAAATAGAACTTTTGGGCCTGTTCTTGTCTGTATGTATATTGGTTTCCACTTCTTTGTCACGTACACGTAATGAAGATTAATAATTCACTCCTGAATTACCAGTGACAAAAGAAAATTTGAAATGGGAGAAATAATACTAAAAAGTTACACAGAAATGTATTAGTTAGTTAAATTAAAATCTAAGAGTGTTCAGTGCCAAATTATATGATGTATATATCATAGTGAGTTGCTAGATTGAATAGAGACATGACATTTATACACACTGGCACTTTTATTTTAACGAAAACTTATAAATATTTAAGAGCATGCATTTATAGAGGACATGAAAATACACTATATTATAAAAATTATATTTTACGATACAGAAAACTAAGAAGACCAGTAGATGGATTTTCTATGTTCTGGGACAGCAGGCTGTAGGCTGTGGATCTGCGAATACGGCCATCTTGAATGATGTCACAGAGGCAAACTTGGATGACCTTGACCATGAGCCTCAATCTTGGTAGTAATGCCCATACAATTTAATTGCCCATACATGTTACTGGCCAGCTCTCATTAATTGCATGCACATGCTAATCACTCGCCATTATCTTGTCGCTGTCTGTAATCTTGGCTTCATCTACGATGTTATCTGTTCGAGTGAACCACAGACATCCACCATCTTCGTTTCTTCCATATTTCACAAAGAGTGCTGGTTCCCTGCTATCTTGCCTCTGTCTCTTATATTGTCTGCTAGAGCGCACCAACAGCATCTGCCATCTTCTTTTCTCCCATCACCCACTAGTATGTGCTACTGTCGTATGCTAGGGGAGCTGCCATTTTCTCCCATCTTTGTTTCTCCCATCGTCCATTAGAGTGTAACACTGGCGTTCGCTATCTTGGTTTTCAAAGTCCACCGCTAAGGGCGCTGGTTTCAGTTCTTAAGGTTGCATTCCGATGTATGGTAGGCGAGACTCTCGTCCTTACTGTCATTATTCGGCCCAAGTAGCTCACAAATGTCCGGTGGTTTCGATCCAGCCACACCTGCGACGTCAGTCGGGCGTCCTAACAACTAGGCTACCAAAGCATGAAGTAAAATCACTGATGAAATGTGGCATGCATATCGCAACATGACTTCCACAACGAAACACAGTATATAAAAAACAGTGTGCCCCCATTAAAAATTATTATTTAATAAACTGAAACATGTTACCATAAAAATAAATGTATGGAGTAATTATTTATTTTAAAATACCCTATGTTCGACCACACATACAGATATGATACATACAAATGTATTATAAAAACACAGTCGTGGAGGACAATCCGAATACACATTACAGCATGCTTTTATCACTCGAAATAAAAACTATAGTTATACATAATTCCCTCGAGTCCTCAAAATGGGAATATTGAACCATTACTTTAATAAATATGTGGACATGCAAACAATTCGTGCTTTGTATCACTGAGCAGGTAATCGCAAGGAGTACCTGAATACATCAGAAAAATCGTGTGCATACATGGTCATATCTTATTTTAAATGTGATACCACAGTCATACAAAATTAGTTTATTCAAAATAGTAATAAATTAGAAGCACCCATATCAGGTTAGCTGTACATGGTCTTCGCATACACAGAAAACACAGTTGATAAATAAAACTACGCGAAGTGCGACAACACATACACATCTCAACTAAAAAGTTAAATACAAGTAAGAAAGGGCAGTGACAGAATGCAAGAATGGGAATGATAATATACACTTTGTGGGAAATGTAAAAGCTAATGCACTCACCAGCCGCTGCATCCATCCACAACCACTGAGCACTGAATACCATGTTATGCTGCACCATCGTAAACATCATCATTAACACACAGCTCCAATGGAGGTGCGAAATCAATGGCAATGATGGCTCTGTGCTCGCCCAGTATCAGTTGTGCATAGCACTGGGCTCAGTGACTCGCAGATAGCAGAGTACCACATCATCCATAGAGATATGTAGTTCCAATGGATCAAAGAAAATAAATGATTGCCAGTCCCCACTTCTGAAGGGCTGGTGCACGAGAGGACATTTTCCCACTACCCCCTACCTTCCACCAGTCTATTGAGAAAAATATGCAATAATGACATATTCTATCCTGTAGCTACTGACATAACAATCTTGAACACAAATAAAAGCTGTGCCTGTAGCCATGATTTTGTGCATGGAAGAGACTGAGAAGGGTCTAAAGAGATAGTGAGTGGCACTAATTCGCAGTCCACAGAGTTCGTGAGGTGATGCGGGGAGTACTTGTGTATGAGGCAGGAGGTTTATGACCCCCCAGTCAACTTCTACAAAAGGATGGTGTGGCGATAGCAGAGCCAGCCCTTAGTAATGGGGCACTGTGATGTTTGTAGCATATATATATACATATATATAAACAAGTAAATCTAATAGCCACATAAATTACAGTAACATAACAGTAATGCAAAAATAAACCATGCATGGAGTATTAATTATGCATCGTATAATTAATAGAATCTGAAAAAAACAATAGTGATATATGAATAAAATTGTTTATTATAAAACAAGTTATTTAGACATATAAGTACACAGCTCACAGTTTATGTTTCCAGTCTAGCCATGCAAGTGGTAAAGCTGTAGTGCAAGTTCTGAAAACGTCGACTGGTTACACCTCACAAGAGGTGACGAATGGCCATTGTCCCCAGTAATGATGCATCTGGTAAGTGTTTACAATTTATCACATTTTTATTATAATGTATGATTGAAGCAATCTGTGATATGTGAAATGCATTTCAGACATGACAGTATTTTTATAATAATTTTATACATGCATATTAAGGCCTGTCGAGATTATATATAAACCACGCTGTGGACCCGCAGGACCGTCGGGCCATTGTCTGGAACATTGAGCATTTTTGTGCTCACTTAGTTTTATTTTTTTTTACTTTGCTCGTTTGTGTGTTGGCAGTTTCAGGCAATTTATTTTCCTTGCAAAGCTCCCGCCCTTACTATCTTCCTAAAATCAATTTAACTTTTCTTTAAATAAAGGGCTATTTTGTAATTTATTAAATGTCCATGCAACAAATTGTTCTAGATATAAGAAACTTTAATGTAAATTAAAGGTTAATATTCTTGTTGTTTAAAGCCTAACATGCCACTATTTCTCATTATATTTTCGCTTATGTTTATTTAAAATAAAATTATGTTGTCTACTTTTCACTAAAGATGTCTGCACTTCAACACAAACTGTCGTTATATAGTCATTGTGGTTTTTGGTGAGCGCCACTAGAACACAGCATATTTTGTAAAATTTCTTATATGTATAACGCATATTTATATAATCTGTTAACTGTCTTCAAGTTTGCTGTTTGTTATTTTGATACAAGTTTTATTTTAATCATTTTTAAAAACATAAAGTAATGAAACTATTATTTGGTAAATTCTGGTAACCACATAACTTTGATATATCGATTCCAGAATCGATAGCTGCATCACTTAAAAGTGTTGGCACCGTTTTTTTACGTTCTTATACTCTCAAGCTCTCAAAATGGCACACTCACTCTTTATTTTCGCTGCAAACCTTCGGCATAATGCTTTAAATATCGTTTTACCAACGCCCTATGTAAGTACAAAGTGTTTCTTATTTTCCCGATGGTGTTTCGTGCTAATTTTTGTATGTGCGCGAACGTTATTTTATTATATTTCTGTATTTGTAGTGCGGTCCACGTTAACCATGCTGTCCGAACTACTGCCATGAACGAAGCCGCCTAGCCCCGCCATTTCAATTTTATGGCGATGCTGACTTCCAAGTCATTTCCTGGGACAAATTCCCGAGACTGATGGGCAGTGTCAACACTTCATAGTAGGGAAAGCTTTTTCACCTTTATTAGCATAAAGTAATATTTATCAAGGAAGCAACATAACTTTTCGACTACCTAAATATTTGGAAAGAGACTACCTGTTTGAACATCGAACTTTCAAAATTTATGTCATTAAAATACGTTAAAACATTTATTGTAACCCTTCAAGAACAAGAGTAATCGCACAACATTTACACAATATGTGTAATTTTTTTTACTAATTTGATAAAATAAGAGGTGCACCTCATTTTAACGAGTAATTATAATTTGTGGTGGTTTTATGGTAATGGTAAAAATGTATGTACTGGTAATTTTTTTTAAATTTATTGTGTGTTATTTTATATGTTTATTTACAACTGACATACAACATCAACTGAAAAAAAATTAATTATCGTTTTGAAGATATTAGAAATGAGTCAATATGCCATATGAAAAAATGCTTTATTTTTCATTTATTAATGTAGGTCTACATACATCTTGGTTGCTTCCAAATGTAATTTTGTCTCAGTGTTTTAAATTGTAATATTTTTTAAGATTGATTGCATGATAAGTTTTTAGGATTTTTGGGGGCTCGGCTTTTCTTGTGAATCCCTTGTCAAAACACTTGATACTTACAACCACGTCCATGTTGTGTTACTTTACCCACCACCTTTTGGGTGTACATATTGTGTGTCGTTGAGGTTACTTACCATCCTATGCATAATGGGTTGTATCCAGTGGGTGATGGATCAGATATGGTAGCAGATGCTGCATGGTTATGTTTATCAACATTTTGGTTGCATGCTTTTAATGCATGTTTTGCTTCTTTCCTTAATGCAGTTTATGGTCATGATGGTTAAGAGAGCTTTATTTTTTTAGGTTAAGTTTTTGATAAAGGTAATGTGTTTTTTCATTTGGTTTTTATTATTTGTTATGTTATTGAACAAGCACCAAAATGCCTGTGTTTATTATCCCAGAGTGTGTGTTGAAGGAAGAACTTTTCTATGAATTAAATATTAGGGGCATTACCCCTACCGACACAAATGTGGCATCTTTACAAACTGCACTATGCAATTCCCTTCGTGCTGATATTCCACCAGATATTAATCAATTAAAGATATTAGATGTGATACCAGAGTATGATGTGTGTGTCACGAAGGTGTTGGTACTTATAGGTAGAATTTCTGACTATAGGATTCCACCTCATTACAGTCATTACCCAGATTGAAAAATTGTTTGGCTCACTTACAGTGATGTCATAATTTGATAAATGTTGATGAAAGGAACTTGAAGGGGTTTAAGTTTCCTCATTAAAGAATATCCTTGTTCAGTTTTCAAAATTGTTTGAGACCATAAATCGACGTGAAATTGGTCGAGTAGCCACGATCACTGAAAATAAAGTTGGCGTAGCTCAGACTTCTGAGCAATTGTAAAATATGACCCTAGGGGACACCTGTACCAGTGAGGTCCAGCCTGTTACATCCTTCCCCATCATGCCTAACCTAGGTAGCTACCCTTCAGTTAATGCTATCATATCAAACTCAGTTAATCTGGTGCCGTCCATTTCTAGTACAAGTATTTTTACCATGGCACATACTCTTTCTATAACCAATGGTGCAATGCGCATGTCTCCTGTTTGTATGACATCTCCTATTACCCCAAGTGTTTAACAAGTGCATTCAAATGTTTTTGGTAAAATACCACATCCCTTATAAAGAATGCTGAAGGACTGCATGTCCCTAAATTTCTTGAGTTTTTGAAATCGATTTTCAAGCTGCAACAAAGTAAAACGATACCTGACAAACAGCTTTTGGAAGTAATATACCCTAATGAACTCCAATGAACCACTTCCCATCTACATGAGTAGTATTAATGAGGCTGCAGTCATCCTTAGGCTTAATGCTTCTGAAAGCGAAGATGTACACCATATTTTGGAAGGCCTCACTCCACAGGAGCATTCACATTTGGTGTTTCGTTGTTAACGTAATAGTTTTTCTGAGCTTAATAGGATGTGTATACATTCACAATACATATGCTATGTTGGCCAAAAAAGAGACCTGTTTAAGATTAGAGCTGTTGGACAGGATACTCATAATAAAGTTTTTGGCAAGTTTGGCCATAAATTTGAATCAAATGTGCATGGTGCTAAATCTTCTAACACTAATAAAGATCAGGGAAATTTTGAACAGGCAAAAGATGAGCGAAATAAAAAACACTTGGATCCTACCTGCCAATATTGCAAGAAGTTAGGACATATTGCCCCCAATTGTAAGAAGTTGGTAAACGACAGACGCGAGAGCGAGAATTAAGCACCATCTCTCACTGCAAAAATAAGTTGGCTAGTTCCCAGATATATGCTCACATTTTACAAGCAGTAAGTTAAGGTCATAGGTTTCAATGTCTGTTTGGCCCTCTTAAACCTAGAGAAACTAATATTCAAATTAATGTTTGTCGTGTACATTTTCCTAACCTTGCAGGCTATCAGAAGCCTATTACCCCAAGAATTGAAGTTGGATTGGGCTCTCTACAGGTTAATGCTCTTGTTGATTTCAGTTCAGCGAGAACCATAATTTCAGGCAATGAATATTTAAGTAACTTCAGAATTTAAAACTAGTAAATCTGCTGAGGTTAACGATTTTAAGTGCTATACTACATCTTGTGATCCCTTGCCCATATCATATTTTGCAACAGTCAAGTTGTATATTTATAATTTTAATTGGGTAGTTAATTGTCTTGTAGCAGAGAATTCGTTTCGAACCTTAATATTAGGTGCAGACTTCATGAGAAAGTCTGGCCTTGTTCTTGATTGTCATGGTAACAAAGTTTTCTTTAAATTTTCTCCTGACCAGAAATTTTTTTTTGTCAGCTGTAATCAGCAAGTAAATGGTGATATAATTGTTAAATTAATTTCAGACCTAGGTCTTAAACCTTTGAGTCATTTAAATGAAAATTACATTAAATCAAGACTTGTGTAATCAATTCCCTAATGTGCTTACCTTAGAATTGGGATTAACCAAATTATTTGAGTACAAAATAAAATTGTTAGATAATGAATCAGTTAAAAGTTATCCCTATAAAAATGCACTTCCACTAATGGAGGTTTTGAGGTTACAAACTCAAGATCTCGTGAATAAAAGAGTAATAGAGCAATCAACATCTCAGTATGCCAGTCCAGCATTTTTAGTTCCAAAGCCTGATGAAAAACAAAAGATGTTATTTGATTATAGGAAACTCAATCAAAAAATTTAAATAGAATCTGTACCATTGCCTGACCTTGATTCTGTATTTAGTGGGTTAGTAAGTCAAAATTTTTCTCTACCATTGATCTTAATGCTGTGTATAATAAAATCCCTTTGGCTAAGCATTCAAAACCTGGCCATAGTTTCTGTGTACCCTGGAACCTTTACCAGTTCACATGAGTTCCTTTTGGTCTTGCCACAGGTGCACAAGTACTCACCAAACTGTTAGATAAAATATGTATTTCATGATATAAAATTTAAGTATGTATATAATTACTTAGATAATTGGTGATATATTCAGAAGACTTTGATCTACATCTTAGTCACCTTAAAGAGGTCTTTGCTGTGTTAGAAAAGGCTGGCCTAACTGTAAATCCCGCAAAAGTCAAATTTCCAGTTCAAGAAAATTCAATTTTAGGTCACAAAATATCTTCACAGGGCATTGCCATTGATCCGGACAGAACACAGGCCATTAGATATTTTCCTCCCTAAAAGGATGTTAAGAGTATAGCCCGGTTTATAGGAATGGTTTAATTTTTTGGAAAGTTAATGCCCCATCTTGCTGAAAAGGCTGCTCCATTAAATAAAATGCGTAAGAAATCTGTAAAATTCCCATAGCTTTTGCGTCTTGTACACTGACTCCTCAGGAGTGTAAGGTGTCTACCATCAACGAGCTAGAGTGCTTAGCAGTAGTTTTTAGAATTGAGAAGTTTCGTTAATATTTGGAACATTAAGAATTTCTTTTCGAAACTGATAACCAGGAGCTGTCTTGGCTTTTGGTATATCCTTGATAACTAGGAAAAAATTTTAGAGTGGTAATGCTTATTTCTTCTTCAGAATTTAAAGTGCAGCATTTCAAAGGTACCCAAAATGGTGTGGCCTATACTCTACCCAGAATATTTGAGGGATTTAATCCCCCTGAAAATTCTGAAGATTCATTTCATTGTAACATTTTGGCTGATTTTCCCCTTCCTTTAAAAAATATTCAGGAAGATCAAAATGAAGACCAAGAGTTACCTCCTATTATCCAAAATCTTAAATCCGATGCTGAACAAAAACCTTACTCATTGACCAAGTGTGTGTTGTATTTAAAATCAAACAAAAGTAAATGTGTTGTTGTCCCATAAAATTTACATGATATGGTTTTCTCATATTTTCATGCTTCACCCTTTGGGGCTCACCTTGGCACATATAAAACTATAGAGGCTATTAAGCGTGATTTTTTCTGGAGAGGAATGAATGCTGATATTTCTGACCGAGTAAAGATCTGTCAGTTATGCGCTATGACTAAGCCTAGTCAAAATACACATTTAGTTTTTTTTCATCAGAAGTAGCTAAAAGACCCAATAAAAAATTATTTTTTGATTTTGTAGGCCCACTTCCTAGGAGCAAAGCGGGTAACAATATGCTTTTGGTTTGTATAGATGATTTTTCCAAATTTGTGTGGTTGATTCCCATGAGGAAACCTGATTCTTTTTCTATAGTTCAGTTTCTTCAAGTGCACGTTTTTCAAAATTTTGCATTCCTTCTTTAATTTAATCTGATAATGGTTCTCAGTTCGTCTCTAAGATCTTTAGACATATGTGTTTTTCCTATGCGATCAAACATATTACTTTGTCCCCATATAATCCGCCACCATCGCATGCAGAGTGTTTCAGCAGAAACGTTCGTTCGGCATTAATTGCCTTCCATGCAAAAGAGCAAACCAATTGGGACAAGAATTTGTCATGGCAATAAATGGCACAAATTATGCCAGATATGAGTTTCATAAATCTACGCCTTTTAGTTTAATCGTCACTTGTGTTCCTAATCATCCACTTTCAAATATGTGGCAGCTGAGTGATCTTCCATATGGTGTGTCTGACACCCGGGAAATTTGGGCAGCAGCCCTCAAGAACCTTAAGTGGTCTCATTAGAGGAACCGTATTGAATATAACAAGAATAGGAAGGATAATCCATTCAGAACAGTAGATTTAGTTCTCTTAATAGCCCATCCCATTAGTAGGGAAGTAAATAAACATATGTCTAAATTGTCATTCCTTTGGACTAGTCCTTACCAGATCCAATGCTCTTTAACACCTGTTACAGCTAGCTTGGCTCAACCTAAAATAGCAGCCTATATAAAGTGCGCATATATTTCTAATTAAAAACATTTTCATTCCAGGGCCACCACTTAATTTGTTGTTATCCACAGTGTAAGAAGCTGCAGATTCTGCCTGTGTGTGTTAAGCTCCATATTGTTTGTTGTGTTTGACCCAGTCTTGTTTCTGGCTGTGGACTGATCACCCGCAAGTCTATGTCTGCCTTTGTTCTTTGGTACAACTCATTCTATAGTAGGCCTACTCAAAATGAAATTAAAAAAACCATAGTACCATAGTTTTAAGTCCTCATTCAAAATTTGTGTGTGATTATTATTGGATTTCTTAGTTTGTAGAATCATGGTTTGTAATAGGTCTTTCATATAGTTGATTGGGTTGTTTTCTTTTGCATTTCTTTGTGTGGTATTTCAATTATGACTTTAGGTTTTGATGTAAATTCATAATTGGGGGTATTACTTTTATTTTGTTTTAGTGCAAGTTTGTTCCTCTGCAAACCTGTTCTGATTTTCTGCATTGCTGTTTGCTGCTTTGAATCATGTGGTGGTACCTGATTGTGTTCTTTATGGCCCACTGCCTGGCTGAGTTTTCAGTAAAGGTAAAAAATCTCTATTCTGGAATTGTGTTTGAAAGAGAAGATGATGTGTTATTTACAAACAGTCACTATTCCAGTTTGCTGGATTTCAATCCTTGGGAACTTGAAATTGAGTCTAGTGAATTAAACGAAATGCTCAAAAATTTCGTTCTCATACACGAAAAGGAAATCCGGGATGTCAGTCAAATCTCAATCTTCGATCAAAACTTCCAATTTGCTGTCAACCAATTGAAGGAAAACTCCAAAGTTTTTAAATTAGAGATTTCAGCTTTGACTTCAATTCTGCCTTCCACATCTAGGACAAAACATTGTATTTTTGACTTTGGAGGCAACATTTTTGACTTTGTTGGAAAATAATTATTTTGAACATGATAACACCTTAAATTCAGCAATGAATATAACTCTACGTGTTATGTTCGATAAAGTGAAGTTAATCAGTTTTCGCATGGACCTTAACACTATGTTGTTGCGTGTTACTGAAGCTGTGTCCAATGCTAGGTTGGAAATTTTTGATTTGAAACATGCTATAGAAACCAGTGTTCACGGTTTTTTGACCTTAACTTTAATGCATCCAGTGTAATTTGTTAGCATTTTAAATAAGATACAGCAACCTAATTGCTTTACCATTATATATGATAGTGCCTGTGACACCAGAAAACTTGTACATCTATTGTGGTCATTGTTCTGTGCAAGCTGTTATTTGCAATACCTCTTTAAATGTTATTGTTGACGTCCCTTTGCAAACAAGGACAGTCGTTTTGAAAAATTTTAATGCATTCCCCTTACCCTTTCTAGTGGAGAAACGAAAGCAGCATTTGCTATTATCAGTGAATGAATTTTTAGTAGTTAGCCCAGACAGAAAACAATTTGCATCAATTAACCATAAGGAATTAGATAAGTACCAAAATTATGGAATCACTTATTTGTCTTCCTCTTTTTTCATTTTTTGGTAGTCACATTGATAGCTATGAGTTCAACCTTTTTTCTGGAAAACCATATTTGGATTTTTATGACAAATCAATTGTAAATCTTGATCGTCCTTTTTTTCATAAAACGCCTTCCTTTTGGATATTTGTTACAAAGTTTCCCCTTCATATCACACTACTCTGTACATCTACTATACTAGCTCATAATCCCTTTTATCTCACTTTAAACGATAGTGGGTACCTAGGTAATGCTGCACATTGTGATATTGTAAGCCAGTTTTTCAAATATTTTGGTTCTATTATTTCAGCCATAAATATTAACCATACCCTGGCTATTATGCATGTATCCAATGTTGCAGCTAATCTCTCATCTCTTTAATTTTCCAAGTTTCCCAAGCTAACCTTGAATGGTTCTTTCATTAAAGAACGGAAAGCTATGTTGACATCACACCTCATGGTACTAACTTAAATGGCATGTTACATCTTCTTCCTCCAAAGTATATCCAACCAAATACGACTAATGTTGGTTTTGTGTGGATTATTATTTCCTGCAGCATTACCACACATTGCATTGTCTTTTGTTTGTGGTTATGGCTTAAATCCCGGTCTCTTCCCAAGTATTCTGCACCATATCCTACTTTCGCTCCTTCCTTACCTGAAGGCACCCTTATGGTAAACTTACCTCTTGCTCCTCAAGTATCTAGAGGATAATAGAATTAATTTTTTAATTCTTTTTTGTGTTGTTTGTTAACTTTTTTAGAATATCTTAGTATTGTTTGTTCTTTAATATTTTTTAAATATTTATGACAGCCTCTTGAGCATTCTCTGGCCATGGTCTGCGTTGCGGAGTGGAGAGTGTGCCATTGTCTGGTACAGTGGACATTTTTGCGTTCACTTAGTTTTTTTTTTTTACTTTGCTCGTTTGTGTGTTGTCTGTTACAGGCAATTTTTTTTTTGCAAAGCTTCCGCCCCTACTATTTTCCTGCAACCATTTTATCTTTTTTTTTAAACAGACTATTTTGTAGTTTGTAAAATGTCCGAGCAAAAAATTGTCTTACACATAAGAAACTTTAATGATAATTAAAGATTAATATTCTTGTTGTTTAAAGCCTAACATGCCACTATTTCTCATAATATTTTGGCGAATGTTTATTTAAAATAAAAATATGTTGTCCACTTTTCACTAAAGATGTCTCCATTTCAACACAAACTATCGTTATTAATTTATGGTTGTGGTTTTTGGGGAGCGCCACTAGAGCGCAGCATTTTTTGTAAAACATCATCTGTGTATACCATGTGTTTATATAATTTGGTAACTGTCTTCAAGTTCGTTATTTGTTATTTAGATAAAAGTTTTATTTTAATCATTAATTTTTTGACACGTAATGTCATGAAACTATTATTTGGTAAATTGTGGTAACCACATAACTTTGATATATCGATTGCAGTATCGATAGATGTATCTCTGAAAAGTGTTGACACCAACTTTTACGTTCTTCCGCTCTCAACCTCTCAAAATGGGATAACTCACTTTTAATTTTCTCTGCAAACCTTCGGCATAATGCTTTAAATTTCGTTTTACCACCGCTCTAGGTAAGTACAAAATGTTTCTTATTTTCCCGGTGGTGTTATGTACTAATTTTTGTAGGCGTGCGAATGTTATTTTATTATATTTCTGTATTTGTAGTGCGGTCCACGTTTACCACGCTGTCCGAATTACTACCATGAACGAAGCCGCCTAGCCCCTCCACTTCAATTTTATGGCGATGCTGACTTCGTAGTCATTTCCTGGGGCAAATTCCCATGACTGATTGGCAGCGTCAACAATTCATAGTAGGGAAAACTTTTTCACCTTTATTAGCATGAAGTAATATTTATCAAGGAAGCAACATAACTTTTAGACAACCAAAACATTTGGAAAGAGACTATCTATTCGATGCTTTCACTTTCAAAATTTACAGCTTCATAAAATATGTTAAAATATTTATTGTAACTCTTCAAACACAAGAGTAATCGCACATCTACACAATATGTGTTTTTTTTAATTCTTAATGGATCAAATAAGAGGTGTACCTAATTTTAACAAGTAATTATAATTTGTGGTGGTTTTATGGTAATGGTAAAAATGTATGCGTTGGTAAAATTGTTTTAAATTTTTGTGTGTAAATATATGTTTATTTGCAACTGAAATACTCAAACACCAACTTAAAAAAGAATGAATAACTGTTTTTAAATTTATTAAAAATCAGTAAATATGCCATATGAAAAAACTATTTATTTTTCATTTCCTAATGTAGGTCTACATTCATCTTTGTTGCTTCCTAATGTAATTTTCTCTAAATATTTTAACTGTAATATTGTTTAATATTGATAGCATGATAATTTCTTAGGATTTTTGGGAGCTCGTCTATTCTTGTTAACCCCTTGTCAAAACTCTTGACACTCACAACCAGGTCCTCGTTTTGTTTCTTTACCCCACCACCTTCTGGGTGTACATATATTTGTGTCGTTGAGGTTACTTACCATCAGACGCATAATGGGTTGCATCCAGTGGGTGATGGATCACCGCAGCCCTATAGATACCACTCTGCCTCAGTCACCCCCCCCCCCCCAAAACTTTTGCAATGCGGCACTGGAGTGAAGTGCATTATATATATATATATAATGTTTGAATGGCTGAAGGAATGTCGCGATGTGTAAACCATATTTCGACTACTGTTTACTGCATGCTTCTGTAGCCTAGTGGTTAAGACATCCTACTGACGACCCGACGGTGAATGGCTCGTCGGAACCACCTACTTCTAGCATATTTTTTATTTATCTGTGTGCACTGAAACATGGCAGTATGAAAGAGAGTCCCTCCAGCCATTGACAAGTTTTGGGATTAGTCACAGGGTCCGGCAGATGAGAATCATGTACGGAGGGTGCGTGGTTCGATAAGGGCTCTGTGGGAAGCAGCTGTCGGTATCACCGTTCATCGGAATTCAACTCAAAAAGAACGCTAACATCAACACCTTCAGCGATTGACTACGAAAACTAATTTGTCATACTACTGGGCGACAGGAGAAATTAAACTTGCAGATGATGACAGCATCCCTATCAGACGATACCAATGCATAATAGTGGGCTCTGGGAGAAATGAAGATGGCAGATGCTGGTGTCGCACTCCAGAAGACGATGTCGAATACGGAGGCAAGATGGCAGAGCACCAGCTTTCACAGTGAACAATGGTAGAAACTAAGATTGCAAATGTCTGGTGGACTCTAGCAGACGACATTGAAGGTGGAGGCAAGATGGCAGACAGCGACAAGATGGAGGCAAGTGCTAAGCATGTGAATATGAGGAACTACGAAGATGGTGGCCAAACATTAAGGCCACCTAGGATGACTGTCATGATGCCATCCAAGATGAACACACCTGCAGACACGCAGCCTGCTGTTCCATAATATACCATTTTAATTTACTGAGACAAAAAATATATACTTATCGCCTGTTGCATTTAATGAAAAACTTATGTATTTGATGAATTTGGTCGTGTTATGTATCCAGAGAGCTCGAGATTTCACTTGAATAATAGGAATCACGATCAAGCAATCTGATATCACTCGACACATTATTTTTGAATTTGGTCTATCATTTTTTAATTATTTCCAACAACACTAGTAATGACTGATACTTGTCACAAATTTGGTGAGCACATTTAGTTGGGAGGGTGGGTTAATTAAAATTAGCAGTTATTGAACTCTTTATTATTTTCTTGCAAACCATTGCACTCTCGGCGATAGGATTTCTCATTGGACGGATGATCAAACAAAGGTCTGTATATAGTTCCTTTTTTCGGAGATCGAGCGAAGTCAAGGGCCAAAAGTGGGATCTCCCAAAGGAAATCTTTAAATAATATAATATAATTAAATAATTTTCGTAAAAATGGCTCTTATTGCGAAATTCTTGATGCAGGGTGAAGTGAGGTAATTGAATTTGTCAGGTGGATTGTAATACCATAAGAAAATAGAGCCAACATTCTTGAAAAATATTTTTAATTCGCCTTTCCGATTTTTATCAAGTTTTTGGTAATCTTAAGGTCCAATATAATACTTACAGCATAGGTGGTAAAGCTTACAGTAACCTAGTACAACATGGTCGCCACCCGAAGTCACTGATGGTCTCAATATTTCAACCCGAACTCTAATGTTTTCGGAAGAACATTTACACTCATGAGTAGTTTAATCAATGATACCTACTATGTAAGCGAAATTACACTTGGTCGCAATCTCGAATGGAACAGTGCCAAGCCACACATGACTGACTAAGAAACAGTTGAGCGCAGAATAAGGAAGAAACAAGTTCTCAACACATTTCTTCATGGCCATATCATTGTGGCTAGATATATGGGGCACTTTTCCAACATTTTGCAGGCACTGGATTTTCAACATGTATCTGTGTCAAGAGTGTACCAGTATTTCATTGATTCGAGAAAAAAAATCACCGCAAAAAGGAACACCTGCTGTGCTGTAAAACACCACATTAGTGAGAGAGGTCGACTTCGGATAGATCTGTTGGTAACAAGGGGTATACAGGGCACAGTCGGCAGATCACTCGCACATTCAATGCTGGACCACAACCTATGAGAAGCTATACCATCCAGAACCATCTTCTCGCTCTGGGGTCCAGAAGCTGCTTCTCCGCTAGCGTAACTCTACTCACCACACATCAGAAAGCTCAACAATTAAATTGGTCGCGGGAAGAGCAACCATTGGATCCTTGACGCATGGAAAAAGTTCTTCTGGACAGATGAAACGAAGTACGCATTGGTACAGGCAAATGACAGAGAAAAAGTGTTTCACCAGTTACACAAGTTGATGGATGTTTCGTGTCAATAGGGTAAAGTACAGGATGGTGATGGTAGTGTCCTCGTGTAGGGACTGTTTGTGTGGGATAAAATTGGTCCCCTGGTACATGTGCCATCGTCCTTCACTGTGAAACCGTATAGAGGCCTGCTGCCAGATCCTGTGCATACTTTTTTCTTACTACAGCGACCTGCACGAGACCTGTGACTAAAAAATTTTATTCACCAGCCCATCGCCCACGAATAATGACCGAATGGTTGGATGAACGCTCTACGGACTTGAGGTTCCTTGCCTTGACGCCGAGGTCACTTGAACTCAGTCCTTTCGAACACCTTTAGGATGGTGTCGAGAGGAATGTGCGTGCCAAGGATCTTGCTCCGGTCAATCTATGTGCATTTTAGGAGGCTGTGTAGTGGTCATGATTCAGTATGGCTACCGATCGTTATTTAAACCATCAATATAAAGAGTTAGAGAGAGGTCCGAATTTCGTATTTCATTTAGCGACTTGATTTTCGGAACCATTTTATAAACAAATTTTTCCTTTTACTGTGCGTACACATATGCAAATACTATACACTTTCAAGTCGACCGTAATGGAGAAGCATGATTTCAATACTCGAAACTAGGATATATTTTTCTTCAATAATATAATTATTAAGTTTATTTTCTGAATGATTGGGGATATACACATACAAATATACCTAAGAAGATGTAATTACGAATAAAGAGTATCGAAATAGACAAAGAGGTATAAAACTAATAACTAATTTCTTGCATCCCCAAATTAAATCCATCGATATACAAGGCTTACATTCTGGAAATTATTATAAATAGTTTACATAAACGATTTTTAAATGTTATTTTTCCTTCATCAAATAAGTAGGAACACTTAGACCTGAACTACTTAACACTCATCCGCAAATGCAAACGATTAACAGCAGGAATTAAAGCCGACGAATGCCAAGTATTCCGATGTCTCAAAGGCAGCCAAGCCATACAAGCAATATTATATACATTTTTGTCTTTTTTATAAATTGTTTCAAATTAAGTTATAATATACCTACTACTAGTACATCTCCCTAGGAAATGTTCTTGATAGTTATAAAAGTAATGTGTTCTTACCCTCAGAAAAGAATAAGCCTTTGCCTCTGTCTTTTTTTTTATATGTCCGTTTCTGGCTTTGGCCTCACGAAAATATTTCAGAAGTATTTTATTCCTTAATGTTACAGTAACCTTAAGAAATAAGGTATCCACTTCAAGCAAGAGGGTGAATTCGTGCACGCTTCAGATCGCGGAAAATAGGAGCGGACTGGTCGAACCACACCAAAAACATGACTACCATGTTCCCAGATTTTGCACAATCAATTTTTTTTGTGATTTTTTTAAGAATCGCGCAAACCTCTAATAATTTATATGGTGGAACTCCAGATTTAAAAGTCACCGTCATTCGCGAAATGTGAACCCAGAAATGCTAAACCACATGTCAGCGAGAAAATAAATACACAGGAATGTCTGTCGAATACAAAATGTGACATTGAAGCCTAAAAATCCAACGGACACAAAACAATAGTAATCTCACTACATTCATCGTTCATTATATATATAATTTTACCACTTCACCCATATCTTAAAACTGCATATTTTTGTGTGTTATTAACGGGTTGGAAATTGACATACTTTAAGTTAATGATTAGCAGAATTCTAACTTAGCTGTAATACATATTATAATAAATAACATAATACGCATTATTTATCAAGATAACACATATGTTGAAATTGTGTGTTTTTAAAGTAAGCTAGGTATTTATATTGTACTGTCAAACCACACTGTTTTTTTTTCTGGTTTTCCCTATACGGTGGTGAGAAAATATAACAGTTTTAAAATTATTATATTAAAACGTTAGGTGTAGAGTACAAATTACAATTTACTTACCAATTGTGGTTATTACAGTAAGTGCATACAAGAACGCTCCAGGAAACGTCCACTGAAAACTTTCTCCATCGTTGTCGGTACCGTCAAATCCAAGACGAATTGCTTCGACAACCTTTTCTTGGTAAATTTTTAGCTCCTCAATAATCATCTTCTTCCACTGAGTCTCGTTAAACACATTCATGTCGTATGATAGTTTCCATATATGCTTTGCCATGATTTCTCTTTCCTTCATTACTAGCAAATTTCCATCGATCACTTTCCTGTTTTCAATGGCTATGAAAATAAAAGCACCCGCAATCGTGTAACTGACGACAAGGCCTATTATTCCAACATTGCTGAACATAAACGCTACAAATTGCCTTAAAAAGTCTTTGCATTTCTGTGTCCATTTTTTTTTTCGAGGGCGGTAACGACGACGCCTTGGCTGCCGCCTTTCCATAGTAAATCACGTTATCACAGAGAAAAAAATTATTTCTTATATGTACCGCAGAATGAAAATACGCGTGTGATTTTACGTTGTAAAACACCATCACTTCGTAAATTCCTAATAATAGAGAATGTGTTACTAAATTATCAAGTGAACTGCGAAGATTTAGTTCGAATGACTGAGAAAGAATTTCAGTAACTTTCTTCTCGCAAAATCTTAAAACAATTGATTTACCAGTATGTATTATTACACTAAGAATGTATTTTAATCGGTTCATCAACTCACTTTTTATGTGAAAAGCCTTGAATCTATAAGGTCCTTTATCATATGTTGGAAAAAAGTAACAGGTTTTTATTTCTCTAAATTCAATTTTTTTTTCAAAACACTGTGTGGCATTTTCTTTTCCTCCTGTAGTATAATACATCCACCAACAGAACACAAAATTGTTGCATTTGTCTTCACTCATTAATATTTCTTGCCTTAATGAGTAACAAGAAATGCTATAAATATTTGCCTTTTTATTTCTTACACATACACTAAATTTATATTTTAAATAAGTCAGTAAAAACAATGCACTTCGATATGCCTTCAAAACACTTTTATAGTGGTATTCAGTTACTGGCAAATGCAGTTTACTTGGAAAGGGTCTTGTAAGAATATGACAGACGAATAATTTGTGACCAGTAAATAGAGCACACAGAATACCAGATGGAATATAGATTTTGAAATATGATTTGACATCGGAATCTTTTCTGTTCACGAAAACATGTGGCTCGTGGTAGTTTATCCTGCTGTTTGAGAACGTATTACCATTAGTTTGTCTAGACGTGTGCACATTAAAAATAACTTTAGCCCGTATTATTGGAATACGACGCGATTTTAATTTGCAGGTACAATAGCTGTACTTACAAGACGCCGTGAAGCAACTTTGCACGTGCCATAAATAAACAAGCCAAAACAGCGTAACAGGAATGATATGAAAGTTATAGTTTGGAGGAAAAACCAGTAGAATGAAAATCAGATGCTCATGATAAGTTTCCCAGTACCCAGTTCTTGCCCATTGTGCCATTCTTGAGCAAGGAGCGACATCACACTTCACCAGCAGACAGCTGATTTTTACAACGATTCAGTTCTCTCAGCTAGTCAAAATGCTTCTAGGCGCGCATAGTTGCTGTGTTATACGATCTTGTATCTGCGAACAAAGTAAACGAAGAAAGGAATAAGCATTAACATATAATGAGTGATACCTTGTCTACATACAGTCATGATTACTTATTTGTGAGCAGTGTTAAAGTTGCGTTAAGAAGTTACTTATTAGCAAAATGTTTTATTTTATCTCGTTAATGTGGCGACGAAGTAACCAGCAACTTAAACTAGTTACCTTTTTTTTAAAAGAAACATATTTTTCAAGTTAAACTAGAAGTTACTTAAATTTCATATTGTTTTGGAAAGGATATCATGTGAGAAATCAGAAGATATACAAAACAATTTTGTAATACTGTATATAAGACTGAAATCTTGGTCCTTTTTATATCATATGCTTTTTATTTTTACCATCACACCTATAATAACTCCTATTGCATGAGTAGAAGAAAGAAATCTACAGCACACATAGTTTAAATTGGAGATTTTGTAGCAGTTTTGAAGGCATATTATGCCAACGATATTCATTACGACTCAACTTTTCTTAAAGTACATCTAGTGTTTACAAAACTAAAGTGTGTAAATGACTCATTTTGTGGAAATTGTGTCATTCCAAAGGCGATGAATGTATCAATCCGCGTGTATTACGTTTATGGCAGAGTGATATGCGCTAATTATCAACGGGTGATTATAATAATATATCCTGGTTCACAATTTGTGGTAATTTTACGCACACGTTCTGAACGCACAGCCTGCAGCAATGCTTAAATTACTTAAGTTTATATGTACCCAAAATTTACAGATGACTACGATAAAAAAAATTGCAGTTGTTACAATAACATATACATTCACGCTATAAACATAGATATACCATACATCTTGCACATTTCTACAGGAAAGCATGGCGGTATTTTCACGTCTTGCCAACTGCTGTACAGTAAAGTTTACTGTTACAAATGGAATATACATACATAATAGAATAAAATTATCTGCTCTTTAATATATTTATTTTTGGGACGATGGCAAAAGCTCGGTTACGAAACCGAAAACTAAACATGCCAAGTGTATGCAAAGATGAATATTCATGTCAAAGATAAATATTATATAATACTAAAATTTTTTTGCCAAAGATTTATTGTGACAAAAGGTTTTGTACGGTCTTCAATTTTGTTCGGGTATTTAAAATTTTTGAAAAGATATATAAGGCTGTAAACGTTATTTAATATCGAATTAATGCGATCTTCGGTTAGGGTGATTGCTGTAACTCCGAAGCTTGCATATTAGGAATCTCATGATCTAAATAGGAAATTGTAACCCTGATCAGAGTTGCATGATAGCGTTCAGAATTTCTGGTCAGGACATCACAATCTCCTGTTCCATCCCAAAACATCGTCCGGTATAGCTAACAATTTCTCGTAGAGGTCACGATAAAGATCACAACTTGCCACGCTTAATTTCAGTAATTGTTTTAATTAAAATACGACGATTACTTTATCAGTGGTGATTACTTGATTCATTCTGTCATCTTTCAAGATCAGTCAGATCAGCGAATTTGCCACTCGTTCATTCCAAAGTAATTGAATATTTATCAGTTTTAACATCAGAAATAACATCAAACCTAGGTAAACTTTAGTTGACTGGGTATTCACTCCACTAAATAAAACTATCAATGTTGCAATTCCCAGATATCACAACACACAACAATTTCATTGATATCGGCGACACTGCAAATTAATATTTCTCACATATGATCATTCACTACAAATCAAACTCTGATAAAAATTAATGTAAAGCGCCGCAGGTTTTACATTATAATCACAATGGCCACTCTCAAAATAACTATATTAGCATGCTCTAAATAATTACCTGCAAGCTTTGTCAATTTATTGCCACCTTACCGAACAATTCAGACGAAACAAAAATTATTCTGAATCCTGTATGTACAAAATATGTCAATTTATACATGAATTTACTAGCGCGTGGACAGTACACCTCAAAAAGAATAAGCATTTCTTTGGGTAGATCTTAACATTGCTCAAGTGATGTTCACAATTTCAGTGTAACTCTTTCGTGTTCATGTTGTGAATTAGAAATTATTTACTGCCTTTATAAAAGTAAATCCTTACGATTTTAATAAAAAGTATTAGTAGTAGTATTTAGTTCCACCGAGAGCAAACGGCTGCCGCCTGTGGTTCGGTGTCTCTGACGTCACACGTCCGCCATGTTGGATTCCCGACTTCCTGATCTATCCTTCCAGTCACGCGTCCGCCATCTTGTATTCCGCCATGTTGCTACCCAGAACGCCGCAATCTTGAACCGCCATCTAGGTAACCAGTATGTATTTTTTCATGCTCTTGCATTCCGAGGGTTTGCTCCGAATGCCCCCATTTTTCCTACTTTGCATTCTTTCATTTTTTCTCTTTCTTCCTTTCCTTTTCCCTTCTTATTTCCAATCTCCTCCATTCTCTATGTCTCTCTCCTTCTTTCATTTCTCTCTCATTCTCTCTATCTCTACCATTCGTTCATCATTTGTTTACACCTGCTGTTGCTGGAGGCCGTAATTGTTACTGGAGGCCACGTTTATGTTTACATGGAGGCCGCCAAATTGGTTTTTCGTTTGTCAATTGTTTCCCCCCATTAGTTCTGGCTTTGGCCACTGGGGTGCCACCATATTGGTTCTGGATTTAGCCAATAGGAGCGCTCTCCTTAGATTAGTCCATCTCGCATGCGCTCGGCCGCCATATTGGATCTGGAATAGGCCGCTAGGGACGCTGCTCTTTTTAGAACTCAAAATACCATCTGGAATAGTGCGGGATCGAACTGCTGGATCTTGGGTTGTCAGACTTACGCCTTACACCACTCAACTATCTCGACATACACTGGGAAAAGAGTTTCTAAGTAGTATATAGCATGCAGACAAATAAATAATGTCTTGGCTCTCATTTAAGACATTACATTTTTATTTTTACTACATAATTTTTAAGTATTTTATTTACATATCAATGCTTTTTTTCAGTTTATATACAAATCGATAATTTTTTATTAATATATTTTTACTATATAATTGCATTTATTATATAATTTCTTAAGTATCTTAAATTTATTTTAAGTATTTTAATCAATATTTCTTTATTATAATATTTTTAATTTTTATTATTTTGGTTGAACTTACATATATGTCATTTAGATTTAATTAATTAATTTTTTTAACTATTTATTATTTTTATTATACCATTTTAAATTGCATTTCTTTATTATATTGGTTTAACTTACATATATATTATTTAAGATTTAACTTGCATACATTACTTTTTAAGTATTCTTTAAGTATTTTTTATTGAAGTTTAAAGTGTATCGAGTGAAGAGTCTACGGATTCGTATTTTTTAGGCAGATAAGTATATGTCATCAGAATATAAGATTACATGACTATGACAAGCGACATATTGTATTTTTTTAAGGATATACAAAAACTGTTTTAGTAAATATATGCCATGCATTTTAAATTATGAACGTTGATTATTCGCACTTTTCAATTTTTATTTCATATAATAATTTTTCTTCTTAATGTCCCAGACTTATGTATGTAGGGACTTCTATGTTGAACTTATAAAAATATTTACTACTCCTATGTAATGTAATGCTCGTAAATTTCACACCATCCCATAATCAAAACTGTTCAGTATGAACATCGCTTAACCTGAGATAACCTTACATTACTTTACCTAACCTAAGGTAACCTAACCCGACCATCGCGTAAGATATATATATATATATATATATATATATATATATATATATATATATATATATATATATATATATATATATATATATATACACCACGACATTCAACTGTCACAATCTAGTTATCGCCAGACCCCTATTCACTACCCCTCCTTCCAGCTTTATTTAACAACCATATCGAATTGTACTGAGTACTAAAACAGATACAATACCTTTCACCATAACATTAGTTGCCTCATTCATGCTATTAGCAAGACAGTCCATATCCACCACCATACATCATACTTACTGATCAAAAATAAAAGTAAACTATATTTTCACTACAATTTCAGCCCCATCTAACATTGCTAGTTACATATATAATCAAGCCATACCAGGTGCCGAACCAATCAAATATTCCAATCATGCTATCATAAGATCAATACTAATAATTTAACCATCTACGACATCCATATCGTCTTAATTCCCATCAAACCATCCCACTCATTTAAATCGACCATACCAGCTAAGTATTCTGCCCTATCATACCAGCTACATAAAAAAAAAACAAATCACACAATTAAACAATTCTCCTCACACCATCTAAGCTATACTTTTTTTTCATACTGCCAAAACAACCGAACATGTTATCAGGTCATACCAATAAAAAAATACAAGCAAACTAACTATACAACCAAGTCATACTTGTATGTGTGAACCCCATGGCAGGACTTTGAATATATTTTATTTGTCACAACATCCACCTAACCTAACCACCACACTCTAGTCATGTACATAAGAACTTGGAAAAGTATTTTCATATTGTGTAGAACACAGAATATTTTTTAATAAGTTATGCCCATTCTACCCCATCTCAGGACTTTTGAAAGACATGTTAAACTAACGTAACATATCCAAGCACCACATTTAGACCTGCATACACCATGTGCTCCGCAATTATCACTACATACACTATGCGTTCCGCACTTAACACTGCATACACTACATGCTACGCACTTAGCACTGCATGCACTGCATTTAGGGGTAATTTACGAGTCGTAAGGGGTCATGTTTGTGTCATTGGGTGTCATTTAGGGGCCTTTTAGAGGTAATTAGGGGTCATTTATGGGTCATTTAGGTGTCATTAGGGTCATTAGGTGTCATTTATGGGTCATTGGGGCTCATTAAGTGGTCATTAGGGGTCATGTTGTGGTCATGTTGGGACATGTTGGGAATCATTTTGGGGTCATTTGAAGTCAAAGAGTCGAAGAGTCATTTTGGAGTCATTTGGAGCTATTATGGAGCCATGGAGCTATGGTTGTAACCATGAGTTCAAGCTGAGCGAAATATACTTTCACATTAAAAAGAAATTATTCACAGGCAGGGCAATGATGATTAGTTAGCAGCATTGTAAAACAAGTACTGTAGCACTCCTATTACATGCACTCACATAAATGTTTATTTAAATTGAAATAAGTGTTTCAGAGAAGCAGATACACATATTACTATAAATTTATATAAAAATTTTATTCACATATCCTCAATAGATAGATCACCACATTGTTTTCTGGATATCTTCTCTAGTAACCAACAGAATAAAAGTTTTCTCATACCTCAAACTAGAAGTCATGTAGACCACAACCCAGACATCTTGAACAAACCATTGCTATATTTAAACTCACAACATCCCTTAATTTCATCCGAAAGGCAGCTGACCTTGTAAATGTTAAGAGCAAGTCTGTACCTACACAGTAACTGGAGACTGTAGATGCTTCCTGGCCGTTTTCGCACCTAGATGATGTCAGATAGCCTTAGGCATCACATAGCATTTCTGATCCCCCCCCCCCCTTGTTGACTGGAAACTGCAGTCTGTACGTACTTACAAGTCGTTTTCGCACCTGTATGCTGTCGGATGACCAAATGTGTGGGATTAGCATTGTTAGCAGGTCTGAACCAGCACTATGTCAGGTAAATAAAGAGAATAAGTCAGCAGGTTTCACGAGCAAGTACAAGCCTACAACTGAATAGAACAGTGGCCCATTTAGAATGGTGGTGTAGTGTGAAAAATCAGCAGAGAGGGGGAAGCTGATATATAAAATTGGAGGAGATGGCTCGTAGTATTAATTTCATCCTATCTTGTCAGTGCAGTTCCGACCTGAAGATGCATCCATTTACTCTCGTATTACTGTACGCTACAGTCATGTTCATTTCTGGATATGTGGTATGCCAGAGCAAGTACAAGCCTGCAACTGGTTTGAACATTGGGTCAGCATGAACGAAGAAAGTGGTTTTTTTCAGCTTGGTTCAGTACCAAGCAGCTTTATTACCTGCCCAGTGTGCCATCTCCGACCAGACTCGAAGCTACCCTGTACTACCAGCGAGCTGATTAGTCAAGCAAAAGAAGAATTTATGCTTCAAATTTGAGGTAATAGTACAATTGTATATCAACTCAGAAGACCAGACAGCTACAAGATTACCTGGTGGTCCGAGCACTGTAATGGAGAATGTCACACCACCATTTTTAACCATGGTAGAACAACTTGGGAGACTATGTGCACTCCAATAACCTGTGATGTGTACGCCGCATTCGTTGTCTGAGCATCAGTGTGCAACCAGTTTCCATCTGCCAAGTCTACAGTCAACCAGTGAGCCAGCCAAGCCACCATGGACACTCAATACGATGATGGACAATTTTCCGAAGACTGCAAGGAAGATGAAATGGTATTACTGTTGCCTGATCCTACTAGCACCCAGTCATCGCCATGCATAACATACAACCCCAGACTTGCTGCATCTACATCCGTGAAGGCTTACATTGTGTGCAGTATGGAATTACTTTTAAAGATGAGTGTGGTGATATTTACAACTCGATATACTATGAAATGTGTAGTGTGAACGTACATTTCTGTCTATCGTGAAATGAATATTTGCCCTGTGAAACCTCCAGGGTAGTAACCAGATTCGTGTGCGGATATCGTAATTGCGTGGTTCATCTCTGTGTTCCGAAGCTAGCACCGTCTTATACGATGCCTGGGGACCCCAAGGACATCAAGTACAAATCTTCGAGAGGCTAGATTTTCCCCAAAAACATTCTTATCAATTCAAGCTGTACTAAATAATTAATTCAGTTATGTTTGTTCATGAACCATAGTTTATGTACTCCAGCAGCAGTCGCTATGCTAGCAACAGTGGTGACTCTTCCTTCAGTGACACTACACCAGAAGAAACCAGTGACTCCATATCCAGTGGCTACACTAGCAGCAGTTATACCCTGCGAGCCTTCCATCTTTAACCATACGGAAGATGTTGCTGATCCCTTCAAAAAATTAATAGTCACTGATATTTTTACTTCATGTATGTACGAAAAAAATTAGTAAAAAAAAGCAATTTTAATTGATGTACTAAGTTCTTTTTTTTTCTTTTTTTTTGGAAAAATGTGAATTAATGTATGTATGTATGTAAAAAAAAATTTTTTTGAAATAACCCATGTGCCGCAATTATATTCAAAACTAGTATACTCTTAAAAGTGTTCAAAGTTTAACTATTGAGCAATATGGAAAGTTTTCATATCAATATAAAACATTTTTAGATGCTGATAAACACTTCTCATGATGGAATAAAACACTCTCTCACAACACCACTGAATTAATCAGTCTTTCAGAGCTACCAATAACATGTATAAGGACAGGCAAGAATAAAATTAATGCATTGTAAGGTAAAAACATGCTTTCATTTTTTTTTAAAATTCCATGTACATATCACCAATTATTACAAAAAATTGCTAAGCTTTACTTCAGAATGTCTTTTTCATCGCCCAAGTTCGTCGAGATAGCTGTTGATCGGCTTGTAAGCCTCTTCCCTTCGATTCTCGAGAGCCAGTTTGTAACTTTTCGCGAATAGCTATTTCACGTTAACATCTTCGATGGCTTGCTGCAGCTCAGTCATCAGTTCGGTTCGGTCCATCATCATTCATAGAATGGAATAAACACACAACTACACTACATATTCACTCTCGAGTTGAGGAAAGTAAGTGTTCGATATTTTCCAGTTGGTCGATGCACGCATGCAGCACCTTCTTGCTATACCTCGCAACATCGGTTTTGGCAGCCATCTTGGACGTCAACATATTTCGTGGAGTCTTCAATTCTTTCTGTCTCTGTGCATTCGACACATTGATCAGGTATAATATCCGTGCCTACAGGCCCCCTATGTGCCGGTCGATAGCCACCATATCTTCCACAACTTAATTTTTATGCTCTCGTTCTTTAGCCCATGTCTAACAATACTGACATGATAAATATGGCAGGCTGGGGAATGGAAGATGGTTACAAAGTTCCTATCTTCGCAGAAGGCAAGTTCAAGGTGAGTGTGCTACTATCGATGCTGCTTGATTTCTCTGAGGATTATAGGAAGATGATAATAGGAGCCAAGCAATAAATGGTGATAATGCTAGCCACCTCACATCTCGATGCAGTGTTGGGAACTGGAGAAAATCCACAGCCTGTGGCCGTAACCCTGACGAACATGGACTGGTTCGTTCCTCATGTGACTCCAAGAACCCGCGAACGCGTCAAGCTACTGAACTATGTCAAGAAAGAAAAAATCGACATAACCTTCAGGAATTGGAGATTGGTTACGTGTCAGGTCCTGTCATCTGCCACGAGGAACCAGTGGGTTGTGAAGACTTCTTCAAGCATGGAAAAACCACGTTATGCCATACTGACAATTCAAATGCTCAAGCAACACAACATCTCAGCAGAAAAAACGACCTTCCACTACTGCAAAGTCCAGAATGTAAAGATATTTTTGAATAGTGAAAGCTATCTGTATGTAAATTTGAACACCTCCTTCCATCAAGAAGGATTTACGTTGGCATATTATCTGTATACTCAGTTTCAAGCTTCCTACTATGGACGTGAGTCCTACCCTGTCCTGAGCCCAGAAATATTCCGTGGAATGGCACCATTGCTGATCTTCGACACATCCAAACAAAACGAGCGAGTTCAAAATGCTGTGGTGAAATGTCGTATACAAATTATTTCAAAGGAAAATGTGACTGCGAACACTGCTGCCTACTATTTGATTTTGCACTAGAGAGTATTGAGCTATGACTGCTTTTCAGGACTAGTGAGCATGGTGAACTAAGCATATATAAACAGGATGATAATCTTAGTTTGTATCAAATTGTACTAATGTAATGTTATCTGCTAGGTTTCCAGAGCCAGAGCGGCTATGTGCTCAAGGAAATCGCAGTGACCTACAATGACGACGGCAAAATGTGCACGTGCTCCTTCCGCCCCCTTATTCGTGGAAACTCTTGGACGAGAAAAGCAAGAAGACAAACGACTGGCTGACCAAGTACCACCACGGACTGGAGAGGGACGAAGCAAGATTCTGTACTATCAGGTGGGAAACGTGCTGTGCGACATGCTGATGCAGTATCCACAATGACTAATTTATGTGACAGGGCTCGAACAGAAGAAATGGCTGAGCGACTTGTGCAAAAACGAAGTTGAAATCATCGATGTGCAGTGCGAGTATGGCTGTCCTTCCCTGAGCATACTGGGAGAACTCTACGACGACCAGCACCGACACGTCTGCAACAGGTCAGAACCTGTCTGACCACATGCGTGGAGAAACTCACAGCTCTTGCAAAAATGGTGTGCTTCATCGTTGGGGCATGAATCGACAAGTTACAGCTAGAAACAAAGTCACCTGAAATGTACAAGAATTTTAGTTTTCGTGTGGTTGCATGCCTGTTCGCCATCATTATATATAAAAGAGTATGTAAATGTATTTTAGTGTTTTATTTCTTCCTTTTATCATTGACTCCATTCTGTCCTACAAACAGTTATACAAATGCCAAGTCTGACTATGGAACAACAAGAACTAATTTTTCAACTTCAAATGTGTTTTGTATTGACTGTATACTAAATAAATAGTGTATGAAGATATATTTGAGTGTTTTATTTTTTCTTCCTTGTTTCATTTCTTTGCATTATAATTAATTTTATTTTCTTGTAAATGATTTCTTTATGGTAAAAAAATAATTAATTTTGTAATTACTTTAATGTTTTATCTAAGTGAATATACAATCATAAAATGTTCTGGGGGTCGCTCCCGGATTTTCGAGCAGGATGTAGTAGTAGGTTTTTCCTGCTGATGACCTAGCTTAAAAAAGAAAGTATTTTACAATTATTACCCAAGTATGGTCTTTTTCTAGAATTAATTATTGATGTTCCCAGAATTATTATTAGACACATTACCCTATCAAGATATAGTGACAAACTCACACACCCGTAAAAACACTGACCACTGACAGCAAAATTTATTCACCTCTAAGGTGAACTGTAGGAACAATACACACTTGTGGTGTGATGACATTGTAATCTAATTATTTGTTTTCAGGGAAAAAAAGGAAAAACGAAGAGGTGTTTGTTACTCAATGACTCAAAGAGAATTTGCAAACTAACTCCTCCAACACTATTTGAAAGTACTGTGTCGATGCGAGTAGTTGCTGGTGTATAAGAAAAATAGTACTCATTTTAGTATAAATACATCTATCTTATTTATGTATTTATGGCCAAAATACAGGCTTTTTGCCTGCATTATGAATATTAAATCAACTGTTGAATTCCACCCCGCATATCACCGAAAGGGTGATATGCCCCTAGTGAGCTCCCTGCAGGAACTTGTATCACTGTCTATTGTCACAGGATGTGGGTTAATCAGTGGGGTATATGCATGTCTGCAGAAATACCTATTTTAAAAAATATATTATAATAATCATAAATATTTTAGAAATAACTCTTTCAATGATTATTATCTTAAATATAAATATTTTAAATACTATTACCAATATAAATGTATTTATTACTTATGAATTAAAACATAATTTCAGTATAGACCAATACAAGCATATTTTTTTCAGCATTACCAACTTCTGATATAACTATATTTGATCCCCGAATCCCTAATTTAATATTATTCCGAGAGAACAGCACGGGAGTGCTAGGCAGAAATGCAGAAAATGATATGTTATGACTTAAAGTGCACTGCTTTCTTTGTATCATTGTTCTAAGGAAAAAAACTACCCGTAGGCATTCTGTTTGAACCTCAACTGTTCAGCAGAAAAAAGGAAATTTATTCAAGCCAGATGCCTTTCAGTACTCTCTTACGAGCGAATAATAGAGACGGTACTGCAAGTACATGCAAGAGGTTAAACTAAACCTGACGACCAGGACGATGCGGCCTTACTATTGCAGACACCCTAAAACACGGGCGGGGACTCGCGACGACTGGCAGCAAGTTTGGAGAAGGGCAAACATTTCTGGGCGGTAACTTACATCTCACTACTCCAATATACTATGTTGCTGTGTAAGATGTAGCATCTTGCATATATATCTTGATTTACGACATAAAATCGAAGTATCAATTTAGTTACTTTTATTTTATTCCCATATACGGAAAACATATTACCCATCTAACGCAAGTGTGTTCATGTAAAGCCCTCTGCCATGTCTCCCAAACGAGTCAGTATTTTTGTTTGTATGGATGTTTGATAGAAGTAGTTATTAAATAGGACTACTGACAAACATTAATAAAAAACACCATTTTTTTCTGGAAAATATAGTCGGTTAAGAAGCGCTAATAATAAAAAAACACACTTAATTGCTTGATTCCATGATTTTAGCCGCATCAGCAAAAGGAGACACCTCCGGGTCATCCCCCACACGGCGGCCGGGGCCTCGCTAATGACGTAACTGCTATGATCTCAGAGTTGGACGATTTTTCGCATGCCAGACTTCTGCTGCATGCATCACCATGGCGCCTGAGTTCTCATGGCATGTCGATGGTCGACTTGGAAATTTTAATCCCTCGCGCCTGTAACCGAGTGAGGTGGCGCACTGGTAACTTACTGGACTCGCATTCGGGAGGACCCGGGTACGATTCCCAGTCCGGGCATCCTGGTTTCGGTTTTCCTTGGTTTCCCGAAATCACTCCAGGCGAATACTGGGATGGTTTGTCACTACAGGCCGTGTGCTGATTCCTTCAAAGTTCCTGCTCCTCTGAACAACTTGCACTGTCTCTAATGAACTCGCTGTCGGCGAGACGTTTATCCCATCTACCTACCTCATGGCTGTACATAATAATTTCTTTAAAAATATGTTTTCAGGAAAAATTTAATGAGTTTGACAATAATTGAGAAATACTTTTTTGTGTGTAACCTAACTGATACTTTATTTTAAAAAATCGCAGGAATAAAATTCAGAATAAGTGCATGGTGTATTAAACAGGCTGTTAGACCAATTTTTGACAAGCTTTTGGGACCCCAGTTCGAATACCGACCTGTATATTGTATCTTTTTTTTAACGAACTTTTGTATGTGATTTTCATACAAATATGTTCTTATATCCACCAACTATAAACATTTAAGCAATATCTATCGGCTAGGAGTAGCATCACTGAGCAAAATTACCAAACTTTTTCTAAGTCCGAGAGAAAATGAATCATTTTGTGATTACTGGCTTCGAACTTGGGTCTTTACGGCAAACATTACCTTTGTAAATTTCTTAAAACGTTGTACCAGTTACACATAAATAGAAAAATTTGAAAACATTATTGTATGGACATCGGACCCTAGGGAAAATTAATATTCTAATAATTTCGGAACTCGAACTCGGAGCCCTTCACCATGGCTCAGATTTGGTGATTGCTTTAATCCTCATATCAGATGAGCATGAATACTAAACAGTAAAACAAATTAAGGCATGAACATTGCTAAAATGCTTCAAAATTTCGGGTAGTGTATAGATTTCCAACCCTATTATCTCACTCTGATTCCAATATCCAATGGCTAAAACTAACATTTTCCTTTTACTATAAATACTAAAATCACACATTCAAATTTTTTCAAAGACCAATAGGAAATTAATCCTTTTTTCTTTTCAAGTCTCGAATTCAAAGACCTACACCATGCCTCACATATGGAGATGGCTTAAATCGTTGTATATGATGTATGCATGAATATTAAGCAGTCAAAATATTTACACAAGAACTTCACTGAAAATTTTTTTTTTTTCAAAAGTTCATCAATCGAATTACAATCCTATTATATTGACCTGATCACCTATGCGATGCCTAACATATCCGTTTTACATTTAATATAAGTTCATATAGTATTCACCGAACACTGGGAAAAATTACTGCATTTTTTTATAAGTCCGATAGAAAATTAATAATTTTTTATTAATTTCGGGACTCGAACTCAGGGTTCCACGACATACTTAAACGATATACAGTGCATAAATATTTATAGCATGTATGTATACGCACGTAAACCGACAGAAAATCATGTACAAAGTTTGTTAAAAATGATCCAATACTCTGGCCTGTAATCGAAATGTGGGCCATTTATCTTGCTATTAGATCTTTATCCTTTGTCCAAAATGCATCTTACAACTTGCATTATACGTTTCATACACCATGCATTTATATGGGATTTATGCCTTCATTTTTTACTAATGTGTCACTTAGGAGGTTATTGCATGTTGTTATGGGCAAGTGATACGGGCAAAATTGCCATAATTCCAAGCGGCTGAGCAAGCCATCCAAGGCAGGTGAAAAGGGGGGCAATGTGGAGCAGGCCACCTATATATAAATGAAAGCGCCCATCTGATGTGGATAAAATGTTGGATTACTTGAGCTGATCAGTAAATGTTTTCAATTGTATATTGTTGATTTATCTGACTCATTAATTTACTAATAGTACCAAGTAGTGATAAACCCAGTAGACTAGTAGAAAGATTTTGTTGGGTTTTGACCCTAAAACCAAAATATATATAAGAAATTTTAAAAAGTATTACAAAATTTATAAGATAATTCTGATTAAGAATTAATAAAAATATATTATTAAAAATTATTTCGTAATTTATAAAAAATGTATAAAAATTATTAAAAAATTATTCTTAAAAGATATAAAAAATTATTAATAAATGTATTATTAAAAAGTTATTACTAAATTTATTTAAAAACCTTATTCTTCTGACTTGGTTTTTTCATATGCCATGTGTTTATACAGTGTTTGTTGTCACCCTTTTGGTATTTTCGATCTTCATATGTTTATGCATTGCTGTAGGCCTTCATCTTGGATTTTTCTAATACTTGTCAGCTTTAGTCGAACTCCACTTACTCCCTACCCATTTTAACTAAACGAAACTGGCGTTCATATTATATTCTGATTAAATATAGTTATTTAAAAAAAAAATAGTCTAGGTCAAAGTCAAAATCCAGGTGCCATTGTCCCGAACATACTATTTCCTTCTACTAGTATGCATGCAAGTACCACCTAAGAGACAGTTTAGTAAAAAATGCAGGAATAAATCCCTTATAAATACATGGTGTATTAAACTGATAATGCAAGCTGTAAGATGCAATTTGGACAAAATATAAAGATCTTTTACCGAAACAAATGATCCACAGTTCGAATACTGTCCCGAGTTTTGGTTCATTTTTAACGAACTTTGTGGGTGATCTTTTGTCTGTGTACGTTGTGAGAACCTGAGTTCGAATCGCAAAATTATAAAAAAATATTAATTTTCTATCAGACTTAGAAAATTGTGGTAATATTTCCCAGTGTTCGGTGTATACTATAATAATTTATATGAAAGGTAAAACGGAACTTTTAGGCATCAGATATGGGATTCAGGGCAGGATGATAGGATTGCAAATCGATTGATGACCCGAGATTTTGAAGTTTTTTTATCGATGTAAGTACATTAATTTTTTCACTGATAAATATTCTTCCGTACCTCATATATAAGAATATATGCAATCTCCAAAGGAGATGATCGGTGAAGGGCTCTGAGTACGAGACTCGAAAATATAAAATTATTAAAATTCTTATCGGACTTAGAACAATTTTAAGACTGTTTTAAGAATTTATGATCAAGAGGAAACGATAGTTTTAGCCATCGGATACAGGAATCAGAGTGAAATAATAAGATAGTAAATCTATTAATGCTCGAGCTTCAAAAGCCTTTTTTCTTTACCAAGTTCGTGCATTATTTTTTCTTCTGTTTAAAATCCATGAGCATCTGATAAAAGGATTTAATCAATAACCAAAGGCGAGGCATGGTGTAGGGCTCCGAGCTCGTGTCCCGAATCTATTAAAAATATCAATTTTCTATCGGACTTAGAAAAAATGTGGTGTTATTACATAATGATGGGAAGAATGCACAATGTTGGTGAAATGAGAATTTTTGGAGAATAATTCAGAGGTCGGGATGAAATAAGATGATCGTCACGATAAGATGTGTTGTCAATTCCGCAGCCGGTAAAAGTATTTTATAACCCTGGTCTCGGCTCATCCAGGTGTTCGTTCAAGTTCTGCCAGAGGTGAGCCTGTCACATGCGAGTTACCAGCATTCGTTGCAGCTGTAAATACCCAATTCATGATTTACTAGTGGCGGCTATGGCATGTGTATAGTTTTTGTCGTAGAATTTTATGTTTGCGGAAATATGCAGTGATATCAACTACTGTTTGGTTTTGTTTACCTTTGCGAAAATTAATTATCATAAATATATAACAGTCATTCTTTTTAATTATTATCTATTATTTTACTATAGTTTAGGTGTTCATGATAAAATATGAGTACTGTTAATTACAAACGTCATATTAATCATGAATGATGTCATACATCATAGAAAACTTTTCATCCCGTTCTTACGTGAAAGGAAATGGATAGGAAATAATTGTTCAATAATGGAGAAATATATGTTAGACACACGACGGTCTACCATTGACCACAATATTTACAGTTTGGGATTGTTATCTACTACATAGGTGACTATTCGTACAAATTGTCAGTACGTTCAATATGTCGATTCGTGTGTCATTAAGGCTGTGTCCGAACCTAGGAATGCACTTATGTATATAAGCATACTCGACTCGGCTCGATACGTGATACATTCCGATAGACAAACTTATTTGTATCCCTTACAGCAACTAGGTAGTTAGCTGATAGGATTCTGAACAAGCATTTTGACGGAAAACACATTCTGGATATGTGCTGAAACGTAGGAGCATAGCTTTAGAATTATCAATCCATTAGGAGCTGTAGCGGGAAAGCGCATGACAATGAAAGTGTTCCTATGAACCAATCGCAAACGTTTTACAAGAAAAGAATGACTTTAATATAATTGAGTCAGTAAACGCTGTTATCGATAAAATATCATTAAAACTGGTAATAACTAGAGGTAAATATCATTTTAACAGTAATATTGGTATTAATAAAAATTTAATGTTGGATTTCGATATAACATTTCCACTCATGCATGCCTTTCCTTGTAAAAACATTGGCAGTGTTCTCACTGCACTGCGTATAAACTATAAATTCAATGTCACACCCTGTTTATATCTAGATCATTAAAGGTTAAAGAGTATACATTGTTAAGAACGTTACTTAGTGGCATTTCTCAAAAGGGAATGACTCCATTCCACTCTTTATAAAATAAATATTAGGTATAACAATTATGAACTGCATAAAAATAGATTTTAAAAATAGTAGATTATTGGCTTAAAAACGCGAGAAGAACACACATTCGTTTCCCCGTGTACGTGCGTATGTCACTTCCCGAAACTTGTAAAACATTTGCGTACGTAGACGAATAGAATGCGAATGCTTTATGAGCGTGCATCACATTAAACAGAAAACCTTTTGCACATAGCGGGAAAAGGACATTAATAATAACGTTTAATGATCAACTCTAACAATTGTTTGTTTTAAAGCGAAATACAACACTGTCGTCTCTGTAAGAGCCACGTTTACAATAATGATGAGCATGAGTGGACATTGTCTGAAAAGCTGGCAGCTGTGTGTGTTTATATTTACACGAGTGTAACACAGCACACCATTTTATATTTTACACTGAAACCTCGGACTCATAACAATGCGAAAAACGTTGACACTGAAGTGTTTATCAGTAATGTTAACACTAACGAACGCACGAGAACTAGGCATTACTAAGAGAGTCTTAATATTTCACTTCAGACTACGTACATTACTAAATATAACTATTTCTGCACTAAACATCGCTTAGATGCAATGACTCGGTGCCAGTCACTAAGAGTCAAGCTAAGGCTGCGCCCGTAAGGTAAATTCGTTATTTTGTAATTTGTCATTTCGTGGGTTTCAAACCGGATGTTGTTGACAGTCACTTGCTTAGCACTCGCGGCAACACATTCTTACATTAACAGCGAAAATGTGTTGTATATAAATTAAATGCTTAAAATTGAAGTAATATTCCTACAATCATTACTGGAATGCTGCGAATATGTTAATGAACAAGACAATAATAAGGTATGAGAGGGTATTATGGCCCAATTAAGGTATGGAAATGTTGACAGCCGCTATTTATTAGAGAAATTAACAAACACCTGGGCAATATCGTAATACAGTTTCTTGGCTGTCAGAAAATAAATATTAACAATAATCTTCTCTGCATTAAGCATTAATAAAAATGAATTTTCCAAAAGTTTACCTCCGGGCCATATTTCCAACACATGTATGTAATATGGCCCACCTATTTGAGATTTTGTGGAAAGTGAAAGTTGTCACGTTGAAAGTAACATGAAGCATAGTATAGTGCAGGGGAAATTGCTCAGGTATTAAAGTAACTAAGAATACAGCACAACTTTGTATCGTTAAAAAGACTACTAAATGAAAAAAAAATAGTACACAGTTTCAAACTGCAAAAAAAAACACATATTTAAAACTAAGTCATAATTTCACCACAAGAATTCAAACTATCTTTATGAAAATTAAATCACAAATGACGCGTAGGGCACACAAACAGTTCTTTGTCCTCCTTACACAAGTCTACACACTCTTTATGGATGTATTCACCAAAGACTGCACAGCATCTCATGACTTTCACCTTGTCCTTGCCGTACACAGTACAGTACCAGCTCTCGGCAGATGTTGGTGTCAGTTTCTTCTTTATTTTCGCCCTGCCGCGATTGAAGTCATCAGAGTTTCCCTTGGTGGCTTGTGTTTTGCACCCATTGATATTCTTCTTGGTCTCTTTTTCCTACTTGCTGGTTTCGAAGTCCTGGAAGAGTCGTTTGCTCAACAGCAGCCCACGTGAGCTGATAGCAGGTTTCTTGTTACATGTAATTTCCTTCTTTCTTAATGGCGTTGGAAACAGTTCAGTAAAGGAGCTATGAGTAGATGATTTTGCTGACGAATCTGGAGTTTGTGACAGTTCATGCTCTCCATTGTCGGAAGAATCTGAAGCATCTGCTGAAGGAGATATAACATCAGAGTCAGTTGATGTCGCTAGAGTGCGAGGACGTTTGCGGGATGTTGATGTCACTGTAACTGGCGTGTGTCCAGAGAGTGGTAGTTGGGGCGAGCCTGAGGTGCCTGGTGTTGGGTTAGCGAAGGTTGACTCGGGAGGCATTTGTTCAACTATGTCTTGTTCATCGGTGGCTGGTTCGGGTGGAGGCAGCTCAGTTGCTGTGCTTGGAGCAAGGGCCTCGTCAGGGATTATCAGAGGGTTGAAGTGATATAAGCCTGTGGCCTAGAAACCACTTTTCATGTTTCCCTGAGACATGGACTTTTCCCAAGTGGGTGTGAAAACGTGCCCGAAATTCAGCTTTGAAATATCGTTTTCATCTTTATGAACATCGAAATACAGTAGTGCATGCTTTTCCCAGTAAATTTCAAAGCTTCGTAAGCAGTCTTTATCTAATGGTTGCAATACGTGCGTTTTGTTCGAAGACAAACAATACAAAAAATATCGTTCTCCTCAGCAACTTCACGAATTTTACAGTCCAAGTGAGACTTTGCACCATCAAATATTAACATACATTTTCCACCAGGCTTGAATCGGTTGAAATATTTCAAAACTCGACAAATGTGTCAGTTGTCATGGTACCTTTAGGAGTCATCCGAATATCTGCTCCAGTGGGTATATTTCTTCCGCAAGCGGGGATTCTTCTGACTCCTTTGAATAGGAACATTGGGGGAGTGACAGACCCTGAGGCATTACCACACGCTACAACTGAGATGCTCTTTAGCGACAATATGGACGCCCTTGACCCCCTTTTTAGCAAACACAGTAGGTTCCTTATGAAGTTGCAGTCTGAACCCTTTTTCATCCATATTATAAATCTTCTCAAGAAAATCCATTAAATTATTGTCAAGAAGTTTTTTTTTTTCAGTTTATCAATGTGATCTGTTACAATGAACCTTTTCAGTTTCGCAGCATGTGCAGGGTTTAGTCTCTGCACCTTCCTTCTTGCAACATCAGGGTTTCTTTTTAAAAAAACCCTGCAACCACCAGCGACCAGCTTTCTCTTTAACGATCTTCTTGGAAATGCCATTATCACTGCAGTATCGAAAAACATTCAGCTGGAGCACCTTAGACCCGACACTGCATAAACGAAATATACGCATTGGGAATTGCATCATGGGAGACTGGCTCCAACGATGTTGAGACAAGCACCAGTGCCCGACCACTTGATGAAATTTGTGAAATGTGATTGCACCACAACTCAATGTTCTATTAGAAAATGTGTGTGCAAAAGACAAAGGGTTATGTGTACAAGTGCTTGTCCTACTTGTCGGGGTATCAGCTGCTACAATTCTATGGGAGTGGCCATGGATGATGATTAGGTATTAAGCCAAAGTGTAATTTAGTTTGTGTGAATATATATTTTCATTTTAGATGTAGTTCTATTCAGCCACAAAACAAATGCATGTAAAGAAGTTAACGTTCCCAAACTAAGGCAATATTGTCTTGTATTACTATTTGTAAATGTAATTTTGTTTCATAATTTGTACATACTGTTTACACTCATGGAATTCACATATGCCATTAGCAATTCCTCAGTTTAGGATATTTTGACATTAGGAAAAACGATTGTAAGTCAACACAGTGATGATTTTAATAATTTGCATTGTATTTTGTGAAACTTTTCACATCGTTTTTAATGTAAATATCTTAACAAGCTTCGTATAAACATGGTTCTTACCTCATCAGAAAGATTATTTTATAAAGAAAAAAAATGTTAGGGAATAAGTATAGTAATTTGTGTTAGAAAAGGCTATACAGTCCTAAATATGCATCTATGTCCCACTTGGGACCACCATATTGGAAAAGCCGCCATATTTGACCTGCACACTCCCATAGAGTGGTAGACGCATCACCATCATTTTCAGCTGGATTTTTCATGTAGGGAAACATTGACAAAAATTCTATTACCTTTGCTACTAGGTTGCCCATTTTTTTTCTCTTAATTTGACTAGGCTAGTATAGTACACGAACCAGGCAGCCCTGTTAAGGTTTTCATGTGTGCTTGTTAACATTACTCACGCTATACAGATGAAATTATCTACTTTAGAAAACAATCGATGTGATTAGCAAACACCACTGCTTGTCAACTGTACTGTGCTGGTACTTGCGTATTATTATTTTTAGATAAAGATATTCTGGAAATAAACATTTTTTAATAATAAAATAAGTTATAAACAGCCGTAGTGTGTCACATAAACAAACTCGATAACCGTCGGAGATTTAAACTCTAAAACCTACAATTATGTGGCACAGACCTGCACACTAACTTATTTAGCCATAAAAAAAACACTTACAGTGCACACTTGTGATGAGATATATATAGAACATAAATCCACAGTTATCGCATATTTTATAAAATTGTGTTTATTATTTTATTATGACCGTATGAGTAATACGCAACGTTTCCCGTTACTTATGCGTACATTTTGTTTCATTTTGTTCATTCGTGTGTTTCACAGAACTTGTAATATTTTCGTAAACGGATATATACGACGTGATATAGGAACTCAGGTTTCCGCCATCTTGTCTGTCCCAGCATGTGGGTATAGCAGACATTCAGAATACTTTCTACTGTTGCGGCGTTGGGACTGGGGGAACAGAAATAGAGTATGAGTGATAAAGAGTATACATGTCAATGTGGCAACGCCGCCGACATTCCCCATGCACACGCCACGAAAATGGACTAGCGCGACGTGGTGTTCATCCCTCGAACTACAGCTGGCGTGGTTATAAAATTTCACCTTGGGAAGTCCACTATAGGTATATCTTTACGCAATGGTCTAGGCTACCATTCAGTAGACAGCTGTGTGGCTTCGCACTTAAGATTTCCACGCGGTGTTGCCAGATACTCTTTACCGGGTCTTTGAACACTGTCCCAACCCCACTCTGCTTCCTGTGTGACACTGCTATTATAGGCTCTTCACGGTAAGGTGAGCATTTCTGAGGCCTTAGTTCCTGTTTTGCTACCAGCCAGGTTTTATCCTTCCAGCACTTTTAAAAATAAATATTCCCATGTAAGTAGTACACACAGTATACATATTTCACCAGAATCGAAAGTTAACTTCTAAGGCTACAATAAAATATATTTATTGACTATTATTCCAAATGAGAGGGATTCTTAAAGTACTCATTACCGTGAATTGTGTATAGGTATTCTTAATTTCTTATAACATCTGTAAATTTTGACCGTTCTCGAAAAGTAGTGCGGTCACATATATTCCTCAGCCACAGCAATTCTGTCAGCGCGGAAAACGATGATTGTAAACAATCCCTACGATACGAATCCAATGGCATGCTTTAAAAGACTGTCAGCTTCAGTCTAGTACTAAAGCTCTCATAGCTGGTTGACACTTGCAAGTTTTTTAATGCGTTAACCGAATTTATCCAAGCTCGGTACACATATACCACTAAGGAAGGATACTGGGCACTTACTTTCCAAATGGCGGCCATTTTAAAATTTAGGGTGATATGTTATATCCCGAAAAATCATTCAGTCGTTGTATGCTGACAGTGCAAGGTGAAAGCACTGAATTCAGAGGTGTTTACTGTTGTTGCGCAAACAATTTTGAACGATAGCGCCATTGAACAAATAAAGCTTTTACATTCTGTCCCGAAAACTACTCAACCAATTTTGGCCAAATTTGGCCAGGAAAATATAGGGTAAATGAACATTATTAGGCACTTATTTTCAAAATGGCGGCCATAGGAATATTTGAGGTTTATTTGGGTATAACTACCTTAATGTTTGACCCATTACAACCAAATTTTGTACGCAGACAGTATCTATTACGGGTATCATATACACCAAGCAACAATAACTACTGTCGTCAGCCATTTAAAGAGATAGAACTACGTGAATTAATAATGTTTTTGTGGAATATTTCGGGAAACAATTGAGAGATTATTACCAAATTCGGCAAACAAGTAGTGCTGCAGCGTTTGATATGTACAAATATTTTTCAAGTGTGTCATACATTTATTTTCAAAATAGCGGTCATCTAGTTATTTTAGTAGAGTATAGTATATCTTCAAAACCATTTAATAAATTCCAAATTAACTTTGTATGCTATGAGTATATATTACAAACATAAAATACGTATATACGGAACATCTTTTATCCTCCATTTTGTAAGATAGTACAACACGAAAATATTAAATTTTAAAGTTTTATATCGAGAAACAATTGACTGATCCTACCAAATATTGCAAACAAGTAGTGTTGCGGTAGATAATGTTAACTGACATGTTTTAGGTATGTCAGACACTTGTTTTCAAAATGATGGCCAAATAGATAGTTTAGTTTTATGTGTTAAAGCATCTAAACCATTTAGTCTATTTAAATCAATCTTTGTATGCTGGCTGTAGGTGAAACCATCAAATGTTTTCAAACAAATCTCTTTTTTATCGCCATTTTGTAAACCAGTATTACATGAGAAATTCAAATTGCATGATATCTCGAAAAAAAACAGCCATTCCTACCAAACTTGTCAAACAATTAGCACTATGGCAGGCCATGTAATCTGAAAAACTTTGAGAGGTTCACACACACATTTTTTTTGTCAAAATTGCGGCCCAAGTAAAAATTTTAACACAAAATTTATTACCTACAAACCTCCAAAAATATTTTATCTTAATTTTGTGTTCTGGCAGTATCAGTTATAACCATCAAAATGGTGTATGGAAAGCCTCATTTCTCCACGATTTTGTAAGTTAACCCAACATGAAATAATAAAATTTTTGTCGTATCTCGAGGAACAATGGACAGATTTCTTTCAAATTTGGCGATGAAGTTGTACTGTCGTAGGCCATATTAATTTATATGTTAAAAGTGTGTAAGCATTTCATTATCTGAATGGCACCTATACAGACATTTTAGCTTAGTGTGTTACATATAAGAAAATATGTTACCGATTTCAATTTAACTTTGTATAGTGTATCTATGACATTCATCAAATGTTCTAATACATAACCTTTTTGCCCTCAATTCATGAATATCGTCACATGAACAATGGCGATTTTATGTCGTATCTCGAGGACCAATCAACTGTTAAAAAACAAAATTTCATGGAACTATTGCTATAGTAGGTTGTGTATATTAACATGCATTATGTGAGGCAGCTTTTTTAAATGTAGTTTATATAAATAATTTAGATAAAGTGGTTGTATCACTGAAACGTTTCAATACAAATTCAGCGAAATTTGTATGCAAATATATTAATAAGAAGCATCATTAATGCATACAGAGATCCTCGTTTGCCAGATTTTTTCGAAAGTAAATTGAAGGTGAGTAAATTGAAATTTCTTTTCAATATTTCCGGAATAATTCTACTAATTCGTACTTAATTGTACACACTTACAGAATGCCATGTAAAGTTGCATTGCTTAAATGTGTTCAGACAATTATTTTCAAAATGACGGCCATATAAATGTTTTTATGTTTGGCATATCTATTTCACAATTTAACAATTTCAATCAAATTTTTATGCTGACACTAGCTATTAGAAACATCGTATATATAGCTTTTTTAAAAACTAATTTTTTATATTGTCCCATTTAAGAAAATAAGGTTTTATGCCATATCGCGGAGATCAATCAATCGACTTCCAACAAATTTTTCACACAAGTAGCGTTATGGCAGGCATGTAAACTTGTGTTTTTTGTGGATAAAATGCTTATTTTCTAAATGACGGCCGTGTAAATATTCCACGTTAGTGAATCCTTATCATTCAATCATTAGTTTGAATATATTAGAAGTTGATGCACCGAATCCTACCTCCGTGATGCAGTTAATTACCAGCTACCTTCATCTTGCTAGTTTTTCTGAATTCGAATCACTGATAAGTCACTCGTGTGTTATAATTGTCTTGGTACTGTTTGACAGGTGTCTGGTTTCAACTCTAATGATATTGCTGTCAGTAAGACGTCAAAATCTATATACCATCTTCACTAAAATTTATTTGCACCCATGTAGAGGAAAGTTAGTTATCAGTAACATCTTATATTTTTTATGACCATTTAATATAGTACTGAGGGTTCTGTGAATTTTATTAGTTGGGCGGGGAACTCTAGTTTATCGTCTTTTGTGAGGTGAGTGGGAATTGTTTTGCGTCTCTTCTTATAAAGCTTGGATCACAACCATCCCTCACTTCCATCAGTCGCCCGTCCGTCCGTTAGCCATCCGTTGGTTTTTTCGTCCGTTAATTGAAAGTGACTCACAACAGTCCGTCGTCCTTCGATCCGTCGGGACAGAAAACTGCCAGTTTAACCACCCGACGAACACTAGCTTTCTCGCCCAAAGACAAATATTTTTAATAAATGTATTAAATACATTCTCTTTCTCTAACGTAATTTATCAGCATTTCCTCCGAAAATCAGCATTATTTAGTTCAATTCAAAGGTGAAACGTAAAAACGTAAACAACTTCACTGTCTTGTGTATTAAAAAATAAAAATATTCAGACCAAAAAAATGTGACTGTTTTCCGACAGCCATGTTCAAGGAACTATATTACAAAGAGGTGGCCCATCCGTCGGTCCGTCGAAAGTTAAAGTTTGAGGTATACTTGACGGACGGAGGGGAAAAAAAGTTGTTTTGCGATTTTTAATATAAAAACACCAGTATCGAAAACATTTACAAAACACACGAACTTACTGTTCACTTCATAATTTTAAACGTGTGGCCAGTTTTGTACTATTACTTCAATAAAATTACTTTTGTCGGCCACTGATACGAAACAATTTATTTGTTGACTTATTTCATCAACAAAACAATTGAACTGTTTCTTTATATAAACAAATTAAAACTTCAGAACATAAATACGTTGTCGCTCGCGTCGCGCTTCCTGATGGTTAAGAAAAATGGCAAACCATAGCACACAAGCAACATTTATACGATGTAGGAAACACGTGTTGGTGTTTCATTTCACTGGGGAGAATGTTCTAAGAAGGCACATACAATGAACTACGTGAATGATATATGTAAATATAAAAAAAATAAAGTGCATATATAATATTCCAACACCACCAGCATGGAGTTCTTGTATAGGCCTATATATTATCATGACGAAATAAGGCTTCGTGGTAGTTAGCTTAGCGGATGGTTATGTTTCAGATAATAAGAATGTACGCATCCTTTACAGAAAATTTCAAAATGTGTTTGAAGCCCTTGCTCTATATCTCAAAAAAATTTTCAATATTCATAAATCATAATTTAAACAATAAATGTTGTAATAATCTTTTATGTTCCAAATTATAATTTTTAAGGCTGAATACTATTTTTTTTATAATTTTAGCAAAAAAAAACATCATAACTTAAATCCCTCAACAATCTTGAGCTGACACAATACCTTGCAAGTGAAGACGTTTACTGTTAACACGCAGCAGGTTGGTGATAATGTATCCACCAATTTACAGAAGTTATATGAAATACGTTATAAGATATAATTTGTGGAATCAAAATATTTGTTAAAGAATATAATACCACTTTTATAAACTTGTTAATTTTCTACGTATTTTTCATCCATATACTTCCATTTTTGGTGAATGAGCACCTGGGTAACCAAATATTTCAGAACTTTCAAAACTGTTACAAATTAATTTAATGCTTTAAAAAAACTCATGCGTAATATCTAATATAAATATTGTCAGCTAGAAAGCGATCGCACTTGACAAATAGCAAAACACATTTATGGTAAAAAAAATTGTATAATTTTTGCTAACCCGATATAGGCCGACATTATTATTTAATAACATTAAATGCATTGTTTTCGGAATCAAAACAATAATACCTCAAAGCTATTTAAAGGAACGGCACCGCTTTTGAAAAACTGATCATTAAACACAAACCATGCATTGGTTTCGAACGGAATAAAATATTTAACAAAAAATTAAACTCCTATGCGAATTATTTTATTTTATTCATCGTTGCCATAGCCTAATTATATATTTTAAAATTTCATTAATTAGGAATTCTTGCTTTATGCTGTAAACAATTATTTCGAAATATTTGGAGCAACATGGTAAAATCACATTATATGAAACCCATTATATCTATTTGTGGCATTTTCTTTGGGACATTAATACAGCAGTATGTTTCATTCGATAATTTGGTAGTGATGAAATTATTCTTGTTTGTCCAATAGTAGTTATAATAGTATGCTCAAGCGCACCTGGCTGCTGGCTGCAGAGCTGCGGCGCCACGTCGGCTATATTCGATGATGTCACGTGGAAACCTCCTGCTCTGACATTCCTGGCTAGCAGCAGCCATCTTCAATTATCTTTTTTCCTTCAAGAATTTCCCTTATTTCCTTCGGAATTTTTATCTCCTCCCTCCTTCTTTATCATTCCACCTCGACTCTTCACATGCATTCCGATTAGTTTTCACATGCTCTGTCGTTTCGATGTTATTATTTTCTCAAACTCTGTCATTCTTTCCTGTCTCTCACTCTCGTCAATTCTACTCCTTGGGGGTTTTTCTCATATTTCTCCAGTATCTTTCATTTCTCTCTTATGTCAGTTTTTCTCATTACTTCTTGTCTTCTCTCTCGTCCGTTATATTCATTGGTGGTTTTTCTCAAATACCTTCCTGTCTCCTTCATTTTCAACCTTTCCTTTCTCTTGCTTTTCTATCCCCAATTTTAGATGTTACCTCATCACTGTCGTATACTGTAGGCGGTCATCTTTAATTCCTGCATCTGACTTGAGCATTTACTAAGCCATCATTAATTCACATGCCTGCCACCAGTCGGATGTTGTAGACAGCTATCATTAATTCTCACGCCCACCACCAGAGTGTTTGATGTTCTACAGTTTGCTGCTAGGAGTGATGGTATCGGCGAAGCCATTTTGTGCATGTGTGTTGCTTCACTTGTCGCCAGCATGGGCACACTATCATCGGGTAGGTGAGTTTAAACAGTGGCCACCATGAGCGCTGGGAATTTTTTTAGTCAGTAGGGGTTTCGGAATCAAAAAATGTTTGGGGGCGTGCGGGTCGTTCCGACACCCCTTGGGTCGCCAGTCGGGTGTTTTGACCATAAGACCACTACGACATCTAGAATGAGAGGATGTTAATGACGAATTACAATCCCAACATGTGGGAAAAAGTAATGTGGACAGACCTCGACTATATACATAATCAACTCTGCATGGTTATGAGAAGAAATGTAGTAAATACTTGCAACAACCAACGGACTCTCCAGACAATAAACTCATTAGCATCGCGAAAAAATTAAAGGGGAAACTGCAAGCTCTACGTGCATGTACTTACAAACATCATATATCTTCGCGCGATCCTGGCATGCTGGCAGGGTGGCAGGGTTCCACAGCGAACACTTTCAATGATAAATACTCTCGTCGGCCTATGCGCTCTCCATACAATATACTCTTTATCATATGAATGAATTCATGCACCGCACACATGTACACACACAGCTTAAATGTGTAAAATAAAATAATAAAATCAATAGCATGAAAAAATACCATCATTCTCACATTCAGAAAAATTAATTATTTATACATTACAAAATTTGGGCAGGTCTCATCTCTACATGAAAATGAAATGCATTCATACTACTACAATAGCATGTGCACGTCTGTCTCTCCAACTTGTCTGGGCATTCGAGAGTGGGCACGCAATGCTGTACCATCAACTTGTATACACAGTCGGTACGGGACATAGACGCACTCGCACAGGCATGCGGGAAATATTTATTTCCTATTGTTCTGTAACAACTAGCAGCAGGATAAAACACTAATTACACTTACACATTCTTGTCAGCATCAGCATGGTCGCTATCTCACCTATAAAATACCGTCCACTTCAAACTCTGTCATTCCATATCAGCATCATCCATTTTGTCTTAAGAATGTTCGAGTTCATTGCCCCATCGCGCAACTTCTCTCATTCCTTCAGTTAACTGTAATGTCCAAATTTCGAGCATGTGCTCTTTTGTATCTCGAATCCCGGCCAGGATGCCAGATCTGGCAAACCTACCGTATGTCGCACTGCACACATGTCAAAAACACTGTAAGCCCACATAAAAGCATAGTTGGCTGTAATGTCCGATCTGTATACTGTAGAGTGCCCACACTTCTGTATCTGGCATCCCTGCAAGGATACTTGGCATGCCAGAACCTACCATACATCGCACCACGCATGTGTAAAAATGCTTCATGTACACATGTAAGCATAGTTGAATTAATTTCCGAACTGACGAGCATGTGCATTTCTGTACTTCAGATCCCTAACAGGATGCGAGGCGTGCCAGAACTTACCATATGTACCACCATGCATGCAACACGTATGCTCTAAGCCCCTGTAAAAGAAAAGTTGGCTGTAATTTCCGAACTGTCAAGCATGTGCACTTCTGTATCTCGTATCCCTGCCAGGATGCCAGGCGTGCCAGAACCTACCTTACATGCCACCATACGCACATCAAGTACATCTTACACCCACTTATAAACACAGTCGGCTGTAATGTCTGAAATGTTTAACAAGATACAACCACCAAATACATAACTTAAACATCATCCCCAATGAAGAAAAGGGCAGCAGGGCCAAGCATGCCCTAAGACAACTTATAAGCATAGATGACTCTAAGTAGTAGGATTTAGGGAAGTCTGAGTCAAGGGTGTGGGGCGCATGATCGTAGGATTGGGGAGCCACCATCTAATTACGTCACCCAACCGCCATCTTGGATGTCATTGACCTTTAACCCCTGACCCATGAGACATTTGACCTTGACCTTGACCCAGATGACCTTTGACCTCAAAAACTTTAAAGAATCCCAAAGACTTATCAAAAATTCTAAAAAAAATGCCGAAAAATGTGTTATTCGGAAATATTAAATGTTATTTTAAAAATGATTAAAAAATAATTAAAATAATCCTCAGAAATGCCCCTTTTTCCGAAATGCTGACAGGGATCAGCGACCCAGGTGACAGGGATCAGTGACCCAGGTTCAGAGAGGTGACCGGGATCAGGACCATTGACCTTTGACCTTGACCTTAGACATTGATTATGAAAAATTTTTAATAATCACAAAAAAAATAAAAACTAAATACAAAAAATTAAACAATTGATTTAAATAATTATAAAAAATTATTATAAAAAATATAATTATAAATTATTTTTAAATTTAAAAGAATTATATTTTTTTAAAGATTTTCTTAATTAAAAAGTCTCTGACTCCAGTGGCCATTTTTCCTTTTTCTTCCCCTCGAAATTTTTCTTTTTTCCCTAAACAATTTCCCTTAAAATATTTATAAAAAATTTAATTAAATACTTACATTTCCTGAGGTCCCCCCTCCCCCCAAACAATTACTCGACTCTGTTCGAATCCATCAGAAGACTTACTCTCTTGCATCCACTCCCCTCACCTATACTCATTCCGCCATCTTGATTTTTTCGTTCGCTATCTTTTTATATGCTACTGGATGCAGCCACCTTTGTTTACATGCTACTGGAGGCGGTCATATTTGTTTTTTCGTTCGTAATTTGTTTATACATTACTGGAGGCCACCATCTTGGTAGGTGACTGCCATATTAGTAGGTGATGACTATTGCAATTTTCCATCTTATATTTAAAAAAATTCTTATAAATGGTATAGCTACATGCATGATGCATGAATAATTTATTAAATGTTTTTAATACATATTGTTGTTATTAAACACTTAAAGTCCAGAAGGAGGATACGACACACGATAATTAGGAAAAACAAATAATTTTTTTATTATAATTTATTATTATTTTGTAAATACATTTTCAGAAGAAAGCACTTCATCACATCATCTGTTATAACCCCGATCCCTAAGTGCTCTTCTTATCGAAACCACTTCTTTCATGGTCGATTAATCCTCATAATTGCCTATGAAGCAAATATTTTAGTCTGTCTACAAGTTTTTGAGATCTTCGGTAAACATATCGTCAGCATACTCGATGTCTTCTGCCTTCTTCACATCACTTGTTAAAGGAAAATCGTTGGGGAAATGTGTGGGACCATCGAAGGAATAACCATCGTCGTCAACACTATCTCTGTCGTCATAGTCACCATCAATGCTGTCTTTATGATCGGCTTCACTTCCTGCTACATCCTAATTATAAAGTTTACTTTTCTGTGTAGAAGGATGTTGTATGTTTATCAGTATTTAGAGCTGGTGACGGTTTATTTTTAAGTTTTTCGACTTCACACGAAGATCTTGCAAGTGTAAAATCCCCACAAACCTCCTGTACTGCACTCATTCCGACTGTAGCATTAACTGTAGCGTCATTATTTTCTGCGGAAATGGTACCCATAGATGTAGCAGTAGGTACTGATGACATAACTTGCTGGTTTCCAGTAGACGAACCCACTCGACAGACAGCGATAAACTGATCGAACCCATGCCTGTACCTTCCCCTATGTAGCAGACAGTCCTTAACGATCGTAAAAAATCTATATTTCTCTTTCCAACACAAGGCACACATATATTTAAAATCTGATGTAGGCATGTTCGTATTAACATGATCATCGTAAACATGACGTAAATTCGTATCGTCCATGCGAAATAGCACCAACATGTTTGCATTGTCGCAAAGCAGTTGTTTGGGTATGCGTAATTACGTCTGACCGAGGTACACAAAGTCAACGTTCGTGCGTAGACCCAAAAGGATTCTTGAATGCAAGTTCGTTTCTCGCAGGTAATGTCGTCGAAGACAAATATCGAGTTTCTCAGCGCTTCGCTCGGAGGTACGGTGGCATCTTTATCCTGCATGGGAAATAATCCACGCCATACACAGCTTGCAGTACCCGTGCCAGTCACTGGTATTTCGGATGCTGAAGTTATTTGGAGTATAGGTATACCTTCTCGAACCGAAAGCCGTTCTCTTGTTCCAGCAGGCTCAGTAGGACGCATGTCTTGCCACAACCCGATGGTCCAGTGATGATGCAGCGCACAGTATTCGGAAATTGGCTACCATGTCGCGATTCGTGGAAGATAGCTTCATCTTCAACATGAATGCGTATGTGTAGAGTTACATCTTGCTTGGCGATATGTATACTACCACTACAATTTTCTGGAACAGGTGAAACCGATTGTACTTCCAGAGAACCAGCGCTACAAGTTTTAGAATGTTTCTTTAACGAATCACTACGAGAAAAATGTATCTCACAGAATTTCCATTCAAAAAGTCCAACTCGAACTTTTCATTTCGCAAGTCGTTTTTTCATGTCGTCCTAAATTTCACAAAGCTGTGAATTCTTTACCGCAGAAGCGGCACAGCAGATGCATCATTGACATTCTACGTCTGTACTGTTCAAAGCCTACAATGATACTGGAACGAAAATGTATAAAAGGACAGTATTTATTAATTTTAACCAGCCTCGGCCATGCGCCATACGACAAATGGCTGATACTCAATACTGCATGCAATGAACGTGATGAATTATCTGCATATATATAAACTAATATATGCATGCATCATATAGTTGGTGCACGAATGTAATTTCTATACATATGCTGGTCTTCGACCATCTTCTTTTCCCCTGTCACCTGTCAGGGGTATGTCAACGTCGTTTGTGTTACGGATGGCCACCGCTAGGAGCACTGGTGTCTACACACAGGACCAAATTCCATAGTGCAGCATGCAGAACACTCAACCGTGCATTTATGTAGTACTCGGAACAAGTAGCTCAAAGTAAGAACAATGCCAGACGTATGGGGTTTCTATCCAACCACCAATGAGGATTGCAGCTCGACAGTTCCGATAGCACTGGGGGAATACAGCTGTGTGTTTCGGCAGTGAGGGCAAAAGATGGCAATAAAAGTAAAAGCCTAACTTTAGAGCTGGGAGAACCAGGCTCAACATATAAAACTGCTACATACATGAAAAAATTTATTTACATACTAATAAATATTCAAGGTCCAACATATACGCAAATGTTCTTTGAGCACGATGTCGTATAGAACCTCTACTATAAAAAACCTGATATTTTTCAAAATCCATAATAGTGATATCAGTGTTTATATTGTGGTGAGAACGTTAGTAAAAAAAACTGGAATACCCGGCAACAGGAAAAGACTGTATGTTCACATGTAACAACTTCAAATAATAAATATCTACAATATGTCAAGTGCAGTACAATGTTTAGTAGTAGTGATGATTTGAATATGCATTACACGACTTGTAAAGGCTGTGTTCTTGTGCTTGCTATTAAACATCATGCATTTAAGCTATTGACCATGCAAGAGACAACGACACTGCTACATTCTGATGAACAGATATAAAAAATAAATGTAAAGGAAAATTGTTATAAACACTTACCGGCCTATACATTTTGTGCGAGCAACGAACACCTTACACTAACCGAAAAAAATTACAGTCTTGAGGAAGGGGAGCGAAAAGTTCCACGCGGCTACGCACCGAAGCCAGCAGACATACAAAAGAGAATTATAGATGTAATAAACAATCATCGCACATGTATTGCCCAAGCGGCGAGCACTGTACATCACATCACTCGTTGCTAGACAATACCATAGAGCTGAAAACTTACATGATAGACTTGGTTAGTACAGCAGAATAGCAAACGATTTTCGCCATGTACACACTCCGACCAAGCTACGCTTCAGTACAGATGCTGCACACTAATTCCACTACCAACCAACGTATAATGTGCGAGCATCGAGCAACATATGTCACATTATCCTAAAATAAAGTCTTACGGCAGAGTCGAGAAACAGTGGAGCGACAAGGTTGACCCTTCTACATACCATGGCAAACAAATATAAAAATAAAATGTAAAGGAACTCACATATTGCACAAGTGATGAGCATTGTACGTCGCGTTAGATGATGCTTATTAAGATTAGGCAGCTCTGGCTAGTACGCCAGAGTTACAAATTAGTTCCTTACGATACGATCGGAATGAAACTGTCAAATGCAGATTACAGACAACACTTAAACCTGCATCACTAGCAGTGGATCGCCATCACCGGGTCCGACGTGTGATCAACTAACATCGTGATAATATGTAAGGTAGCTAGGTGGTCGACCGATGGTGTAGGCACCGTGCAGGTCTCAATGAGTTGAAAGGATGGCACAGAACACTAGCCGAGAGAGAAACACGTCAGGCTCCAGGGTGGCAGACCAGTCGAGTCACACATGGACTTCCCTTTACGAGAGGAATTCTATTATACAAGGCATAGTAAATATTTATTTCGTTTTAAATAGTATATACACGGACTTATTCTTAGGGATGAAGAAAAAACATTTGTATAATCTGAGAAAACCCATTTACCCACGCTCGCAATAACAGGAACCTTGATGTAATGTGACCTTGACCTTTGGCCATTATTTTGGACATATAAGCTATGGATGAAGGGGGAAAAACTATATTTTGTTTATAAAACATCATTGAAACACTCTGAGAAAATCAATTTGCTTCGCCCACAATAGAACTAACAATGTAAACAAGCAATTATGACCTTGAACTTAAAAACCTATATTTTTTATAACACAATAATGGGAACACTCTGAGAAAATCAGTTTGCTGTACAACAGCAGGAACCATGACAAGCAATCGTGAACTTGACCATAGATAATATCATGCGACTTTGACCTTGATCTGGCCTTGGATAATGTAATGCGACCTTAAACATTAGTCATCATCTCGAACAAAATCTACCAGTTAAAGAAAACAATCCCAATGTTTTTAGAACATTGCAAATCGCAGGGATAATCATAAGACATTGAAGACTGAAGATGGAGGCATGCCCCTGTCAGCTTCGTCGAAGACGAAGCTAAGGTCTTATGATTTTTTCTGCGATGTTAAAATTTTCTTAAAATGATTACGATAATTTTTTGTTTCTAGTGGTAGATTTTGTTCGAGATGGTAGCCAAAAGTCAAGGCCATGGTCGCATGAATACATCCAAAGTCAGATCCAGGTTGCATAATGTTGCCGAATGTCAAGGTCATGGTTGCTTATTGTGAGTGAAGCAAATTATTTTCTAGGAGTGTTCCCATGATTCATTCATTAAAAAAATATAGGATTTTAAGGTCAAGGTCATGGTTGCTTGTTGTCATGGTTCCTGCTACTGTGAACGAGGCACATGGATTTTCCCAGAATGTTCCCATGATTGTTTTATAAACCAAAGATAGGTTTATTTCCATCATCCCTAGTGTATATGTCGTCTGAAAAAATGACAAAAGGTCAAGGTCAAGCTCGCATGACATCATGGTCCCTGCTATTGCGTGCAGAGGCAAACGGGTTTTCTCAGTATGTCAGCATTTCTTTTCTTCATCTTTAAAAATAAGTGCGTGTATATAATATTTTAAACGAAATAAACTTTCATCATTCCTTGTTTTACTGAATTCCTCTCGTAAACAGAACTGCATGAGTGACCCGGCCATGGAGCCTGACGCTTCTCCTCCCAGCTATTGTTCTGTACCATCCCTTCAACTCATTGAGACCTGCGCGTGCCCACACCGTTGGTCGACCACCTGGCTACCTTAAATTTTATCACGATGTCAGTTGAGCACACATCAGACAAGGTAGACGCGTTCCACCGCTAATAATGCGAGTAGATGTATAATATGGATCCTGGACCATCCCACTTTTGAGGGAGATTTCTTCTAAAATATCAGCAAAAATGCAGTACACTAAACATGGTTATTTTGTTTAAAAGTACAGGAAAAAATTTAATACTCAAAATCAGAAATTCGGTGAAAAAAAAAGAGAAAATCATGTAAAAAAAGTCAAGGAATTTGAGGGCTAAATTTAAGCTCTAAAGGATTTTCAAAAAGGAGCTCTCAAAAACGCGCAGTTTAAGCAAAAGAAAATATTTGGCAGTTTTTCGAGACCTAAAATTGGAGTCAAAGAATTTGCTGTTAATGGTGTGAATAACCGTATTAGGCACCTTCTAATCAAAGCAGGGGCAGAAAAGTTGTCACGCTCGTCCTTGTGTATATGCTTTTCACGGTAAAGTGAGCACTTTTGAAACTGACCTTAGTCACTGGCCGTGCTTGCATATATTTTAATGGGTGCACTGAGTGACATTCGTCCAGTGAAGTTGGTAACAATGGATGGGAAGAAGTTCCATATCTTACGTCGAATAAAACGTGCGTACACGATTTGACACAGGCAAAACAAGCAAATTATGCAAAATCAAGCAAATTTAAGGATAAATCAACCAAATCATATGAAAAGATTATTGATAGAAATTATCAATTTTATTCAACAAAATTAAAACTCCAATAACATTTTTTAAAGTCTAAAAATAAACAAAAATCTGAAGCATACCCATTACTGAATCCATAATCACAACAATCCAAACCATAAACACCATCTTTAAAATCAGGAAATTTATTTGATCTTAAATCATTTTATCGATTTTTCAAACAATTTTGAAATGAACAGAGTGTACTGTTCTTTATAATATAGGTAAGAAAAGAACTGCACTATACTTTCAACTAGCCAGTTTCAACTAATTTTTCATTTTCTAAGTTTTTATTCAATTTAAACTATTTTCACTAAAATCTTTAATACTATTTTTTTATTTAATAATTAAATTCTTTTCTTTGATAAATATTAGTTGAAAACAAAATGTCTACAACTAAATATTATATTACAGAATTGTTAGGTAATAAAATTAAATCAACAAATGACAGATTTGGTTTGTGATTATAAACAGAAAATTGAAGTAATAATAATCTTATTCAAATATCGGAGTTATTATATACACAATTGGAGAACAAAAACGCGAATAATTTAAACCAATAACAGAGCCCTTTAGCGATAACATTATGATTTTTAAAATAACAGATTTTATAGACTGTGTAGGAAAATTTTTAAAAAAATCTAGTTCTTCAAAAAAAAAAGAAGCCTGTGGAAGTTTTAACAGTCTTTTAAGATCTATATTTTTGAAATTTCATTTGGCAGGACATGGTGCTAAGGCAAAAAAAAATATTTTTTATAGTTCAATGTACAAGCATTTAATGGTGTTAAGCACATTATAAAAGGAGATATAGAAATTATTAGACACAAATATAAAAATTAAAAAGCTATTACTTATAACATAGAGTAATCAGATGTAAAGTTAGAAACATTATTAACATAATAAAAAGAAATTTTAAAAGAATACTATTATTTATTGGATTAGGGTATAACACAAGATTTTGCAGGAATTTTTTTTATAAAAAAGAGATGATCAACTTTTTAGTAAATAATTTAAATTTTTGTATGTATTAAAAATATAAAAAAGAAAGTAATGTATTGGTTAATAATGATAATGCTACTGGAATAGATTATTTAACATGGATAAATTCTAATTACAGAGTTATGATTTGCATTAAATTAATTTGCCAATAACAAGTCCAGGAGTTAAAAAACAGTGTGGTAACCATATTATAGATTTTTAAACTGACAAGACAAACGATTTTTAAAAAAATTTGCTTCTACATTAGCAAAAGAAATGATATTAAGGGATTAGAAACAACAATTCATAAATCTAAATTTTTATTTTTATTTCGAATCTTTTTTAAAGATAGAATTTTTAGAAGTATTTTTTTTATTTATATTATAAAGTTATTAAATAAAAAATAATTAACCAATTAATTATACCTAATGATATTGCTCCATGGACTCAAAATATATAAATTTACATAACTAAAAAGATTACATAAAAATGGTGGTTGTTACTTTACAATTATTTAGGTTATAACATTTATTACATATATTTAATTCAACTGTGGTTTATGTTTGGTATATATTATATTTTTTAATACACAGAAAAATTCGAAAATTTAGAAAAGCCATATCCATAAATTATGTTGGATTATTTTAAAGAAAATAACATAATAATTTTTAAAAAAAATGTTAAATTAATGAAAAATTTTAATCAACAAATATTCGTATTTCTTTATTTTTATTTGTTGTTTTGATTTTATCTTACTTAACTTTAATTATTAAATTTAAAACAATTTTTTTTATTATATTTCTATTTCCAGCCAATAATTAGAACGAAAACAATATTGAATGTTTTCGAATTTTAAAATATATCTTTACTTTCCATGTTAATTTTTTAATGGAAATATTGTAAATAATAAATTATAATCCATCTTGTAAAGTTTCTAATCTTTTAAAATCTTTCATTTCTACTTTCCCAATTATATCCCACATTTTTTATTTTCGATTATTTTTTAGCTTCTTCTATGTATAATACATTTTCTTTGTCTTCTTAAACATTTAATACTTTTGTGTAGACCATTTTTTGGAAAGAGTTCCCATTTTATATGTTGGTATACCGTTAGTTATTTTTTATTTCAATAAATGGATCATCTTGTGGATAATAGGAAATGACTAATGTTTGTCTAAACTATTATTTGGTATACATAAAAAACTTTTTTTTAATAATTCGTTATCTTTCTTAATTTATATAAATTTTATTTTTGTTATAACCTTTAACTATATAAACTGATTAAACTCCATCTTTTTCTGTTAAAAGTCCATCATATGTAAATTTACCCTTATCAATTACAACAAAACTGTAAATTTTATTTACTCCATTTGTATTAAAATCTATCCATTGTCGTTTAAAATAATGTTTTATTTCATCTTCTGTTTCCTTTAATTTTTTGGTCATTCTTCTATAAACTTTTATACCTCTCCTTTAAGGCACCGATATTATTTGAATATTCTAATTTTATTTTTTATACACAAATTTCTTCTAATCCTTGTTCTCTTTTTTTTAGTAGATTTTAGAATAGCATTAATAAAACAATTATTTTTTTATTTATAAGGATATAGTCTGCTTTCATTATTTGATCTTTTTCTTATAACAAAACTTATAATATTATTGCTTCTTACTAAACCTAATTTTTCTATATTTATATCCTTAGAGATGGAATAAAAAAAAGTATTATATTTAGAAAAATATGTTTCTCCACTTAAAATAAAACATTTTTGATTTATGGTTATAATATTCTTATTTTCTTCATCTTCTAAAGTTTTAAAATAATTAACTGGCAATTAATTAAAACTAAATGCAGATAAAACATATTTTATTTATTTGTCTCTTTGTTCTTCATTTTTTGGTTACTTATATTTTTATTATTTTAGATAAATTGTTTGGAATTTGAGAATTTCTGTTGAAATCTACCATTTTTGAAAGGTGGGATGTTTCCATAGAGAATTATTTTTTAAATATTGTCTAACATCGATCCTGCCTCTCAGTCAAATCTGCCACTGAGATGTGCAAGCTACTCACTTATGTTACTCCTCTCTCACATAGACTACATAGCACTCATCTTTGCCCTACGATTGTTCTCATTGCCAAGGCTGCAGCATTGTTAGCACACTTTGTGCCAGTTATTGTAGATCAACTGGAGGGAGAATTAAATATATTTATATTTCCCATAATGGTCTTGCATAGTAACTTCCACCAATTGTAGGTAATACATTATGAGTGCTGTTATTTTCTATCAGTGGTCGTACACTGGTGTACACATGATAAGAACAAAATAGAGAGAGTAACACAACATAACAAATAACTCGCAGAATCTACAGAAATGCCAATAAAGAGATCGTCTAGGGACTGGCACAGTAGGGTAGTCTCATAAAAGGAGCAGGGCACACTGTGGAATCTTGAGAATTGTATCACCCCGAATGCAATGTAACTTCAGCATTGCTGTCGAAGCTACTACATAATGCACATCGGGTTAATCGACTCCGAGTTGTGGTCTGATTTCTGATATGGCAAACAGACAGTCCAGTAAATCCTGTGAACAACATTTCGACTGCATTACTCGAGGTCGAATCGTTGGAAAGACTGAAGAGTATCGAAGTGACTTGTGTTGCTGAGGAGTTCGTGATTACACACAGCATCATGTCACGATCTTGGACGACATTTACATAGGCACGAACATCTCTACAGAGGTTTAGTTGTCCACAAGCTACCACGGCAATGGTGGACAGGTATAGTATCGTACAGGCAAGGAGAGATCAACACCAGGCAACATGTAAAATCCCATGGTACAGGCAACATAATGCTAGATGACAGATATCACGTTTTACCATTGCCAGGATACTGCAACCAAGTGGATTGTTTTCTCGGCGACCAGTAGTGTATGAGCCATTGACACCTACAAATCAGAGATGGTATTTGTTATAGCGCTGGGTCTAAAGAATTGTGGAGCTTAGCGGTGTGATCAAGTGCTCTTTAGAGATAAGAGCTGGCCAATCTCCAAAACGATTCCAAAAGTATCTACATCTGAAGAGAGATAGGAACACGTGATCACCCCTTCAACATCGTCAAATGGCATGTTTAGGCCTACAGGAGGTATAGTGCTCGTATGGAGTTGCATTAAGCTTGCTGGCCATATATGGCTCCACATCTTCCAAAGAAGTTGTCACTGGTGACTGCTATTGTACGGAAGTTATTTTTTTCCCTCACCTGCATGATTTTCAGGTTGCTGTGGCCCTGAGTTCCTCTTTTGGATGATAACACTACACCTGATCGCACAGCAGCCGTTTATGAGTGGTTGGAGAGGAAAGATATTCGTCGCATGGATTGGCTCGTATGGTATCCAGCCCTAAATACAAACAAACACCTGTGGTACATTGTTTGGAGATGTGTCGCAGCATATCGCCAGTGGCTAGGAACGACTCTGCAACTGCGATCGATACTGAAAGAGGAATGGGCTGTGATTCCTCAAAAGTTTGTCGACAACTTCTTACTGAACATGAACAGATGGTGCAAATCCTGCATCGCCGTCGGGGGTAAATATACCCCTTAATGGAGAGTGCATTTTCTTGGCAGCCGCCTGTCAAATGGTCGTTTCTTTCTTCTGTCATGCTGTGCTTGGTATCTGCAGCAGATTAAAGGACCTAATTTATATATATATATATGTTGGATTTCTTTCTTGTTCAGTGTCCTTGACCTTCCCCATATTCTTACATCTCGACAATATTATTGTAGATTTTATACCCGTTATAAACACTGCAGCACGATGTTACATGTGAGAACCTGCCCCATATTTAATTTTTGCAGATTATTGTACTTACACATATCTGCAAAATAAAGAATAATGAAATTTAGTTAAAAGATGTATTACACTTTGAACAACACAGATTTATGTTCTGACGCTGTCTGTAAAATTAATGTCTTCTTTGGCCACAATGCTACATCTTGAAACATGAACAAAATTCAAATAGTATGCAGTGCTCTAAAGTGTAGAACAAAACAGAGTGGATAGTGTGCGTGTTACCTTGTGCAGTTGATGTGCTTTCGATTGCAATAATTTAAAGAGCCCAAATATGAATACAACGTAAGGTGTGATGCTAGGAAGAAACACATGGCTTTCAGAGACAGGGCAGGCACAGCTTATGTTCACTCTTGGCTTTTGGTACTAAGCCATGGTGGGTGTTTCTTCTTAAACAACGTTTCGGCAGTCGTTGCGGCTGCCTACCTCAGGTCCATTACAAGTCCAACTTAGTTGATCTTGTAATGCGACCTGAGGATGGCAGCTGCAAATACTGCCGAAACGTCGTTTAAGAATAAATACCCGACGTGGCTTAAACCTAAAAGCAAAGATTGTATTGAAAAACGACCGCGAAAGCCTGCGACCCACAGATTATGTTTTCCCAATTACCGTATGTCCCCTACAGTGTTATTTTCAATGTCTGGCAGATGTTTTGTCTGTGTGAAAATATCATCATATTATCGAGCAATGGCCAGCCAAGTAATAAATCACCACTAATAGATCGCCAATTACATCAGCCAGACTGTGGAGGCGAATCAGAACCACATACTACTTTCTAGGGTTATGAGAACAGTCACAAGGGCGAACATTTTATTGTATATATTACAGGAGTGCTTTCATCAAGTAGCAGAGTACGCCCGATATCCTTGTTCGTGCAGCTCACTGAGAGCTGCCCACAAAACTGCTTGATTACTGTAGCACAGAGAAAATCTATTTTATGCAAATCACTGTTGGACAGTGTCCAGTTTCGGGTCGAGTCAGCGTTCAGTATTCGTAGTGATTTCGGAAAAGTTTACAGATGACATGTAAAGGACAGTATTCCCAGTCAAACAAATATCGCTGAATACGATCACTGCGAATTTGGCGGTGTCATAATCGGGGATGACATCATGCAACCAGGCTCATGTAAACCCCTCTATGTGTTTAGTCACAGCTCTGTAACATGTTAGGTGTAAATAGATATTATGCTCCAAATAATACGAGTAATGATTTTCTGAGGAGAGTGTATTCATATTTCCTTCCTACAGATGCAAATTGCAGTCTATACCGACTGCATTGTTAGATAACTACCAAAAATGGCAGATTCCACCTATATGGATGATTGGCTGGTTTAGTTCCCTGATATAATTTCGAAAAAAAATTGGGGCTCACCAGAATATTGTACTGCAAGGCATCCAGTACCTTCACGGACTATCAGTGATCTTCAGGTGACTTAAGAACAGATAACGGAACTCCACACTTCAGGAACTGCTCAGCAATCATGTTATCGGCCCACTGTGATGCATGTGTTTCCAAATGAGGTGACTAAATATCATATAAAATTTTCGTATCATTTCCCCGTATGTTATATTGGTTAAAGGCTAACAAATTCTTACATAAATGTCTCAGGACGTGCTGTTGAACTGAAGTTGCAGATTAAATCCACTTTTGCATGACAGTGAAACAGAATTAACTTATATTTCCCTTATATTTAATAAAATCGTTTTCCATTTTTGGATTAATTATTTTTTTGAAATAGTGTTATAAAATTTTTATGTACTCAATTGATTTTCATAATTTTTTACACTAAATAATATTAATTGAAACTATTTTTCACAAAAGCTTTGGCTTAACGTCAACATACTATTATCCTGTATTGCACTAATTCCACTTATTTGCGCAACACACATACAAAATTTGTTTCATATACATAAATGAGGTATATTTGAGTTTAAGCTAACCGTTTACAATACTATGTTTCAATTTGGAGAACTTTTGGATAGACTTCGACAACATTTTACATCCACCTAATTATTCTTAAGAGCACATCTATGTAGTACGTGAATTGCATTGCAGTGCTTTATATCTGTGTTTTTTATGAAACCACTAAAGGTTTCTTCATTATACTAGTAGTAGGGCACAGTTCCTTCATGGACCGAATCCAGGATAGTGCTCGGGGCTACGAATTTGACCTTTTACCTTGACCTTTGACATTGACCTTCACATTTGGCCTTGACTTTGACCCCTGTGACCTGTGACTGTGAAAACCAAAAAAAATCCCAAAAAATCCCAAAATATTATTTAAAAATTTATAAAAATATTCCAAATAATTTATTTAAAAAATACATAATTATTTAAAAATTTAACAATTCAGAAAATAATAAACCAACAAAATTTAAAAAAAAGTTATTAAAAATTATTTTCAAATTATGAAAAATTATTTTAAAATTCTAAAAAATGCCAAAAAATTATTTTAAAATTTATTTTAAAAACCTACATTTCCAGAAGTCGCCTCTCACCCCTCACCTATACCCATTACATCATATTGTTTTTGTTTATCATTTTTTATATGTCGCTGGAGTTTCATGTTTTTATCACCTAGATGGCACTAGTGTATTTATTCACTCGCCAGGTGGGAGTCAAATTTGTTTATGTTTATAAAGTATGGGTTGTTCTGTCGGCGCCCTCCATATTGGATTCTTCTTTCATCACATAAATTTTCCGATTATGCCGCCTGTTATCGGCCTGTACCGAATGGTGGCATTCTCCATCCCATCAAAGTATGTAAATTTTGATATTTAATTTTTTTTTGTTTTATTCTTAAATACAAGTATTTTTATTTTTTTTTTAAATGTATGTAAAGTGGGGGTTTTTATAAAAATATATAAAATGCAACATATATATATTTTTACACAAAATTTATTGTACACATAATAAAATATACATAATTTGCAAAACAATCAATAATTTTTTATAATTTTTATTTGAGTCGGACGATTTCGTGTCTAGTCAAAAGTAGCAGATTCATAGTCCAAGGAAGAGACACATCATTTCCGCAGCACTGTGCGTTTCTCCATGCGTGTGACAAGTCAGGTTCTGACCTGTCGCAGACATGTCGGTGCTGGTCGTCGTAAAGTTTTGTCATCTTGCGCAGAAAAGCACAGCCATACTCGCACTACGCATCGATGATTTCAACTTCATTTTTGCACAAGTCGCTAAGCCATTTCTTTTGCTCGGGCCCCACAATGTAAACCGGTCCTTGTGGATATTGCATCAGCAAGTCGCTCAACATGTATCCCACCTAATGGTATGGAATCTTGCCTTCGTCCCACTCCAGTACATGGTGGTATTTGCTCAGCTAGTCGTTCAGCTTCTTGCTTTACTCGTCCAACAGTTTCCACAAATAAGGAGGGCGGAAGGAGCTCGCGCATGTTATACCATCATCATCATAGGGCACTGTGATCTCCTTAAGCATGTAGCCGCTCTGGCTCTGGAAGCCTTGCATATTACAGTATGTCTTGCTGCTTTCTACGCTCGAAGTCAACTAAATAGTTATAGTGTGAGAACAGTTATATTCTCAGCAGCGCTCTCGACATTATTTGATGATCTTGTCATGGCAATTGTATGAAACAAGCCGGTCGTGAAGTATCAGTCAGAATGCGTACATGTTGGCAGGAATATTTCCATGTGTAGTGAATTAGATCCTGTAATCGATTACATTGGAGAAAATACGCTAGTCCAGTTTACTCACATCGAATACTATGAGCAGGGCCAAACTCTTGAAAGAAGAAGGAGTCAATATCGTGGATTGGGTGCATCTGTAATACGATGATTGGAACTGAGCATACATCTTATATGCCAGCATGTACTTTCCAATTTCAAAGTTCATGTTCATGTCAAAGTACAGGTAGCTTTCGCTACTCAAAAATATTTTCACATTTTATATTTCACATGTATCGAACTGCGAATGGCTCACTCTCACATTGTGCTGTCTTCCGATCTGTAGCCCAACGATTATGTATCTTGGTTTCTCAGAAGCAAAGCTGGACTTAATCATCCAGTTGATGTGCTGGCTTGCCATTAATCTGGGGTATGTCTCGAGACTCCACGACCAGAAGGGCACATCGATGTTTGTTTTTGCCATCTTCCACATTCTTCAACACTTGTATGCATTCTGCAGTAATCAACTGAACATAAGGCAGCATCCATTCGATAGACTGTAGTTTCAGTTCCACTGCCTCCAGGTTTTCTCCTGTACCCACGATGCTGTCCACATGCATATTGGCTAGGAGCAGCACCAGTTCCTGCTTCGAATTGAAGATAACTTTTTTGTAGACTTCGGCAAATCCCAATAGCATGGAGAGCGGAACACACACTTCTAACTTGCATCCAGGGTATATAGGAACACTGTAGTAATCTTCAAATCTCCAGTCTGCCATCTTGTCCGCAGACAGTTTATTTGGTGAGAGCGAAAGGTAATTTTTTATTGTTGATGTTATGCCCACATCTCGCGACTGGTCTACGTGTACACCGTCGAGCAAATACGTGTTGCGATCGATGAGGTGGAGAATACCATTGCTCGTTATTTTCGTGGATGCTGGGTTGGACCTATTTTCTTTCATTAGAGTCCCTCTAATTTCCAGGAAATACTGGCAAGGAAGAGTGCAGATATCCTGGTGTTGAGCTGCTATCTGAACTTTCCATGGTAGTGTGTATGGCCCGATCAGTAAAGGCTGGTATCCATGAAGTTCCACCTTCATTACATTGTCTTCGAAAATGGCTGCCTCTTCAATGTTTAGGAATTCTTCCATTGCGATCAACCTCGTAGCCAAGACTGTGAATAAAAATCTTGTTTTTGATTGCTGCATTGTTTTATAGCTTCTGGTCTACGTAAATCTTATTCCCTTCTTCTCAAAAGCAGGTGTAGTGTGATTGCTTAGTTTCGAAAGATCACCAACTCTCTGCGCTGGTCGACGACTGTCACTACCACCTTGTAGGCTCTCTTCACAACAACCAGAATGTAAATTATGCTTTGCGGTACCACGACCAGTTTAAAAACTGGAGGGACTATCGGCGAAAACTTGTGCAGCATATTGCTCGGCCTACCATTGAGATGCGTGCTGCTCGCCCAATTGCAATTTATTCGTAACACATAAACAGGCAAAATGTTTACGGGTCGTGACGATTCGTGGAATTTTCCAGCTTCGTATATGTGTGGCTCGAACCCCAGGATCAGTCCGATGGTATCCTGATCATGCGCTTCAGAGTATTGGAATTTCCATTTAGTTCGAATTCTGTATCGGGAGACAATGAATCTTCGCTGTACCTTGCAATGTCGTCTAATTCGTAAGAACCAACGGGCAATGTTACCTCGCAGGAGACATTACCACTTTTCATGAGATACTTCTCGCAATTTTTTTTCATTAATGTTCGGTATCGCAATGTAGGTTTGAGTGAGTGAAGAGTTTTGGGCCGCTCTTAACATCGAGGTCTGCAGAGCCGATTGAAAGTTTTAAAAACGACCAAACCTATGAACAATTTCTCCTCCAGGTCAAGTGGAGGAAAGTGTACCGCATGCAACTCGGAGCTACGACCTGTCAAGTTAAGTCTTATTTACATGACTGATGGTTCGCGATCCATGTATAGTTATTTTATTCAGTAACTGATACGAACGCACAAGGAAGCGAAACACAAGTGCCCACAGTTCCATGTGTTCGGTATCTGCTCCATTTCGTAGTTCAAATTCAGTTTGCAGTGTTTCAAGAACAATCGTAGCTCGGGTGGGGGATGCAAATTACCGAAACTGTCGTAATAGACTACACATTTTCCACGTATGACGTAAGTTACCTAGTGTGTATTGGGCCCGGCTGTCATGTCCAGATTAATTATGGTGCACTTATTACATTTTAGTTTAGGGGGCAAAGCATCTTGCATGAATACTCCTCTAAAATTGGGTATCTTTAATTTTCATGCAAACAATTCCACATCCACATTTGTGAGTGCTCGTTTCATTAGAGATTTCATTATCGCCTCCGCCTGCTGCATCACTTTTGCAGACTTCCTCCTCCTACTGGGTATGGTCTAAAGTAGAGGTCTTGGCCATGTTTTTTACCCATTGCAATAGCTTCCAAGTTTACATTATGCCTTAAGGCTTCGGGCAACTACTTCCGTTCATTCAATGCTGTGTTGATGATTCGGACGATGCCTTTAGTGGCTCCGATTAGGTCCTCGAGGGCTCCGAGTGCATGAAAAAGTAGTGGAAATAATCCATTGGTAGTGGTTTGCTTGGACTTGCATGATTGTCTTCCCTTTTTCACCACTTTTCGTTTTAATTGCACCTTCTGCTTGCTCTTTGCACCCATGCCTATTTTAACTTTGGCATTCATCATGTTGGATATGCCCCACATTGGCATTTTTTCTTCAAGCCCGGTATATGATGATTTTTTTATCTTGTTGGGCGTCTGTGCAAGTATCGTGTCTGCCTGGTATCGGGATTCCAGATACTTGTGTTGCTTGCGTGACTTGTCCAGTGCGTTGATGTCTGTGTCGCCACGTGACAGCCTTTTGGCTAGTTTGGTTCCCAGCCTGCAGAACTTGTATCTAGGAATGTGCAGCTCAAACAGTAGACTATTGATCAGTATATCCACAATCCCAATTCCAGATATTGTCTTATCTCTTCTAGACATCATTCTGAACTGAGCGAGAAAACTACAAATATGCTCATTTTATACATTTTCATTTCAGTATCACTCTAGACTTGGAACATTATGGATGTAAAATTCTAATGCTGCTTCTACTTTGTTGCTTCTGCGGTAAAAAATCTACATCTCTGCACAGTTTGTGCCGACATGAAATAATGACCTGCGGAATGAAAAGTTCGAGTGTGACTTTTGAATGCAGATTCTTCAAGTGGCAGTTTTTCTCAGTGTGATACTTTAAAGATGATTAGAATATGTGCAATACTGATTGTATGCAACAACAATCAGCACCACATGCACCACAATCAGAACCACATGCACTGCAATCAGCACCACAATCAGCATCGCACACTACCACCAACTTCACCTGCACCAGAAGAATGTAGTTGTAACATATATATTGTCAAGCAAGATGTTACTCTACCCATACACATTACTGCTGATGAATCTATCTCCATGAATTGCGACATGGAAGCCTATTTTCGAATAAAATGTGCTGCTTTATCACAAAGCCATCAAATTTTGGGAAAACACGTGTCCTACTGGGCCTGCCGGAAGAAGAGAATGACATTGGGTTCGAGAATGTGTACCCATACTCCAAATCGCTCCAACAACCGAAATACCAACAACAGGCACCATTACAGCAAGCTGTGGAAGGCATGGGTTATTTCTCCTGCAGTGATAGTGAAGCAGTCGTGCCACCGAGTGAAGCACAGTCAATCTCGATATTTGTCTTTGATTACATTTCATTGCGAAAAATAAACTTATATACTGGATTGCATTAGCATGGGATGGCACGCGAACTTGGACTGTGTGTACTTGGGCTGTACTTAGTTGTACATACCCCAACAACTGCTTTGCGATAATGCGAATGTGTTGGCGCTCTTTCGCATGGATGAAGTGCATTTATAGCATGTTTACGATGATCACAACAATATGAACTTGACATTATCGGATTTCGAGAGAGTGTGTTCTTTGTGATGGAAAGACAAGTACGGATTTTTGGTGATAGTAAAATTCGGGCTTCTATATAATGGCAGGTACCAACGTGGATTCGATCAGTTCATCGTCGAATGTCGAGAATGGGTTTCAGCATATAAAAATTCGGGCAGAGTAGCCTCAAGCTGCGTGTTGACAAAGACGAATATGGAGGTTGTGTTATAACAAGAAACGATGGAACTTGCGATGCTGGTAGGAGAATAATTCTAAATGTTGGTGAACCTGATGATTACAAAATGCTGCCACTAAACATTTTGTCCTATAAACTAGTAATGGCTTCATCTCGGAATTACACAATGTGTTGGCCGATCAGAGCAAATTCTTTCGAACTTACTTGTCCGAGCTCAGAGCGAAGACGGGGCAAATGAAGACCGAGATCGTTGGCGATATGGTGGCCATGGACGAGCATGTAACGAGTGTTCAAAGGAAAATTATCGACAGATTGAATGTGGCATCTGCACAAAATGAAGTGAAATTAAAAGTGCTTAAAAATTCCACAGAGCATATATTCACTACCTCGATTTCCCACCTCGCCACAAAAACACACACACACACACACACACACACACACATATATATATATATATATATATATATATATATATATATATATATATATATATATATATATATATATATATATATATATATATATATATATATTCAAAATTACATCAGGGTCATAATGATTGACTGCAGAGAATGCCTGGGCAATATCGAAGGTATTTTGTTAGAGACTCATAACTATACCTATAAAAGAGAGCAACAGTAACCATTTGTATTCAGTACGATGTTGGACATTGCTAGCGAACTGCATCCGGCGATACAGTCTGTTCACTCGAAGTACTTGCTCGCCAAGAAAGCCAAAATTTCACACGACCTTATAAATTAACTTTTTATGTCCATTACACAATATCTCGATATGCTCAGGGAGAGCAATGGAGCAACAATAGCAGTGAAGATCGAAATCGACGATACGTCTAAGTCTATGAAGAAGCTATAACATGAGGATGTTCAGTTAGATTGGCACGATGGGTCAGAGGTGGATTTTCCACACAAGAAAAAGTACACAAGAAAGACATTAAATATAATGCCGACTCGATGGTACCTACGATCGTTCATAACTCAAAATAATGATACGATGCACATTGTATACATGCATAATGATAAATGGTTCCTCGGTGCTGATGAAGGCGAATTTCTACCATGTGGGATCACACAAGTTGGTGATTACAAAACACTTGGAACACCTGGGCTTTACTAACTGCTATTCCGCATGGAGCCCACGAAGTTTAGAGAATCAAAACTGCTTGAATACAAGACTTTGCTCGAATTCACGCAAGCTTTGCTTATAAGAACGAAGACTATGAAAAAATCGACATTCTCGCAGACCTCTTCAGTGGCCTAGCACTGAAAAGTGGCAATGGTCTGTAAGTCATAGATGGTGACAATAACATCGACTATGTGTTTTGTGACAAACTGAACGAACTGGTGGATAGACTACAACTACTGGTCGCTTCGCAAAGGGTTGGAAATTACTCGCACACCAATGAGATTATATCCATCATCGAAGAACTTATGTAGGCAGGCTAAACCTGATGAGTTGATTGAGTATTGCATATGAACACAATGCGGCTGCCAGGCGCAAATACCATCATCGCAAGGTTATGATTTGTGGGATTAACAAACTATTTTTAAGCCGAGCTCTTCGAGCTGTTACCATATTATTGAGTCAACAAGGGCTACAAATATATGTTGACAGTCATCAATGACTACAGCAAATTCGCCTGAACCAGGCCGGTCAAGTCGAAGAAAGCACGTGACATCACCGAGGCCATGGCGAATATGTTAAGCGAAGGACGCATCCCGACCAATTTGCAAACCAACCAGGACAAGGAGTTTTACGATGCAAAGATCAAGGCTCTGAAGAGGAAACATAACATAAATCATTATTCCACATACCGTAATCTCAAAGCTTCTATCGTCGAGAGGTTCAATAGGACTCTGAAGGGGAAAATGTAGAAGCATTTCGAAGTTACAAGTGGCTTGAGCTACTGCCGAAACTCGTCCTCGAGTATAGTTCTACAGTGCACTTGGCTATTCGCATGAAGTCCGAAGATGTCAAGGACGACTCCCTGGTCCGGACCGTATATGCTATTCAGAAGAGGAAGGACCCACGCAAGTCTAAAGCCAAAATCGGCGACCTGGTGCACACCTCCAAACAGAAAGCCAGAAAGGCATCTTCAAGAAAGGGTTCACTGCGATTTGGAGCACCGAAATGTTTCGTATGCGACATATACACAACTACACTTCGAGGACCTACTGTCTTGAAGATCTGAACAACGTACCCATCCATGGCAATTTATACACTAAGGAGATCCAGCTTATGAAGTTTCCAGATGTTTATTTGGTGGAGAGGGTGCTGAAAAGACGTAATGGAAGGGTGTATCTCATGTGGCGGGGGTTCCCTTCCCGCTTCAATTCCTGGGTCGCTAAAGCAGACATCGAGTGGTGGATGCTGAAAAATTATTAATGAAAACGATTTTATTTTGTTTGCCGATTTTGTATATTTTAATATGTGTACAATAAATTTTGTCTAAAAAAATTATATTGCTTTTTATTTATTTTTAATAAAAAAACCCTACTTTATATAAAATTATTTTTACTATAAATACTTGTATTTAAGAATAAATAAATAAAATATTACAGTTTACATACTTATCATGAATGGTAAATGTCACCATTATCGTACAGGCCAATAACAGGCGGGATAATCGAGATACGTATTTGTTGAAAATAAAATCCAAAATGGAGAGTGCTAACAGCACAGCCTAGACTTTAAAAAATGTAAACAAATATGGCTACTACCTGGTGGATGAATTAATACAGTAGCACCATCTAGGGGATTGAAACTCCAGCAATGTATTTAAAAATGAGAAAACAAAACGCCAATATGATAAGAGTTAATATAGCTGAGGGGGGAGGGATGAGTTTGAGTTTTTTTTAAATACGTTTTATAAATTTTTAGTTTTTTTAATTTATTATATTTAAAAATAATTTTAAAATAAATTTCAATAATAATTGTTTTGTATTTTGTTAGATTTTTTCGGAATTTTTTGGGGATTTTTTTGGAATTTTTTAATAATTATTTCATATATTTTTTCTAAAATAATTTTATAAATTTTTAAATAATTATTTGTATTTTTGGGATTTTTTTGGGTAATCTCGGTCACAGGCCACCAGGGCCAAGGCCAAGTCCGAAGGTCAAGGACAAATGTCAAGGTCAAGTTCGGAGCCCCAAGTCCTATCCTGGATCCTGTTCATTAAGGAAGTATGCTCTACTAATTATACCGAAGTACAAAAAGAAAACACTCCAGATGAGGTAAGAGCAACACTCAGTATATAATTCACCTTAAAAGTGCTAATTTCGTGTTCTCCAACATAGCTACAAACGGCTTTTTCGCAGTGCTGTATCTCATAGTTTAACATACGTGACAAAAACATGAAAAGGAGATATATGGACCTGCACTGAGATGCGTACCTAACGCATCTCAGTGTCATTCTTGTCGCTCCCGCGCTTCTGTGCCTCAAACGCACAAACGCGCTAAACGGCCCAAGTAGGTGGCCCCTTTAATTGAATATTGTTTAACCAAAGCCAACAGATTTTGTATATTTTTATGTGTATATAAGTGAATGTCATCAAATTAACTGACATAAAATTTCACTTTGTTATGAAATTGGCTCGATCCCTCTGCAGCAGAAGAGTTTTTACTCATGTTTCTCGAGATCTAAAAGTATGGCCATAGTCTAGTAACAATAGAGTCCTTAAATACAACTCTTGGAATACATATATTAATAAATTAAGTTTTTCGTGTATTGGCGTGAATTTGTATTTCAATGTATGTTACGAGAATGTTTTATTTACTACTGAAGCTGAAACGTGGATGTATTTCTTTATATTTTTATTTAAATATATTTTACATTCTTACTGTCAGACATTACACTAATTAAAACAATACTTATTATTGCTGGCAATATTATTAACCATAACCTACAGCCGACATCTGGTGGCACAATCGGTTGGTGCGCCACCGATTTGGGGTGCGAGCGGCCCTGGGTTCGAATCCGGGCAAGGCATGGGCGTAAATTTAAGTTAGGTTATAAGTTAGTCTGTAAGCCGTCCCCTGCCAAGCCTCTAACCATGAAACTGGAAAATATTAAAAAGCCCTTTACATTGCATTACCATAAAATATATAATCGCAGTTTGATTTTCCATTATTTTAAATTATCTCTTATTAAATTTAAGTATATTATATTAACTTTCCTATCAGGGCATCTCTTTTCTTTAAACAAATCATAGCATGTTTTTTTTGGGAGCTTTAACTCAATGATTCTAATTTTTCATTGTTTAAATTGCTCCAGTATGTGTTTAAATCATTTCTTTACTGAAAAATAAGTTGACTATTTTCCAAAAACTTTGTATTGTGCACGGAATTGACAATGCATCTAGCTAAAAGTTCCCTAGTATTTGTTTTACAACGTTTCTCTAATACTTTTTCATTAATACTTGGTGATATACTGCTGGTTAGTTGGTTTGTTGTTCTAAAAGATAATTTAACAATGCAACTGCTGCGTGTAAATACCTAAGCTACAGCATTTTTCTCAACGTATTTCCGGTTAGAAATTATACTGTGAGTGAATTTCTTATGGGATCATGCAAATGAAAATTGTATGCTAAACAAGTGCCTCACCTTTCGCTCTTGTAAACATGTATTATTTTGTATTAACGGACATTTCTACCTCAGCTTAGTTAATACTGAAATCATTCTCCATTTCATCCACTGGCAAAATTAAAAACGAAGCGTTTATCACTGAGCTGGTATAAATATAGAACTAATTGTTGTAGTAGTTATTGAATTTATGACAAGTATGTTTAAAGTAAGTGGTCGAAGCTGCCGAGCTTCTATCAATATGTGTCGAGCTGCCAATTATGTGTCCTCACGTTAACTCGCAAGGTGTTATGAGTGTTCTTCAGTAAATCAGCTGAAAATATATGTCTGGCAAAAAGCTATTGTTTTCATTGACATGTATCTGAGTGTCGACTGCAGTATTACACATGTAACATCACGAATAACTCCGACGACAAAGCACGTGAAACGAAACAAAAACACCGGAGCACCTCCGGTCCACTATAAATAGACGCAACAGAGAACCGGGAATAATTCCAGACCTCCCCTCCTCTCCTCTTCCTCTTCTCGCCATCTCTTCGGCGTGACAGACAATTTCAAGCGAGTTCCGCAGGACAGGCTGCTTGTAGAAAAAATGTTGTCGGAGCACAAGTGGAATGCAACATGTGTCTCGGTTGAGAGCAGGTCTGACGATAAGGAAGTTAAATACTGATTTACGTGCCCTTAGTTCGGTATCTAATTATAGGCTACTGCCTTTTTACACACGAATGGGCCATTCGGGCACGATTGGTGTACAAATGACATATATGAGCATTAACTTTCTTGTATTAGTAAAGTAGCCTTCCTGTAACCCAACAATACCTGTGGTCTGTTTTTTGTTTTGTTCTTTTTTTCATCTTCCTTAGCACCAGCTCAAAAAATTTGGTCGCCAAGTATGATTCGAAATTGTTTTCGTTCGTGAAAATTTTTGGTCTATATGTGCCTTAATGTCACTGACACGGAAAAAAATTTGAAATCATAGAACGATTTTAAGAAAACTTGACTCACCTTTAGTCTAATCTACAGTAAAATATCTTCATATTTTACTTTACATTCGTACCTCTTTTGTTTCCTGGCAAAATTTATACTAAAACACTTTTACAGAGGATATAAAAAACTAAAATTTAAAACTGACAACACGGTAAAACGTTTTCTTAAGAAGATTAAATTCACTCGTAAGCTTTCATAATAACCAATAAATAGAAATTTAAATATATTTTGTGTAAACTTATGTCAGCACTATTTGTTACTTAAGGTTCGGAAAGCTACATCTGGTTTATAATTATGTATTTACACACATGCACTTATAGGTATATTTGAAGTTAGGCACGTATAAAAAAATTTTTTAAATCAAGTATGCAAGTATTATAAATTAAAATGTATGCAAATTTGTTTATATAAATACTAGTATGGGGTTTTCTCGTATTAATATGCAAATACTAAATGCATACCGCTTCATTATGTTTACTTGAAGTATCAATGTAATGTTCAGAATACAGGACATTTAATATTCCTCCATTTCACTTCCCGTGTTTCTCGAGAACGTTAAACTAAATAGTGTTTTTAAAAAACTCTTTTAGGAACATTTATTTAAAATATAAAGTTAAAGTATTACTTCAGCTAACAATACGCTAATGATTTGACGTACGGCAAGCTTCCAATTATTATCAATGTGTTTTCAGTAAGTCTTCGAAACTGCTACTTTCCTTTAACATGGGCGTAAGTTTGTGTGTGTTGAAGAGAATATATTATGCAATCTTAACTGATGGGAAAATGATTGGCATAGCCTATATGTAGAAAGTTTAGCCCAAAACAATTCAGTGTTACCAGAAATATATAATATTCCCCATTATAATAAAATAATACGGGAATTTTTTTCAAAATACCAGAGTGCTTGCGAGCGAAGTGCACAAGTGAAACAGGCCACAGACATATCAGTGTAAAGTTCTCGCTTTGGTCAAATATTTTCATTGTAATAGTGTTTCAGTTAAAGAACATATTGTTCTTTAAAACAATATTTTTTATTCTTATTTCACTTTGCTTGAAAACTTAGACAGAATTTTATAATAAAGCAAATACCATATTAGTGTAGCTCAGTAAATACTGAGTCGTATGAACCAGGATGTCATAACAATTTTTGCCTAAATTATTTAGCTAATTAATTATACTGTTGTCAATAATATATTGTGAATCACTCGTCACATAGTTTCAATGATTTCCGTAGCACGAAAAGTGTACAAAATGAAATTCTTGTTGTTAATAAATATGCTTCTAAATATAAAACGTATATGGTTTTGTTCAGTTATAACAAGTACCCCAGTGTTAGATGAAGATTTAAAGAAATTGGAACTCTATAAACCTCCCTGTAATGCTCTATAAAATAATTAAGGTGAAATAAAATTGTGGCAATGTTACAGTCAAACGTCAAGCGGTTATACAAAGAATGGCTTAAGTGGTTGTGTTTATAAAAATCTTATAAATGAACAGTTTGTTTCATCAAGGAAAATATACTGTACTGGTTCAATTTCCCATTAGATAGAAAACCGCGCAAGTTGTTAACACTTATCAGCAGGTGATGGATTTTAGCCCTGCGAAATCAGACAATTTAAAACTTCTTATAATCTTAAGAAACTGTTTCTATAATTGCTTGTGTGTGTCACTCCACATTTAAAATATTTATATTACCCTTTCTTGTCCAGCATGTGAAAGACAGTCGCAGTCTTATGTAAGAAGTCAGAAATTCTCTCCATTTATTATTCTTTTGTTATAAATGAGATTTTAGCTTCTCCATACTCCAATACCACAATTGTTTATAAATCCAGAAGTGTAAGGTTATATCAAAATTTTGCTATTTATTCTTATAGAAACAGCATTTTACCCTAGTAGTGGGAGCGGACCAGTTCTAGATATGATTAATCGCACATGTTTGATTGAATGGGTTAAATATTTAAGGGTAAAGGGTTAATTACAGTTAAAGGGTTTAATTACAGGTAGGTATATGAAAAGGATAATTTTTTATTCTTTAATTAGGTAAAGCATTGATCTTAATTGATGATCAAAGGGTAAATGTCTTTGTTCAATTTTGATTGTATCTTTAATTGGTGTTGAAATGGTATAGTGTCATAAGGGTGCTTCGGGGAGCAGCATAGAGGTTCACCCTTGGATGTCTCGCAGGCGATGAGCTCTGAAGGGGGGAGGGCAGCAGCATATATATATTGGCCTTGGGGCAAGAGTGGCATGAGGATCATTTTAGGTCTGTTGCCTTCGAAGACTATGTGTGTAGTGAGTTCGGGGACTGGTCAAGGTGGAGGGAGGGGATGTCGAGAGGAGCACCGAGATACATCTGCCTTGGTTGCTGTTTGGAAGAAGGTGAGCTGGTTGGCTGGGTAAGTGGAGGGAGGGTGTTTCGGGAGTGTGCAAACGTCTGTCCAGCTTGCTGTCTGAATGAGTACTGAGTTTTAGATATGTGTAATAGACAGTGACTGAGGTCAGAAATGTGTAATTCGAGAATTGTTTCAAAATAATGATGTATAGCACTGAATTTACCTGTGGTATTAAATTATTAACAACTACACAATGATTTAAACAAAACACAACTTCACAAATAAGATATATTTTATTTAAAATAATTTAAATGTTAACAGGCATGAATACAATTTTCCCTCACGTACCTACAACTCAAAATGAAATATCAAATATGCACCAAAGCAGTATACTGCCCCAACCAAGCAAAATATGAAACGAATGGAGCACAAAGTTGTTTTACTGTCCCATGAAGAATATAAGTGACATAAAAACTCATAGCAATGAATACTGATTGATTTACAAACACACAACTCATAATGAAATGTTCAAATCTTAGATATAAATTGGTTAATATATTTATAGACTCAGTAAACGACAAACCATGGTTTGCAACAAGATGATTGTAATGTAAAAGGTTTTCAGACTCCCTGTAAGTTTATCATTAAAGATTTGGCTATTTCAGATATGGCAGACCACACAATGGTCTGTAGCTTCAAACCATCATTTGCTTGGAAATATCTAAACCCAAAGTGTCAGAAGACAGATGATTTCCAAAAATCACCATGGTCTAGCATAGGAGAGTGGATGCATGGACTATGCGAATATAAAAGATATTTGCAAGAACTATTTTAAAAACTGCGAGATGTGTGTGGACTCGATCAAAAAAGATTATTAGAGAGTGTGTGGAACGGAAGAATAACAGATATTTAAAAAGGCTGCAACTGTCCTTCATTCAAAAATCTATGCCAAATGTATGGATATAGATCGTCTTTCTATTTATCTGGTGAAAACTCTAAACTAATGTTGAAATGGTCGTTGATGACAGATTGGGGTGAAAGGAAACATGATAGGCCTCCAGAGTCTCCAATCAATAATATACTATTAACATTACAATGGTTGGCATTACCTGCTGTGAGGGAATATTATGGACTAATAGACGTAATTTTGTATATAAAAGTCATTGGTTTGTGCAAACCACTACACTTTAAAGATGAAACAAGATGATAAAATCATATGCTCATGTATGAGAAATCCACGTGTAAATTGAATATTAGCAAATTGATAGCACGTTGGAGTAAACCGTTAAGAGCATGTCAAGGAAAGAAATAGTAATAATAATTTCAGCAAGGAAGTTGGTGTTTAACGAATTGGAAAACAAACTATAATGTATATTATTGTTCAAGTGTAATGTACTTTGTGTTATATTCTATAGTTTGTTAAAATATTTGATGTGTAAGTTTACAGACAGCCTACATATGTAACTTGTGAGCTAGCATATATATATAGTTATGTGTATGATATTAATCTCCTAATATTTTATTTAACATGTGCTGTGTTTCTTGCGAAATAAATTTTTTTGAAAAAAGAACTGGATTGTGTCTCATATGTCTTTACCAAATCCCTTTACTACTAATTAACACTGTGAGAAAATAAAAAGAATTTGTAACATTGGTTGACCAAATGCTCTTAATGAATAAAGATTAAGTATTCTTAAAAATATGTTGGAATCCACTAAGTTACAAATGGTGTAACGAGATACCATGTACATGTTAAATAAGTGGGTTCTATCAAAAAAGTGGTATTTCTCAAGACAATAGTTTCATGGTAATATCAGACACATTGCAAACAAACTATGTTTCAATAATACTAACTTCTTAGTATGTACCAGAACGAAAAGTCAGCGGAAATAATGGGGAGCGAGCAGTCTAACTGCTCGACTCCCTTGCTTTTTAACGACGAAGGGAAATGTAGTTATTGTGATATATCTGTTAAAAATGGTCTACATCTATTCATTTAATGATATATTTAGAGTTGCGAGATGTAATATTTATGTTACAATTAACAATAGATATGTTATTTACTCTATACCACTGCTTAGTATGTGTGTAAATCAGTTAGTTTAGTGTGCGAATAATTTCAATTGATTCATTCCGAAATGTGAATTACAGGTAATTCACTTGAGAGAGGTGTGATTTCAAATCGAAACAAAACCATATTGTAAATATGTAACATTACATTTTTACTAGGCTTGAGGATTCTGAAAGCCATTAGTTTCGACTTTCGAGGCTAGAATGTGCGCATACCAGCTCGCAATCTGCATGCTTCATATATACCCCTCTGCGGGCTTCATGTTTGCACTGCCTGTGGAGGTCCCACAGTGAGTCCACAGGGAGAGAGGCCACCTCCTACTGACCATGCCCTGCAAGCTTCCAATGGTTCTCGTAGGAGATGTGAGCAACTGTCTTTCAAGCAAAAATTTATTTAGATTTATTACAACCAAACATCAATAATTATTGGTAATTATGTACCATTACAATTCCATTTACCTGGACTAATGCTGATAAATGTTTCTTAACGTTCATTCACACAGCCGAACTCCGTCGTGCAGTTGGTTGCGTGTGGGCTTACACCATGGGGGTTCGAATCCTGGCTAAGGCATGGATGTTACTTTAAGTTCGATTATAAGTTAGTCTGTAAGCCATCCCCTGATAAGCTTTCAATCACAAAACCAGGGGACGTTAGAAAGCCCTGTACACACTATAATTCAGAAAAATGTCCCCTAACATTCAAACGTTCAATCACGCAATCATTACATACAAATGTAATCAAACTTTATTACACATAATGTGTGTTAAGTCAATTTATATTCCCCAATACTGTATCCACGGTAAAATCAATAACAGAAAATGCCTTCCCAATGTGTCCTTTACACAGGAAAGAGTAAATCGTGAAAGCTACTCTCGCACCATCGTGATAGTTACTCTCACACCATCGTAATAGTTAATCTTCGCAATGCTGTGATAGTACTATCGTGATCGTGCGGAACACAAAATTTGTAATTGTGTTTACTTTGACAGTATCATTGAATAATTATTTTGATTCTGTTCATATTTGTGGCGGTATGACAGACAGTTTATTATTATGTAGCTATAACATGACAGCATACATTATTGTCATATAATAACCCATGGGAACAACATATATTTACAATACATTAATATCCTGACACGATATGCATATTTATACCAACAAATTTCACCCTCTTGGTAAAGTGATATAAATGTATTTACACAAGACTTGTCGGACATGTCCCTTTTGAGGTTAACTATCACAGTATATCACGTTCGTGTGTGTCATTAACTGTCGCGACATTTACTGTCACATACTCTCGTGATAATTACTATCACAACGTGTAAATGCGCTGTATCGTTAAGTCATGCACTTGTTAAACAAATATATACTTAAATTAATGATTAGTAATTATATACACATATTTCAGTTATATTACAATACACTTTGCATGGTACAGTTCAGAAAACGTGTTCATTTGTGAATTAAACCTGTTAATGTCGTTTTTTTAATTGAATAACATTGTAAATTAAACATTTCCTAGATGTTATTCCATTGCTATAAATATATATAAATGGCATTTAAGCCGCATTTCCATATATGGTATATAATATAAAGTGGGAGGGTGGGGAGAGGTGTTTGGGAGATATAACCGCACTCTGCCTGTTATCCGCTGGTAACTGGGGGGGGGGGGCGCCTCGTGCTGTTAGCACACCATGGTTCAGGCGCCGTTGTTCACACTGGTCGGACACTGCCTAAATGACTTCACCACTCAATGTCCAGCTTGCAGGTCAGATCGCGGTATGCTGCTCGCTCCGGGTGTAAGTGCGACTTCCTCGCACAGAGCTCGCTCCGGGTCTGGCTGCGCTACGCCGGGGCTCCAGGGGCGCCGCTATTCAGACCGCACAACCCCGGACTTGGGTGAGGCAACCTCCGCGCACCACGCTAGCTTCACTTACCACTATTGGAATTGTAGTAAGTCAATAACGATAACATTTAGGGTTTTTGTAATCTTATTGTATTTCCAATTTAGCAGGACTATAAAATATTTCTGCTAGGATTTTATTATAGTTTGTAGTGCAATGTAATCGATTTAGGTGTTTGAAATTTAATTTGGGTTAATTAAAATATATTTTCGTAATGTGATTTTATAATAATCTTCGGGTAGATTTAATTAACTACGTTTTAGGTATTATTATAATTTGGGGCGGGTGTGTGAATGGAAGTGTGAATGAATGGGCTAACGAACAAAACGAGAGATTACCGTCATAAATTGTGAAGCGACGGAGGGTCACTAACACAAGCTCTCATTCTTTAGCCAAGAATGGATGTGTACATGGTGTGTTTGGTGTCTGAAGGGATGGACTGAGTACTTTGTATTAGATTTTAGTTTGTATTTAGCATTTAGTACGTAATTATTTTAGCGCAAAAACAGAATTAGCTATTAATAAATTTTGCGTTTAGAGTGTGCAACTAATAGTAATATTTATTCTCTTTCAGGTACAAGTTTAATCGTGGTAACTGTATATAATGGTAGGTTCTCTCTGTGTTGTTTTAGATTACAGTTTGTTAAAGGATGTTGTGTGCGTGAGGTAAGAGAGGGGAACTACAACTAAATGTCAGCACCTTGATAGTTTGATGGGAGATCTTTTCGTGAGAAATACAAATTCTGGATTACACACGGGAACCTCTCCTATAGTGAACTTTTAAAACGTTGAAATAATTCCCCAACTCTTGACTCATTGCCACAACAACTCCTGTGTGTGTGGCGCAACTGCCTTCAACATATACAAGATTTTGCATAAGTGTCCTTCGTCAACATCGAAGCAACATCCCCACTCCGTTCGTATCCGCTTCAATACCTTCTAGATCGCTCTGCGCCTTTCTAGGTGTACCACCCGCATGCAGACCGTCGCTACCCGCTTGCCTGTCTGCAAGGGGTTGTTTCCCTGTTCCTGACTACGAGTTCCACCTCCATTCTACGTTATAAACAACAGCTGTTTGTGTGCGAGGGGGTGTTATGCCTTTCGCCTGTCAACCCACTGTCCTTCTTTTCAACAAACCGACCAGCTGGCAGAGTAAAATTCAAGAATTGTTTCAGCCTGTGTTATCTACCAATTGTGTGCTTCATCGTCGTAATGGAAAAGTGCGTGTGAAATAGCAAGCCTTTATGTAATTATTTATAGCATATTTTTAAATATTCCTAGAGAAGAATAGTTTAAATGTTTTTATAAGCCAGTGTCTTAAAGAAGTGTCTTAAAACAATGTGTTGTTATATAATGGATGAAAAAAGGTAAGTAATTAGTAAGATATAGTAAAGCGAATTTGTATTTTGTTAATGTAAGGAAACCATATTTTATTATTATACAGTTTTGGTTTTGCAATAAGTGTTAAAACAGGGAAACTTTTTAATTGTGAGTGTTGGAAGAGGACTATAACACTTACACGAAGAAAATTTTTTTTTTGGTACGTTGTCGACTGTATGCAGAGACATAAACGGTCGTCTAGCTTGGAGTGGGTTCATGATGGTGTTGGCAGTTAGTGACGGAACCTAGAATAAACATCCATTAGCAGTAAAACAAGAAGAACATTTTCTGTTTTATGTCTTCGTCGACTTAATATTTCACGTGGGGTAGTTTGGGTGAGAACAGGTGAAGAAAAAATTTTCAATAGTTCGCCCACCGAGTGTTTTCCATTAAAAAAAACAAATACAGGGAACTAAATACTGAGGACGTAAAATAAATAATCCTATTAAAGTTAATAAAACATATTAGTTTATAAGTTTTCTACGGCTGTGAGTTTACGTGCTGCTGCTGCTGTTGCTGTCTGCTTGAACTACGAGCTGCTATACACGAAGCCTGTGTAACACAGAGATATGATGTAAGCTATAACATACTTATTACACATAATTAAACAAATATTAACTTTACTATCATAACATGATTAAATAGTTTTTAATACAACCGTTTTTAGACAAAATTGAGAGAACACTAGAAAAGTCTACGACGTAAAACCACCTTTAATGTTATAACATAGTACTGAAAATAGTGGAACACTTGAGGGAAATATGAGTAGGGAAAATAAAAGTAAATATGTGTAAACATTAATGTCTTTTAATTAATATTTATGATTTAGGCAATTTAGTAAGGTTGACTATTACGTTTGTAAAGGAGTTTTCTATTATTACAGACAGACTTTTTTGTTAAAAACATAGTAACCTAATACGTGATTTGAGGTACCGGTAAATATTGTAAGAAAAACTTTTGGTTTTTAATGTCACGTATAAAAAACTGGACCTGTTATATGAACAATTATTTGAATTTTTAAACTGTAATTTTCGTTAATGCTCTAAGCGGTTAGTGTGTATGAAAGAATATGTGGTTCGCTCATAGGGAAGTTTACACGCAAATACGGTTAATTAAATATTTGATTTTTTGGGTTAAACGCTGTAAAAAGAACAATACTTGAAACTGCATCTGAATGTTAGCACATTCGTATCTGAACATGTAAGCACACTTGTGTATCAGAGTAATAATACAGAATATAGATTTGACATGTACGAACCTTTTTCTGATGTGTGTAACATGCCACTTTTACACTATGAAATAGGTGTGCTAACATGTTTTAGTAATTCCAGTTGGGTATCTTATTGAAACTCGAGTAATCGCCCAGGACACCTCAAGGACACAAATTTCAAAACAATACTATCAACCAGTATTTGTTTTAGCATAAGAAAGTTAAGGAGAAACCAACAAAGACGAAAAATTGTAATCATTCATAGCAAAACACAGTGAAAATAACCTGAAAATTAAACACGGTTAAGGCTACTCCACACAAATGAAAAACAAACATTAAAAAATTGCATTTTATTCAATACTTCGTATTATCTTTCCTAATATCACACAAATCACACAACATTAATATTGTATATAGAAAATCTTAAATGCACGTGGAATCACAAAATGTACTCAATGTTAACTCTGAATGTACAAAAAAATCTTAAAGTGCACGTGGCAAACATACGTGGCATCACAAAATGTGCTCAATCTTAAAGGGCACGTGGCAAACATATGTGACATCATTAAATGTACTCATTGCTTTACCTCTGAAGCAACTTTACCCTTTTAAATAAATTTCATAATACATGGCTAATCTAAATTTAATCATATATTGGTGTCTGTCACCCGTTTATGAAAAATTAAGTTCATGTGGCACCATAAATTTACTCCTTTATAGTAACTTTGAATCTCCTCAGGCTCTTTTTACCCTTTAAAGACAATATCGGATTTCACTTAACATCAGGTACAGTATTGAGCCATTTGTGCATATTCAAAAATTTCTCAAAATTATATGCACGAATTCAACATTTCGCACCTCCCTAAAAATGCATATTCCACTTACCATGGTTTTACTACCAATAAAACATATGCCTATCTTTGCTACCATTACTTCAATTACACAAATTAAAATTTATCAATTAAAAAACTTCATTATTAACCGACATAGGTTTTCCTCCTGGCCAATTCAGGTGATTGTGGCCACTACAACAGGTCTGTAATATTTTTAGGTTAATTTAGTTAGATTATTTGTCACTCACACCTGCAACTCCAATATTATTGCAGCGAAAATATGAAAAATTTAAACTGGCCGAAGCCACATTATTTTTTTTAAATTCCTACCAAAATGGTGGGCTTAACAAAACCATTACTGGCCCTATTCAAGCTACCAAAATGGCAGAGAACTAGCACAAGCAAAGTTTTCGTGAAAGTTAGAAAATTAACATTATATTTCAAGTAAGAAGTTGGTTCTAAGCCTTTCACCAAACACTGACTTTGTCAAAGAAAAATGATGCTTGATTCCAACAAGTTTAAATACGCATAATTAAATTGCTGTATTTAAAAAATTATCCTGACTGCAAATTAGATTACTAAAAAGTCAAAGTGACGTTCCTGCATTCTGAAAGGTATTACATTAAGAAAAAACAAATAACCAAGCTACCTGATCTGTTTCTCCCTGGGGAAGCCCTCTCTCGATTCCAAGCTTCTGACAAATTTCTTGGATTTGCAGGCCGTATAAATACAAAAACGACCATTGACTGGCTATAGGGGTCACACAAATCATCAACCAATATCGAACCAAGGCGTGATGACAACATTAGTCCTGGAGGAGGTACAACAACTCCCACATGTTATCGAACAATCTGGTAGCATGAAAATACATTGATTTCTATGGAGAAAACAAATTCCCCTTTGAGGGGTCAGAACAATACACAACTTACGATGGCCAATCATATTGAAGTTTTCTTTCTTGGTACACTTGAAGAAGGAACACGCCTGCCCTCTATCGGGTGCGCGCTAAAGCTCTGCTCCGCGCAGGCACGACCGTCCCAACACAGTGTTCTATGAGCTGTGCGAAACAACACTCCGCTGCAGTCGCTCGTTCATGAATATTTAAATGTTATGTTCGTGTGCTACATTGCGCTGTGAATTCTACTTCAACGATGATCTTCAAGCACATGTAAGTGTTTCAAAGGCATAAATTGTAAATACCGTCATAAATTTAAATAGATTTAAGCTTTTTACGTGTTATGCAGCGCCTAGTAAAATTTCTTCTGTTAACATAATAGCTCGTTATAAGTTACGTGTTGCAGGTAGACCAGGTTGAAACGCCGGCAGAATGGGGATTAGGGAGAACATAGAGACCACGTGCGTATTTTTAGATGTGCGTGTCTCATTATAATAATAATAGTCTGTAAATCTTCGATTTATGTAACGTTATGCCTAACATGAGTTTGCTATATATGTGTGTGTGGTGAATACATATGTTATAATAGATCGGACTTGGGCGATAAGTGACAGCGCACTATGGCAGTTGGGAAGATTTTTTGAATATCACAAATATGTAAATTTTTAATGGTTACAATAGTTACACATTTCAAACAGTTATGCTGTAACTATGACAATTACATAATGTATAAATTTAGGCAGTGTGGTGTTGTTAAGGGTGAATCATGATATATTTAATTTAGTAACAGTAGCTATGGTTTACCAAAGGAGTCACGTTTTGGTGTTTTTGTCATAGGTATAGTTCAAGATTAATCATATTTGTTGCTACATTTCATGGAATCATGTTAGGTGAGACGTAATTCCGTTTTTAAAATTGTGTGATTTGGAAATTATTGTAACATACATCCCGTTTTTAATGTCAGTTGGGACGTGAGAATGGAATTTTTTCAAATGGTTTGCACGTCAATAGTCGCTGACCTAAAGCAGATGGTGTAAGAGAGAGAGAGAGAGAGAGAAAGAGAGATAGAGCGTGGAGCACACGCTTTCGAGAGTGGCAGAAAATGGTCAGATACAGTGGCATGGATGCGAGGACTGGTGGTCGATGAGAGAGCAGATATTGGCGGAAATACCTACCCTGCTGAACTCTCGTTGATAATTCACACAACTGTTATCAGCGATACTTGGTTGTGTAACAAATAAGAATAGGAATTAAATACATAAATTTAATTGTTATTAATTAATTTCAATTTTTATAAAAAGAATCATGTGTATCCATATAGCATTTTGGATAGTGGAATATGTGAGACATAATGCCTAAGTGAGGTTATGAGAGCTGATGTGAGTGAAACGAGGTTGGGCCATGTCGAAACGTGTATGGAGCAGCGAACTGTGGTATAGAGCAGGGCCTTTCCGGCACGAGGGATGGCAGGATCGCTGGGAGCCAACACGCGATGCGTTATTGAGTCGATGAGGGAGAAATGAGGTATGCTATGTTTAAATGTAAGTTGCGTGTGACGAGTAAGTTAATTATATTTTAAAAATACATTTATATTCCTGGTAAGGGCTGTAAAGTGATTTTTATCCGTGGTTAATATTTAATTTATATTGAAGTAGTGGTTCACATTTGTTTCGTGTAATCATTGCGTGTGAAATGTGTTTAGTGTAACTGAAGTTACGTTGTGCGTTTCAGGCTTTTAATGGAAGTCGTCTCTTTGCGTGAGGTTAGTAAGTGTGACTGTGTTTGTAATTTAATCAGTATTTGTTGTGTGTGTGATTACTAAGTTATGTTATAAGTTGTTTTTTAAAATCATTTATATTGGTAGGGTAAGAGGGTGGGATAGTAAACTATCTCTGTGCTCCATTCATTTCGTGTGATTCATAATTGGAATTTTAAGTGTTCATTGTGGGTTTCGTGTAATTGTTTCAGTGGTTAATAAATGATATTGCTAGGGAAATGCACTATACAGGCCGGTAAAGTAACTTTTTGCGTGTTTCATATTTAATTTGATGTGCGTAGTTGGGATTTTACTTTATGTGTGGTTCGTATTTGTAGCAGGGGTTTTAGGGTAAGTCGTTTTAATTGATTTGTGATATATTTTATTGGTAAGTAAACTAGTTTTGTGCGTGTGATTATGAGTTGTTGTGCGTTTGTAAATCAATCAGTATTCGTTGCTTTGAGTTTTTATGGCACTTATATTCTTGGACGGGCAGTAAATAACTTTGTGCTCCATTCGTTTCGTCTCTTGCTTGGTTGGGGCGGTATACTGGCTTTGTGTGTATTTTATATTTTTTTATGGGTTTTAGGTATAATTGAGGGTAAATTGTATTCATGTCTCTTTCCATTTGAATGATTTTTTAATAAAATATGTCTAATTTGTGAAGTGGTGTTTTGTTTAATTTGTTGCATATGTGGTAACAATTTGATGGCGCGGGATAAATGCAGTGCTATACTTCGTTATTTTAAAACAATTCTCGAATTACACATTTCCGACCTCAGTCGCTCGCTTGTCATTACACATTTCTAAAACTCAGTATTCATTCAGACACCAAGCTGAACAGACGTGTGCACACTCCCGACACACCCGCCCTCCCCTCACCAAGCCTACCAGCTCAGTCTTCTTCCAAACAGCAACCAAGGCGGACGTATCTTGGTGCTCCTCTCGACATCCCCTCCCTCCCCCTCGACCAGTGTTCGAACTCACTACACACAGTCTTCGAAGGCAACATACCTAAAATGATTCTTATGCGACTCTTGCGCCAAGGTCTATATATATGTGTATGTGTGTGTGTGCTGCCCCCCCCCCCTTCAACCAGAGCTCATTGCCTGCGACATCCAAGGGTGAACATCTATGCTGTTCAACCAAAATCACCCTTATCACACATAACCCTTTAAACACCAATTAAACATGCAATCAAAATTTAAAAAAAAAACTTTTGAACAGCAATTAAGATTAGCCCTTTACATCATTAACGAATTAAACAATTAACCCTTTAATATGCGTAAATGTTGTTAAACCCTTGATCTGTAACTAATCCTTTACATTTAATTAACACTTTTAATCAAACAGGTGCGATTTATCATATCTAGAACCGGAGGGCTTCCACTACTAAAAGTGTTTATCATGCATGTGTTACATATTTAAATTTCATTATTGGATGGCAACAAATAAGATAAATAGTTTAACACTTAAACTAAGCTTAAATTATTCGTAATGTTTAAGATTCTACTATGAAATTTATCGCTGATAAACTCATACATGGTTTTTTTGTATTTCTGTATATACAAAGTGATACATAAACATGCGAAAAGCCTTGTACAAGACATTCCTCACGAACAAAAGGAAGTTTGAAGTAGTTCACCAAAGGTCCGCCCCAGATATTATGGGAGGAAGAGTCCTTAAAGGGTGGAGGAGGAAAATTATATTATTTAGGATATTATGAAAAGTGCTTGAGTTTTAACAACGAAATTGTGTGTACGGATAAGCTTAACGCGATTGCAAATAAAGTGAAGGAATTGATCGTAAAACTTGCCAAATAGTGTACGAAACCGAAGATGGCGGCAGTTTGATATAAAACAAAGAGACATGAAAATGATCGACAATGATTCATAGAAGAATACTGAAATAATGGCAAGATGAAAAAAAAAATGTAACTCGTTGCATCTGTTATCGAGGTAATCTCATATTTCGTTCGGACAATGACGTGTATGGTGATGAAGAAACTTGTACTGCGCTGATAAACACAAACATCAGCATAATTGTAATATAAATTCGATAACATGGGAACGCGAGTGAAATCCCGTATATAGGTCAGTGTCCTCGAATGATGATTTTGTGGCAGCTATGTTGGATGATATCGGGTGGTGGACATATGTCAAGAGTGTGGCCGTACATTGAACTCTGGCGAACTTGATCTCAAATAAACTTGGAATAATCTTAATCTTAAAATTAGAAGTGACTGCAATACTAGAAATAAAACACAGCAGACGAGAAAAAGCAAATACTGAAGTTTTGAAATAAATGTATTGACATATTTGTTAACATTATTACATTACAAACATTAGAAAATTAAATATTTCATAAATTTGAAAATAGATAGGCCATACAGAAAATTACTACAGTTTCCAAGACTTACTTCTCAAAGGTCTAATTCACTCATTGTCTACGCGCCCCACTAAACCTACTCATAGGTTCGGTATAATGTACGATTCCCACTCCACGAACTCATAAAACCTGTGGAGCATCGGTATCACAGCGACAAGGCGACTAATACCCACACCATCAACTATAATATTTATGTCGCAACCTCTCACAATGTCACATTCGGCCCTCTCCTCCGTACCATTGAGTAAAGATATACACTAGAGTGGCCATGGGATAGGAAAATGTCTGACCAGTTTTATGTGTTAGTTCCGCGATTAATTCAGAAGAGCGCTGGTGTACTCGACGACGTCATCCCCGCGGTGTTGTCAATTCCGCAGCCGGTAAAAGTATCTTATAACCCTGGTCTCGGCTCATCCAGGTGTTCGTTCAAGTTCTGCCAGAGGTGAGCCTGTCACATGCGAGTTACCAGCATTCGTTGCAGCTGTAAATACCCAATTCATGATTTACTAGTGGCGGCTATGGTATGTGTTTAGTTTTTGTCGTAGAATTTTATGTTTGCGGAAATATGCAGTGATATCAACTACTGTTTGGTTTTGTTTACCTTTGCGAAAATTAATTATCATAAATATATAACAGTCATTGTTTTTAATTATTATCTATTATTTTACTATAGTGTAGGTGTTCATGATAAAATATGAGTACTGTTAATTACAAACGTCATATTAATCATGTATGATGTCATACAACACAGTAAACTTTTCGTTCCGTTCTTACGTGAAAGGAAATGGACAGGAAATAATTGTTCAATAATGGATAAATATATGTTAGACTCACGGCGGTCTACAATTGAACACAATGTTTACAGTTTGGGGTTGCGATCTACTACATAGGTGACTATTCGTACAAATAATCAGTATGTTCAATGTGTTGATTCAAGTGTCATTAAAGCTGTGTCCGATCCTAGGAATGCACTTAAGTATATACGCATACGCTACTCGGTTCGATACGTGATACACTCCGATAGACTTACTTATTTGCATCCTTTATAGCATCTAGTTAGCTGATAAGATTCTGAACAAGCATTTTGACGGAAAACCCTTACTGAATATGTGCTGGAACGTAGGCGCATAGCTTTAGAATTATCAATCCATTAGGAGATGTAGCTGGAAAGCGCATGGCAATGAAAGTGTTTCTATTATCCAATCATAAAGATTTTACAAGAGAGAAATGAATATATGTGTGAGTCAGTAAATGCAGTTATCGATAATTTATCATTAAAACTGGTAACCACTAGAGTTAAATTTCCTATTAACACTAATATTGGTATTATTAAAAATTTAATGTTGGATATTGATATAACGTTTTCACTCATGCATGCCTTGCCTTGTGAAAATATTGGCAGTGTTCTCATTGCTCTGCATATTAACTATAAATTCAATTTCACGCCCTGTTTATAAAAAATCACGACGAAAAACGGTATTTATCCTGGCTCTTCTAGATCATTAAAGGTTAAAGGGTATACATTCTTAAGAACGTTGCTCAGTGACGTTTCTCAAAAGATAATGCCTTCTTCCACTCTTTATAAAAAGAAATATTAGGAATTACAATTATGAACTGTAAAAATAGTAGTGTATGGGCTGTAAGGACGCAAGACGTACAAACATTCGTTTATCCGTGTACTTGCATATGTCATTTCTCGAAATATGTAAAACATTTACGAACTTAGACGAATGCGAATGCTGTATGAGCGTGCATCTCATTGAGCTGAAAACATTTTTTGCACACTGCGGAAAAAGGACATTAATGATACCGTTTAAGGCTCAGCTCTAACAGATGTTTTTTTTTTAAGAGACAATACAACACTATCGTCTCTGTAAGATCCACGTTTGCAATAATGATATGCATAAGTGGATATTGTATGAAAAGTTGGCAGCTGTGAGTTTATATTTACACGTGTGTAACACAGCACACCATTGTATATAGTACACTGAAACCTTGGACTCATAACAATGCGAAAAACGTTGACACTGTAGTGTTTATCAGTAATGTTAACACTAACGAACGCATGAGAACTAGACATAACAAATAGAGTCTCAATATTCTACTTCAGACTACGTACGTTACAAAATACAACTAGTTCTGCACTAAACATCGCTTAAATGCAATGACTCGGTGCCAGTCACTAAGAGTCAAGCTAAGGACAAATTCGTTATTTTGTAATTTGTCATTTGGTAGGTTTCAATCCGGACGTTGTCAACAGTCACTTGTTTAGCACTCGCGGTAACACATTCTTACAGTATCAGTGAAAATATTTTTTTATAAATTAAATTATTAAATTGGAAGCAATATTTGTACGATCATTACTGGAATGCTACGAATATGTTAATAAACAAGACAGTAATATAATATGCAATAACGTCTTAAAATAAAACATGTGTTGTGAAATATATAAACAAAGCACAACACTTACTTGCTTTTTAAAAACATGTATATTGTACTTTATGATCAGTTATTTGTTTTTAAAAAACGTTTTAGTACGCATTCACGCATGCGTTTTGAATGTCATAACCAACATGGCTCTGATTTTGTCATTTTGTATTTTTGCTAACATCCGCTATATACAAGATACGAAATATCAATTTACCAAATACGTCACAATGTTTGTATAAAATATCGGGTCGCATGATCATTTTGTCGGGGGGGGGGGGTGGCTGAAAAGTATCCATTTAGAATGGTTACCATTCCGGATATTTTGTATCTATACTTACGCAGAAATATTCGGAATGGTAACCATTCGCATTTTATAAGCAAAGCATTGCTTTACAGAATCCTGAAAAGTTCCCATTGTAGAAATGGTTACCATTCCGGATTTTCGTAACGACATTCGCATCCCAAATATACTGTAAAGCTCCCACCGTCGGAATGTTTACAATTTCGGTATATGTGTTTTTTAGTCGTCATCCACAAAAGCCTGAAAACTGTCCACTGCCTGAATGGCAACCAATCTGTCTTTTTCGCTCCAGCGAAGCTTGGGGTTTCTCCACAAATGATTTTCAAGCGTAGCCACATCGCACTTAAAAATACTGTACAAGCGTAGCCAAAAATTATGCACCTAGCCTGAGTCCCAGCCCTAGCAGGGGAGTAAATCCCCAAATCAGTGATTCAAGGTTCGCCGGCAATTTTTTTTGGTAGTGACACGAAGCTTTATTGATCAGCGAAGCTTGGCACTCCCCCATAAATGATTGTCGTGTGTAGCATATTTGAATTGAGAAATAATGTGTGTGTGTTTTGCAATTTATTATATTTTTGTACTATTTGTAATATTACTGTAATATTGTCAACATATTTTCACACTTGAGTCCTGAATGGTTACTATCCAGGCAGTGGACAGTTTACAGTCTTTTGTGGATTACAACTAAAAAACACACATACCGGAATTGTAAACATTCCGACTGTGGGCCCTTTTCAGGACATTTGGGGTGTTACTGTCGGTATAAAAATCCGGAATTGTAACCATTCCTAGAATGGATACTTTTCAGGATTCAGTAACGCAGTGCTTTGCTAATAAAATCGGAACTGTTACCGTTCCGGATTTTTCTGCGCAAATATGGATGCAAAATTTCCGGAATGGTAACCATTCCGAATTGAAACTTTTCAGTCGCCCCATTTTGTCACATAGTTTACCATTTCAGACACGACCTACATTTACAATAGAAAACCTAATGCATTTAGAATTTTGTAGTAGGTGCTTCTCTGTCATACAGAAACATGTCTTCTGTATTTGCAGATTTCCATAAATGTTTTAATTCTTAATTCCAGTGAATTTAAAAAGGCAGCAAGCTTGTCATGTTCACTTTTGTTCCTAACAACACCTCGTAAAAAACAGCCACTTTGAAGAAGATAATACTTCCAAGCCGACATTTGTTATTAGATAAGCTTATTATTTGTGAACGTATAATCGCCAATATGTGCACATACCCGCCTTCGTGATATTGTTTTATACTTACATTACTGTAAATAACAGTTCCCCGCCAGCAACACCGACTACTCTGTACTGATTGGTCATAGCCTCAAACATTTTTTCTAAATATATAAAATACAACTATTTATTTCAATGCTTGAGGAAATCCCACCAACGCACACGAACTGATAAGGCTCCACTGGGAACCAAAACATAAGGGAACACATATTCGTTTCTTCTGCACACAACTTAACGCATAACATAATGCTTAAATACTTCTATTGTAAATCCAGCTTTACTTCAGACGTCACAACTTACGCTGCATTACGGTGTGCACGTGTGTTTAAACGCACTCGTGTGTTTAAACTCACTCGAATCAATACATTTATCTGTTCATAGTGTACAGTTTTTACCAAGAAAAACAGAAATATTATTAAATCTATTGACTGTGTGAAAAGTTTTTCGAGTATTATGGAATTTTTGTCGTCTCCTAGCCTACAAATGGATAATGACAACAATTTACGAACTCTATGTACACATTGTAATAATTTGTGACAGTAGAGTATTCTTGCGTGTTAACTTTGGGCATATTTACATAATTATATTTTACTTTTCCTAATGTAGTTATGTTCTGTGTTCATGTTTTGTTGAATAAATAAGTACTTTTTTCATTAACGACCACTCATTTTGTTTGCACGATTATACTATACTAACGAAATATTTTTTTTATAACATGTAGGATCATCTTCTTAACAAGGGGTGTTAATTCATACAGCAAGTGTAGATTCGATTCGTTTATCGTGGGTATTTTCTCCTTTTTACTAGCATTCCCCTGCCACTTTGCTAAATGTAATATATTAGTATAATACTAGATCTATTAAGTGTATCATATTTTCAAAACAATGTTTCTTCCGATATTTAAAAAGGATTTATGACTTTTCTGGTGCCTGAATTCTGCGAGAGGCGTGAGTATTTTTAGGCGGGCCTTACACGATGCCCAATTTCTGCTATTTTCTGTTATACTCATGGGCACAACAGAAGGCATACAAGTTTCTATAGAAGAAGGAAAGAAAGAACGCATCCGTTCATACCCACACATTATCGAAAGTGCTAATAGAAACTTGTAAATGGCAGGCAAACAACTTGCAGGGGACAAGGGTACAAATTCAACCAAATTGTATATGTCGGTGCTTTGTGGGGCATCCAAAAGGTACGACGATTATTTATGTTTTCCCCTGAAGACTGCATTGGTTGAGATTTTAACGTACGAGTACTGGTAATATATGGAAAATTATATGAGTAACGGCGCTGCTTATGCATGGAAAACAAGATACTGTTTTTATATATATGTACGACGGACATTTATGCCACTCATTAAAACATTGGTATATTATTTAAACAACCGTAGCAAGGAGTGTACTCTAGGCGAGTAGGGGGGCGTAACAAGATAGAGAGATAAAGAGAGAGAGACTTTTCTTATGTCTATTTTTGAGCAAAATATAAAACCTGTATTATTACAAATTTTTAGTTACATAATTATTTATAATCAATTGATTTATGTACAGATATGGAACCACACAATGCTATAAACATTCGTCATTTTCAAGGCAGATCACTATTTCTTGAATTAACATACAATAAAACTTCATTTTGTTTTCAAATTTTATTTTCATTTCGAATGTGGGGGGGGGGGGATATGTCCCAATATTTAACCCCCCCCCCCCCCCCCCCGGCGGCGCTCCCTCACGGTTACGCCCCTGCTTTTAGATGTGTATCTTTAATTCGCATAATAATCAATATTGTGATCTCCGTAATTAAACAAACGTTTACGGTTATACCGCCCAAAGGAAGACAGAACTGTTACAATATTAAACTTAAGGCTTTCATGTATGTCTGTTAACATTATTCACTCTTTACAGCTCAAATGATCTACTTTAGAAAACAATCGATGTGATTAGCAAACCACTGCTCCTCGACTGTACTGTGCTGATACTTGCGTATTATTACTTTTAGACAAAGATATTCTGAAATTAAAAATTTCCCAACAATAAAGTAAGTTATAAACAGCCATAATGTTTCACATAAAAAAATCTCAATACCTGTCGGAGATTCGAAATCTAAAATCTACAAATGTGCAGTGCAAATGTGTGATAAGAAATTATATAGAACATAAATCCACAGTTATCGCGTATTTTATAAAATTGTGTTTATTATTTTATTATGGCCGTATGAGTAATATGCAACGTTTCCCGTTACCTATGCGCACATTATGTTTCATTTTGTTAATTCGTATGTTTTACAGAACTTGTAATATTTTCGTAATCGGATATATACGACGTGAGAAAGGAACCCGGTTGTCCGCCATCTTGTCTGTCCCAGCGTGTGGGTATAGCAGACATCAGAACACTTTCTATTGTTGCGGCGTTTGAACTGGGGGAACAGAGATGAAGTATGAGTGAGAGAGAGGTTAGATGTTAATGTGGCAACGCCGCCGACATTCCCCACGCTCACGCCACGAAAATGGACTAGCGCGACGTGGTGTTCATCACTCGAACTACAGCTGGAGTGGTCAGAATATTTATCCTGGACAGTCCACTATAGGTATATCTTAACTCAATATACGTACCATTTGAAGTAGCTCACCTCCTCGCCTACCAATCACCTTCCCTTTATCACAGTAACCTTGCCCGCACCCCCACCCCCGTCCACACCTCCCGAAAAACCTTTCACCCCCTCCACACAATACTTCAAATCTATAAACTTTTATACACTCCACCCCGTTATCCCCACTACCCTCGTAGTAGCTCGGATAAACGGTAGTAATTATTAGGAAAACTTCCATTGATTTCGCTGCCTCGCCCTTCCAGTAATGTTACACATGTCCTGTTACCCTTAACTCACAAACACCAGAATGCCCACCCTACCCAGTTCCCTCCATATACAGGATGAAACACTTAAATACTGCACCGTAAATATTTCGGACATGAAAGGTGCTATTGATGTGCTGGTAGCACACAATTTATGTTCAGCTAAAGGGCTTATATTTGCACCAGAGGTACAGATTTTAATAAATACTAGAATGTGTATTTCTTCAGCGAAGTAAAATTTCTTAAATAGAACAATATCTATTCATTTCAAGAAAACAAAACTAGAGGAAATCAAACTATCGATGGTATTTTTTGCAGGATTTTAGTGCAAGTAGTTTACGTGCTATCGTAATATGACCATTTTAAATACCGACAGTTGTCTGTTCTATTTATCTAATTATTTACTAGGTTACAATATTCTTACTTTTATATTAGGTTTCCTTTACATTGACTGCATTTTGGACTCCTTGTCAGTACTTTGTAAAATTTTATACTACCTAGACATAGGATGTGCTGGAAGATGGTATTTAAAAATTATGGAAAAGCCGACATACACGTGGTTTATAGTGAATGTAGATAGAATGCTGTTCGTTCTTGTAACGTGTACGCTGAACGATATCTCAATATACGCCAACCATCTCGACAATTATTTGTGAAGCTCTTTAACCAACTACTGGATACTGGAAGTGTAACACCTGGAAAACATTACAGAAACAAACGAGTGACCCGAGAAAAGGGCGAAATTAATGTGCTAGATGCTGTTGCTGCAAATCCGAATGTTAACTGCCATTAACAGCAAGAGTGAATGCTATTAATCAGGTAAATGTACTATGCATTCTGCACCGTCATAAATTCCATCCATATCATGTCTCTCTCAATAAACAATTAAATAGAACAGATTTTGAGAATCGTGTTGACTTTATTACATGGGCATTAAGACATGATTACACTAGGTTTATCAAGTATCTTGTTTAGTAATGAAGTAATATTTTTTGATCATTGGCCAGTAAATTATCCCCATTGGCTTCGTCAAGTGTAACGTCAGCGTCCATGGAGTGTAAATATGTGGTTTTGAATAGTGAATCATCGCCTCTTAGGCTTTTTTTTTCATAGAAGGAATACTAGATTCCCAAACATATGTCAAACTCTTAACAGTCGAACATCCACAGATGTTAGAAGATCTTTCACTGCAGACTAGGAGGATCATGTTGTATCAGCATGATGGTTGCCCAGCACTTGTTTTCACCGATTGTTTAAAAATCGTTTGATTAGACGAATAGGACGTGTACATTGGCCTGCCCGTTCACCAGACCTGATATCTTTAAAAAAATTTTGGGGAACGCTAACAAAACATTATCAAAAAGGACATATCGGCTACACTATAAGACATTATACAACATAATACAGCTGCCTATTATGAAATTTTGCTGAAATGCCACAATATGTGCAGCAATCCTTACATGACAGACTGGAAGCTTGTAGCTGGTGGTCTTCATTTTGAACACCACCTGTGACGGTCAGTTTTCTCTTTCTTCTTCAGAATTCATAGAATTTGTTTTTTCACATTTGTATTTCTTAAGAGAGTGCTGATATGTGGTACAGTAAAATCACATATATGTACTAGATTTATCATGGGTTTCATTGCACATTCAGAAGAAAACAACAAACACCAAAGCCGAAAAGTAAACATACGAACACCATAGCCTACTAACTAAACAGTTAAATAGAGCAGACAACAGTAGTTAATTAAAATTGTCATATTATGATAGAACGTCAATTCTTTGCACTAGAATCCTGCAAAAAATACCATTGGCATTCTAATATCCTCTAGTTTTATTTTATTAATTTGAATAGGCATTGTTCCATTTGAAATAATGTAAAAGTTGTTCAAGAATTACACATTCTAATAATCATTAAAATCTTGGTCTGGTCTGCAATTATGAGCCCTTGTCTGAACTTAATATCTGTGAAACCAACAAATCAGCAGCGTCTTCCACTCCGGAAATATTTTCGACGCCAATTTTAGGTGTTTCCCCCAGTATTCGCAGTATCCCAACCCTTCAGTTAATTATTAGCTAATTAGTGGGCAAGCCTTCATTCCCTTCGTAAATTTCTATGATGAAAGACATTCTGGGACCACCAACTAATTTGTCTAAAGAATGTATGCATGATGTCCCATCAGCTAGAAAGTCATTTCAGTCATCTTGCCCTACAGGAAGCTAAAGTCTCTGGACAGACTTGGAAGATGCGGCGAACTGACATATATGCGGAAAAAATTTCTTCTTGTGTATACTCTGCATGAAATACCATCTGTTAGGAAGTAATTGTTGATTTACATACAGATCGACAAAACATTCGCGACTGCCTCCAAAGTGAATAGTTTATTCAAAGAAGCATTCCGGTTCCCGACACACCAAATCACAGGGACTGGTTGAGGGGTTCCACTAACACTTGCCTTAGGGTTCGGTGCAACGTCCGCTGAAGATTACGGGTCTATCGGATATCGACAATACAGATTTTTATACAATGGATACTCTCCCTGCCACTATGGTTGTACCTATTTCGATACCAGCTTTACCAATATGGAATTCACAACTGTGGACACCGACCCAATGATTCTGTGTCGTAAGTTATGCGATGTAATGTGGTCTTCTGGACGTATTCGTATACCAAACATCGATGCTTAACACTCAGAGATATTTTCTGAATTTTTCTTGCATTTTATTGGTTCAAAATCGTTTCTCATGTATCGCAGAGTCACACAGCATAACTTTACTACACTCTGTCTATGCTAACAGTGTGTATGTCATTTCCTCAAGTCACAAACATGCTTGATCGTTTAATGATCGGGACATCTGTATAACATTAGCATAGATTCAGTTAAATATTTTGTAACAGTTGACTGTTACTATATTACTACATAAATGGCAGCTAATAATTTGTTTACGAATGGTTACTTTTCAATCATATTGTTTCTATTATTGGTGAGTTGGATTATATACACTTTTCTCTTCCAGAAGTAGCTAACATTTTCAATGAATGTGGTAAACTCACAAATATATTTTGCATAACATAAAATGCATAATGGATAGACAAAATAAAATAAGGAGATTTTTTTAAAAAGGAAATGTTTTTACAGTTAATAAATGCACATAAAATGTATTTCTCTCCGGTGCTACATATGACGTATGTACAAGGTTATTAATTTATCCCGACACTACGGAATAACATGAAATGGATATGTAAATGGGAACCCGTGCATCTTATTGCAGATTCGGATACTATGTAAATATGTATTAAGAATTTAAATAATACAACTTTATTTTACATCGTCCTAGCCAGTAGTTTTGCGGACAATCCCTCAATGAGTATGGGGATCGAAATAAGTCCGGTTACAATGGGTATTTTCAGGTTAACGTGACAGTTCGCCATACCCGAATCCATAAGTGTGAAACTCTTGTGCGCATTTATCTACTCTGCCAACACTCTGAGATTCTCGCACTCAGCGCACCATGGTCCGGTAGAGATGCACCAACCTTTGGGCTTTTACTCCCACCCTTGCTGACTCTTCAAGTAAGCACTGGAGCAGTGTTGCCACTCCCTGCGTCGACCCTTGTCAGGACGACAGAAAACCCTCTGGATCTGCTCTGCCATGGGGTCAACGAATGCCACTACGAGTTCAACCCAATTATCGGTCACAGAAGATAAATTCCCATGGGGCTAACCAAACCATCCACTGTACTACTAAACTTTCCATGGCACTTGTGGGTTCGCCGACCTACCAATCGAATGCCATCCCCTGTGCGGATGGCGGCGCTGTACCTCAACACCCGAAGTGATTCCCAGAAGATGAGGGGCCATATTGACTCCTAGGCAACAAGGGTATAAAGCCGAACTGGCATTGCGTTGGCATACACAGATACTTGACTATGGTTGAGAGGCACAAATGGCAGCCCACCAAGGAGCCAGAGGCAATCCAGGCCTGTCCCTCTCAGATCGTTTGCAACTTCCCATGGGGTGCTTTTAAAACCACAATTACCCATTATATTTATCCAGTTTTCCATCCGATTAGTCGAACCAAATTGGAAAGAGAGCGTGCATGAGTGGTCGCTTCCGACTTTGTAGAAGTAGACCTACAGGACACTAAAACAGGCCAAGATCCTTCACAGATAAACTGCTAATCGCCAACATCACCAGGGAGCAACGACCACCCCACGACCTGAGGGGAGTAGCCTAACTAACACTGTGCCCTTTCTTGTCCAGTACCATGTATTTCTTCGCACAGAAATTCTGGCTTTGAGCCCCAAATGGCCTGAATATTAAATAGCCTAACACTCTACTTAATGGTCGGAACTTGGTACCCACTATGGGCATGACAATGAAGCAAATGACCCTTTTCCGACAGCAAAGAAGTTGGGAAGCATAGGCAGTGCTTGGCATATCCCAAATCTGTTTATGCCCAGAGGTGGTGGGTGCTGAAGCACCACATGTGGAACATTTTTGTCGCCTTGTTGGAAATGGACTATGTATGATGTTTTATCCACACATTCTAGGGTACATGGCGAGTTACCAGGGTTGGATAATATGTAAGGCTAATTTAATGACACCTCAAGTATTCAAATGCCTTCCTCCACAGATAACCACCTGTGGTGTCCAGTACTTATATCTCCCCCATAAAAAATATTTATTAGAAATAGATTTCGTGATTCACTGTAGACGGTGCTGTAATCGGTGCAAAGTATATTTCATTTCGTTACATCCATTGGGGACCACCATGCTTCATTCTAAAAAGAATCCGCAATATAAACTACCATGATTGTGTCTTATACATGTTGATAGACCTTTTATAGATGGTGCTACAAGTGTGTAAGCTTCTAGTTAATTTTGCAAGGGAAGCCCCCATTGTGTAATGAATTATGCATCAACATTGACGAAAGGTAACATGTAATGTTTTAAAATATACTTATGTAAATGGTGTGAGTTTTCATGTGTGGATTGAAATAGATTGGTGTGGATTAGTGTGTTGAGTGGAGTCAATAGGTGTGTGTATTTCTGTGGATTGGCATTGACTGGTGTGTAGATTGGCAATGATTGGTGTGTGTATTTGCATGGATTTGTGTGTGGATTGGTATGGATTGAAGTGTGGAATGGTGTGTGGATTCATGTGTGGTTTGGAGTGAAATGGGGTGGATTTGTGCAAGGATTGGTGTGTATTGGTGTTTGTATTAGTGTGAATTGGAGTATTGTGCTAATTGATGGAAGGATTGCGAGATCGATCAAAAATTGATGAAAAAAAGTCTTTAATTAATATTTTTATAAAAAAAATTTTTGGGGATTTTTCAAATTTCATACAAATTTTTACTATTCGTTTTTTCGGTTCAAGGTTAGCCAAGGTCGAAGGCAGAGGGTCAAAGTGGCAGATGTGAGGTCAAGGTGAAGGTCACCCAGATTTAGCATGTTAGGCAGAGTCATCAGTACCACCTAGGTGTTGAAAATGTAAACAAATGACAAATGAAAAAACCAATTTGGCGGGGTGGTGTGCATTAGACAGAATGAGCCAAGGTACGCGGTTAGGGGAGGGGAATACTGGATGTGATGCTGTGGCGGATCTCTGGAAATGTAAGTTTTTAAAAATATATTTTTAAAATAAATAATAATATATTGTTTTTAATTTTCAATAATGCTTTATTAATATTTCATAATTTTTATGTAATTTTAATGAATTATATATATATTTAGGACTTTTTGGAATTTTTAGCAATTTTTTGTGTTCAAGGCCAAACGTCATTCAAGGTCAATGGGTCAAAGTCAAAGGTAACTGGGCTAAGGTTACCGAAATCCATCATGGTGGTTAGGTGACACAATAACATGGCGACCAGTTGGCATCCTGCTCCTTTCCCAATTCCCTTCTATGCCCAAATCTTCAAAATTTAATTTTTTTTAGTAATTTTTCAACAATTCTAATATATTTTTATAAATTTTTTATTAATTTTAAAATTATTTTTAATATTTTGTATAAAATGTTAATAATAAACTTTATATGAATATTTTATAAATTTTGGGGGTTTTTTAGATTGTTTGGGGTTTTCAAGGTCATGGGGTTAAGATCACAGGTCAAGGCCAGGGTCACCGATATCCAACATGGTGGACAATACGGCCACCAGGTGACCGGAACGTTAGAGCATGAACTGCTCCAATGCTCCGCTCCGCCATACCCTTGTCCCCAAATCATCATTTTTCTACTAATTTCGTTACATCGATTAAGAAATTCAACATTTGAAAACAAATTTTTAAGACTTACAGCATTTATTAGCAGATTAAACTATGTATACAGAGATCCCCTTTTCCGGTATTTTTGCAAACTATTGCCAGGTGAGAATATTGCACATTGTGCCATATTTCCGGAACAGTTCAACCAATTTTCACTAATTGTGCACATTATTTGTGCTACAGAAGGCCATGTCAACTTACACAATTTAATTGAGGCAGTCATTTATTTTCGCATTGACGACCATATTTGTTAAATCTATTAAAAACAATGTAACCTAATTCCAGGCACATTTTGTACTGCCAGTATATATGTATGTATGTATTAATGTATGTATATATATTTTTTATTTTTTATTTATTTTTTTCAAAATGATGGCCTTGTAAATATTTCAGGTTAGTAAACCCCAACATTCAAAGCACTTCACAGTTTACAACCGAAGACGATTTTCCAAATCCGAGTTCTGGAATAGAGTTGATTGAATTCTAGCTTATGGTACGAGGATTTCTCATTTCGAGTCCTGGGTGAGGCGCGCGTATATTTGTGATTGTCTCACTACCGTTGCATATGTTTCTGGTTCAATTTCTAATAGTATTGCTGTCGACGATATTTGCAGGCCTACATTCATTCTATGCTTTTCGGAACTTCATTAACATATAATTGCGCCCGTGTAGAGGAAAGTAGGCTCATTAGTTATATGTGTGACTTCTTGTTTTGTTTACCAGAATCACATTCTCCGTGGCGAAGGAATGATGTACGGAGTTTCGTGATACCTTCTGTACTTGTAGAATGCATAGGTGCATTTTCCACCAAAGGTGTATGGAGCTTTCTTTGTTGTTTTGTGACTAGGCAGGTAAATTTTTTCTTTAACTTCATAAACAGATAAAGGCCGTATTACCTGGTGAGGGGATGTATCTTTGACGTAATAGCTAATAAAAACCTTAAATCGACACCAATTTAGGCTAAGTTTGACCTTATATATTCGGGATCATATCAGTCCCTGCAGTGAATGACATAACAATAAATTTCCACTTATTTCAAATATATCTTAAGTAGTGTTTGCAATCCTCCCATAGTATCATATATAGAAGTATTTAATCGATTATTTCCTCGGATTTTGTAACCTGCAGTTTATTAGTCGGTACCTCGTAGCTGTTATTTTGCAAAGTATGGTATTACACGAAAGAAGGCAGTTATCGCAAGCTTGGTGCTGTTTAGTGGTGTGCAGGATGTATGTTCAAATTGAATGCCATGTTCTGATCCCCATCTTAGTATTTTCCCCCTGTCTAAGTGAACACCTTCTGCCTCAAAAGTGATGGAGCCTTCCTCCAGCAAACGGAAAAACCAGCGAGTGAAGCATGTTCTGCAGACCATAGACGGTGTGAACAATTTTCTGAAACTGTGACTAAATACAACCTTGGGAGAAAAGGGAATCAGACAGGGATGCGTATCGATTAAAGACAACGTCCGCCATGTTTCTCGCGTATGGAAATAGATGATCCAAATGGAAAGCAAAGATGGTTCACTGTGTAAGTGGGCGCGCAGCATGTTCACTGCACAAAAAAAAGTGTAAGTTTCAAGAGCGAACAAAGCTGGAAACAATGTCCCCGAGAAGGATTATAAATGGGGACGGTCAAGATATTAATCGAGGAATCATATCAATATAAACCTTCGAAATTTAATTTCGGATCGATCAGTTTTGTTGATTGTAAGTCCTCAACTGTGAAGATTCTTTAATGTTCGAGAGAAATGTGCTCAAGGAGGGACCTATGTTGATTTTGAGCCATGTTTGACGTATGAATGATTTCGAGTTCTGAGGAATGACTGTTTCCTGGCTGGTCGTTCGGGATAAATGCAGTAGCCAGAGCATTTCGCACCTTCGTTAGGCTGCTGGACATCGAGAGAATATGTGTCCATTTCGTCCTGATAATATATATGAAGGTGTCGAGCCCTGCCTCTCTATAATCGAATTTATATGTACGTAGTGCTGATTGTGGTGCATGTGGTTGTGTTTGTGGTATATGTGGTGCTGATTGTTGTACATATGGTGCTGATTGTGATATGTGTGGTGTTCATTGTTGTTCGTGTGGTGCATGTGGTGCTACTTGTGGCGTGTAGTGTTAATTCTGGTGTGTGGTGCTAATTGCGTGGTGCTTTTTATGGAGCATGTGGTTTTAATAATTGTGTGGGTTTGTGGTGTTAAGTGTTATGTGTGTGTTGCTAATTGTGATGTGTGTGGTGCTAACTGTAGTATGTGTGGTGTTAATTGTGGTGCTCATTGTGGTTCATGAGGTGCTAATTGTGGTGCATGTGATGCTAATTGTGGTGTGTAGTGCTAATTGGTGCTAATTGTTATGCTCATTGTAATAATTTTGGTGCATGCGGTGCTAATTATAGTGTACGATGATGTGATTACAGTAGCGAGCTACAAATTCTAGGAAGTCTTTTTAAAATATAAATCCAAGTAAACTGATAGTGTCAAGGTTATGTGTAGTCTCGCCTGCATACAAAAACTTAAGTACTCTTATAATTCAACACAATGCAAAAACATAGTCAATTAGGAATAATAAATTCAGTTTCTGCAGCTTAGGACAATGCTTCATTTACTGAAGTTCGTATAATATAATTTTAATTAAATATACTGTCCTGCATTCCCACTAACCATATTAAATACAATATCATCCACACAATATGCCCAGATATTTCAACTATCACACATTATCCACTGCCATAACATAACCTCTGTCCTGAAACGAACCAAGCAACTATCTCTACGAAATATTGCGATAAAATATTCCATCATGTGAAACCTCGAATACACGAACCGATCACCACATCAGTCATTACCTACAATCCACGTCATTAGAAGAGAACCAGCAATATTAATAATGCCATATCAGTAGGTCATATCATCAAGTCATACCAGCCATGCCACCAGACCAGCAATATCCTTACATCATATTGTCAGAACATTCCAAAAATCCATTCCTACGAAAATATTCGAACGAAATACTTGCCAACAATACCACCATGTCATACTTCTCACATAGACAGATTATACCATCACTCCATAAACAATATCCACACCAACGAACCAATCATTCGAGTCTATGAAATAAATAAATAAATAAAATTAATTAATGTATACATATAAGAGCATGTTTCATTTCTTTAGCCATTCCAACTGCATTTCTTAGGTAAACTCATTGCGAGCTAGTGCACAAGTAGAGCAATAATTTAATCGAAGCACGACTTCCTCGGGTCGTTTAAAGTTAACCAATTTTCATTTGACGAACGACTGAAACTAGGAATATATTTGGGTGATGAATGATTCTTGAGGTATGTTTTTGAGGTATGCTTTTTGAGGTACGATATTTCAGGTATGATTTCAGATATTATTTTTGAGGTATTGTTTTTTTATGTATAAAATGTTAGGTATGAGTTTCGAGGTAAATGCAGTATATTGTGGTATATCATTTGAGGTATGTTTTTAGGTATGATAATCGAGGTATATTTTCGATGTATTAATATTGAGGTATGATATTTGAGCTATGATTATTAGGTATATATTTAAGGTATGATTCTTGAGAAATGTTACTTAAGGTATGATTTGAAAACTATATATATATATATATATATATATATATATATATATATATATATATATATATATATATGAAATAGTTTTTTTGAGGTATGATTCTCGAGCTATGATTTGGAGATAAAATTTATGAGTTATGTTATTTGAGGTATATGTTTTGTGGTATGTTATTTGATGTATGTAATTGAGGAATATTTTTAGAATCTCATTTGAGGTATGTTTTAAGGTATGCTTTTTTTAGGTATTTTGAGGTGTGTTTTTGAAGTGTGTTTTTAAGGTATAATTTTTTAGGTATAAATTCTTTAAAATGTTTTTGAGGCATATTTTGAGGTACATTTTGTGAGGTTTATTAATTAAGTATGTTTGTTATTATTTTTATGTATCAATTTTGAGGTATGAATTTTAAGAAATGTTTTCGAAGTATGAATTTTGAGGTGAGTTTTTTATGTTTCCTAAGGCATGTTTTTGAGGAATGTGTCTAAGGTTTTACTTTTCACATTTGTTTTTTAGGTAAGTTTCTTGAAGTATTTTTATAAGGTATAATTATGAGGTTTGGTTTTTGAGGTTTATTTGGAGCTATTATATTTGAGGTACATTTAACAGGTAACATTGTCGATATGATTTCAGAAGTATGATTTTGAAGTTATTTTTAAGGCATGTTTCTTGAGGTATGAAAATTGAGGTGTGTTTTTGAGGTATGGTTTTGGAAATATTTTTTAGGCGTGAATTTGGAGATATGCTATTTGAGGTATGACTATGAAACACTAATTTTGAGGTAATTTTTTTGGTTTGAATTTAGCGATTTTTTTTCAATTATTCTTTTTGAGGTATTATTATTCTGGTCGGTAGGACTGGTTGGTTAGTCTGGTTGGTTGGTCTTGGTATGTAGGACATTTTTTTCGACAGCTTGTTCGTTCGTTTGGAGAGATTGGCTGAAATATTGAAAGATCGATGCAAAGGTGGATTCATAACTTAGAAGGGCACAGAATATAAGTCTGTCTGTCGACCTGATTTGGGCTCATACTTTTCAAAGATGCAAGCGTTTTATTCTAACGGTTTGCGAAAAGCATTGGCGACGGCATAAGCAGTTTAGCTGGAGTCAACGATCATACCACAAAAGATGAAGTCGAGATGTTGGTCGTAGGAATACTATTAAACGAACATTTCATTTTTATGTATACATTCAAATAGCTCGCAGGCCCGAACTGGTATTCGAAATTTTAAGCAGAGTTTTTAATTTTGCATGGAAATGTATGTGTAATTGCAAACACATTCGGTAATAGCCTACAGAATTTGATGGAAGAGACGAAGCTTTAATAATAGCTCACCAGTCTGAATGTTGAAAACTTAATAGAAGGGAGTGTGATTGTTCACGTCTGGCACAGACGAATAACTATGATGTGGCATACCTTTTCTAAATAAATTATCTACAGAGGACGAGAAATAACGAGGGAGAAATGTGATGTCATCTTAAATTCACCAGCACAGTCTAGCCTTTTTGGGGGGGGGGGGAGGGGGAATTTGAGCTGTAATGTGTAGATTGTGGAAGGGTGATGTGTGTAGGAATTCGAGCGAACGCGAATAGTAAGGGGTTTTGATGTAAGCCTATGATTCGTTCCTGGGGTTGTTTGGGTGTGAGGTCTACTTGATAGCCAAATGATTATAGTGTAGGAATTGGGGGTAACAGAATAATTACCCAAAGGAAACTGGCTAAATTGATTGTAGGGGAAGAGGGTCTCCTTGAGGAGTGCTGGAGGAATGTAAGTGTGTTTGTACAGAAGGTGGGAGCAAATTTTGAGAGTGGAGGGAGAGGAAGGGGTCGTGTGTAATGTAAAACCAAAATAATGTATGTTGAGATGTGGGGGGGGACGATACAATGAAACTGATAATACAAACTGGCAGTGATTGGAAAGGGATGGTCAAGAAGAGGCAATATAATTGTGGTGGTGAGGGGTGGAAGTTTGACACAAATCAAATGAGATATTTGAAGGGTGGCACTAAAATAGTGTGGTGGGAATGGAAGGTGTAAAAGGGATTCGAATTATCAGTCCGGCATGTGGGGTTGAAGGGGAGGTGTTACATATTAACTAAAGAAAAATTGTTGTGTGGGTTAGTCGTCTGCTGGTCTTCGTGCTAGGAGGATGTGTGCTCAACATTCTTTGTTATGAAATTCTGACCTTCAGCATATAGTTCCTAAAATTTTATTCAAAACTATTCAAGATTTTTAATTTTGAGTTTTTTAATGTTTTAATATATTCTAGAGAATTAATTTTAATATTGTTTGCAATTTTTTTTATTTTCGTGTAATTCATGTTCAAAGGCACAGAATTAAGGACATGGTTACGAGGTCAAATTCCAGTCACCTGGATCCAATATGGTGGTTGGTCGGTTCCTGGCTTCTCCCTAGTTCCTTTGCACCCGAAGGAACATTCTCATACTGCTGACACCTTAAGTCTTCTCAAACGCACAAAGTTGGGTGTCAGTGTAGTCAATATAAAATTAATATAATTGCATCAATTTGCGACAATCCCATACGAGTGGCGATCGCGCAGTAAGCATGTTTTATCCAGATTTTAATTTATCTAGCTGTTATTAGGGCATGCACGTGAATGTGGTATGTTGTAGGTGAATGCAGACATTAATGAACATTCAGAGGCTTGTGTAAATACGTATTTATAATCGTTTTGATTCAAATTGTACAGGTATTTATTTATATAATGCCTGTATATAATATGTGGAATATTGTTTAGAAAATCTTTTTTTAAATAAACAAATTCATCAAAACACCAAGTACCACTTCTTCAAATGATGGAAATAATCAAGTATATTACGACATTGAAGCCCAGAATGCTAATAGTCTCCTGGCTCCCGAATCTTGAATCCTGCTCCAGCCTTCCCATTCCCCTACTACTGGCGAGCAACATGTATATGCATTATGCCCATTTTCTTAATATTTCAGATTGAAGTGAATAGAAGAACATTACCTTTCCCAATTCGCTTCGTACCGACCTATGGATGTCCGTCTAATAACATAACATCCAGCCTATCAAACTTATCTTGAGTTCATTCTTTTCTGTGATATGAACACAGCATTGGCACTCTGCCAGCTTCTGTACCCAGCTCTACGAGCGTCTCTGGAAAAAAGTCGAATGTCAACTTGGCAAAAGAGTAGTTAACATAAGCTTTCGCAAGACTAAAAAAAAAATTTAACCCCAAAACAACATCAGCAATAAGGTTTGGATAATCCAGAAATTAAATGAAAATAAAAAGTGAACATTTTAAAATGTGTAGTAATACATTACGATTGCAAGTGACCACTTGGCCATCAACGACCTAAACTGTAAAGCCAGCTCCTGAACTGCGACATTTTTGAAAATATGGGTTACAAGAACAAAGGAATTCGCAGATACTTGCTACAGAAAATGTGAAAGGCATTTGTGTCCACTAAATAAAGAAGCTGTTCTCTGTATCAGAATGCGTCCACCAAGCAGTCTTGTGATGTATTATTGATTTTCCATTTTCCACTGCATGCCCTGAATAAATGCTCATTAATGACCTGTTTCCTGTACTCTCAGAACTTTGGGACCCTGGATACCTACAGCGAAAATAAAGCTGTTGCTCAGCTGAGACATAGGGATTGGGACAGATGATGACATTAAAATATCGTGCCCATTTATTGCACGGTCCACTGTTCGCATCTAATTAATGATGTGTGCTATTAGCTGATCATGGACTAGAGTTTCCACGAGAGAACCATGTAGCATGAAGATTATTCTCAGTATCGTTTGCAAATTTCCTTAGCTCTAAAAGTGTATTACACATTGTACAGAATGTACAATGTTGCTTAGACAGAGGTGACGTGTTGTCCAAATTTGTTTCCACCAAAATACGATTGGTCGTGTACAACCCCAAGCAGGATAAGTCTTAATATCATACTATAAAGGCACGGAATGACTCATTAGGTCGTTGGAACTAGATGATAATCTCCCTTTTGCATCTTTATAGTGATCTGTTTGGCAAGGCACTGGGCAGACATTTTGACTTGTAGCTCGGATAACTTATCACCATTGGTAAGGTGTCGCTTAAAAGTTTTAATGTCAAGACCTGTGTGTTTGGTGTCCAGAATCTGCATATAACCTGATATGATACAATTTGAACTGTATGCAATTTGCCACATTCAGTCAGAAAATTTAACATAAGCCAAGGATTGGTAGTGGACAGCTGGGGCATTGCATGCAAAGATTTTATGTGTTAAGTTTCGTCTAATGAGATGGGATGACTCACAAAGGAGGAGGTTTAGAATTTAGCATGCCATTCAGGAGCTCAACTCCAATGAATGTAAGCTACCCCTGGCGCCCATAACGCCATCCTCAGCATCACTGCAGGCTACTTCAAAGTCGCACAAGAATTCATACAATACGATTTTGTTTAATCTGTAAATCAAAGTGTTTTACAGCCCCTCATCTCCGTCATGTTGACCCAATGAAATAAGAATACACCATGTGCCAAAAATACCGATGAAGAAGGGCAGAACTTTTTTTGCTACCAGGTGGTAAACAGGAAGAGGGTGTTAGGCATGTCAAAACAAAAAATACAAAAAGGAAAATTAAGATTTTTGAGTTCATTATTTACTACTACTAAATGGAAATTGTTTAATTTAATGCTGGAATACAGATGAAACAAAAATAATCAACAGCCTTCTGGCCAATTATCGTTGATATGGCCAAAACATCCATTATATGAATATGTTCAAGTTCACAGTAATTTCGGTCAAACAGTAGATGGTTAGCAAGTATTCACTAAAAAGGTCAAAGTTTGTAAGATTTAAAAAAACATGATACATATGAATATTTTCAGCTACACAGACACTTCTTGCAAACAGAAGAGTTTATTTTTGGGATAGAAATTCATTGGGCAAAGCCTGTGTTCGACACTCATTCACATTATATGAATGTGGTATATATGCCCTATTATATAATAAATTATCCTGAAAAATTAAAAAAAAAAAAATTTTACATTTTTTTTTAAATATTACTGAAATATTTACTGTACCACAGACAATTCACAAAATAGGTCAAACCCGATGGGTGAATACCATGTAAAATTTATTTCGTTAACTTACAATCAAATGGTTTCATAGAGTTTGAAGAGAACAACATTATGGCTCAAAGAGTTGCCAACCTACTCGAGATATTTTGGAAACATTTCTATACGCATTTAATGTATTATGACTACAAATTAATGAATCAAAACTACATGAAGAACTAGAAACTTGACTGGAAAATAAGGGTATACAATGCCTAAATATTAACATGCCTCGAAAAATGATGAACTACAGACAAGGATTTTACCGAGTATGCAAAACTCTGCTAAATCCTCGATAAATAAATTTAATTCGAAGATGAATGACTATTCACAAATACAGAGTTTACGGATTCTTCGCAACAAATGGAAAAATAATTTAAGAAACGACTGAGGTTACTGAATATGCAATAAACAAGCCTAACCTGGAAATAGCTAACAATAAATAACAAAAGTTGGGCGGACTGAAACTGTGATAAATTCAGCTACTTAAAACAGATACCAAATTTGAGAATTTCTGTTAATGGGGCATTGTGTCCGAAGTACAGTTTTATGTCACACATGTGGAATTCACTATATTAAAAATATCTCTAAAAATATACACGACGTTACATATGTAACTAATGAGCCTACTTTCCTCTGTGTGGGAATGTTTTAATGCTTGTTCTTAAAAGGTTAAATGGTAGCTGGATCTTGATGTCTTGTTGACAAAGATGGCATTACAGGTGGAGTCAGAAACAAGTGCAATACTAGCGAGACAGTTACAAACATGCATGTGCCTTACTCAGGACTAGAACATAGAATGCCTCGTGCTGTAAGCTAGGATTCGGATTCTGTAGTAATCAGTCTAAAGTTTTGGTAGACTGGGTTGAACAAATGCAGATATTTCCTGAGAAATAACTTCGAAAATAAGCGTGTAAGTACCTTAAACATGTAAGTTTGCATGGATTACCGTAACTACTTGTGTGCAGTATTTGGTATAAATAGTTTGACTGGTTCCCGAGATGTGGCATGAAAGCTTTAGTTTCTCATTTTGCACTATCTTGCACAAAAGCTTAAAAACTCGCTCTTTATGGGAATATCTGGTGATTCTAATAGAAACTCTCAGCATATACACAGTAGAATCACATTATTGTGACCACCTGCTAGTATCCAGAGTAACTGCCCGTCGCATCACGGACAGCAGCTAGACGAGATGGCAGTGACTCAGTCAGGTGCTGATAGGTCTCCACCGGTATCTGGAGCCACGCTTTTTGCAATGCATCCCACGACTGTTCAAGGGTACGTGGCGGAGGAGACAGGCGGCGAACACGACGATCGAGGTGGTCCCACAGATGCTTATTCAGACTAAGATCAGGGCTGTTTGGAGGCCAGGGAAGAATTTTAAAGTCTTGGTCGTGCTTTTCCAGCCACGTTCGGACACTTCTAGCCATGTAACAAGACGCATTATAGTGCTGAAAGATCCCATTCTCCAGAGGAAAGGAGGAAAGACAATCATCATGTACGGGTGGATGTGATCGCTGAGGATGTATTCATAACCAAATAGATCAAGAGTGTCTTATACATGGTTGATGAGAACATTCCCCAGGCAATAGCACTGCCCCCACCACCTTGTGTTAATCCAGCAATGGATACAGAGTGTCGGTTCTCTTACGTCTCTCGCCGGACACACTTATGTCCATTAGTTTTATGCAGCTAAATGTTACTTGTCGGAGAAGGCTACCCGTTGATAATCAGTAGCGGTCCAGTCATAATACTTTCGAAAAAATCCCAGTTGTTTTTGACGATTCATCTGTGTTAGCGTGGGTGCAGTCACCCTTCGTCTACTCCGGAGCCCCATTCGCAGAAGGGTTCACTTGACTGTTGTGGTAGACACATGTATGTATGCCTCTTGGTTCATTTGGACCGTGAGCTGTTCCACTGAACCTGGTGGGTTGGCCTTCAAGCACCATGGAGCACCATTATTTCACGACACACCTTTACCACAGAGGCACATGAAGAGTTCACAAACATCGCTGTTTCCGAAATGCTGCCCCCCTTTGGCCCAACAGCCGATGATCATTCCTTTTTGTAACCCGGTTAAATCACTTCCCTTACTCATGTCAACAAGAAGCGCATTTCTAGCAGGCGGTCATAATAATGTCATTCGACTGTGTAATGTTTGGTTGGAATTAGTCAAATTATTTAACAGGTATGATAAAATTACATAAATAAATTACATAAATACTTTTATTACGGGCCCCACTCTAATACTATTTTTGGGAAAAATTTTGTGGAAATCAGATGATTGTTTCCCGAGATAGTGCATAAATATTACATTTTATCACTAGTCACAATATTTCAAGAAGGCGGCTAAAGATGATCTCTACAAGCATATTCGATATTTATAATGGACACTCTCAGCACACAAAGTTTGATTGAAATTTGATAAATTATTTCATAGCTATGGCACATTTATCTAAATTACTTATGACAGCATAATGTAAATAAAATCATAAATTCTAAAAATGACTGTAACACTACTTGTGTACAAAGTTCATTGGCAATCTGTTGATTGTTCCCGGACATACGACACATAAGCTCCATTACCTCATGTGGTTCTAGCTTTATCAGTAAGGAAAAAAACAGTTATTTAGGCGGTACGTGATATGTTTCTCATATACACTGCTACATGCTAAAATCAGGTTGAAATTGTTGGATTATATAGCATTCTAACATACAATATTTACATAGCTGTTATTTTATAAAATATGTGATTACTTCCTTTAGTGATATAATTTTAGATGGAATACAAAAGTATAAATTGTCACCTTAATTTCGTGGGTATCACATAATTGTTTCCCGAGAAAGTACAAAAAAACTAAATTTTTTATATAGTGCTATCTTCAAAATGGCAAACAAATGAGTTTGTATATTACCTCATTTACTGCTTTCACATATACTCCCAGCATACAAAGTTGAAATCAAATTTGTTGTATTGTTTCGTAAATATAGCATACTATGCTAAAATGTTTATATGGCCGCTATTTTTAAAATAAATGTGTCTTAAATCATAGCTTAACAATTTACATGGCCTACCACAGTACTACTTGTTTGCCCACGTATGCTGGAATCGGTTGATTCGTTCCTGAGATAAAACAAAAAGTATTAATTCATATGGCACTATCTTACAAAATGGCGGACAAAAGCGACTCTGTGTAGACACATTTGATTGATGTAATAGATACCTACTACCAGCATACATAGTTAAGTTGAAATTCGTTCCGTTATTTTGTAGATATAGCACATTAAAGTAAAACATCTTTACAACCGCCATTTTAAACATAATAGTCCGGCCAACTTAAGACATATACGTTTACATCGCCTAATGTAGTACTAAATACCTGCCAAATTTGGTAATAATCGGTTAATGTTTTTCCCGAGATAAGACATTCCTGTGGCATTATGTTACAAAATGGTGGAAAACAAAGGCTCTGTGTAGAAAAAATTTGATTGCTGTAAAAGATACAAAGGAAAATTAAAAATTCGTTAATTTGTTTCTTAGATATAGAATTCTAAGATAAATATTTATATTTTCGCCATTTTAAAAATAAGTGTCTGGCCTACTTAAAATATGTCAGATTACATAACAGACTGTAGTATTTCTTGTTTGCCCAATTTGAAAGCAATCGGTTTATTGTTTCCCGAGATATTACATTTGATTTTAATTTTTCATGTGACACTATCTTACAAAATTATGGACAAAGAGGCTATATATTGACACATATTGTACCTGTAAAAGTTACTTTCAGAATTACTACTTTGAACTAAATTAGTCAAATAGTATAGTAGATATTGTACATGAACATAAAATATTTTTATTGCAGTCATTTTGAAACTAAGAGTCTTATCCATTTAAATGTTTATCTATTAACATATCATACAGTAGTATTACTTATATGCCAAATTTGTCAGGACTATGTTGTGTAGTTACTGAGATATAGCACAAAATCTTTATTTTTCGTGTTGCACTATCTTCCAAAATAACGGAGTAATAACATTATCGCTTTCTAAATTCAATGCTTACATTGTGCACTGTCCGTGTACTGAATTTGTTTTAAATCGGTTAAATAGTTTCCGAAATTTAATGAGAAAGCCATATTTTTTTTACTTTGCCCTAACTTACAAAATAGCGGATCAATCACATTGCCGCTTCCTAAATTCGATACATATAGCATGCTCTGTCAACATACCAAATCTGTTTTAGTGGTTCCCGAGATATAACACCGTTCTGTAAATGTTAAATTTTCTACCCTATTGACAATTAGTTTCTGGAGTGACTGAAATCTATAAAAGTCCAATGTGCTTACCAAATACGATATGTTGACATAGTTTCGTGAAATTCAGTTGTCGATTTTAAAAGTTATAAGGGAAGATGTACATTCCAGACAGACAATTGAGTGATTGCATAAGTGTACCTTTCTTTCGGGAAGTAGGCTAAAAGCAGAGTGAATTAACACGACCGCACAGGTAGAGACGGGCATGTGAAACAAGTCGGCCAAGTAAAACCTGCCACGGAAACTAGTGTTGCCACTAGTGATGTGCGCGCGTTATGCCCGGAATCGCCGTACTCGATTCTTTCAATCGCATGCTCGGACTCAGTTCGCATGAGATGCCTCAATTCTGCATGATGTCACGAGTAGATACCGTTGCTGGCGGTAATGCGGTACGATACAAATACTCTTGGAAACAGTGGCGTTTATTCCATAGACGCAAGGTAAGCAATGCTTACCCTATACATATTGTAAATATTTGACCATTTATATTTTCCCCTTTAACATTAAATTTAAACACATTTAATTCTGAGTTTCCCGTTTCTGATTCGAGAAACAGATCTCTCGTAACTCCCATATTGTACACGCATAGTGCTGTTATCTAGTATTTATTTCCATAGACAGTAGCGACTAGCGATGAATGGAACTCGCAAGAGAGTTACCCTGTCGCGTTCCTTCTGCAGAGTTAGCAGTCATGTTTGCGTTCTCCAGTCCTCATTCCCTTAGAAAGTGGATGAAAGTTTTCGGGGAAACGGGAGTTTTCTTATAATTTGTAATGTGCTCTCTAAATAATATTTCGTTTCCATTGTATAATTAATGTTAGGTATTATAAAACTGTAAATACGCGTGGAGGATAAGCAAAGTTGGATGTTGTGTTTGTTAGTAGAAATTGAAAATGTAACCACAGCCCGATACTAGAAAATTTTATCTTAAACACTCAAATATGTGGGGCTATTATATTGCTTACCTTGTAAAAAACTCACTTCACGCCACTGCTTGAAAATGAATAAATGTAATAAAACAAATGGACCCAAACAGCGTGCTGATATTGAAAACTACAGTATAATAGTAAGTAGTGCAGAATATAATAGTAAGTAGTGCAGAATATAATAGTAAGTAGTGCAGAATATAATAGTAAGTAGTGCAGAATATAATAGTAAGTAGTGCAGAATATGACAAGATCCGTGCCATGCAAAGCACTTCGTAGCTCTACACGTAACCGTGAAATAAAATCAATCATATCCAAATCAATTCAGTCACGAGTGTGTTATCCCACACTTTACAGGATGCTAGTTCATTCACTGAAATACTAATAATAAACAATATTACTAACACCTTATGGCATACAGAATGGCAGTACAATGATTCCATACCTGCCATTTAAACTCGGCCTGTAATTTTGTATTTTTATAACGGGTAACTATAGAGTTGTTAAGTTACTATGGACATTGTGTCAGATGCTGAGTGGACCTCACAAAATAGCGTTCAAATGGCCTCGTTACATGGAAAATAGCCTTTGTTTTGAGTTCAAAATAAATTTATGAGGTGGAATGGGTTAAAGCAACTGAAATTATGTATTGTGATAAACATTCGATGAATTTATATTCATTCTTACCACACTGGTGTCTTTTTATTTTATTGTTTCGTTTATTATATATTATGGTCTTTATTGTGCAACTTCCATACGCCCCGAGATAGGAATTAACAATATGTTAATATATTTGCAATACATACAGTAAATTTTGCACAAATATTGCCATTGTTAATACCATCCACGTTTTCTAGTAGCATTGTATAAAGTCAATTTGACTGCACATTAACAAGTAATTTATCTGAATTTAATATGTTCGTGCGCTTTCGAGACACAAAAGGGGGATAGTACGGAATATATTTTTAATACTGTGTTGTATGCCAAAGACCTTATATATTACTCGATATAGCAGACTAAATAACATATATGTGTTATTTAATATTGATTATGTATGCCTACAGTATACACTAACGTCAATTTCTGCATTGTAACGCTTATTTAACATTCCTTTTTCGGATACAAATGATTCAGATAAACAGGTGTTGAATGCATTAACGGCATCCCGGTGGCTATATCAAGCATAATATTATGGTTCAAATAAGGAGCCCAGCAAATGACTGGCCAGCTGGGCCAGTCATTTGCTGGGCTCATACCTTACTTTACCCTGCATTGGCACGGAGGGTAAGGTATGGGAAGAAGGAAAAGGTGGAAATAGGCGAGAGCGTTACAGACAGAGCAGAGAAAGAAAAATTGGGTTAAGAAATGCCACATAGTACATAGAGCCATAAGTAGCATATGCTCAGCGCATATTTACTTGTGTAAAGAACAGATGAGTGACGAAAAACAACTTTATTAACCTTTATGTTCGATAAATCTTTTTTAATTAAAATTTTTAATATATTTAAGTTAATCAATTTTGCTGCTAGCCAAATGGAATCAGGGAGCACGTGAAATCATCTCAACTAAAATCTATGATTTTACAAAACTTATTTCAGTTATTTTGAATTTTCTCGAATTTCTGGGGAATTTTAATGTTCAAGTTCACCCCAAGATAGTTGTCAAAATATTAATAGGTCCAGGTTAATGCCACACACAACCAACATGGTTGCTGGCTGAGGTTATTGACCCACTCTATCGTCCACTTTCCAGTTCCTGTTTCTGCAAAAGTATTTCTTTATTGCCGTTATGCTTACATCAAATATATCACAATGTAAAGATAATATATTTAATATAGTTTCGGTTTATCTTTAAGTGTAACTTCCTGCATTACAATATTATTAAGTCATCTTCCTTATTTCAATTTTTGTGTCATATATTATGTAAATTCACTCACATCATTAAAAGCATAAATTAGTAACCCGATAATCAAGTTGTTTTAAAGCTGTGCGAAATGATACATAGGGCAGTATGGTGTTTGCATATGCTTTCTGACTTGTCTTACATTTTATACATTCATATAACATTTATAGCAGATCGATCTAAAACAAACAATAGTCTGTAAAATCACAAGACATACTACCATAAACTTGCCGGCTCATAACTTGCCTTGTTGGCAGACTGTTGTTTTTGTCTGCCGAGTTGATGGTGGCATCTGTCACATTTTGGTAATTTAAATATGGTGGTACAATTTAAAAATTGGAATAAAACTTGTTTTGGAAACATGTAAACAAACAGTACCAGAGGATGCCTGACTTGAAAAGAAGAAATTTGAATTATTAACACCCACGTCACATCTCAAATAATAAAGGCTTTAGAAGCTATTAAAGATGGTGTCCGAAAGCATATGTGGGATATTAAGAAAAGCATTTGTGTTAGAGGAACAAAATTTGGTGTACGAGTTAACTAAATTATGATCTTGAATAAATTAATGGTATGGTATGTCGTACTCACACCCATCATGTAAAAATAGCAGTTTACACCATGTAATTGCATACAAAAATTTTACCTTCAGTTAAAATCTATGTTTGATGCCATCGTATTAAACAGTAAGTCATAGCGAAAAAGGCACTCTTGTTCCAACTTTCTAGGACCCACCGTTTTCCTGTAAAATACACACAAAGGTTTCAATTATGGCAATACTATAGCCTGGTGAGTAGGGAACAAGTCATACACCTGGAGGCAAACACATGCTGGCTATAATAATTATTGACAAGAACAAACAGGTAGCAAACAAATTACAAATATTGAATGTGCTACACCGACGTTTAGTTGTGTTTAGTGGCACATTATGAAGCAAGGTGGTCGAAATTAAGACAAAACTTTTATGTGCAACTGCCTAACTCTGGCCGTTCTGCACATTCTGTAACCGTATGTTTCACTGGGTTGTGCTTAAGTGTGGGTAGTGATGACACTGACGTCCTAACGGAAATCATTAACTTTGTACCACAATCAGTGAATTGTTTACCTGAATCGGACTTGCAATAGTGGACGCACTTTGTTAAATGTTATAACAGTTTCCCCCTTGCAGCCCCCCCCCAACCCGCTAAAATGTCACCGCCCTTACCATGATGCCAAATCAGCCTGAAATTTAATACGTGTCATTGCTTAGCTTCACTACTGCCAGAGGGACATGGCTTCGTATACTAATTCGGAGATGACGGACATGGTGTTTGTGAATGGAGAAGCGAGAGGAAATGGAAGGAAAGCTGCATGTTTGTACAGCCAACGTTATCCTGCATGATGTCAGCCTAGCAGTCATATGTTTGGAAACATCACACAGACACTACGAGAAACGGGCACGTTTTTGAGGCGAGGTGGATCAAGTCAACAGTGAAGCGTTCGAACCCCATTTTGAAGAGGCAGACCTAGAGAGTGCAGAGAAAATACCTTCTACTAGCACTTGTGCTTTCGCATGGGCAATATATACGTCGAATGCGACAGTATGGCGTGTAATACATAAACAGCTACTGCAGCAGTACAGTGTACGAAGGGTGCAAGCATTACAGGCAGTGGATTATGGCCCTCATCGAGATTTTTGCCAGTGGTTCCTGCATCCGTGTGAAATGGTTCCAGATTTTTCCCTCTATTGTTATGTTCACAGAATAAGTCACATTCGTTCAGGAAGATTATTTTATTAGTAGAAATAGCCACGTCTGGGATGACTCTAACCCATATGCAACTGCAATGAGGAGCTACCAGTACCGATATTCGATCAACATCTGAGCTTGTATACTTGGCGACAATGTTATTGGGATATACTTGCAGCCAACTCATTTAAAGGCTTCCTGTATTGGTATTTTATGCAGTTAACGTTGCCATACTTACTGGAGGATGTTTCGCCGGCACCAGAAACGGATGTGGCTACAACACGATGGTGCTGCACCCCATTTCACCAGAACTGTGCGTGACTATGTGAACGCAGCATATCCCGATCGCTGGATAGGATGAGGCAGGAGTTGCATGACCACCACACTTTCTGGACATTACCCCTTTCTGCTTTTGGCTGTGGGGATTCGTCAACGCATTCGTATACGAAACACCCATTTAATCTGAGCAGGACTTGTTTGCAAGGGCCATGTCTGCTTGTAATAATGTGGGAGACAATCCAAGTGTCTTACAAAGGGTATACCTGTCTTTAATGCACTGCTACACCTACTTCAATGAATTCAGAGGTACACGTTTTGAAAAATTGCTAGTATTAAGTTGTTTTTGAATAAGAAGCTGTAATTGCTGCTATGTCTGTTTTATGTGCTGAAAATTAGTGCTATCTATGACTATACCAACCACCACACATGCATAATCTTTGAACACATTGTGACTAAACAAATTGATTAAAGGCATTAAGATATAGCCACACTGCTCGCACCATTAAAGTAGTAGGATAACGGGAAGTCTGGCACAATGTGTTTTAGATAGGAGCTGTGCCACTGAGTGGCTGTCAGTCTTTGGCTCGACTTGGACGAGCTCAGCAATCTTTGGTTCGACACGGGGGTGCTCGGAAGCCATCGACTCGGGTTTTTCGTAAGTACCCTAAGGTGCTCGGCAGTTATGCCCATTAATTTTCTTCGACTATATATGTATATTTCTGGTAGGCATATTTGTTTTATAGGCACAGGATATGTAAGATTATAAATCGGTATGTATTAAACAATTTATAAATAAATATTTTAATTTAAATATTTGAAATTAAAAAAATTGCTTTTCACTTTTGTTTATTTGACACCGAAATTGTACATAGTGTATTGTGGAAACATGCAAAAGTCTTTCAAATACATTTACTGTCCCATCTCTTGAAGACTGATTAATACATAATGCCTTAATCTGCAAATTATTCACTACCTCGGCCGTTTTGGGGGTATAATTATGCCTACCAGATTCTTTTTGTAATGTTGTAATGTGTGTATATGTGACTAAACCAAGCCCATTATACCAATAACAACCACATACACGAGTATGTTATAATCATTGTATGGATCAGCATCTACCAATACTTTTATTTTATAGACATACGTGGCATTTAAATACCAATACTGCCAGGCCCTGGAGGATTTGAATGTTCGAGGGTAATAAACAGTTTTAACTTTTGTGCTCTTCTTGACCATCAATCTGTCAATCATACAATAATTCCATCGATATTTAGATAAATCCCTTGATCTTCCAAACTTTTCATCAAATTTAGGAATCTTTCCATCAATCTTTCAAACTATCGAAATCTTTGCAACAATCGTTCGCAATCTTTCTATCAATCTTTCGAAGTCCGCTCCACAATTCGCTCCAAAATAGCGATCCGCTATACAATATTTCAATCTTTCCATCAATCTTTCAATCTTCCCATCAACCTTTTGTAATCATTCCATCAATGTTTGGCAATCTGCTCCACAATCCGCTCAACAATCGCATTCTGCTCAACAATCTTTCAAACTTTCCATCAATCTTTAAATCTTCCCATAAATCTTTAGCAATCATTTATCAACCTTTCGCAATCCACTCCAAAATCCGCTCCATAGTCCGCTCCACAATCACAATCAGCTCCAGAATCTTTTAGTCTTTTCATAAATCTTTCAAAATTTCCATTAATCTTTCAACCTTCTGTAATATTTCCATCAATCATCAATTCATATTCCGTCCATGGGTTTGTCATATGTCGTAATCCACGCATATTAAAAAAGGTCCATATGAATAAGGCAGAAGACGCCGAGAATACAGTCTACCTATTTCCCAAAACCCGAATGAACTTGTTGATAATCTCAGATATTTGATTGGCCTTCAAAAACGTGGGTATTTCTCGCGCATTGTTGAGATATCTTGAATCATTAATAAACTGAAGGAACAAGGACGTATCGCATGGTATGATAAAATGCATTCTTCTGAAATAGTAATTACAAAATAATAATAAATTATTTTAAAATTATTGTTTTTTTCTTTATTTTTGTGTGTCATATCCTTTTATCCATCACAGCTATAAAGTGGTGCTGTGAGCACTCAACTATTAACAAGAAGATCTGCAACATAGAACGATAATAAATATTTATTATATAAATACATGAATAGTGGACTGCATAAAAATCATTTATTCTGCCTAAATGTAGAAATTTTGGACACTGTTAGTAAATCGTTTATTAATATGTATTAATAAAGAAAGACGAAAAACCAATGGAATAAATATGGATTGATGATTGATGAAAAGATTGCATAAGTTTGAATTATTGACGGAAATACTGAAAGACTGATGGTAAGATTGGAATATTATGGAGCGAATTGCGATTGTGGAGCGGATTGTGGAGTAAAATATAGTGTGGAATGTGAAAAAATGATGGAAAGGTTGCGAAAGATTGATGTAAAGATTATGAAGGATTAAAAGTTTGATGGAAAAATTGCTAAAGATTTATGCAAATATTGGAAGATTAATCTATTGATCTAAATATCGATGAAATAATTGGATTGTTGATGGATAGATGGTCAATAAGAGCACCAAAGGTAAGAATGTTTATCACCGTCGAACATTCCAAGTCACCAGGGCCTGGCAGTAATGGCATTTAAATTAATGTCACATATGTCTATAAAAGTTCGGATAGATGCTGATACATACCATGATTATATTTTACTCGTGCATTTTGTTTCTATTAGAGCGATGGGTTTGGTTTAGTTATATGACTGATTAGCATCCTTAAACCTACAAAACAGTAGATGTAGTGAATCATTTACAGCTTCTGGCATTGTATATTAATCAGCCCTCAAAAGAGGGGGCAGTTAATGTAGTCCAGAGTCTTTCACATGATTCTGCAATATGCTATATAAAATTATGGTGTAATATAAAATGGTGGTGTAAAATAAAAAAGCGAAAATTTATTATTTTAATTTAAAAAATCTGAACCAGAGAACATTACTTTAAAACTTGGTTCATAAACACAGATTTATTATGTAATGTCTCTGACACCTATAAAATCAATATGGCTACCAGAAACATTAATGTATACTCGAATAAATTTAGTAGGCATAACTGTCGAGCACCATCGGGTAATTTCGACAAACCCGAGTAGATGGCTTCCAAGCACCTCTTGAGCCGATCCAAAGATTGCGGAGCTCGCTCGAGTCTAACCGAAGACTGCCAGCTACCCAGCTGCACAGCCCACATTTAAAATGCATTCTACCAGATGTCCCATAATCATATTACCCATAACATATTATCCCTACTTTCTTCTTATCGCAACAAATCCAGACTTATTCATTCACACATTTCGACTAGCTGGTAACACATGTGGTTAGATTATCTGCAGAATGGCCAGAGTTAGGCAGTTGCACATTAATGTTTTGTCTTTGTTTCTGTCCCCTTGCTTCATAAAGTGCTACGAAACACTACTAAACATTGGTGTAGCCCATTTACTAATCGTGATTTGTTTGCTGCCTGTTTGTTCTTGGCGATAATTATTCAACATGTAATGACTTATTACAGTCAACATATATTTACCTCTGGGTGTAGGACGTGTTGCCTATCCACCATAGCAAAGTATTGCTACAACTGAAACGTTTGTGTTCATTTTACACCAAAACAGTGGGTCCTAAATAGTTGCAATGAGAGTTAATTTTTGGCTAACTACGGTGTACTGTTTCATATAGTGTTATCGAACATCGATTTTACCTCGGTGCAAAACTGTTCTTTGTAATTACAGGGTGTAAACTGCTAATTTTTTCATGATTGGGGCGTGTATGATGTACCATACCTTTATTTTATCAAAGATATGATTTAAGTAATTCGTATACCACATTATGTTCCTCTAACACAAGTACTTTTCATTAATATCATTCAAATGATTTTCGGACTCCACCTATAAGAGCTTTTACAGCCCTTATTATATGCAATGTACCAATAGTGTGATATTACAGATTTCTGTGTTTCACATCAGCACACCCCTTGCACAGTTTGGTCGCATGTTTGTAAAAGAAAATATAATCTCAAAACCTGGTAGTACAATGTAAATTGTGATCCAATTTGGCATCTGAGTGACACTAGATGCACATACAATGGTTTCAAAGTCGTCTGCTGGTAGGTTCCATATTGGAATAGCTACCAGAGGGCTAACTGTGACTTTTCCAATGTAAATACCTGCAACCAAAAGATTCCGGTGTGGTGTAGAAGGGCAAAGCAAGCAGACTGCATGTTACGAAGGTTCACGCCTACTTTCTGCAGCGCAATGAGCGAGTTTAAGAGGTGTCAAATTGCGGCCTTTCGAGTGGCAGGATGGTCCTTTTCGAGAATTACCGAACAAGTAGGACATGCCATGTCGGTTGTGCTGCAATACTGCCAACAATCGACAAATCAAATAACCCACACCCATAGACGAGGTCTGTATATCAGTGCATCACAGACGTCTTAGACCCACATATAGTAAGCACACCAGAAGCACACCATATAGCCACCTCAGTAAAAATCAGAGCAAATATGCCCCCATAAGTGTCAACACAAACATTGTAGACTGGTTACTGACAGTGAGGATTCAGGCACATGCGCCTCTAGCCTGTCTTCCACTCATGCCACAACATTGACATGCATGGCTCGAGTGGTGCTGTTGGAGTAACATTGGGTGTATGGAATGGCATGGTGTTGATTTCTTTTTGCAATGAACGCAGATTCTGTCTGTATGCCGGTGATGGTCATTTTCGCATGCAACATAGTACTGAAGAGTGCCTTCTTGTAGGGTGAATTCGTCTAAGACACTCTCTCCCCCCCCCCCCCCCACAAACATATCTTATGGTTTGGGGTGCGAACAACTACAAGTCATCATTGCTTTTGATGTTTGTGGAAGTAATTATCCCAAGTGAGTGGTAGACGCAGAATAATCTAATGTAAAAATTGATGTTTTATTTGCAAATGCATTACAACCATCCAGATTACTTTCGTAATAAGTATAACGGCAGAGGAAAATTATATTTTTTCTATAATGAGTAATCAGCATCACCCATTCCAGAAATATGGCAAAATGTTCAATTTTCTCACCTTGCACTAACTTCCAAAAATGCTGGCAATATTGGATTAATGCATTGAAAAACATTCTGGCCACAGGACTGTGATGTCAATCATAAGCCCCAGAAAATGGGCAAACAACTCAGGTGATCTCAAAACCTATTTCGAAAAAGTTCCCAAAAGGAAACATGTAAAGAAAATTTCACTCACAGTATAGTCCACTTTAAATGAAAAGGTAAGACAAAAGGCTGAGCCACAACTGTCACTTCCTCTTTTACAAAATTTCAAAAAATTGGTAAATTTAAAGCGTGTAAAGATAATTATCCGGCTCTTAACATCGAGGTCTTGAGAGCCAATAATAGATTTAGAAACTTCCAAAATTCTTCAGTTACCACCTCTTGTTACCACACATGGCTATGCCCACAAACAATTGAAACACTTAACGTTCATGGTAAAACTATTAGAACTTGTGTTTCAAGGTAATAAATACTTTATTTAACATCCCCATCTACCATGATTATTTTATCACAAAGTTTGACATGGACCACCAATCTGGCACAGTGCAAATTAAATATTAAATACTTTTATTTAAGAGTAAAAGGGTGGTGCACCTCTTAAAAGAAAAAAATTAAAGTTTTTCCAAGTACCAACACAAATTATCACTTCTAAAAACTATTTTTGAGTTTATAATTTTTTTAAATAAAATTTTTAAATTAAAAGTAGTTTAATATATACATAACTTTTTTTTTCTCTCGAAAACATCCAGCCAAAAGGTCGTTTTTTATGTTATTAAGTCGAAAGGTAAATTGGCATAATCAGCATGCAACAGAAGGTTGAAGAATAGGCAGACTTTCCTGAAAGTTGAAGTGCCACTAGCACATCAACAGCCATGGTTAAATACCATCGTTTTAATGCTGAGCATTAACAGCCATGTCGATACACCATTGCCAGATGCTGGGTTGAAAATCATCAAAACATTTCTAGAAGCAAGATGCCGGGATGGGCACTCAAACCATAGGTGGTGGACTACACTATAAAGTAAAATGATCCACCAAAACTAGAAAAACAAGGAAAACTAACATGCGATTCTTACATGAGACAATACAAAATAACAAAATATGCTCACTAAGGTGGTGACACAAAGTACTACGACATATTTAATAAGATGAAAGTTAATTCAATAAAGCATGACATCATGGTATCTTGATAAAAAAAAAACAAAGAAGGCTTCGTCATCACCAATTATAGTCGCACGATACAAGTCGGACCACATGGCAGATTCGATATAATCGAATGGCTACACTATGATCCCGAATACAATATTAATTACAATTTTCAAATGAATTTGCATTTCCTTTTAAGACTTATTGAAATTAAATTCATGTAATTAACAAATAAATTTTCACCTAAGGCAACATTAAGTGAAGATGATAATCTGAAAAGCAATTTTAAACTGCTTTAGTGTTAGAAACAGAATCTAAAGTGTCGTCTATCGTGGTGCAAAAACAACTCTTGATTAAGTTATAATAGAGCCACGATTTAAAGGGTGATTACAAAGTACAAAAATAAACGGAAAAAATATTACAAATTACACATTTAAGGATTTTAGGTAAAAAACAGTTGATAAATAATTGAAATTACTGATTATTAACAGTTGAAAGAAACAATTGAATAGCAAGGAAATCGATGGGACTTTGCCATAGTATTGGTGGAGAAGCAAATTAAAATTTTAAGCAGGTAAGTGCTGCGAAATAAAACTGCACAACACAGAGCGAAACACATCTGGGGATGGTTTCCAAAGAACCCTTCAAAAGTACTACAATCAAACAATATTTGCATTAATCTGCATCGACTATCAAACATTAAAATATACCCTAACTATAGTTTTGGCTGTACAAGGAGCCAAGGTCACATCTACAGTTCACTAAGGAACAGCAAAGGATGGTGTAGGGATGTCAGGAGGAGAGGTGTTTGGGGAAATGTACGGTAGATTTCCTGGACCATATGTGTGATGTCAAGAACTTTGTCCACCCCTCCATTTGTGAAATTTCTCAGAGGTGGAAACACCAAAGACCAGAAAATAGATACAAATGTTCATAGGCCTAGAAAATTGTGTGCAGAACTATTTCCTCCACTTTGCACAGATCAGTGAGCGCCTAACCGGCATGCCATCACAGCATCGGTATAGGTGGATTGCAGAAATGCAAGATGCATTGGAACAGACTGAAAACCAACTCCTGCCAGTGACATGTTCTGTCGACAGTGGATCTCAGGAGGCACATGTTCGTACAAGCATACACAAGCATTAAAATGGTGAGAGCAGTGTTATATCAGATGGCCGATGAATAGTTGGACTTATCGTTTGTAATGACAGTTCCAATTTCGGAGACACTGAAAGGCATTATCATAGAAACGAGAGTGAATACTTTGTTACAATGTGGGATCTGTGCCATTACCGATGACATTTGAAAGGCTAGAAGTTTTCCCAAGACTGAAAACCAGTGTTTCACGTGGCTACCTTCTATGCAATGAATTTGCGGAAAGCTATTGCGGTTGGTGCTGTTTCTATATTTTATTTTGTATTATAGCTTTCCCCAAGCAAAGACAAAGAACTGCCAGACATTCTGCCCCAATACCCTACATAGATGTATTGTTAACAGATGACATTGAGAAACAGGTGTCCTCAACAGAGCAATCACAGGGCATGGAACTCATAGAGAACATCGAAGTGGGGACTAATGATATCACTGCCACACCATTTTTGAAGGTTGTGGTAGTGTCGCCAGCTACCATACCCACACAATGTTACTATGTAGTCAGAAGTGTATGTCCGAGTAAGAGAGGTAAAGCTGACAACTCTGACCACGACACGACTGTGCAAGAAATGGGAGACTAGGGCAAGAGAGAATGTCTATGTGGTGGACAACCAGATTCAAGCCCGACCCCTGGAACAGAGATGTAACAGTGTATATACCTCTGGAGACTAGGGATTGAGTATTGAGAAACAATCATTTCCATTCTCACACAGGCTACCCCAGATTTAAGCAGACATGACATGTGGTGGAGCATTTCCACTGGCCAGGCCTGGTGGCGGATGCCTGCGAATATGTACACACATGCCATGAGTGTAAACTGAAAAAGCACGAAGAAAGGATGGGACAGAAAAGCACATCCCTAGATGTCCGACATAATGATTCCATACATTTTTGTTAGATACGATGGAGTGATACCCGTATACGCCAAGGAAAAACTGCTGTGTGCTAGTCATCACAAATGAGTTAAACCGATGAACAGATGCCTACATGATGAGAAACACAAGAACTCCAATGTTATGTACAGTGCTGCACAATAAGTATTTTTTAACCAATGGGGTTATCCTTAGTCAAACCTCACCAGCAAAGGCAGTCAGTTCAGGGGACACATCAAGAAGTGGTTGTGCAAGACACTCAGTATTGTATCATACACAATGCCCATCTACCACCTCTGGGCGAATCCCACAGAGAGACGGGCCCAAGACTTGAAGCAGCAGTTACATCTCCCTTTAGATGACCATGTACAATGGGAAGTCCATCTCGTTGACTATCTACTCAGCCTCTGACACTGTACCAATGCTGCTACTGGCGAAACATTAGTCGCACTAGCTTAGGGATACAAGCTGCCATGACCCGGGTAGTTATAAAAGTTTAAATAAACTAGATATTTGTACACTCTAAGAGGGATTGCCAAATATGGAGACCCAGCTGGAAGCCAAATGAAGGCACTGCGAGCAATACCAGCAACAGATCACTGTCAACACTTACTGTCCCCTCAGCTGCCTCGAACATGGAAAAACTATTTATGTAACCATTTGATGTCAGCAAGTGTACAAAATTGATGTTCGGAGATACCACCATGCTGGTATATACCATGTACAGCGAGATGGTGGCAGGGCACAGTGCCTACTTGGTCAGCAATGGGAAAGACGAGTGAATCAAAATGCACTGATATAATCTGCACAAAACCCAAATTCTTCTGTGTGAGGAGGAAGATACAACCAGCATGAACAGAGCTACAGTGCCAGATATACTGGCATCCACGATCCGCAATGGTGAAGCCACAATATCCACTCAAATGTCAGGCTCAACCTGGAGCTGGTACACGCATTGGATTGGCTCTGTGCACCAAAACAGAACAGGGCACATACTCGACCCCACACAAACCCCAAGTGACTGCGACCAAAGAGGAGATATTGTCCCCAATGACACCCAACTAAGACTAGATGCCAGAGCTCTCCCTACATGATGCTATGCTCAGCATTATCGTGGAGAAGCCACCTGAGGATCAGATGTCCCGACACCTTTGCCAGGGATTTCGAGCACCATGCCCTTGGAAACACCCGAGCAGAGTGCTAAGACCATGCCTAAGACACCATGCCACCTGTGCCATGGGCAAAGAATGCTGCAATATCTCATTCCCGATGACACCAGCAGCATCGAGCAATGCAACTGCACTGGAGCAGCGAGAAGAGCACTACACACCACGCAGTACGATATTACCCCAAGGCATCAAGACAGTGGCGCCACCATGCACATCAGCCTGGAGGAGCCCCCTGTACCATACTTTGTAAAGGCTCCGGAACAATCAGCGAATGGAGCAGTGCAATGCACTGACTGGGCAATGCCAGACCCAGAATGAGTACCAGCAGCCACCACGCAGCTGACCGACTACTAGTCAGTAGCCCCAGAATAAGCCTCAGTACCAGGCCTGGCTCCAGAGCGAGCACCAGCCACCATGCCACCATACACATGCCGAGCACTGACTAGCAGTGGTATGGACGAGTTTATAGGTCCCCATCCAGCAGAGAGCATGCTGCTAGTACACACAGAGCCAACCCAAGATGTGCACTGAGAACGGCAGGATCGAGGTACTGCAGCCATACCGCCTTGCTCATGTCGCAATGAATACACCCTGGTGGGGAGAGGCAGATTGTACTACAACCTGTAGTGTTGCCCCTACCGGCTCCATCCGAATTACTGTGTAGTGGAGTCGCTGGGCACCCCAGTGGCCAAAGCAAAAGAAGACAGCAGGCTGGACCTGACCCACAAACAGTCAGATTTTCAGGGTATAATGACGAGGCACACCTCCACTGACCAGAGATGAAGAGACAGGCATCCACAGTAAGGATTAAGCTTCCCAGGAAGAGGCATTTAACATTGCACCCCAAGCCTTATCCAAATGCACAAACCTCATCGAATATGGACCACCCTGCACCATTGCAGGGTCAACCGCTGTTGGAATCCACCTGACTTGCCGGCATGCCAGTACCACTGGTGCCTAACACAGCATTGCTCCAGGTTCGTGTCTTGTTGAGGGGGGAGGGGTGTGCACATCGATTAATTTTTGGAGCTTATTGAAGGGGCTGATCCGCCATGAGTGTTGGAGAAGCTGTGAGCGGGGTGCATGTCAACGTACATTTAAGAACTCATTTATAAATACAGAGAGTTCATTACTTTTATTTACTTATATACTTTTTTTCTATACATATAACTGAAGCAATGCCTCATTAAATCTCATTGGATAAAGGTTATATGCTTAAACTATGCTCAATGTAAAAAAATCTAAATTAATAAATTTGAATAGGAAAACAACAAAAATGCAAAATAGCATTTACAACTTTACAAAATATAATCAATGTGCCTATATTTTTTCTTCGCAAAATCATTAATTATTGAGTCTTTATTCGCATCAATGTATCTGTGGAAGTGAAGGAGAACAAGTCCATTCAAAAGTTCTTCTCCCTTTCCATTATGAAGCCATGTCTTGAGCCACCAAAGAGAAGAGAATGAGCATTCGGCCGTCGCGACACTGATAGGTAAAGTAGCTAGAAGCAGCAATAGTTTATGGATGTTAGGAAACATATCCTTTTTACAGTTATCCACTGTGTCTAAAACTTTCTGAGTTATAGTACTGTTCACATTCTTGGCTGTAACCCAGTGTTCTCGCCATAATTTATACTTGGCATGGAGGACAAAAGCACCCAATTTCCCAATGAATCCCATGTACATGTTGCATATTTTGACTACTTTCTTGGACAGGTATTGTTCAAGATGTTCATCTGATTGCGATCCTGATAATTCCATAGCACATGGAGTTAGGGATCAAAGATGGAATTACTCCTTTACTTCCTCTGAGAGTCGGTTTCGTAAATCTGTAAAAATCTCATCTAACTGATTAGTGTACAGAGATTGCCTAAAGCACTCTACAGGGGTATTTTAAGGGTTTTGTTTCTGTGTTCCTGTATTTTTGAGGAAATCCTGGGTGAGACAATAGCTACTTCCATTTCTGTGGCAACAGATTCTGCCTTAACAAAAATTTTGTGAAATGTGTATTCAACCTCGTTCCTCTTCTTCTCCAGAACAGTTAAGACATTCCTTATTGAATTCGTTGTATAAACCAAGTCAAGAGTGGGAGACAATAGTAAACGACTCAGAGGATGTGTTATCATAAGAACATCACCCATTGCAAAAACAGAAAGAATAAACTCACTGTGAGTTAATGCTTTCGAAGCTGTTTCCGGGCTCGTTTTCCACTCAGTGAATTTTGTCAAACCTTAGCAAATTTTTGGAAGGTAGCAGCCAAATTGAATGAGCCCATCTTGCTTTTCTTGCCATCGTGTTTCACAAATGCCACTGAAAGCTCAACTGAGCAAAGATCGAAACACAGAATTAATTTTAGGAGCGAAATTGGAGAATGATATGACACCCTTCATTTTCCCTACAGAATTCCTGCAGGCCACAACATATTTTTACTTCTTCAAAGAGTTGTTTAGACAGTGATTCAGCTATGGGCAATGCTTGGCATTTTGCGCAACCTTTGTTATCTCGGTTACAGCCTTTGAGTTCTGATACCATTACAGGACAGTTATCTGTACCAATACATACACAATTTTATTCTATATTTAGTGAGTACTTTCTGCACATATCAATGATTATGTGAGTCAATGTTTTTCCTGTCAGACGTCTTGGATTGTCCTCAATATCTTCATGCCTAATCTCTTCATAGCAGTCTATGAAAGTGAAAAAACTTTTGCGAATAGCTCAGTCATGAACATAACCCATCTGTTCTTGATTGGAAACATCTGTAGTTTCATCAAAGATAATAGAAAACCAGGGTGCTTCGTGTGTTCTTTCAACTATGTTCTCTCGAATTTCCTCCGCACAACACTCGCTTAGGTCATTTTGATTATTTTTGCCTATGTATGTCGCCGTCGAGCTTGCAGTCTGTAAATTATTTTCCAGATAAGTATCGCCTGTAGCAGTGCGGAACCCCAAATTAGCACGAAAATTCTCATCATTTGCTACAATGTTATCAGTGTCAGAGCCTGTGTTGTCACTACTTCCACCGAATAGAGCACTATCATCACGATGTCCATGGATGGGAATGTTTTTCTGGTTGCAAAATACAACTGGTTGCACAATATAACAATATCTACTATTGGATGTAAATGGGACCTATTTTCATGAACCTGAGTTAGTTTATGCGAATTCACTTGATTATGCAATTCAAGTTGAGGAGATTCTTATGAACGTATAAAGTTCTGTGAAGCTGTCATTGCTGCTTTATGGTTCTCGTGGCTTTCAATCACTGGGAGAGCTCCATCTTTCCCTTAAAGTTTAGCGAAATTCTTCAGTGGTTTTGTCACACGAGCACCCAGTTCAGCGTTACCATAACGACCTGCAGTTGACATACCAAAAAGTACACAGAATTTGTGGTAAGGTCCTTGGTCGAAATCAGAGCGCACTAACAAATGGTGGCTGTTTAGAAGTTGGCATCATACGTATCGACGAAGTTCTCGTTCACATTTCTTGTGAACTGAATGTGGGAACACGTATTTTTCAGGTGGCTTCTAAGGCTCTTGTAACATTCTGTATTTAGTGAAATCATTGAGTTTATAATTTTCTTGATATAACGACCGATGGTATACTGTGAACAAGGCTCACGTTAACTCTTCGCACCAGAGACTGGTGCATCAGGTCCCACAGGGTTGACTGGCAATGAAGGCACGATTTATTGTTAGTAGTGGTTCTGATGGTGTTGCTTCAAAGCAAGGAGAATAAGAGGAGCCTAGCAACTGAACAGAAGTTTCGTTACTATGAGACTGAGAACATGAAGACTCTAGAGGTATATTTTTAATTCCGTGACAGGCTGTAAAGACAATCGCTTTTTTTCCCTCTCCACCTCCAGGTCGTGACTGCTTGCCGTCCTATATCACAGAGTCAGGCGACAATTTAAAAGCCAATAGTGACAATATAAATAATAACATAATACATTATAACTGAGTTTAGACGTTAGTTTAGCTATTAACATGTAAGGTCTTTTGAGCCCATGAGAATGAAATGTGGTTGATACGAAGGAGTAGTGCCGGAATACCAGGGCTGGGGAAAAGGGAGATCTCCGAGAAAACCAGCCAACCATCCGCATCGCCCGGCATAACATTCACGTGTGAATACACATAAATGACTCTTCCAGGAATCAAACCTAGTATTCGGTTGAAAATTAGTGATCTGGGGCTGCCCTGCACCAACCAAGGCATTAAATAACATTCATTCACGTCGAACTGGCATGTTTTTAAATTGATAGTAGACGATTTATGATACAATAAGAATAAAATGATGAATATTAGTTTTATATTCAAGATAAAAAAACGGAATAAGTTGGCTTAAGCTTAGTAAATTATTTTGGACATAATACATTTAAATGTTAACTTTAATTGATTTTTATAGCAAATAATGTATCTTATCTATTCTAGTCCATTATTAACTTACTCATAAAATTAAATTAGGTACCTACGCAAACATAACCTATCTGTGTTTAAATCTACAGTGGAAATGACTGCTGCCTCCCTGTCTAGCAGCTATTTCGGAATTCTTGGCACAAAACCATTCTGTGACATGAAAGCCATATCACGATAAGGAACGACTACATGCTGAAAGAGCGCTTCAAAAATGTACACTTGTTTACCACCAAAGAGAGTGGTTCGTAGTGAATAGATGGCTTGACCAGAAGCATTTACGCATTGAATCATGGGTATCAAATATGATTTTTAAATGCCCTCGAGTGAGGAATCATTACACAATTTATGAGATGTTTGTTACACATGTACTGCTTGTAAAACATGCTAACATAAATTATATGTAAGTGATAAATCATTGTACAAATTACTTCTAGCTGATATTGTGTAAATATATACACCACAAATTAATTAATATGCGTGATGGGTGAACAGATATTATTCAGTTCCACTTTGTAATATCAGGAAAATTACGAAAATAAGTACATATTTCCAAGCAGGGAATGGAGAGTCGGTACAGAACTCTCATACTCGTCAGCATGGCCTCGTTGCTTATCGTAAACCAAGCATACTTATGCGGAAGTCTCTATTTTATCATGTAGGCAACTGTGTTGTTCAGGCCGTGTCTCAATTGGCCCAGAGAGTGCTCTCTCGTGCTCTCGCTCTCGCGACCACGTCAATATGACGTCAGAAAGAACGAATGTTCTCTGGTTGTCTCAATTCGTCGGAGAGAGTGTGAAAGAGCGAAAGCACAGAGAGAGCACGAAGTTGTTTATTCGCTGGCGCTTTCTCGCACTCTCTGACCACGCGCCATATTTGTTTATATTATTTCCGTGTTTGAATAAGGTTATAGCAGCTTCCTGAGCCGAGACCTCGTCGCATTTTACCTTTGTGAGTGAATAATTTCAACGGTTTTAAACTACGAAATAACTTATGTAACATATATTTATAAAACTTCTCTAACTGTATTGAAAATAATCATATTTTTCAGCCTGCGAGCGCCCTTGCCGCACCTGTATTGGTTGGTAACAATTTTCTTTTGAGTGTATATCGGATGTTAAAAGAACAGTATTCCATATTTTGCGAGGAGGTCATATGCACAAAAACAAGACAAAAAAGGTCTAATAAACAAACCCAATTCTACCTTTTAACCGTTATGAGTACTTGTTCACCATCGCTACTGTGAAACTGCATATTTCCGTAGCGTAAGCTGGGATTATTCATTTCCACAATAAACATGAATGGGCTCAAGAAAATCCACACGTAGTTGAAAAAGCAAGGATTCAGCTCCGATTTTCAATCATTGTATGGGCAAAAATTATTGGCGATAGACTAATTTACCCTACTTACCACTAGACATATTGAATGGTGCAGTATATCATGATTTAATAGCACATGAATTGCCTGTCTTGCTGGAGGATGTGCCATCCCTTTAAAAAATATATATATGTGGTTCATGCATGATGGAGCACCGGCCCATTTTCTCCGAAATGTCCGAGAACACCCAATACAGATATTTAATTGGTGATAAATAGGTCAGGGAGGTCCAGTAAGTTGGCCTTCACGTTCCCCTGAACTTAGGCCGGGAACACATGGCATGCTCCACGGGCCGGGTCCGGCCCCCACGGGCCGGGTCCAGCCCGCCCAGTTTTAATGATACATGGAGAGGCATTGGGCAGCACACACGGGCGCGGGCCGAGCCCGGCACGATGACAGGCTTAAACAGGCCCGGCCGGGTGCCCGGGGGCGGGCGCCGAGCGTTTTCCGGTGCCGTGTGTTCCCGCCCTTAGTCCCTTAGATTTCTGGTTGTGGGGACACCTGAAGGCTTTGGTGTATGCAACACCCATCTAATATATACAAGCACTACACGAACGCATCATAAATGCCTGCCAGCAAATCCTAGAACAACCAGGAGTGTTTCAAAGGGTGTGTGATTTCCTGTGACGTAGGGTACAAGGATACATTATTATGAATGAACGTCAAATCGGGAACCTCCTGCAGCGATGGTGAAGAAGTGCTCATAGCACTTACGGTATGGGTTTTCGGACCCATGTTAATTATACTTTTTTTTCTGGTTTTCGTGCATACTACCTACTCGCAAAATACGGAATACTTTTTTAACATCAGTATATATCTCATACTGTACTGGGACAAACTCGTGCGTATAACTATGCTTCCACATTGCAGTGTTTACTAATGTGTTAGTTTTTTGAGTACTTAATTATTGACATAATTATGCCACCTTCTTCGCGTCCCTAGGACATCGTTATGTCCGATGGCCAGACAATGGGCTATGAGAGAGCGACCCAGAGAGCATATAAGCTCGTGCAAGCTTGTAATTTGACTTGAATTTGTCTTGCCGTGCTAACTTGTCATATAATATTTGATTCAAGCTAGATTTAAGCCAAATTTTCATGACCGGCACATTCTTGCTAATGGTAAGCCTGCAGATGGCTTGATTTATGACTTTAAGTAGCGAAGCATTTGTTGCAAATGTACTTAAGTAAGCTTGCCACAAGCTTGACCTGTGGAGACTAGTTAGCTTGATTCAAGTTTGATTCAATCTTTTTGCCTTGCATAGAAAGCTTGATTAAAGATGTCAGGCTTGTCATAACATGTTTGATTCATGCTTGACTCAAGCCGATTATAGAATTGGGGGAGTCTAGTCTCTGATATCATGCTCAGCTCTCACAGCCACGAACACCGCATATGCCATGGTTGCAAAATGGGAACCCCCCACGAACCAGAAACGCCTTGAGAAGTCTCACCCACCTCAGCTGGATATTGCTGAGTGGTGCCAACCAACACATATGTCACTAATATTGATCCCTCACCCCCCTTTTTCAACCACACATGTTCCTTGGTGACCTGCCGCCACTGCCTGCCAGCCAGCGACTGGACGGATGGTGACAAAATGGCCACATTTCTTTAGAAATTTTTTGCTTAGTACATCCAATTCACTATTTCTATTGGCTTCCTCAGTAACCACTGATTTTTAAGTCCAGAATTTTCTGAAGCGTATTTAATACTTTATTAGTGACACTTTTTGTAGTTTTTTCTGATATTAACTTTATGGCATTTTCTGACCTCAGAATCTTCTCCACAGCTCCCTGTAATAAGGGCTGTACTTCCATGTTTTGGTTACCCCTCAGTCCGGTTGCCTGGACTGCATTGCTTTCTGTTGTAGCCTTCTGCTCTTGACCATCGGAATTCTTGCTTGGTACAGTAAGATTCACTGTGTTATTCTGACAGTACCACGAAAAAAAAAATATTGTTAACAATGGTTTATGCATAGGAATAATTTACGGGGTGTGTTAAACATGTATCAAAGTTTTCCACACGGCAAATGCATTGAAACGACCTACTTGAGCCTGAGTTTACAGAGAGCACCTCGTACGTGCCTGTACAATTCTGCGTATTAACTGTTACAACTTGATGCAATGTACAGAGAATGCACCGCATAGGTAGGAGGCAATTTTTAGCAGCCGATTATGACTGGTCGTCGCATCATGAGTGTATCTTAACTCGACATGTTCAGCCATTTACGATCACTTTTGATTAGAATTCGCCACCACTTTTTATATATATATATATATATATATATATATATATATATATATATATATATATATATATATATATATATATATATAGTCGATTTCAAACATTTTTGGATATGTTAGACACTGTTTGGTAGAACTAGTCTAAATTGTTAACATTTATTTACGTCTGAAAGCATCTGGTTGTATATGGTTACGATTTTTCACATGTAGACTTGCGTGATGTTTTACCGCTTAATTTTTCGGCTTATTTGACACAATTGGTTTTGTATTTGATTTAATTTGGTTAGCTTTTATTATAACTGTTCCTATTCGGCCACCACTGGTCATGTTTAATAAACAAGGGTTGAAAAAGTGCATCGGATTAGTGAGATGGTATTTGTTTAGACTGAAATGTTTAAAAATGAAAACTACTTAGGCACATGTCCGGCAACCAGATTAGAAAAATTAGTCGGTGTAGTTATCTTTTATTTATTATTGGAAAAAAATTTAATGTCGTTAATTGAAGAGTATGTCAAGAATAAGTGTGTACCAAAATTGCATGGAAATTTGGTTCCTTCATCAGCACTACTAGTGCATCAAAATTTAGTATAAATCAAATGAAAAGTGAATATATAACAGAATGGCATTATAAGAGGTTATAGTAACGTAAATTTATGTTCTTTTTGTATGTATGATGTATATTTTCTAAGTGGTTGAATTGTGCATATGTTACATTTACGACTTTAATGGCATATATATATGTATATATATAATGGTTGTATTAGATTTTGCTTTATATCTTAAAATTGTGATATAAAAACTGATTAACAATCTGAAAATTAAATACTTTTATAATGTTCTGAAATAATACCAGTTTAGTTTGAAACGGTTAAAAAGTTTTATTACCATTTAGAAATTATACATTATTATTGCTGGAAATCTCTGAAAGTCGGTGTACCGAAATTGGTGTAATTAGTCATTATTATCAAAATAAATAATGGGTTTCATGCTAGCAATCGCACAGTCATTCAAAACTCTATTCAAGGAAAGCAAACAAAATGTTTTGCCATTCGAATATGTTTACGTACATTGCTCGCAAATAATCACCAAGTGGTCTGGGCATTATAGCTACTTACACTAAACATGCAGAATTTGTATTTTTATACAATCTTCGCCCGCCTTAAATATGCAAACAGGTTGCCCGCGGCGAAGACAAGATGCGATCAGTCAACAGCCTCTTAGCACTTGTATAAGCAAAGTGATCTCCAAGCAGTCTCGCATATTTTAAGGAATGTATAAATAAATAGGTGAACCAAGGTGTTAAACATTTGTTATATTTTTACTATTTCCACTATCTCATTTTTCTCAGTATAAGCAGTTACACACTCTATGCACAGTGGCCCAGTGAGTAGATAGATACGAAATGAGACAGCTCGCGCAAGGTATCCCTAAAGATCACTAGAGAGGCACAAGTGAAAACAAGTAGTTACTGGTGTAATTAATGAAACTACTTTTATCTGTATGGGTGCAAATATTTCTCAATGTAATTTCATAATATCTCGGAGAATATGTAGGCTTTGGCGTTCCATTAAAAGCAGTATTGTTCAAAATATCTCTCAAAGTCCGTGGACTAAGCCAGGTTCATTAAGAGATGAAGGTTTTAATTAAATACCAGAGTTAATTATAATTTCCTAATTCTATTTACAATAACTACAAACAAAATTCTTCTACCCAATATCTCACAGTAAATTTATATCACTTGCTGTTTACAATTCATGAATTGTATTGATCCAATTTATAATCATTTCAAAGAAATTAACGCAATTAAATAATAAAAAGCAGTCCCAATAGACAGTGTATCAAGTATTTTACAATTTATATGTTCATATTTGACACTTTTAATAATTACAATAAAGTCCGTAACACATGTTATTCAGTCCCACCTCAGATTAGTCCAGGTCCAACCAGTCCGCAATGTTCCAGAGTTATTCGAGAGCCCCCACGCATAGTCGCCTTCATTCGTCGGATACCACGCTATCTCGTCCATTCACACCACGAATACCTCGTCAGCCGTCGCTTTGTAATCTCTCGTCGTCGTCCGTCCTCTTCACCGATGTCCCTCGCCGCACTCATATATTTTCCTGAATACAGCACATAGCCACTCGGTGTCCACAGAAAGACTGCCGAAAGTCCAGCTGTGGCTTATATTGATAGGGCTGTAGGCAATCTTTGTTTCCATTCATAGCAGATAAACTAATAGGCCTTCAGAAAGAAATGTTAGAACAGCTCATTAACAATATTCACAGAATTAAGTTAGGGATGAAGAGATATAATGAGACTATTGTAATGACTTCACCCAACCATGAGAAACAACAACTCCAAAACGAAATTGCTAAATTGAAATTGCGATTGCCAAATCGCTTGTAGTAACAAATAACTGTAGTGTTCACCAAAACAGTTATAGACGTAACTACCATTCTCAAAATGCTCAGAGGATATATTATACACCAGTACAGTGGAACAAGGAATTTCAACATAACACACAGCCAGTCATTATCATCCAGAAGGAATACACCCCTTTTCAGATAACAAGGATCATATTATGGGGAGAACTATGGCTGTAGGGGAGGTAAGACGTGGCACATCTCCAACAAACTAAGAAATAACAAAGTGCAAAGTAGTGAAAATAATAGAGATACAGATTATAGAACCAAACAAAAACTAGGATATGAGGGGGTTCATCGCATTACCTCCGTTGACAGTATTAATAATAACAAGGGTAAGGAGATCACATATTATAATACAAGAAGTATAAAGGGAGAGAAATGTAACAATCAAACTTATGTGGAAATAGCAAAAAAATTCCAACCCAGATATTAGGTATCTTTCCACACCAGAAATATAAATAAGATATATCAATGTGGAAAAGGAAAAGATACAACTCAGGTTAGGTCACAAATACAGTTCACTAAAAGTGAAATGTATGGGAGACCTCAGGATTTAAGTAAAAATTTGTACAAAAAGATGGATATACATCCACAAGCAGTTTTTAACACAGGTTCAAGCTGAACACAAAACTACGCACACACGCAGAAATAACCTTGCTGTCAAAGCGAAAGAGCAGAAAGAATTGCCAACTACAGCAATCCCAGCAAACAAGGACACAGCCAATTTCATAGGACCCAGAAGTCAAGCATTTCGGACATCATAGTAAACAATGTGACTTATTTCCGAACCGAGAATTTGAATTCCAAACAGATGTATTCCAGGCAGATTCAAACACTAAAAAAGTGTTTCGGCCTTCAGCCGATAAAAGCATTCATCCACAAGGAAGCTAATACCAGGTGTCACGAGTCGAAAACAACACGAATGCGGAATTTCCAGACAATGATGAAACTACGCCTACAAAGTCGCGGCTGAGTTGGCAGAACATGTGCGGGGTCTGACCAGCAACTGGAAGCAGTAGGAAAGCAAGACAATGACACTGACGAGTTTACAAACTACACGGCCGTTAAACCATCTACACCGATAGTCGAGGTCAAAATGCGTGACCAGCAGTATTGTGTATCGTTTAACACAGGATGTAGCAGAAGTTGTATTGCTAGGACAATAATAACAAACTAACAACTTCAGCCAATCACAGAAAATGTTATACTTGTAGGAGCTACAGAAGAATTTGAAATCCCTAATACAAATGAAACATTAAATTAAGAATCTTAGGGCACACATTTCCACAGGACTTCTTAATAATTGAGAATTTGAAAATCGATATCATTTTATGTTTTGACTTCATAAAACCTTACAATAATATTCCATTCCTTAACGATAACATGATTCTTATAAATAGTGATGATACAAAAAAATTATTGCAAGTTCCATTGCATACATCTCTCATAGCGCACCAAGAAGCAGATAGTGTATAATTTTGTATCCATAAAATAGAGGCAATAGAGGATGATGCAACTGAAATGATAACAGCGAAAATAAATGAAAATCTAAATATATATGAGAAAAAATCTTAATAAATGTTATTAATTAATATAAGATAAATTTGCAAGTAGCTAACAGAAACAAAAAAATTAAGAAATAAAATTAGATCTTTTAATAAACAAATCAATTAATACAAGGCCATATAAAATTACTCCAAAAATTAGGGAACAGTCACTAGAACAAATTGGTGATAATACTAAAGTAGGTACATTTGAAGAAGTGGATTCCGTGTATGCATCACCTAGCCTTGTAATAAAGAAAAAACAAGGTAGATTGGGATTCATTAGAAATCTTTGTCTAATTAATCAACACTTACGAAAAATGCAATGTGTACTTCCAAGAAAGAAGATATTTTGATTGCAGTACAAAATTAGAAATATATTATATCTCTCGATTTATTTTTCAGGTTCTATACAATACCCATCAGAAAGCGGGACAGACGTAAATTAGAATTCACATTATATAGGGTAGGAATTTGTCAATACAAATGTATGCTTATGATGCTAAGCATTTCGCCAGATCATTTTCAGCAATTTATGTATACATCTCTAAGACCACTGAGGTGGAATACAGCTATTGCATATATAGATTATATATTTATTTTAGGCAGTACATTTAGAGAACATGTTGCGAATATATGCAAAACTTTAAAAAATATATATAAAATTTATGTAAAGATAAATGCAAATAAATGACGTTCTTTTTCCCAGCAATAAACGAAAATTCTAGGACATTACATAACTCCGGAAGGTATAGTTAGTGACTCAGAAACAGCAAATAAAACCACCAGGTAACATTAAGCAATTAAGAGGCCACGGTGGCTGGGCGGTTAGCCTGCTCGTCTCTCAAGGCAAAACGGGTTAAATTCCCAGCCAGGTCACTTCCGGATTTTCGCATGTAGGAATCGTGCCGGATGATGCCGCTGGTCAGTGGGATTCCGTGAGGATCTCATGTTTCCTCCGCCCTATCATTCTGGCGCTGCTCCATACTCACCTCAATCACCCACATCGTCTCTCAAGACCTTGCTGTTAAGAGCCGCCCAAATTTCTCCACTCACTCATTAAGCAATAAAGGGCATTTTATAGATATGACCGCCTACTTAAGGAAATATATCCTTAACTATGCATCTAAAGCCGAACTGCTGGTCGAGCTCACGAAAAAAATAATACACAGTATATGTGGGGAGATATAAAATACAAAGCACTTGATGAATTAAACACATGATTCAGAATGGTTTAATTTTACAGTATTTTGGTGCCAATAGAGCAACAATATTAGCTTGTAACATATCTCAAACAGCAATCAGGGCAATTTTTTTTGCAACAAGATAATTTATATGAATGAGACTCGGTGGTCAACCACAGAAAGACAGTTAAGCACTATCAAATACTTTTGTAATTACTCCAGGTAATACTTTTACAGGAGGAAAATTCATAATTAAAATGGATCATGCTAGCCTTACGTACTTAAAGAACATGGCTGAACATAATATTAGGATACAAAAAATTTCAATTGGCTATTAACTGCCAAAGATACCATTATCTCTGGAGTACCCAAAGACATCGCAGATATAGAATCAGACGTAGATGTGAAGATGTAGAAGATAGCCGAAACAATCCACCTTTCATGGGAGCTGCTGCCAAACTAAGGCTGGTATTCCAGAACGTTCAGTTTGGCATTACATAAGTGCTACCATCTCGGGCGATAGATAAGCCATGACTAATCCTTAACTCGTTCAGGAATACGCAGGTGAAAAACAAATAGGGTTTCAGACATCCAGTCTCGTGCTGGCGCTCCTTGGGAGCAGATGTACATCTCTCTAGGTATGTTATGCATTTGTAACACTTGAATTAGGGTTTGATAAACATCAGTTGAAGTCTGGATGTTGTGGTGTGTGTGAATTATGGTTATGCTAGTATGTAGTTAAGCGTAATTGCGTATTTGCATACTGGATGATAACATCATACTATAATTGCATAATGAGTAGTTGCTAGGTGTATACAAAGTAATTTTGGTTATACATTCATGGTTACATCATAATATAATTGCACAATGACTACTTGTGCGATTATGTCATATACACTGCAAGTACATTCACATGTCACCAGCCGGCTTGGATTCATCACATGCATCAGTTGTGCCCCTGTTGTCTGTAAGATAATGTCTACGGAGCAGCTCTTGTAAGTAGATGCATTCCCATTTTCCCCCCAAAAGAATGTCACTTGTTATTGCGCAATTTAATACATTCCCAGAAGTTTCCAAAATTTTCTTAGTCAAAACTTACATAAATACTCTGCCTGGGAATCGAAACTGGTAGTCTAAATATAGCATTACATTAATTACACTAAGCAGTAATACAAGCCAGAAATAACATTTTTGGTAAATTCAAAAATAAAATAATATTAAGCGCCCTTTCCGAAAATAGAACATGGTAATCCAAAAATAACATTACATTAATTGCCTAAGCAGTAATATAACCCAAAAATTAATTTTTGTTGAATTAAAATATTAAACAATATTAAATGATCTCTTCAGGAATTAAAGCCGGTGGTCTAAAAATGACATTATATTAATTGTCCTTACCGAGAATATAAGTCAAAAATAAATTTGTGTTAAATTAAAGAATAAAATAATATTAAGTACCCTGTCTGAGATTCGAACCTGGTAATCCAAAAATAACATTACCTAGATTTTTCTAAACAGGAACACAAACCCAAAAATAATTTTTTTGTTAAATTAAAAATTAAATAATATGAAATGACCTGTTCGGGAATCGAAGCTGGTAGTCCAAAAATTACATTACATTAATTTCCCTTACCGGGAAAACAAATAAAAAATAAATTTTTATTAAATTAAATAACAAAATTATATTAAGTACCCTATCCGAGATTCGAACCTGATAACCCAAAAATAACATAACATTAAATGCCCTAAGCAGGAACACAACCCAAATATATATTTTTGTTAAATTCAAAACTGATATAATATTAAATGATCTATCCAGGAATTGAATCTGGTAGTCCAAAAATAGCATTATATTAATTGCCCTATACTGGGAAAGCAATTCAAAAATAAATTTTTACTAAATTTAAAAATAAAATAATATTAAGTACCCTGTCCAACATTTAAACCTGGTAATCCCAAAATAGCATTGCATTAAGTACCCTGTCCGAGATCGGAGCCAGGTCATCCAAAAATATCATTATATTAATTGCCTTAAGCAGGAATACAACCCAATAATATTATTTTTAATTCAAAAATTAAATAATAAGAAATAATCTTTTCGAGATTCGAACTCGGTAATCTAAAAATGTCCCAATTAAAAATATAAATAATTGCAATCGTCAGGCAACGAACCAGAAGTGTACCAGACATGCAACGGGAAGAGTATCGCAAAATCCATATCACCAGAACAGCAAAAATTGCAATCGGAAGTGCACGTACCAAAAATAGATTGCATTCGTTGGTCAATGAACCGAAAGTGTACCAGAAGTCCAACCGGAAGAGTATCGCGAAATCTTGGTCACCAGATGTGCAAAATGTAATTTGGGACAAATTCTCTAATGTAGGTCAAAGTTCATCCAAAAGGCGGGTCCGTACGTCAGTAGTGCATTTAAAAGTAGGTCAGTTGGTCAAAAGGTCAAGGTCAAAAGCTCAAGAGGTCAAGGTTGATCTCGGAACGGCTCGCTAGTTCTACTAGTGTCGTCATACCCTTTCTCTGTCTCGGCCTCTGAATATGGCACAAATATATACTATGTGCTATGTGTTACCCATGTGGTCCTATTGATCTGGAACTGGTTCTCGGCAAACTTTTTAACTGAAATGGTAAATGTACTGGGTATCGAGTGTGTTGATATGTTTAGATTGCATATTACTTTTCCAGCTCTTCTGTAAGTTGTCACCATTGTAGCGACAAAATCGTCTCGATATTGCCAATAAATTGTTTATGCTATTCACACGCATGTCCTCGATTGTCAATTGTGCCAGAGTTGCATTACACTTTCTGCGCTCTCTGGCGATGACGTGATTGCATCTTCATTGCATATTGCAGTAATTACAAGTCCATCACGGATTTGTGAAGACAATACAACTTTTTGCTTGGCAGGTAGAGGAACACGTTATTTATATATTTTTTAATGTTTCTGTAGATTGTCATTATGAGCAAACAGACGAAGACACTTAATACGCCCCTATGATATATGTTATGGCTTGGTTTTATATTTATAATTTTCATTGCTGCTATTGGCAATAACTTCATCGCAGTACATACAGCGGAGTCTTGACAGCATTGGCTTAGTCCACGAGGCTGATGAAGATGCTGTAGGCATCCCATCCGAAGTCAACGGCTCCATTAGTAACTCACCCGAAGTTTTCGATGGCGGCACTGCTTTGGGTGGCCATCCGTAAGCCAATGCCACTGTTATAGACATAATTGACTGTAAATCATCCGAAGACATCGTAAATACAGAATTAGATGTCGACTGTAGAAACAAAGCACCAGACACAAGATGTGATGACATATACCTCTACTCCTCCATCGACGAAATGACAATTTAAAAAAAAGGAGTAACCAATTAATTCTTCCCACTGCCTTCATAAACCAGATACCTTTTTCTTCTCTCCACAAATTCGTCCTTTACTTCCCCTTCCTGTAATCATACAAATTGGTTGTGGATATAAACTCCCTTGCATAAAAACGTACATACTGGAACTTTACATAATGTGCATTTACAAATGTAACTGTGTGGCAGTTTTGGTGTGGATTAATAATCGATCATACATGTTGAAAAAAGTTCGCAATTATTTTTAACCTTATAAACGACATTGTTTTCGAGAAATAAATGCATAGTGAATTTGCAATGTTTTTAGTGTTAGATAATACTGCAATAATATCTCGAAAATGGTGGTGTTCAGCATGAAAACACCAAACTGTTTTTCGGATTTCAAGACCTCGCTGTTAAGAGCCGCCCAAATCTCTTCACTCGCTCACCAGAAATTTCTTCATTTACCATGTAAAGTTTATTACTAAGCTGCAGGATGAAAAAAAAATATTGGACAGATACATGTCCAAGAGCACAAATGTGATTCCAAACCATCTATTATTTTTGTAACAGGATTGATAATTCCCTCTTTTTTTTATGGTTTACACATTGTAGTTGAATAATGGATTATCTAAATATCAGAGACTTGTCTTTCATTCTGGCTAGGTTAAGGCAAAAACATCAACTTCAACTATACTTTAAATGGTTGATACACCCTTCTGGAATAGACTTGGGTTATTGCTAGTGTACATACAGGTTGGGGCTGAATTCGACCGACAAACTTCGTGAGGTGATTCTTTATGTATAATCAAGTGCCAAATATACAGGACACTGTGTACCTGAACTAATTATTAAAGGCGAAATAAGTCCCCAAAAAAGGAGATTTAAAATGTATTTTTGCGAAATATCGGAAAGTGGGTGCGATGAAAGTACAATTCGCGAAGCATTGTTTTATGTTATCGGGACTTTCGACCTAAAAGCAAACTCACATTCATAACACGGCCCATTATGAAAATAACAGCGGTGGTCGCCCTCTGATTACCTGAAACTGAGTTACTATCAGGAAATATGAACTTTTGAAGCTGGTTTATGGAGCAGTATGGCCTACGAAACAAAAATGGTGAATTTTTTGCAACTGCATAGAACCCACTATTTTCGTTTAAAATGAACACAAATATTCCGCTAGTTTCTGCTGCAGCTATACAGTGTCTCGTATATAGGCAGTACGTCATACATGCGTGTATAGTAAGCTGCTGTTCCCACTGCACAGACAATGGCGGAGGACATTTATTACTTGCTGTAAACAACAATTACCATGGATTAAATGGCTTACGATACTACATCCGACAATGTTTTCCTGGCAGCAGTCGGTGTGAGATTCCCTACGTAAGGTATTGGACGAAAAGCGCAAATAATGTACAGGGACCGATTTCCGCACAGAGAGCAGCCACACCACATGACATTTACGTCTGTGGAGCGGTGTTTGAGAGAAAGCGGAAGTTTGGAGACGACACGGCAGACTGCAGGGCGCAGACGGACAACGTGGACAGACAGTTTTGAAGAGGATCTGCTGGGACATGTTGAGAATAACCCACATGTGAGTACGTGTACTATTGCAAGAGTACTCAACAGAAGCCGCCGCTCCATTGGTCGAGTGCTTCATGAGCAATTACTGCATCGGATTCATGTGCAACGTGTGCATGCTGTAGGTACTGCGGATTATCCTCGACACGTGGTGTTTGCAGCATGGTTTCTGTAACAATGCAGAACACGCCTTGACTTGGACAGGTACATTCTCTTCACTGACGTGGCTTTCTTTCAGCGTGATGTTATACAGCATTTTTGAAATATGCAAGAGTGAGTTGATGTCAAACCTCACACCCCATTCGTCCACGGGGATCAACAGAGATTCAGTGTCAACGTCTGGGCGGGTTTCATATTTAACATGTTGGTTGGCCCTTAGCTGTTACTACATCGTCTTACAGGCAATAATCTGTATGCTGCATTTATGTCGGAAACTTTGCCGACATTGCTCGAAGAGGTCCCGTTACAATCACGAGCGGCCATATGGTTCCAGCACGACGACGCCCTGGCTCACAGTTCGCGACGTGCGTGCGATCACCTGAATCCCGTATTCAGTGGGCGATAGATAGGTCGTATGGTCCTGTTCCCTGGCCTCCATGATCCCTGATATGAATCCATTGGACTATTTCTTCTGGGGTTACATCCCCAAACTGGATTATGAAACCACTGTGGAATTCGAAGAGGACCTCGTTGCCCACATCGTTGCAGATGCCGGGATTATTCGGGAAAATGACGGTGTTTTTAAACGTGCCCGACAATCGTTGGGGTGGTGATGTGAACTGTGCGTCGAATATGGTGGCCGTACCATCGAGCCTTTCCTACAAAAGTGTTTGTGATACATGTTTCTACAATAAAAATGTGAAATGCTACAGCTTTATCAAATGCAATGTGTTACCTGAACCAAATGTTTCAACGTTCAAAAGTCCGCACAGTACCCAACACAGCAGCAGCGATACAGTTCCAGGTGTATAGGCAATACCAACATCATTACATCATGCATTGAATCACACACCGACTGACGCCACAAAAGAACAGTTGTGTATGCTTATTAATGTATGGTATACATTTCACAGTAGGTGTTAACCTTGTCCGCCACCATCTGCTGTTCAGTGGCTATACATGTATGTAGGTTGTATTGCCTGCATACTAGGCACTGTCTCACTGCAGTGTAATATAGCCGAATCTTTATGTGCGTTTTAAATGTAAACGGTGGCTCATAGGCAGTTGCAACTAGGGGCCCATTTTTGTTTCGTAGTTCATAATGTTCAATAAACCAGCATCAAACGTTCATAATTCCCGGCGGTAACTAAGTGTCCAGCAATAAAATAGTGACCACCCCTGTTATTTTCTTAATGGGGAGTGCTATTAATGTGAGTTTGCTCTTAGGTTGAAGATCCCGATGGCGTTAAAGAATGTTCCGCGAATTGTACTTTAATGTCACCTGGTTTCCAATATTTCGCAAAAATACATTCCAACATCTTCATTTTTAGGGTCTTATTTCACCCCTAATATTTAGTTTAGGTACAAAGTGTTTTATATATTTGGCACTTGATTTTGCATGAAGTTTGTTGGTCGAATTCATCCCCACTCTTTATACAGAGTTGATATGAACTCTACCGACAAACTTTGCCAGGTGATTCTTCATCAATAAATAGATCAAAAATATATACACAACATACAGCCTAAGTCTATTCCGAAAGGGTGAAATCCACCCTTGAAAGTGGAGTTAAATAAGATGTTTTTTGCAGTAATACTGCCAGAGTGAATTATAATTGTCTGAAATTAAGGATACTGCATTATTAAAAAAAGTACATAGCACTAAAATATGGGCTCCTACAGCAACCCCTATTTATGAAAAGGGAAGGGTTGGTAGTATATTCGTCAAATAAAATATAACTGTTTTACATTTTATGTTGTTTCCTGTGAATTTGTAATCTACCGTACGTTTGTTTTTAAGCTGAATACCGCCATTTTCAAGAAATAAATCCATAATTTTCCAACAATGAATCTCAATGTCTAGCACATTGCAAAACATTTGCTGTTGGTGTATGATGTTGACGTTTTAAATGACACCATGCATTGTTGAAACAAGTCATGTGTCACATGTTATCTATACCTACCCCAACAAACTATCTCTGATATGCACCTAGGTCCCGTGGTTGCGCAGTGGCCAAACTGCTCGCCTCCCACCACGGCGATTCTGACTCGATTCCAGGCGGGGTCGACACATATATTCGTATCTGAAAAATATGGCAGGCAATGCCATTTCACAGGGTTTTCTTTTTCGGGGCACACCAATACACTACCGTGTAATTTCGCCACTACTCCATCTCCACCCAACGTGACCTTCGGCATGAATTAATTTATCGAAAACAGCGGCATTATATTTAAAAACACGATACGGAAGTTATAATCAACATGTACGGTAGAACACAAATCCACAGGGAACAACAAACACATCGAAACAGATACATTTTTATTTGCAAAAATGTTTTGCCAACTCATCAATTTTCATGGATGGGGGATGATATTGGAGCACATATTTCTGTGCTTTGTACTTATTCGTTTAATAATGCAGCATCCAGAAACTCAGGCATTTATTGTTCATTCTGGCTGTCTTACCAGCAAAAACCATCTGCTTCAACTAAACTTTCGTGGGCGGTTTTTACCCCTTCGGAATAGATTTAGGTTATATATTTTTGACCTATTGTTTGATGAGGAATCGCCTGCCGAATTTTGTCTGTAGAGTTAATATACACTGGATATAATATACAGCGTGTACCTCATAATATGGACTCTCCCAATACAATTGCAATGGTCGCAGATCATGAAATACGGTTTTCCCTGAATGATTGTATTTACAGGGCGAGTAATTTGCCACATAGTGACAATTTGTAACATATGTATGGACAGAGAAATTAAACAACATTGTAATTGTTAACTGTAAACACGTTCATTTCAACCGCAATCCGAAATTATGTACAAAGAGTAATTCAGTGAATTAGCATTTGCAATGGAATGTATTGCAGAAATGTAAATAAATAATGGGAAAATGTGACTAAGTTAAGTGAACAGGTAGCATGGGGTAGTGGTCCTGTATTCACAGCTGTAAGTACACAATATAAGCTGTGAATCATCTTGGCGGGACCGTTTCCTATAGCAGCGCAGCACCAGTCCCCGTAATCTATTGTGGTATTGATTATGTCAGTGTATGTCGTTGCGTACACAATGAAGTTCACGAATGAAGAATATCTGGACGTTCTATTAATGTATGGTGAGTGTGGCAGAAATGCCAAGCAAGCCATCCAAATGTATAGTGCAAGGTATCTTAATCGGACGCTCATTTCACGGCAAATTATATGAAGAATTTCCACACCTCTCTTATCACGAGGTGATTCAAATTCCACAACATGATTGCAACGAAAGATTGCTATGGGCGAGACGCAGGCACACGATCTGTTGACACCTGTCAATACGGACCCACACGAGCGAAATGTGAGAACTTTCCAGCTACATATGAATAAGTAAAACAAGCATGTTACACATACTGTTCCAACATAAATTCCATCCATATCACTTGGCTCTTCATCAGGTATTACATGAAGATGATTTCCAGCCGTGTGCAAACTTTTGTGGGTTTGCTCTGATGTTTGTAAGGGATGACAGCAGTTTTTTTGAATAGCATACTATTTACAGATAAAGCGACCTTCACAAACAACGGAAGTGTATATTTACAAAATATGCACTACTGGACTACGGAGAATCCGCATTGGGTCCGGCACGTGGAGCACCAATGACAGTGTAGCATGGCCACATTGTGTGGAATCGTTGGAGACTATGTCATAGGGCCATACTTCATTCTAGGGGTACCGACCAGCTGCACTTATGCCCATTTCCTCAGAGAGACCTTACTGGCACTCGTGGAAGACATAGCACTCGACATATATCGTGATATGTGGTTTCAACGTGGCAGTTCTCCTGCGCAATTGCTTTGGTGGCGAGGCAAGAGTTAAATCAAACTTTTTCAAACCATTGACTAACGTGTGATGTTGTAAGTTGACACTCGCTCCTCCGAACTTACAATTCTAGATTTTTCCTGTGGGGAACACTGAAACATAGGATGTACAACACAGTTCCTAAGACACAAGATGAAATACAGGAATGCATTGTGGCAGCTTGCAGTGGTACTACACTATAAACACTGCAGGCCACTTGTCGCTCGCTAAATGTGCGTTTAAAGATGTGTATTGCTGTCGATAGTAAACACATCAAGAACATGCTGTGAGAAGACCTAATGCGAAGCATTTCAGTCATAAATGTACACGTTTGTACTATGTATGCAGATGCAATTGCAATTCTCCTTGGGTTGGGTTGTTCTGCCTGTATTGTGCATATATACGCACTCGTTACTCATTACAATTAATAACTGGGAAACTAATCTCCTGAATTAAGTTGGTATCTGAATAAAAAGTGCTTATTGATATCAAACTTGCAATCAGATCGTCCATCTTGCCTCCTCTATATTACTAGCATTGGTCCAATATTGCATTGTGTAACTCGCTCCCTTAAGATAAGGGATATGCTACTATAAGAAGTTGTCCCGCCAGGATGTGTCACGCCGCGATGTTTAAGTACAACTGTGAACAAGTCTGTGTTTATAGTGGAGCGGCGAGAAGAGCAGTGAATGTAGCAGAGAGGAGAATACAGAGTGTGTAGTGTTTATAGTGGAGAGGTGAGCAACGCGGAGAGCAGCGCGGTCGGAGAAGCGAGTTATTCCGACTTACACCGACAACTGCCGAAGTAAGTAGTACAGCTGCTACCCCAGTCGGAACGTCCATCCCATGAATACTGAAATAGCAGAAAACGGGCAATCCAGCCGACTGTATGAGAAATTACGTTCATATACCGACAAATTCTTTCTGTATTGTGGGATGTCAGTTGCAACATTTGATTACATCCTGCAAATAGTAGATAAGAGAATAAATATTAAATGGCCAAATTTTTACACAATCCAGTAGAGGTGTAGCAACGATTATTATTTATTACAATAAGATAAGTTTCAGTACTCATAATTATTACATTTTTATATGTGATAAATATAGTTTAATGTAAACATTCTAGGAAAAAAACCTGAAACTAAAATATTTTAATTGTGTTTTATTACAATATTGTTACAAAAAATTTATTATAGCTTATTCGTAGTTTCTTCACACTTTTTGAATCTAACATTTGAAAAGTAATTTCATACCTGTCATGTTTATTTCCTAAATATGCCGTGTATCAAATGCATTTTATACTTGTGTTAACATAAAAGTATCTTATTTTTGGTTAATTTGAACTTCTACTCATATTTTATATATAAATTATAACATTTAATATTCATTAATACGAATAAAAAAAGAGGAAGAAAATAGGTTTGTTGGTAACGCCTAGTAATAAGTAGTTCGTATGCAAAATATTATCACACTGAGTGCTCATGAATGTGGTGTATTGGCCCGTTGGTTAAATTTTTATGGTCTCTCTCTTAAGCTTTGTTTGCATGAGGTGGAGGCATATCCTGGAAGTTTAACATTACCAGTGCTTCAGAAAAGTTGGAAGTAATCGTAAATGGACTATAGTGAGCAAATTATGAAGAACACTTACTGAAGGCACATAATTAGGGACATTCGTCACACTTGCATGAAAAGCCTGCATTTCACCAGTCCCTGCGAACATACGCCTGAGGATGAGAGGTCGCCATATCGCTTTTCGTATGTCCAGAAATAGTGTAGTTGTATGCAGTGGCACTGTTGGAGAGAATCGTTATGTTTGGAACGGTTACTGCATGTGGTGGAAATACAGGAAGACGATTGCTTGTGGGCTGGATGGAATTTAGTGGATATTGGTTGGTATTCGGTGTTTGGCTATAGACACGTCTGTGTACACCACTTACTGGATTTACATTTTATGTAACATTTTCTTGTCGTCTGGTAGTTTTTTAATATGTCTCAAGAGAATACCTCAGAAATAAATTTCCCTGTCTTGCTGCTTGTGGATGCCATCTCTCATTAATTTTTCGTCTTCTAACTGAACAAGGTTCAGTCCTACTTCTTCTTTTAGCCGACAATTATTTTTTTTTGACAGATGTTCCGTTGCTGGTTTAAATACTTACATCTGATGAAGGCGGAGGAGACAATAGCTCAGCCTTTCCCAAATGGTAGGTCGCGACCCGATACCGGGACACGAAAAAAAATTGTCGGGTCGCAAGAAACAGCTTTACATGTTTCATTAATAATTTGACCTTATTTCAATTTCATTTTTGCAATTATATTTGTAATAATTTCATTTTAAACTTATATTTTAAGTTATTATTAAAGCATATGATGATTATATTGACATTCAAATCATGTTTTATTTTACCTACACATCTCAAAATAGGCAATGAGTGTTTTGTGGGTCACGAAAATAGAATCATAAAAATAACAAGGTCACAGGAAAAATTTTTTCGGAAAGTGAGCTCGTATTGAAATGTTAAATACGTCAACATACACGCCTGAGTAAGATGAATTATGAATATTCAGCATGCCGGTTCAACTTCCTGTGAAAAGAGTGCACTGAAACTCGCCTGATCGCAAGCGATACCGATGACGGTCGAATCTGAATGTATAAATAGTCTTATTATACAAATAAAAATAAATAGGTGAGACTAAATAGTGAAAAATAAATTCACTTAAAAAAAAATTTTAATCCAATCTCTTATTAATAAATGTACTCAAAATTAAAAATAATTATAGGACTGGTTATAGAACTTGTATAACTTGTAAGGCGTGGTCGAACCGCCGTAATAAACTTTACCACAAATTAATATTATTGTATCATTTTATATTTAGTATATAAAAGCTTGGCGCACTATATAACGTAAACTTACACCTCATTTTCATAAACGTAGTAATCACATATCTTACGCAAGGCTCTTAACTATTCGTAATATAGAACATATAATTATTTTGCGTAAGTGTGGTAAGCACATTCATGGTTAAGTCTCTTAACTATTCGCGCCGAGCTTTTGTAAACTAAATAGAAATTGGTATAAACATATTAATTTGTGGTAAAGTTTACTAAGGCTGTTCGACCACGTCTTACAAGTTCTACATATTCTGCTTCTACTCTTATAATTATTTATATCTTTTTAGTTCATTTATTAATGAAATCTTGGTTTTAAAATGTTTTTTAACAGTTAAATTTTTCACGTTTGCTTAAATGCCTGTTTCACCGGAATCATTAATAAGTGAGGTTTTTAACAGACCAATTCACTGCACGTCAGTGTTACGCTAATCTGGACTCAACGAACAACGATCCATATGTTCTAAAATCCAAATATGTGGATGTTGAGTTAATATAACTGGGCCACCTAATGAGAATCATCTCTTGCAGTCTTTCTTTAAAAAAAATTTCCTGTGACCCTGTTATATTTATGATTCTATTTTCGTGACCCACAAAAAACTCATTGCCTATTTTGAGATGTGTGGGTAAAATAAAACATGATTTGAATGTCAATATAATCATCATATGCTTTAATAATAACTTATAATATAAGTTTAAAATGAAATTATTACAAATATAATTACAAAAGTGAAATTGAAATAAGGTCAAATTATTAATGAAACATGTAAAGCTGTTTCTTGCGACCCGACAATTTTTTTTCGTGTCCTGGTATCGGGTCGCGACCTACCATTTGGGAAAGGCTGAGCTATTGTCTACTCCGCCTTCATCAGATGTAAGTATTTAAACCAGCAACGGAACATCTGTCAAAAAATAATAATTGTCGGCTAAAAGAAGAAGTAGGACTGAACCTTGTTCAGTTAGAAGACGAAAAATTAATGAGAGATGGCATCCACAAGCAGCAAGACAGGGAAATTTATTTCTGAGGTATTCTCTTGACACATATTAAAAAACTACCAGACGACAAGAAAATGTTACATAAAATGTAAATCCAGTAAGTGGTGTACACAGACGTGTCTATAGCCAAACACCGAATACCAACCAATATCCACTAAATTCCATCCAGCCCACAAGCAATCGTCTTCCTGTATTTCCACCACATGCAGTAACCGTTCCAAACATAACGATTCTCTCCAACAGTGCCACTGCATACAACTACACTATTTCTGGACATACGAAAAGCGATATGGCTACCTCTCATCCTCAGGCGTATGTTCGCAGGGACTGGTGAAATGCAGGCTTTTCATGCAAGTGTGACGAATGTCCCTAATTATGTGCCTTCAGTAAGTGTTCTTCATAATTTGCTCACTATAGTCCATTTACGATTACTTCCAACTTTTCTGAAGCACTGGTAATGTTAAACTTCCAGGATATGCCTCCACCTCATGCAAACAAAGCTTAAGAGAGAGACCATAAAAATTTAACCAACGGGCCAATACACCACATTCATGCGCACTCAGTGTGATGATATTTTGCATTCGAACTATTTATATTTTTATTCGTATTAATGATAAAATAAATGTTATAATTTATATATAAAATATAAGTAGAAGTTCAAATTATCCCAAAATAAGCTACTTTTATGTTAAAACAATTATAAAATGCCTGTGATACACGGCATATTCAGCTGACCTCCCGTGGGCGCAGTCGGTTGGTGCGCCACCAATCTGGTGTGCCAGAGGATCTGGGTTTGAATAGCGGGTAAGGCATGGGTGTTAATTTAAAAGTTAGGTTATAAGTTAGTCTGTAAGCCGTACCATGCTAATCTTTCCAGCATAAAGCCGGGGGCCAATAAAAAGCCGATTACAATTACTATTACAATCATGGCATATTTATTAAATAAACACGAAATATTTGAAATTATGTTTCAAAGTTTCGTTTTAAAAAATGTGAAGAAACTGCGAATACGCTCTAATAACATGTGTGTAACTATATTGTCATAAAACAAACGTTCAACATTTTAGTTTCAAGTTTTATCCCAGAATGTTTACATTAAAATATATTTATCACATATAAAAATGTAATAATTATGAGCACAGAAAAGGAAACTTTTCCCATTGTAATAAAAAATCGTTTTTATTTACATCTGCTGTATTGTGTACAAATTTGGCCATTTAATGTTTAGGCCTAATCTCTGCTCTACGATTTGCATGATATAATAAAATGTTGCAAATAATATCCTACAATACAGAAAGAATTTGGCGGAATATGAACGCAATTTCTCATATAGTCAGCTGAATTGTCCGTTTTTTGCTCTGTCAGTATTCATGGCATGGACATTCCACCTGCCATAGCAGATCTACTTTTTACTTCGGCAGTCGTCGGTGTATGTCGGGATATCTCGCTTCTCCGACCGCGCAGCTCTCCGCGTTGCTCACTTCTCTGCTACACTCACCGCTCTGCTTGCTGCTGCGCTATAAACACAGACTAAAAGTCTACTGCCCAATGCTACCAGCCCACCTAAGTTAATATTATTTGTGCATTATTTCTTGGCATTTCTGCGACATCCTCCCTTGCAAATGCGATATCACTGAACTCCTCTTTGCATGTACTTTCAGATGCATTTGAAGTAAATGTATGTTTAGAGTTAACAAATCATATGTGGTTCCATTTCTCTGTCCATACACGTGTTAAAAATAGCCACTTGGCTGCAAATTACTATCCCCCATATGAATTATCATTTAGCGAGAACCACATTTCGTGAACTACCAAACTTGCGGAAATTTTGGGGGTGGCAATGTTAGGTGGACCACCCTTATTGTGACTCATTTATTAGATTAAGGTTTTCATCGCATACTAGTTTATTAAATAGATTTTACTGAATAAATAATATTAAAATCAAGTGTAATTTATTTTTAAACCCATTAGGGAAACGTAACATCCTTTATTTTAGACTAAATTAGTAAAAAAAAAAAATATGCAATTCAATTAAAATTGGAGTGGTGAAAATATATTTTAAAAATTAAAATAGTGTCATATAAATAGAAGGGGATAATTTTACATGCCCCAAGTGTCGGGGTCTTGTCGCCATTTAGCACATCTCGACATTTTGAATATATTTTGTTTTGTGTTACGTCATTTATTTAATTTTTACAAAACCTCACTATTTATATATTTTTAAACTTAAAATTAAAATATTTGAAGAATTTTTCCCGATTCTATTTTTTACTTTAATCAGGTTCAAGGTTACTGGGCTTAGTTTCAAGGTCACCCACATCCAACATAGTGAGACAGGGCATCTCATTTTTAACAACAAGGTGCCCCGGGCCAAATTCCCATATAAAAAAAATAGAATTACGTCTTAAACATCTAGGCTATTCCTGTAATAAAAAGTGAAGTTCGTTCTTACCTTCTATAAATACACCACAGATATGTCTGAAAACAAGTGAAAACGGCCAAGGCAGTAAGGAAATTCCATACGCAAACCAACATACGACTGAAAGTCAGCTGGGACCATCGAAGTTCGCACACTCCGACGCATCTACGAACTAAACCAGGCGCACGCATTCTGAAGGGCCGTCGCCAGCGCTGAAGTTCCAGTCGTGACTACAAGCGCTAGCATCTCGGAACACCGGATTGGTCGGCGCTGTGATTCCTAGCAATATTGTGTTTGCCGTTTCCAAGAATCCGAGGAATAAAATGATTTTCCATTGGTTTCTTAGTATGCTTCCTTTTATATCACAGCTGTTGAATTGTGGACGTTACAAATTATCTAAAATAAAATCAAATTCCATGTTTGCCAGATTCCTAATGTGGGAAGGGATAACAATGAAAACTTCCTCTATAAAGCAGGCCCAGAGCTCTGTATCCAACAAAACTATGATTCGTCGCTTAACACCACTCGTTGCTAATCCACAAACAGCCATGCTACCCGTTCCCGGCAGAAGGTCTCGTGTGATCAGCGATGCCCAATTCTTAATGCTGAGGGACTTAGCGACGACATATCCCGGTGGATATGGTACTGATGGACACAGACTTATCCCCATCTGTGTGACATGTCTCTGGATGGTGCACAGTTACTCCCGTGGATTACCTACATCCTGTCACACGACATAACAATTCTTCTTGCTGGTCGTCCACCGGGGTCGACCAGAGCGTTCTCGACAGTTATGTGCACCTTCTTGTTCACAATTCGTCCAACACCAGCTCATAGTGTAAGCAGAACGGTTCAAGTGGGGAGCAATGCACCGAAACTTTAAACGTGCCTCTCGAACATCACCGATGAAGCCTCTCTCAAACTCATCCAGCTGGGAAAAAACTTGTCGAATGCTCGGCAAATTGTCGACAACTTGTCGGCCCGATACCCGTACAGTTGGTTAATATTTTTAGTAGACTCAAAGAGAACTATCTGTTAATGGTACGTATATTTTGAGACAGATTGTTAGCATTTACTATAAATGCAATGGGCCAATGTATGTATTACAGTAACAAATAAATATCACAGAAATTATGTTAGTCTGATATCTCAGAGCCACTCGAACGCCAACATCTTAAAAAAGATAATGGGGCGATTCCGACACAGAATCTTTGCCTTGTCTTTAAGCAAGCAAATGTCTAACTGTGTTTCCAGCCCAGTGTCTTTTTAAAGACAAGGTGCTTTATCTCTAGAAAGATATTTTCCTGAAGTCTCCTTGCTCGAGTGATTATTTGTAAGCATCGGGAACATGTAAGAAGACAGCTAGAAGTCAATGGCATGACATCATTCTTGAGAGAGCTTGTTAACATTTAAGGAAAAACACTGGCCCAGTGTACTTTACGATAAAGGATGGATATCACAGAAATTATGTCGGCCTGATATGTCACAGCCAATCGCTGGCCAACTTCCAAAAGAAGATTCTGTGCATATTTCAACACAATATCTTTTTACCTAATCTGTAAGAGTAACTATCTTGATTCTGATCAATTATCTTTTCAAAGGCAAGGTGATTTACCTCATGAGAGATATTTATTTGATGTCTTCTTCCTCGAGCAAACATTTGTAAGCTTCGGAAATATGCATATACTTCAGTTAATCTTTCAGACTAATGTATATCTCGATAGCTGCTCTGCCCACATAGCTCGGGGGCAGAGTGAACGACTTGTAGTAGGAGGGTCAGGTGTTCGCGCCCCAGTTCCCCTGCGGCAGATTTTCAGTTCGCATGTATCGCACATGTATACTGTGAATTTGTCATCAGATCTGTCTGTCTACTTGTGTTCGTAACTCGTCAAACTACACACACACTGTCTAACGTCCCACATGCTATGTACAACGGCAAATGTATCGATTATTAAAGTCAATAAATTCAACTTAAGAAAGGAAATATAGCTCAGTCGGCTAAGGCACATGGCTACCAACTCCAGGACCGATAGTTCGAGGCTCATCCACTCCAAAAGGTTTTTTACTTGCGTTGAAGTACACGTTATGATAGAGACGAACATCACATGTATGACAAATAACACTCCGGCCTGAAATTCAGGGTGAAACAATAAGCACACACTATAGGATATTTATCATGTCAGTATAAATCTGGTACATTTTTGACACTGTCAGTAAACAGTTGGCCGGCATTCCATATTTATACCGGCCCAATTCCGGCATAAGACATTGGGCCAATATCGACTACAAAAATTAGCTCGGCAAGCTTTTACTGACCCGATTCTGGCCCGTGTCTTTCGAGTTTGCTGTGTTAGCTCTGGGGCTCACACTGTTCACATAGCTACTAAGGCCTTAATCGGTGTCCCATTAAATGCAAATGGGGCATATGGCAGGCTATGACAATACTGTGTGGCAACCTCCATTGTACTCGCTCATGGTGTTTTTCTTTTTTTGCATCTGAGTGAATTCGTGAAATAAATAATACAGAAATGGTAACCCGTGCTCAAGATGCACCCAAAGTAAATATATTTTCAATTTTAAAAAGAGAAAGAACATGTTTAGTGATGAAATAAATTATAATATAGATAATTTTCATTGTAAATCATGTCGAAAAAAAACAACTATTACTTACCTATTTGAATTTGGCATTTGGTTTTGAGGTAAAATTCTTGTAAATGTTTTTTTAGTATCGTACTTCCGTTTGTGTAGTGATCAAGATTTCTTTTTTTAATGGCATTTATTTCTATTCAGTCAAGAATTTGGTTAAAAAATTGTTAGTTGTTTGCCATTGTGACTTGGCCTATTTTGATTGGTTGGGACGTCACAATAGCTGTCGTGGTCAATAAATGTAAACAAACTTGGCCGCCATCCCACCTGAACCTCAAGGCCTGGCTCGGAGATTATAGTCCGCCTTGCTGTTATGAGAACTGCATTGCTCAAACATCGACGAGCATCGTATACGTTTTGCTGCTCCGAGGACTTTCTGGCCATTCAAACGAAGAGCGTCGAAAGAGTAAACAGGTTCGGGGATGTCTGGCATAACGGGATCCGGGATCAGGGCCAGCTCCGGCCGGCTACCATGTTGTGATGTCATCCGACCGCAATCTTGAATCTGAGTGACCCATGACTTTGACCTTGAAAATGTGCCCATCAAGTTGAATCAACTTAATACCAAACATCTTTGAAAAATCGAAGAAAAATTAAAGTAGAGGGAAAAATTACACTGACATAAACCGACTGCTAAATTATTCTTAAAATATAAAAAAAATGTATTTTACAATTTATTAGAAAATTCTATGGAAAATTTAAATTTCGAATGTTGTGTTTTAGATGGGATAAGAGGACTGGAAACGACCATAAAACATGAAATGAAGTCACCCAACCACATAATCCAAACCAAGTGGCATTGGTCTGTAACCTTGCCTTTGACCCTATGACCATGACCTTGAAACCAAACAAATTCAAAAATTCCCTAAAAATTTTAACATATCAAAAATAGTTTAAAAAGGAAAAAAAATTATTTCGATTACTCCGACCACCTAGTTAGATGCCAATGACCTTGGTTCCAATGCCCTTGAAATTCAAAACTCGAGAAAAAAAATTTAATGGAATAAATTCCTAATAGTCAGCTCGCATATTATGTTAATGACTACTACTCCCATGGTGGTTTTCGGTGACCTTGACCTTTACCTATGACAATGAACTTATTGTCATTTGACCTTGAACATAAAGAAATTCAATAAATTCTAAAAACATCCCAAAAAAGTTTTTAACATTCAAAATATTACTTGAAAATTTGCAAAACATTATTTTGTAATTATTCTAGAAAAGTTGATAAAACATAGGTTTAGCATATTTGGGCTTACAGGGACGAGGGACTGGATGTGTACACCTACCACGTTATGACATTGCTTAGTCACCATACTGAACCCAAGTGACCTTGAAATTGGTTTTTGTCCATGATGCTGGAGACCTTTGACCTTGAACCATGGAAATCGCAAAAATCTAAAAACTACCAAAAATTCCTTTAACAAATATGTAAAAATGTTTTTAAATAGTCATAAATTATTAAAAATTTATAAAATAATTTAAGGAAAATAATTATACATTTATTTTAAAAAAGTATTTTAAAAATAATTTATTTAAAATAATACATTTCCGGAGACTCCATCAGCACCATGTCCAGTAGACGACTGACTCGCCACTGTTTCACATTGGTTAATTAGTCGAGTCCTCTCCACTCCATCCACTAATTTTTCTCATTGGTCGATTACTTGAATTGGTTTCACCCATCCAACAGTGTTTTTATTGCTTGATTTTTCATTCTCTTTTGACCCGCCACCAATGTATCTCATTGTATTACCATTCCCCTCCCCTGCCACTTTACCATTGCATATTCTGTCGAATGCACTCCGCCCAACATATTCATGTTTTCGTTGGTATTTGCTTACTTTTTCATCGCCTAGGAGGTGGTAGTGTGTTAATTATCGATTTCGCCACCAGAAGAGATGTCAATTTAGCCACCATGCCAATTATTGTTGACATTGACATTGGCTTCATAGACATTGAACTAGAAAAGTTCAGAAAAATCACAGATCATACAATTGCCCATTACTTGCTGGTCACAACAAGCGGTCATACCGACTAACCACACTAGCCAAGACTAACTGCACCAAGATTGACTCCACCGAAGGCTAGTTCTTGACGAGACTAACTTAGCCCAAGACTAGCTCCTGACGAGACCAGTTCCTGCAAAACTGGCAACACCGCCTAACTAAACCAATCAGCCATACAACCCACCTATACAAACAAATGACACTAGACAATCTCGAAACTAGTCTCCTTATAAAAGTCTTATAGCTAACCTCTTCGCACAAAATCTATGCAAAATACTTGTACCAAAGTTGATCACACCAAATTGTCATACTAACTTACCAAGACAACTTATAAGGCCAACTAACCAGGTAAACCATCTTGTTGCGAAACATTCCTCAGAAATATTCCTTTACAAACTTTCCACGATTCAATAGTGTACCACATAGAGCTCAGTCGATTTTAAACGACCCGGGTAAGTCATAATTCTTCAAATAGAATCATACGGTTATTCCTGCACATACTTACATTAATTTGACCTAAAATAGACTCTCGCGATCGATTATTTACACTGCTGAAGTAATAAGTATTTCAGAGGAGCTGAGGGGATTGTATGAGAAAATTAATCACACATTTCAATGTATATATAAATTTAATTTATTTACTTATAACATACATTTTATCTTTATAATTATTTTGTACATTCGAACTTTACTTTTATCAGATGTTTGCAGGTCATGGATAGTAACGAAAAGTCTCATGCGATATACCCCCGATCCTCCAGTTCATCAATTTTTGAAGATATCTCAACAATGCTTGAGAGATCCCCGCATATTTGCAGGTCAAACAAACATCTGGGCATCAACAAGTTTATTCGGGTCTTCGGGAAATATTTAACGAGCGTTCTTGACGCCTTCTACCTTCTTCATTATACTTGTCAAAGGAAACACAATGCAATCCGTGGAAACGTCGAGATAATCATCATCCTTCTCATACGATGCTTTATCATCGCTGTCGTCATAGTCATCATCAATGCTGCCCTCATTATCACCTTCGCCTCCTGTTTCATCCTCAATATCAAGTTTACTTTTCTTTGTAGAAGTCGCATTGTTAATCATCAGTATCTAGAGCCAACGACAGCTTTTTTTTTAAGTTCAACGAAATGATGCGAAAGTCTTGCAAATGTACATTCTACACAATCAGACTCTACAGCACACATTCCATATTTAGCACTAACTGTCTCATCATTATGGCCTGACAAGTCTATACCCACCGATGCAGCTGGTGGAATTGACAGAATCACTCGCTGACACTCAAAGGACGAATCGTTGCAGCACTTGTTCTTCAATGGATCACCTTGCACAATTTTTGTGTGGAGCTAAATGGGTCATTCGTTGAGCAAAACGTGTCATTTTTGGAGCTAAATAAGTCATTTGTGCAGAAAAATGCGTAATTTGAGGAACAAGATGTGTAATTTGTGGAGCAAGATGAGTCGGTCATTTATGTTAGCAAAATGGGTCATTTTCATAGCAAATTGGTCATTTTCATACCAAATTGATCGTTTTTGGAACAAATTGATCATTTGTGGAGCAAGATGGTTCATTTATGAAGCAAAATGTGTCATTTGTGATGCAAAATGGGTCATTTTTGGAGTAAAATGTGCCATTGCATTGCAAGATAGATCTTTTGCGGAGCAAATGTGTCATTTTGAGCATAAGTACAAGACAAGCGAAGAACTTGTCTGGTAGAAACTGTTATATATGTAACTGCTTGGCAATGTGATCAAGGAACTAGATAAAAATATCTGAATGTATGGATGCATATAAATGCTTAAAACTCAGTGATGAAATATATTAGTAAGTGTATACAAAGAACAATAGCTACGCCATTAAGATACATGTGTTGCTACTGTGGAAAGTATTACAGTTTTTTCATGAATATGACACGAGCCAATGATTGTACGAAGTCTACTGTGGAGCTTACCTCTATGGATTTACTGTCTCCCACTGCTAGAAAATTATACGGAAAACAGTGTTGCTGCTGTGGAAGGAAGGATCTTTAGCAAAAACTGCCATGCTCGGCGACATAAGAGAACCACTTGTATTAAGCATCCTTTTCGCGCAATGAAGCATTACGAAAATGGCCACACAGTTTAATTAAGGTGATCCATTGAAGAACCGCATCAAAGAATGCAATGATCGTCATTTGAGAGCCAGCAAGTGATGCCTTCAATAGTTCCTGCTACATTGGTTGGTACTGATTCGTCAGGCAAATGTGCTGAAGCATTTAGTGCAAAAGACGGAATGAGTGCAGTAGAGTCTGTTTGTGTGAAACGTACACTTGCAAGACCTTCGCGTCAAATCGATGACTTCAAAATAAAAGGTCGTTGGCTTAAAATACTGACGATGACAATACGACTCCTAAAAAAATTTGATATAGAGAATGGAACAGGAGGTGAAGACGAACATGAAGACAGCATTAATGACGACTATGACGACAGTGATGATGAAGTATCTGATGAGAAGGATGATGATTCTCTCAACTTTCCCATGCATTTCATCAAAATGTTTCCTTCGACAAGTGGTCCTCGTTGGATATTTCCCGAAGACATGAATGAACTTTTTGTTACTCAGATATTTGATTGATCTGCAAAATGTGGGGATCTCTCAAGCACTGTTGAGATACTGTGCGAATACTTTAGCTACGTGACTTTTATTAGGAGACCCTTTTCGAGATTGTCCACATTCTTTTGTTTGTACAGTTGGGTGATATGGCCGGTTGGTTAAGTCGGTTTGTCTAGCCAGTTTTGCAGGAATTGGTCTCGTCAGGAGATACTTTTGGGCTAAGTCAGTATCGTCAGGAACCAGTCTTGGGTGGAGTCAGTATTAGGTGTAGTCAGTCTTGGCTAGTATGGTTAGTCAGTATGGCTCTTGTTGTGGCCAGCAAGTAAAGGAGATTGTATGGACTGAGATTTTTCTATATTTTTCGAGTTCAATATAATTGGGGTTAAGGACAAGGTCGAAAACATCAACTTGGTGGCTACATTGACAGCTCTTCTTGTGGCGAAATGGATATTAATATTAATGTAGCATCACTGATGTGATGAAAAATTTAACAAATGGCCAACGAAAAACTGAATATGGTCGGCGGAGTGCATTCGACATAATGAGCAACGGTGAGGTGGTAGGGGAGGGAAATATTAATACATTGAGAAGTATTGGTGGCAGGTCGAACGAAAATTAGTATTCAGACAATAAAAACACTGTTGGTTGTGAACCAATCACAATAGTAATCAACCAATGAGAATCATTTGGTGGAGGGAGTGAAGTGAGCCGACTAATTAACCAATGAGGAACATTGGCGAGAGTCAGTCGTCTGCTTGATGTGGTGCTGAGGGAACCTCCGGTAACATAAGTTTTCAAATAATATTTATTTTTTATTTTTTATATTTGTTTATACTTTTTTTATAATTTATCAATGTTTTAAGATTTTTTCTAATTTATACATATATTATTGCCATTTCTAGGGTTGAATGTCAAAGGTCACTTGGGTTAATATCAAACATCAAGTTCAATGACACTTGGAGTCAATATGGTGGTTGGGTGATGTCATAACATTTTTAAACAAATATTTATAAATATTTTTATATTTTTTTGGTGTTTTACAATTAATTGGAATTTTTAAAAATCTATTGGAATTTTTAGGGTTTAAGGTCAAAGGTCAAGGTCGAGGTCACCGACATCCAACTTGGGGTTCGTAGTCAGTAACATAGTATGCAAGCCGACGTTTATGAATGTTTTCAATTTTTTACCATCTATCTCTTTTTTGAAGGTTATTGGGGTCAAGATAACTGGCATCCAACATGGTGGTCAAAGTCATCGATGTATTTTTTATTAACATTTTAAAAATATTTTTCGATTTTTTTAACTTATTTGGGATATTTTGGAATGTTTTGTTTTTCAGCTCATTTAAGGTCATGGTCATAGGGTCAAGGTTACTGTCAAGGTCACGGGTCAAGGTCACATAGATTCAATATTGGGTTTTTTACATCATAACAAAGTGGCTGGTTGGTTCCAGCCCCTCCCCCCCCCCCCAATCCAAATCACTCTATGCCACAAGATTCAAAATTTTAATTTTTATAAATTTTGTAATACATATTTAAATCAAATGATGATATATTTAAAGGTCCATCCACACCGGACGAACAGCCAAGCAGAATGCTAGCGAACGGTCGACGAATGTTCGGGAGCATTAAGCGAATACTTGGGAGCATTCTGCGAATGATCGTGTACTTTTGCGTTCGGCAAACGCTCGTCAGTGTTCCCGCAGTCATGGACGACAATCTGATAACTGCTGCTGCAGCCTACATATGAATAAGTAGCCTTAAAATGAAGGAGAAATGTAAACATAAACAATGTCGTTTTTGGGTTTCTGAATTCCTGAAAATAAGGGACAGGTATGGCTGCTCTGACTTATTAACTGAACCGAAAATTGAAGACAGGAAGATTTAGAAATTTTTGTCGTATGTCAGTGAAGACTTCGAGTGCCTAGTACAGTAAATTGGCCTGTCAGTAGAAAGATTGTGTATGTTCGGAGGCAACAGGATCTGGGATAGGAGCAGGAGCCAGCCGACAGCCATATTGTAATGTCGCCCGTCCATGAAATTGGATGCAGATGACCTTCACCTTGGCCCCATGACCATGAATGACCTTTATAACATAAACTGGATAAAAATGCATGAAATTCGACAAGTATATTATGTTACTTACTACTACCACCATATTGGGTGCAGGTAACTTCGACCTTGATCCCGTGACCTTGAATGACCTTAAAAACCAAAACTAGAGAAAATTTGCATAAAATTCAGTTAGCATATTAAGTTACTGACTATTACTACCTTCTCGAATGTCGGTAACCTTTCACCTTAACCCTTGAGCTTATACCCAAAAAATGAAAAATTGAAAAAAAAATGTAATACATAAATTTCAATACATGCAACTTGTTGAAGGTTATAGTCTTTTATGTATCTCGCTATTCACACTCGTGTTGTTCTTGTACAGAAATATCATAACATTTATTACACTGGTGCACTGTGCAGGGAGGGTTATGAATGTAACTACACTTTTGTGAACATGTACCAAAGGCAAAAGAGACAACATAGTGGTTTAGGCAAAGACTCGGACGGACATGTTGAAGATGTATGTGCTGTATCTAAAGAAGCAGGTAACATAGACAATTGTGTTTTAGGTACTTCAGCCGAAAAGTTCGATGGCTCCATTGAAGATTTCGTAGGCGCAACAGCTGAAGTTGATGGTACAATAGCAGTCTGAAACGATGATACCGCACTGGTTAAAGTAGGTGCTGCTAGTGATGTAGTCATCACAGCTGAAGAAGTCGATATCGCTGGTAAAACAGGGGACATCTCACTCGAAGAAGAAATCGATGATCCGAAACCATTGGCGGGCAATTTCTACTCCAATTTAACATAACTTGCCATGGATTACCTGGCGTAGAAGCTAACCGAGACGATCCACCTTTCACGACAGTTGTCAAACTAAGCCTTTCAGCTGACCTCCCTGATACTTATAATATATCCATATGCAAGCCCTATGATGTCATATGGACGTTGAACCAATCGTATTACACCCTTAATAAATTGCGCGGACACAGATCAGCCAATCACTGAGTTTACACGTGATTGCAGCTGGCCGATCACGTGAGGTGGGGATGGAGGTGGAGGAGAAGTCATTTTGAAGACTTTGGAATCATTATGAGTCATTTTAGAGTCTTTAGGAGTCTTTTTGGATTCATTTTGAGTCATTTTGGAGGGTGAAGCGAATTTTGGGTGGAGCGAGTCTTGGGTGGAGCAAGTCTTGGGTGGAGCGAGTCATTATGAGTCATTTTGGAGCTATGCATCATTGAGTATTTTCATTTTGGAGTCAGTCGGCACGAGTAAGTCGATAAATTAGAATATTTCGAGCTCTTTGTGTTGCCGTGTGTAGGTCGCAAGTTAAAATAAATCCCCCCTATTTTAAAATAAAATGATACAGTCCTTCCTCCAAAAGCTGACAGGGGAATATTTTATTTAATAATCTTGTTCTAAAAGTACATTGCCAGGTCCCTCGGTATATTAGATTCCTTCCTGGATAAAATGTATTTTCACTTTGCCATAAAAGTGCCTAGAGCTACAGCAGGCTCCCACTACACTATGACATTGGTCGATGCACAACTTGGACTTTGTACTGAACAATGCAACACCACGGCAGGTCAACACCATGATTCCCAATTGGTCGTAGCAAGAAAAGGGTTCTTCGTACAGACCGCCCTCTCATAACGACAAGCATTTTGAACATAGGTGAAAACTCGATCGCAGAATCGGCATTGATGACAACCAGGTAGTGGTGATTCAGGTCGTGGCTCTACGATCATTGAGGTCAAAGGTAGGCCTTTGTATTCGCAATTCATTTTCGTGGTATGGCGAGAGAGCACTTGCAAATCGATGTTCATCTCGCGGTGTCAGAAGGTCAACTCTCATTTTTCTATTTAAAGTGTTTTTTTTAGCAGTAAGGAGCCTAGCCTGTGTCCAAAAAAGGCCTTCCAGCATAAAATTTATGTGTAAAAAATATGGGAGCACTCTGAGAAAACCCAAATTCTCGTTCGAATTAGAATAAAACACGCAGATACTATCATTTATATATGTATGTATAAGATAGGAATATATATAATTATATATAGAAGATATGTATAATATAAGCATATACATAATGTATATAAATATATATGTATTTATATAAAATGGGAATATACATAATTATGTATAGAATAATGTATATTTATATAAGATAGGAATATAGATAATTATGTATAGAATAAATTGTGTGCCTTCGGGTTTTCTTCGTCCACTTTACAATCATATTTCCTCGCAATACCGAGCCAGGTATCGTACTTAACATTTTTCATGTGATACCCAGCACATTTTTGGTTTCACAATTCCTCTTTTACCTGGTAAAATTCTATTAACTCAATAATATTATCCTGCGACCAGTTATACGAAGGTTTTCTGGTCACACTTGTGCTGGGCACTTCAATAGTTATGTACTCAGCACGAGACCTAGCCACTGTCTACTTGACTGTTGTTCGCCGAATTCTCACGAAATCGTACACACCGAAATTGTCCGAAGACACTAATCCCTTTGATGTACCGACTTCGAGCGGGAAAGCGTTCGTGAGCGTTCGTTTTGTTCGTGCGTGCTCGGTTCACCGTCCACACTACACGAGCATTAAAGATGCGAATCTCAACAATAGTTCGCCGAACGTTTACGAAAGCCGTGCTCGCCCGATGTGGATGGACAATAAAGTAACTTTTAACCATTTTTTTTGTGAATATTTAAAACAAATTTGCGATTTTTTGTGTTCGCGGTTATCCAAGGTCAATATCTTAGGTCGAGATCAAAGTCACCTATATCCAAGATGGCAGTCATGTTATGTCAATGTAATTTTTTTCTCGATTTTTCTTTTTTTTCGATTTTTTCGAATTTTTTGGGTTCAGTTCATTCAAGGTTATGGGAACATGTTCAAAGTCATGGGTTATTGTCAAAGTCACTCAGATCCAAGATGGTGGGCGGGTGACGTCACAACACGGCGACTGTCCAGCACCGCCTCCGATCCCGTATCCCGTTATGGCAGATTTCCCCAAAACTATCTACTAATAAGCAATGTAAAATTAAATTCCATAAAAACATTTCCCCTTTATTTATTTATTTTAAATATTTTTTGGGGGAAAGGTTACTATGGGGTAAAACCATTAATTTCTGAAGTGATTTTGTGGTAAAATAGAACATTTTGTCGATATCATTGCTGCGCCAGGCCTTCGAGCGTGGCCCACTGCTGTGACGCCACCCAAGAAGACGGTCGAATCTTGAATCCTATACCTAATGCCTGCACTAGCACTCTACAAGTCCGGCAGATTTTTATAAATACGCATGATGTGATTTATGAAAGTTTCCGTCTTGATTATCGTTAATGGCATCATTTATCATACAATTTTATTACTCTCAGTTTGGTAATTAAAATGCTTCTTTTGTGTGGGGGTCATACAGAGCGTACCTCAACGACAGGAAAGTTTGCCAATGCATGTGTTCAACAGCTTGCATGTGATTTCCTATATGTAGCTTAAAAATGTTTATTTTACAACGTTATTGCGCATACAAGAAATGTGAGAAGATTCAAACATATTAGTAGAGATATAACAAGAAAATGTACTGATATATATATATATATATATATATAACATTATATATATAACACATTTGAAACTAGCCATATCAAAACTAAGGAGCTCGAAAGAAATTATGCGATTCGAGATGACAATAACACACATAAAAATAAATATATATATGTGAAAAATTTTACATTATATTTTGATGTCAGTCTATTTACTATGTTGTATTTAAATAAAAAGATGGATATGTAGCTGCGTGTTCAAGGTCAAGAAGTGAAGGAGCGATACAGGCAACACTAAGGCCCGGAACACTCGGTAAGCTCCACGTGCCGCGTCCGGCCCGTCCAGTTTGATGATACATGGAGAGGCATTGGGCAGCAAACACATGCAGGGGCCGGGTTTGGCATGTTTAAACGCTCGAACGGGCCTGTTCGAGGGCAGCGGACCACTCGTCGGGATCGCTACAGCTCGCCAGGCGCGGCCCGTGACTGGCGCCGGACACACTCTTAGGCCGGCAACACACGGCATAATAAAACGCCCGGCGCCCATCCCCCCGGGCGCCCGGGGACGAGTCATGTCCCAAAACTGTTTTGATGTGTGTCACGGGCCCGGTCCGTTTCAGGTAGTTTGTGCAGAGTCATGGCCGAAGAAAGGCGTAAATTAATAATTATTGCGTTGCTACGACACCGAAGAAACAAGAACTCTATAATTAATGTGAAGTGAAAAACAATTGTTGGCCAGGTACCAATGTAATAATGTTTGTATGTTATTCAATGCATTTAATTAAGAATGGAACAGTCAAATCCTAAAGTTAAAATATTTTCACTATACACCAACTAGTATTTAAAGGAAGCATTTGTATTAAATTGATAGCTAACGTATAATAATTATAATTTAATAGTTGTAGTACATCTACGACACTATTACAGGTAAACTATTTCAAATTTAAGTATCTTATTGTTGCCACCTATTTGTACCTGGAAATCGTGTAAATTGGTTCAAATTATTGTAGATCTGAATGCCATTTCCTTTGCGATTAAATTTAATTAATTTTAAATATTACTCATGTTTTCAAATTGGACATACTATAATATTACAGTATAACATGAAAATTGAACCAAAAATTCAAATTATATTAAATTTTTCACGTAATTAATTTATTTTCTACATCAGCAAATATGTGCCCAGTTGGGTATTTTTAATGGAAAATGAAAGATAACAATTTCCTCTATCAACGTTATTAAGTGTTATATATGCTCTTCACAGTAAAGTGAGCACTTGTGAGGCCCTAGTTACTTTTTCCTTTCAACCCGACTTTGTAAATAAATATTGCCATCTACGTAACAAACACTGTGTGTATTTTCCACTGCAAACGTAAGTTGACGTCTAAGGCTAAAATAAAAATTTAATATTTACTATTATTCTAAATTAGGGAGCTTTCAATAGTGCTCACTTTACCGTGAATAGCCTACATAAATTTATATCATTTTAGTATGTTATTCCTAAGGAGAAATAAAGAATTGCTCAAAATGTCTACTATTACTCTTTTTCCAGTGAAAAATCACTTTTAAAACGAATGATATCAGTGCTGTACCAGACCTGCATCTAGGTGTAACTTCAAACTTAACATAGAAAAATCCCATTGCGGCAATCTAAGTATAGAGAATTTTAAGAGGTTTCTTATGACAGGTAACCAAACATAACCTATTCTAAACTACAATTGATGAAGAAATAAAATAAACGATCGATAATAACTGACGGAATAATAATGTAATGAACATAACGTCAGCTAGACAATAGCCTAATGTTACAAATAATAATCTTAACCAAAGAACTGGAATAAATATTTACCTACCAAACGTATGTTTCTCATCATCCGGAAGGTACTCATAATCTGCCTTAAGCTGGACACAAACAAACTTACACACATCAATTTTGTTATTACGTTCTTCGTAAACTTCACTCGATTTGTCCCAAATTTCAAACCTTTCTTGACCGCTGGCAATTAACAGTTCAATCAATATCTGTATCGGCCATGTTGTCAGGTCGACACCACCCAGTGAACAGAGCGCCGGGCTCGGTCCGTGCCCGTGTGTGTTGTCCAGTATTCCACAATGGTCCACTAGAGTGTGTCCGGGCCAGTCACGGGCCGGACCCGTCGAGCTGTAGCGAACCCGACGGGCGATCCGCTAGCCTCGAACAGGCCCATTCAAGCCTTTCAACGTGCCGGGTCCAGCCCATGCCCGTGTGTGCTGCACAATGTCTCTCCATGTACCATCAAACTGGACGAGTCGGACCCAGCCCATGGAGCTTGCAGTGTGTTCCCAGCCTTAAGAAGGAAACCCACTGGATCGGCTCGGTCCAGCACAGCAGGACTCGGCCCGGTCCGGCGCATCACGGCACCGCACACACGAAACCCACTGGATCGGCACACTCCGACCGGATCGACCGTCAGTAGCAATGGACAGCTCTTCAGATGAAGACATTGTTGTGGCAGTTGCTTGCCACGAAGTTGAGAACGATGGAAAACAAAATTTACACATAGTTTTTGGGTATATAACATTTTGCAAAAAGAAGAAATATTATTAAAAATCCTCCATTTGGTTCCTCAGTTATTGCATGACGAGCGAAGTTTATGGAATATTTTATAATGTTTATTGAAAAGTTTCACGAGTTGCTACACATGTACCTCTACAGAAGCAACAGACAAACTTTCGTAAATGTGTTGGCCAAGAGGAGAACTTGGCACTGACATTGATGTACATGGAACTTTATTCTATAGAATTTTAATGTGTTTAGGGCCTATATTATATAAATAATGTTGTAGCAAATAAACATTATTCTGTGTTAAGTAAATGACTGTCTAATAAATGAGTTATTAACTACATATTTTTGTGATCATATCAAAATTAACTTAATTATATATCTATACATTTAATACATGTCATCTGAAAACAAAACTAAAACATAACATATCTTTACAATGAATGAAATTGCATTTCTGCGTAATGTTTAACTGGTATTATTGAATGAATCATAGTCTGGGATACGATGCAGCTGGGAAAGTACAAAACCAGAAGGCTTAGAAGTTACTGGACGAGTTTCTGTGGAAGGAGGGTAAGGTATGGGTGAAGGTAAAGAATAATAGGTGGAACTTGAGTACAGGTTTGCCGAGGAAACAATAGTGTTTGAAGGCAAAGCGGTAAGCTGTGTCATAGTTTTGAAATTTTTAAAGTCTTTTGCGTTTACTAATGCTGCTATTTTGCCCTTGATCTCTATTTGTAATGGCTTGATAAAAGATGTGACTGTATATTTTTTCATAGCACGGAAAATGGTAATTAGAACATCGCGAGAATTGCCATTTTTACGTTTCTTTGATTCAAAATAATCTTTTACAACTAAAGACATCAGAGGGGCACTTTTTTGAGCTTGGGGACCTCGTTTTAGTTGAGTTTTACGACGAACTGGTTCATCTGGGGTAGTGACAGACACTTCAATGGTGGTAGCCTTGGGGTCATGTAAGGATGGCTTATGTTTTGCTGAAGATTCATTGGATGTACGCACTTGAGATTCAGACTGAGGTTCTATTAAATCAGCATTTACCATGTCTTCATTAACGCCCTCAACTTTAGGCAAGTTAGATGTCTGAGTTCTTTCATCAGTGTAGGGAATCAAACGGCTCATCACGTCTTCATATTTCCATGATTTCACGTGTTCAGCACTCTGCCCGCTTTTTGTTTGGTGCTTTCGTAGGGCTTAACGAAAGCTGTTTCGAAGTGCAGTGTATTTTTTTTACATTCGGCCGCTGCAACAAGAAAATAAAAAATAACCATTTGCCAGCTGAGCTTGGGCAACGTAAATTCTGTAAACAACATTTGATATGCACTCTCATAAAGAAATATTATTATTCACAAGTAGCTAATCTTATAAGTCTGTGGTATCATTTAGTGTGCAAGAATATTTCCGTTTTATAATGTATCTGTAAATTTATCCATTACAGATTGCTTGAACATACTAATTCATTCAAAAGCCTCTCGTTGAGCTCTAGCTTCGGTTATGCATCTGTTCGAACCATCATCTACGAAACTTTAGAGCTGATATGGAACATCCTAGTACCGAAAGTTATGCCATCGCCAACGAAATAACACTGGAAACTAATCGAAAAGGATTTTTTTAACATGTGGAACTTCCCTACTTCCATTGGGGCGGTAGACGGTAAACATATTGTTTTTGAAAAGCCTACAAATTCTGAGTCAATATACTATAACTACAAATATCAGTTCAGTATTGTTTTGATGGCACTAGTAGATGCTAATTGCCGGTTCATTACAGTCGATGTAGGAGCCTACGGGAGAAACAGTGATGGTGGCATATTTCGTTCCTCTTCACATGGGAAACATTGTCTTCAGGGCAATTAAATATCCCTTCTGATAAAACGCTGCCCCATACCGATTAAGTGATCTCTCATATGATAGCAGGAGATGAAGCTTTCCATTTGCAAAGGCATGTCATGAGACCAACTATTTCATTTCTCCTCGTGGCAGTGTGCCGTGGCAAATAGATCGAGTTTACAGTTGCAGGCATGTCAGACAGTAAACATTTTAACTAAGATCTGGAGAATATTAAAAGTGCATTTCTTAGCTTTTCTACATATTTCTGTAATAAGGCTTTGTCTCAGTAACATGATATAATACATATTAAAATTAAGATTATTTAAATTACACTTGCAATAAACATCTATTGTGGTTTTTGACCTCTTATTTCTTTGTATGAACAATTTGTTTATAGAAATTGTGGCCTCATACTTTCTGAAATGAAAACTATTAAATTAGCTTGGAAAATAATATATTGTAGTCATTGTGTATTATTGTACTATGTAATACCCTTATTATAAGATACTGTGCCTGTTTCAGCACATTTATGTATGTATTTGTAATTAACTGTTTTCATACAATATATGTTCTTTATCGATTGTTTTAACAAAACAATTACTGTTATAAGTGCACTAATTTGAACTAAGTAAAGTCTCATTTTGCAATTAATTATTTTTCAAACAAGACTATCTTTTGTGTAATTTCTTTGTTGGTCTTATCGACAGTGTAATTATACTGTTTTGTACCAAGTGATAAGCACGACGATAATCAGATTTAGTAGTATTGTGTAATTACACAAGCCTTTCTACTTCCTATGAAGTTTATGGAAACGTTTTGTTGTTCGACTGAAAACGAGCGTAGCCTCGCTGCAGTGGGCAAATGCAACCAACACAAGGTCAGTGATGACATGGGCCTAAATTAATATCACTTTAACAATATTGTTCAGTTTATGCTGGGATAAAAATATATTTATTATTCTGGAAAATAAAGAACTTTTCATTACTATGATGCATGTGCTCAAATGTATGTGCATATACACATATATACGTACGCATGCTCCCTAGTGAACCATATCTCCTGTAAAAAATAATGTACGATAGCATAATTTAGCATCTACGGTGCGATAGTGAATAATGTACTGAATGTAAACTGACTGCAACAATGCAAAAACACTAACGATGTTGCCTATTAAACTGTACTGCGTGGAAGTACATTCTAACCAACTTTTGTAAATAGGTAACAACGTGAAATGAAGTGAAGAAATGCGCAGTGTACTCACGTGTACAACTATAGAATTTCTCGATTATTTCTTTCCATGCGTTTTCCCGCCTTGATGAATCGTGGAAAAATTGATTATATGTGTCGTTTAGAAATGGGTACTCTCTCACGGCTTCAAATAAAACTTCTGTCATTTCCATCCTTGACAAGCTCTCAAGATGTGTTTCAACAATACACTACGTCCCTGCACTATGCAATGGGGCCGGCCGGCCATACGGAAAATATTCTCTGGGGAGGAAACTGGCCGGTGCCGGACTGTACCGAGCCGTACCGAACCAAGGCCGAGAGGAATCTCGCCGAGTCGATACAGTGGGTTACGCCGCATTTGTTTACTAGCATACTTATTTTTTGTTGTTCCGGCCGATGCCGAGCCGCGCCGAGCCGGGCCGAGCCGAGCCGAGCCGAGATGATCCAGTGGGTTTCCTCCTTTAGCGAACCATTGTGGCATACTGGGCAACACACACGGGCACGGACCACGCCCGGCGCTCTGTTCGCCGGTTCGCCGGGCGCTGTCGACCTGAAAACATGGCCGATATAGATATTGATTAAACTGTTGATTGCCAGCGTTCAGGAAAAGCCTGAAAGCTGGGACAAATCGAGTGAAGTTTAAAGAGATAGTAATAAAAAATTCCTGCATAGAAGTTTTTTTGTATCTAGCATAAGGCAGATTTTGAGTACCTTGCGGATGATGAGAGACAGACGTTCGTTAAGTAAATACTTACAGTTCTTTGGTTGGGAATGTTATTTGTAACATTATTGTCTCTTTAACATTATGTTCTTTCCGTTATTATCCTGCCAGTCTCTATAGATAATTTATTTTATTTCTTTATCAATTGAAGTTTTGGATATGTGTTGTTAACTTACCTATCCTAACGAACCTCTGAAAATTCCTTATACTAGGTTTCCGCAATAAGGTATTCTATGTTAAGATTGAAATTAAACCTAAATGCAAATCTGGTAAATGAATAATATTAGTCGTTTTAAAAGCGTTTCTTCGCTGGCAAATGACTTATACTATTAGTTTTTTTTTGCAATTCTTTGTTTCTCCCTAAAAATAACATACTAATACCATACAAAGTTGATATGCTATTCACTGTAATGTGAGCACTTTTGAAAGCCTATCATTTATACTAATAGTAAATGTATATTTTTTATTTTAGCCTTAGACTTTAACTTCCGAGTGCAGTGGAATATACAAACAGTGTTTATTACTTGCACGGCAATATTTATTTAAAAAGGCGGTTAAAGGATAAAAGATGGCTGAAAGAAAAAATTACTAGGGCCTCACAAGTGCTCACTTTACCGTAAACAGTCTATATAACGCACATAAATTAATAAAGGAAATTCTAAACTTTCATTTTTCATGTAAAAATATTCATCTGGGCACATCTTTACCGATGTAGAAAATAAATGAATTGCGTAATAAATTGTTTTCAGATTAATGAGATCGGCGCACATGTCATTATTTACCTTTATATAATTTGTATTTTTTGTTCATTAAAAAAAATATGCTATACTGTAATATTCTAGTATGTTCGATTTGAAAATGTATTATGTATAATATTTGCAATGAATTAAATTTAACTGCAGAGGGAATGGAAAACAGATCTACAATCATTTGAACCAATTTACACGATTTCCTGGTACAAACAGCTGGAAAAAATAAGATGCTTAGATATGAAATAGTTTAGCTGTAATAGTCTCGTACAAGTACTACAACAATTCAATTGCAATTATTATACGTTGGCTGTCAATTTAACACAAGTGCTTCCTTTAAATACAGCTTAGTAGGTCTACAGTAAAAACATTTTAACTTAAATGTAGGCTTTGACTGTTAGTTCCATTCTTATTAAATGCATTGATATACCTGTAAACATTATTACATTGAAAGCTGTGGTTTTCAATCTTGAAAACTAAGCATAAAGGGATACGCATAACACATGTAAATGAACTCATTTAAATTTACAACTGACCAACATATTGTTATTCACTTTATGATGATTTTAAAGTTTTCAAACACGGCGAGTTTTAGGCTGTCGTTAAATGTATGACCAATGCCAAGGGACAGAACCAACAGGGGTTGTAAAATAATCATCAAGAGTGTTCCTCACGAGATTGGATCCTCTACCACCTTGGGGTATTTCTCCAGATTCTGCTAAGTCGTGTAAACCGTCCACTGTCAATGTTTCTCCCACATTGTAACCATCTCTCATTCTGACAAAACTTTGGAGAACTGCACAAGCCTTCACAATATCGACTGCAAAGTCTATATTCACATTGACAGGGCAATGAAAAATCCTCAATTTATTAGATAAAATCTCAAATTTACATTCCACATACTGCCTTGACTAGCAGTGTCGATAGTTTTAAATCCTTTTCTTTACATAGAGGTTGTTTCCCCCGAAAGGCCTAAGTAAATTCTTGTGCAACCCAAAAGCTTCATCTCCCATGAGAAATAAGGCATGTTTCGATTTCTGTTCAAAATAAAGGCCTTGCTGCTGGTAGGCCAAGTGTGTTTCGTCGATGCTTTTTCCACAAATATCATTCTTTGAATATAGCGGGGTCGCACTCACTGCCAGGAGCTCCTTTGTCAGCATATAAAAGTTGATAATTCGTGTCAGCTACTGCCATCCGTACAATAGATAAGTAGTGTTTATAGTTAAATAAACAATGGGCCGGAAAAATCTTGTTTCAAAATTCGGTGTCGTAACAAACCCATAATTATTCATTTACGCCTGTCTTTTCTCATGACTCTGCGCAAACTGCCTGAAACGTACCAGGCCCCTGACACTCATTAGAACAGTTTTGGGATGCGACCCGTCCCTGCAGCCTGTTGCAGGTCGACCGTGGATGGGCGGTGGGTCTTTTCCGGTGCCTGTCTCGGACGCCTAGCCGGGCCCGTTTTAGCCTTGCACCTTGCCGAGTCTGGCCCGTGCCTGTGTGTGCTGCCCAATGCCTCTCCATGTATCATAAAAATTGGACGGGCCGGACCCAGCCCGTCCAGTTTGATGATACTTGGAGAGACATTGGGCAGCACACACGAGCACGGGCCGGGCACGGCATGGTTAAAGGCTCGAACGTGCCCGTTCGAGGGTAGCAGACTGCCCGTCGGGTTCCCTACAGTTCACCGGGTCCGGCTCGTGACTGGCTTCGGACACACTCGGGCGGACCATTGTGGCATACTGAGCAACACACGTGGGCACGAACTGGGCATGGCGCTCTGTTCGCCGGGCGCTGTCGACCTGACAACAATTAACGATATACATATTGTTTGAAATTGTAACTACCAGCGTTCAGGAAAAACCCGTAATCTTGGTCAAATCGAGTGAAGTTTACAAATATCGAGCTTGCCGGAGTGCAATGCTACTATGTTAAGTTTGAAATTAACCCTAAATGCATATATGGTAAATTGCTACTATTAGTCGTTTTAAAAGCGCTTTTCACTGGAAAATTAATGTTAATAATCTTTTTGTGCAATTCTTTATTTATCCTTAAAATAACATATTTATGCCATACAAATACATGTAGGCTATTTACGGTAAATCGAAAACTTTTGAAAGCGCTCTCATTTAGAACAATAGAAATTATATATTTATTATTTTAGGCTTTCACATTAACTTCCAAGGGCAGTGGAATATACACACTGTGTTTATTATACATGACAATATTTATTTACAAATGTGGTTAAATGTTAAAAGATGGCTGAAAGGAAACAGTAACTAGGGGTTCAAAAGTGCTCTCTTTACCATGAGCAGCCTTTATAGTGCTTAACAATTATTGATAGAGGAAATACTAAACTTTCATTTTTCATGTGAAAATTTCCAACTGGACACATCTTGTACGATGTAGAAAATAAATGAATTACGTGAAAAATTTAATATAATTTGTATTTTTTGTTCAATTTTTAAAGATGATATACTGTAATATTATAGTATGTTCATCTTGAAAACGTATTATGTATAATATTTGAAATTAATTAAATTTAATAGCAAAGGGAATGGCAAGTAGATCTACAATAATTTGAACCAATTTACTTGATTTGTCGTTACAAACCGGTGAAAAAATAATATGCCTAAATATGAAATAGTTTAGCTGTAATAGTCTCGTAGATATATTACAACTATTCAATTGGAATTATTATACGATGACTATCAATTTAACACAACCCAACATAAACGAAAGTACGGGCCAGAATCGTGCCAGATGATGTCGGCCCGCTGTCTTATGCCGGAAGCGGCCCGAGGGATGGCGGCAAGTTGCCGGGCCTCCAGCGGCTGGATAGCGCTGGGTGTCCGGCGGCTGGATGGCGGCAAGATACCGGGTCTGCGACGGCTGGATGGCGGCAAGATGCTGGGCCAACGATGGCTGGATGTCATTACAATGCCGGGCCTGCAACTCCATGATGTCCAGAAATAAGCAGTATAATCTTTAAGAAACCTTAACTTTTCGATTAAAACTTTTAGTAATTGTTATTTCCTCTTTACATTTATTCATTTCATTTACTTCTCGAAACATTATTTGATATGCTTGCCGAGTGTGGGATTCAAACCTAAGACCCTTGAGTTGACAGTTCAGCATGATAACCTATACACCACTGGGTAAGCTGATGTTACTCTCCAGTAATTTCAAGTTTATCATGACACAAAATATTATAAGTGAATGTATAAATTCCATAACAATATATCAAATAATTTTAATATACTGATTATTTTAAAACTGTTTCTTCGTTTCTTCAAAGGCTTGCAAACAAAATAGTTTTTGTTAGTTTTTAACATATATATCGGATGGTTGTAAAAATGAAAAATTTTCAAAGTAAAAAATCCCATGATAAAAAAACATACTAACGATTAACATATAGTCTCAAAAAAGACATAATGCTATTAACAGCTAGCTAACATCTTGCCTATTCAAAAAACACTTTCAAGATGTTTGTCGGCAAAAAGACATCATATTTGTATCTTTATCGTGATAAAGAGCCATGTCACGAAAATGTTAGCGGGCCGGAATAGATAAGATGACAGCCAGCTTACCGAAAATACAAAGATGCTATACCAGAATCGGGCCAGAATATTATTTTTGCTATTGGTGACATGTTGGCTGTGAGATAGCACGTCACCATAATTTAGGTGATATCCATCTGCTATCCAAAAAAATACAGCGGGCCGTTGTATTTTTTCTAATTGCAGACATACTATCTCAAAAAATATGTCATGCCGTTAACAGCTTGCTAGCGTCTTGTCTTGCCTATTCAAAACACTTTCCAAAAGTTTATCGGCAAAAATACATAATATTGGTATCTTTATTGTGATAAATAGCCATGTATCGAAAATGTTAGTGGACCGGAATAAATAAGATGAAGGCCAGCTTACCGAAAATACAAGCTCCGTGATTTAGTCGTGCGGGATCTGTTGTTGTGACTGCACTGAATGTATGTTGCTTGGGTGAAGTGAAGAATATCGGTGATTAATAATGAGAGACATAAAAGTGGATCCAGGAATACTCATTACATTGGTCAAACAAAGGCCAGTGTTGTGGAATAAAATATGAGATTGTTTAGAACGAGTCCCGGGTAAAGCATGGGTGTTAATTTATATTTGTCTGTCTGAATGCTAAATGTTTTATATTTACAGGTAAACCAGTCATCAATAAATGGACTAACATATGTGATCAGTGGCTGGAATGCTGTAGAAAAGAAAGGGACGAGCAAAAATCTGGTGCTGGTGTGTCTAAATGGAGAAAATATATTTTCTACGAACAATTGCAGTTCTTGAACAAATCTATTCAGTACAGGCAAACAAATGTTAACATCGCAGAAAAAGAGGAATACCCAGTGGAACAAGATACTGGTGACAAGTAAACACGAAATTTAAAACAACCGGACGCCATCAATACAGGATCTGCAAAGCCAGCAGCAGTAGTGAACAGGGGGGGGGGGGGTGGCTCTGGTAGCAAAGGCAGAAACGTAAACTAGACGAATTCGAACTGAAAACGATGGCAGCACTTCAGCAGGAGTCCCATACAGATACTGATCGGGATTTTAATTTTTTGCAAGGGAATTATTCCACCACTAAAACAATTTAATGAAGACCAGATTGTGGATTTCCAAATAAAGCGTTTTACAATTAATCAAAATACAGCGTAGTGCTCCTCCACTTCAACTCTGCAGTCCACAAGCAGGCCTTCAACATAGTACACATCCCTCATCTTTCAGCGACCCACACACTACATAACAACGTACTTCTGGCCTTTCGCGCCATCATACATCAGATCAGAACACCATTCATTTTCAACAGCACGCCTCGGCAGCTATACATTCGAATTTGCAGTCAGATCCCAGTTTAATGTACCAGCACCTAGAAACATCAGTAACAACTGAAATGTTTCATAGTCCATCACCAGCAATGTCAGAACGTTCTCCTTTTTATCAATACACAGACTGCAGCATAGACTTTGCAAGCTAAACGTAAACGTTTAACAATTTTATTTCCATTTATATTTAAATTATTTTTGGAACGAATATTTTCCAATATCCACAGTACAGTCATTATAAATAATTGTTTGCAATTAAAAAACATATTAATATTTGTGTCTTATAATGTAACAAATTATTATACTATGTGAGTGTTACTCCAAGCAGTTATTGTGGTTGTATGCTATTCCTCATTTTGGTGTTTTGTCGCTGCAAAATTTTCTTGCAAACTGTCTTGCAACTCATCGAATGATGTACGTAACATTCTGAAATAGCTAGAGAATTTCATTTCATCTTATTTCAGTTCTTGGAACAGTAAACGAAATGCACTGAGTTCACGCCTTTTCTGTAACATGGGATGCACCCAAACCTTCCTACTACGCCTATTCTTACGTGAACGGTTGTACGAGAATAGCACCGCTATCATTTTGCGTCTGCGGACCACAGAATAAAATAAAAAAGGAAACGAAAGATTTAGTAATGCAAAACCCCAAGTCACCTCTTGTTATTGATGTTAAATATTTTCCTTCTGGGCTTATAATCTATTCGCCGGTTGTTCACAGTTTTTGAATTAAACCTTTGAAAAATCACACTACGTATGTCGTGTTTGGTTGTTTTCTGAATATTCCGTGTATCACAAGCATTTAATGCTTGTCTCTGAATAAAAATATTTTTTATATATGAACTTTTACTTATATTTTATGTGTAACGTACAATATTTAATTTATAATTTATATGAATACAACCAGGAAGAAAATAGGCGTGTTGGAAATGCCTAGTAAGAAATAGTTCTTATGCGAAATATTATTGCATTGAGTGCGCACGAATGTCCCCGTAATTTTCTAGATTTGATTAAGCTATATTAGCATGAGGCGGAGGAATATCCTGGAAGTAGATGTTCAGCGGGGCGTCAGAAAAGTTGGAAGTAACCGTGAATGGACTATATATGTGATGATTTATACAGAAAAGTTTTGTATACACATATAGTATTTGATTCTCTCTTTTGTGACGTTTAATATCACCCAGCAGGATTGATTTGAGTTATATAGCTTCATCTCTATTTGTTGCGGGGCTCTTTGATAAATAAGTTTCGTTAGCCACTTTGTATGTGTTTTGTGGCATTTTTGTATGCTTTTTGTGCCAAGGACTCGATGCGTTAATTTGTTGAAGTTGATGTTTCACTTTGTTTATGATATTTTTGTCGTATATGAAGCACAAAGGATTTTGTCGTTATATTATTGTGAATGTAAATCCAAATGAAAACATAAAAAAATGTTATACACCCTTTAAAAAGTACATGTATCTTTTTTTTTTTGTTTCGTTGTATTCAATCATTACCGTATTATAGATTTTAAATTACTTACATCAGACTTCAAATAACCTCTCCTCAGTGGATATCGGCATCGGGAAGATCGTAGCAATTTGTGGGGGACATGTAGGGCACGGCACTCGCTAGCTTGCCGCCCGCTTGTCACTTACACGCACACATATCGCTTCATCGCTCCTACGCAAGGCGTGTAGTGTTTCCGTCGTGATGTTCTGTGCAAATTAGATCTGTAATGCCGGAATCACATAGCCCCGACCAGCGCAGCACGACACGACAAAAACCACAACCACGACCATTTTCAATGTGCCTGCTCGAATTTATAGCCCGACAGTGTTTACTGACGCCACCGAGTGGAATTTTCTGGTCGACCAGCGGCATCGTTTGGCATATGCCCACATACGAACATCCGGGGGTGACTCGGCCGGGAATTGAACTCGGTTCACCTCGGGGTTCCCGTTTGCCCCACCCTTTCATTTCGGTACAGCTCCATACGCGCCTCAACCACTCTCATAGGCTCTCAAGGCCTCGTTGTTACGTGCCGCTACTCTCTCTTCACACATTCGGCGAGGACTCCCCGCTGAATTCCTCCGAGTGCGCAAAGGGTTGCCTACTCACTAGGCCATGCTATTGCTACCACTGTACCCTTCGTTTGCGATTTAACCGGAAACGGTGGGTTCTAGAGAGTTACAACAAGAGGGGCTTATTTGCTACTTACGTTGTACTGCTTGATCCTATGGTATTCACAATTAATTTGACCTCACGGTGTACGTGTTGCATGCAATCAAAGGCTGCAAACCCTATTATTTATATGATGGGGGTGTGTACGACGGACCATACCTACCGTATATCCAAGATCTTGGTTTACTTGCTCCGTATACCAATTTGTGTTCTTCTAACGCAAGTACTTTGCCAAATATCCCACATAATGTCCTTGTCGCCCACCGCCTTTAGGGGCTGCTGAAGACCTTATTATTTGAGATGGACCATGGGTGTCCCATATCAAATTTCCTCTTTTCTGGTCACGAATCACATGCTCGTGTTTGTACACATGTTTCCTATACACGCTGTATAGACCTTGTAGACGAAATCCTACCCGTTACACTGTAAGGAGACTTGTTCAATGTCTTCACCAGTTTTATACTCTCTTGACTGTTTGTGTAGCATAATCACCAATATGTGTGTGTGTGTATATATATATATACACACACACACGTATTAAAGACTACTCTATGGCATTTGGTTTGTTTTTATACTAAAATGATATTATAAAACTTGACTAATAAGTAATTACGAAGAAAACATGAACACGCAAAAGTACAGAACATTCAATTGCATACTCACTTTCACACACACACTGACGCATACGCAAAAGATCATATTAGTCTTCTTATGCAGGAACGTAAGCTAAAAGGGACATTCATATTTGTACTCCAAAAAAATGTTATTGCAACTTAGTTTTGTTGAGCAGGTCAGTGATTTTCAAATTGCTAATTACATGAGACATTTAAAAGATAACTCTAAATAAAGTAAACGTTTGGAAATACAATTTTTAAAAATAATCAAAATGATTGCATTAACGCAGTACGACTTATTGATTAACAGGCTATAATTATAAAATCAGAAGACACTCAAGATCCGATATCAGATATATTATTTCATTTCATTCAATGACATATATTTATTTGAGTAAGCCGATTACCTGAGAATGTAAAATCTTATTCTTTCTTTGTTTACTTTTAAACTTAGTTGAATGCGTCTATTATGTGTATGCACACCTCTGTGTGTGATATATATATATATATATATATATATATATATATATATATATATATATATAGAACGCTAAATAACATGAAGAAGCTTATTTTACTAATGTGCCCATTTTCGTCTATAGAAGTGCTAATAATTATTAATGAAGTTCTTGTAATCTAAGATGATAGATAGGCCTTGACTCACACTACACACACGCTCATGCCGATGAAAAACGCACAGGTTTATCATTAAAAACCTGCCGGAAACGGGGGTGCATATTGAAACCCTCCGAGCGGACATCAGCAGCTGCGGTTTCAACATAACTGAATATCATAAGAGATGAAACCAGAAACTAATAAAAGAGTACTGAGACAATTACAAATACACACGTGCCTTACCCGGGACTCGGACCAAGAATGCCTCTTACCAACAGCTAGCGTGTGACGGAGAACCGATTCGTAGCATCCACTTCAAATGTAATCAGTCTAGTGTTTTGAATGATAGGGTTTTCTAACCTCAAATATTTACAGGGCCATCATTTTGAAAACAAGTTTATAAGTCACCAAATACACATAAGTTTACATGGCCTACCGTAGCGTTACTTGTGAAGAATTTGGTGGAAATCGGTTGATTGATCCCTAAAATATGGCACAAAAACTGTATTTTCTTATTTGTGATATCTTACACAATTGGAATGGAAAGGTTCTGTATACTATTCTTCTAATCGATGCCGTGAGCTTGAAAAGTGTAGTTGAATTTGGTTAAATTGTTTAATAGATTTTAAAAATTATCAAAATATTTGTATGGACGCCATATTGAAAAGCAATGTCATATTCCACTCAAATCATATCTGTTTACGTGGTCTTCTGAAACACTAATTGTGTGCAAAACTTGGTGGAATTTGCCGAGCTCCCGTGGTGCGGTCGGCTGACGTGCCGCCAGTCTGGGGTGCGGAATGTTGTGTTCGAATCCCATATAAGTCATGGGTGTTAATATAAGTTAGGCCATAAGTTAGTTTGTAAACCGTCCCCTGATAAGCCTTCAGGCATAACATTGGTGGATGTTAATAAGGCCATTCCAATCCAATTTGGTGGGAATTAGTTGAACTATTGGGGGTACACGACCAAATGTTCAACTTTATCACCTTGTATTGTTTAAAAAAGAAAGCTGATAAAAGAGTAACTTTGTAAACATAATTTATGCATATAAATAATTATGTTAGGTAAAACATTTGGCTAAATTTTGTTGAATTGTTTAATGGAAACCCTAAATTATTTACAACTGTAACTATTAAAAAAATACCTGCTACGCCTAAAGCATGATAGTTAACATTCCGTTCTTTAGCACTACTTGCATATAAAATTTGATGAGAATTGGTTGATTTGTGCTCAAGATATTGCATTAAACCACAATTTTTATTCATGTGACGATCTTCATAGAGGGACTACAAAAAAGAAATATAATAGAATACTCGATGATTATCATAGATAAAGCGTACAAAGTTATGTTCAAATCGGTTACACTGTTCCGTAGATATAGCACACTAAGCTAAAGTGTTATTAGGCCTACACTCTCCATTCTGAATATAAGTCTCTCTTTCACACTTAAATCCAACAAATTCATTTGGCCTACCACAGTACATCTTCTTCGCCAAAATTAAAAGTAAAAATGTAATTTTTTCCCCGGATATTAAATAAAAAATTAACTTTTTCACATATGGTTATCTTAAAAAATGGCGAAGAAATAAGGCTCTCTATAGACAAATTTGATAATTATATTAGATACTGCCAGCATAAAAAGTTAAGTTGACATTTCTTTCGTACTTTTTTAGATAAGAAATATGTGAGTATGATGTATGTATGTCAGCCATTTTGAAAATAAATATCTGTCCCATTTGAAACATTTCAATTTACACGGCCTGCCGTATTGTTAGTTGTTTGTCAAATTTGGTAAGAATATTTTTGTTTTCTTCGAAGATATGTCATAGAATTTTTAATGTGGAATGTGATACTATTTTACAAAACGGCGGATAGAATAGTCTTTGCGTGGACACATTTTATGTTTGTAATATATACTGCCGTCATACAAATTTAAGTTGGAATTGATTACTTGGGTTTGACAACATAGCTTGAACACGTGCTGTGTGGCAAAATGTAGTGTTCTCGGACGAGTTTCTCTTCAACCTGTCCTACAGTGATGGCCGCATACGTGTTAGATGCTACTGTGGTGACCGCAATCTGGTAACCTGCATTGTGGAGCTGCAAAGCGAACAAACACCAAGAGTGATGGTGTGGGGCGCCATTGAATACTACATGCCATCTCAACTCCTACGTATTGATGACATTCTGAACAACAACCACTACATCAGGGAGGTTTCAGAGCCCGATGTACTGCCCCTCCTTCAGGCGACTCCACATGCCATATTTCAGCAGAAAAATGCCCGGCCACATGTGGTGAGGAATGTGCAAGCCTTCTTCAATGAATGACGGGTACCACTGCTTCCCTGGCCTGCACGTTCGCCTGACATGTCACCCATCGAACATGTCTGGGATATGGTTGGTCTGCGACTTGTTCGTCACGGTCCTCCAGCAATCACTATTTATGCTTTGTGAACTCGCATACAAACCGCGTGGAGGGAGATTCCCCAAGAACATATCCAGGTCCTCTTTCATTCCATGCCACGACGTTTAGGGGCTCTGATTGCAGCACGTGGGGGCTTCACACTATACTGAATTCTCAAGGACAGAGAGCATGTACTGTTCTGTAATCTTTATTAATTGTGTATTGTCATATACCTGATCTGTGGTATAGAGTTCACTTCAATCATATGTATCCTTCTTGGTGTTGCATTTTTCGCAAACGTTAGTGTATATATTTTAAGTATTTTAAACTATATGGCAATACTATTCATAAATGAAAAGAAAACTAAACTTACACAAGTTTAGGATTCAAACATTATTACTAATATGATGCATAAAGTTGTGAAAAATTACGATGCTTCGTAAAATGGTACTAATAGTTAAAATAACTTTAGATTAATGTCGCACACCATACTGATGTCTTTCATATTACATCATTTCTGAAACTTCCACATATTTTGAATTTTTTACAGCGAAAGTATTCTTTTTTTTTTTTTGCTGTTAGGTGGTAACAAAAAATAAGTACATGCAATTACTAAACACATGCATGCGCACTTACTCGCATAACATGATGCACTGCATTATAATTATTTTAGCTAAAAATTTTTAAATATATTTTTTACAAATGCATGAATTTATTCGAAAAAATTATAGATTCGCTGTTTTCTGAATAAGTGCCACAGTATTTGGCCTACAAACTTCAAGTTTCGCGGAACTTTTTAGGTGTTAATTACTTGGTTTTTTTTGTTTGCATTGTTGCAATTTGATGTTTTCTGAAAAGAATATTAATTATAGTTATGTTTTCATTTTCGAATTATCGTAGTAAATATTAAATTGCAATAGTAAAAAAAAAAAAAAAAAAATTAAAAAAAACTGCATTTCTGATAAATTAGCAAGCAATCTCCCGATATTTTAAATTTTAGCTTTAATTTGATTTTCGAAAATATTATTTACATCAGAGTAAAATTACTATTTTTTTTTCCTCCTAGTACAAATTGTGTGATACTTACACAGAACTAGCGAAACGTAAGAATAAATCTGTAACAGTAAGATGTAAATTCTTCCTTTAACCAACATGATAAATTTTGTCCTTCAGAAGACAGATTACTGCTGTTAAAACAGAATTACTGTGCGAGAACATGGGCTAAAATAAAAATAGTTATAAAATCTTAGCATAATAAATAGGAAAGAATATTGTAAATTATTAAACTACGTCATTTAATATTGGTCGTGTTTCTTAAAGGAAACCTCTATTATTGCACGCTTACTTATTTTACTGTTACCTAATATTACATATGTCTTTAAATACGCGGAAAATAATTTAAAAATATAGTAAAATAAAAATTTACTTCTTCTCTGGAAATATAATAACAAACCAGTTATTGTTAACAGACTGCACCAGATTATCGAGACAGTAAGAGTAAAATAGAAAAAAAAATGAGATAAGGATAACTTTACACTTTTATTTATGTTCTTTGCTTTTACAAACAATGTTTTATAAGTTTTGCGTGTATTTAACTTTTGTAAATATTTTCCTTGGTATCTTTTTTTACTCAGACATTCTATTTACACGAAACGTGCCTTTCAGAATGTTTAATTTATTGGAATCCATTCTCTTGCTAAAGAAAATTTTTGTCATATAAATTTTATTCTAAGAAAATTATCATATTATGTTCTGAATACACAGAAATGATTTTAACCACTACGGAAGGGAACATTTTGTAAATAGATAAATAAATAAATATTATTTGCATTTCTTTCATACACGAGAACCGTTTGGTTTTAAATGGCACAGGAATCGCTTCAAATATTTTAAGATTATTGGCAGATATAAAAACAATGTGCAGTTTAAAATACATATTTATTTTCATTCGTGCGTAGGCTATCTGCAATACATTTAAAACATTGTTTGGAGATTTGGAGTGTGTGTGTTTTATGACTCACAAAAATATCTTTAAAACATTCCATACGTCCCCTGTTCATGAAATAAATGGGATTGTTAAGATAATAATAAAATGGCTACACATAAGTAGTAAAGTTAAGAACTCATTTTGCAACATAATAACAAAAATCAGGGAGAAGAAACACAAGAAAAAAAAAAAAAAAAAAAAAAAATCAAAGTAAACTCACCTAACTCTTGATGAGCTTATGATTAACAAACATATGATGTAAATAAGTGTTGCTGAATATCTTCCTTGTGCAGTGGATCACTTTGGAATTATTGTTCCTGACTTGAAAGTTTACACCATCCCTGTTCATTCACTATGGGAAATATTTCGTCGCACGAAAAAATATTGAGTTTTCTGCAAACTAAGACGTGCAATTACTGTGTAAAATCACTAAAATATATTGGAAAATATTGAAAGCGTTTATGTAAAAAAATGGGAAAGAACTTTTTCAGGTCAATATTCAATATATATGATGGAATCAAACACGTGGTTGGAAAAAGTGAACATATTTAATTCTAGTGCATTTATCTCCATGCCTTCAATAGTAAACTAAAAATAACTTGACCCATACATGTGGCAAATACTTCACATTTGAACAAATGGGCATTTGTCATGAGTTGTATGGTAGACATAAGTTACGTTTACAATTGGTAAGAGCAGGAAGATAGACTCAGCCAGTCGAGTGAGAAACTAGTTGTGTACGTGTGGCGAGCCTCAAGCGTGCGCTCAGCAGTACGCTTGAGCGAGGAGTGGCAAGTGGCGATGTTCGAAGCCGGCGCGGGGTGACAAGAGGCGGCGCCACGAAGGCGCGACAACGGTCACAATAGACTTATGAGGAAGCACAGCACAGCGCGGTGTCGGCGGAGGCTATAAATACTGCGGTCGCACGCCTCACGCATTCGGGAGCGACGGCGCGTACACAGGCGGAGTTGCTCCGCCAAGGAGCCTTGACAGACTGCCTGGCCGGCCGTCCGCCGACTTGTCGTCTCTGTGCCCCACTAAACCAAAATAGCCCCCTCCCCTGGAGCACCACTTCTCATCCCCCCCCCCCCTAAGACAACACTCACAACCCCCCCCCCCCCCCTTCTTAACCACCAAACAACTTAACGCTAAAACTGTGAGATATAAATAGGAAAGAAGACGCCGAGTCTTCTGTTCCTTCGTCGTGTTTCGACTGCGATTTAATTCAATCTTCTTATCTCGAGCGTGCTCACTTCCTTGCCTTCCCGCCCTCTCCCTCTGTCCTCATTGTTTCACCTCGTTTCCCGCCTTGCCATATTTCTGGCCTTGCCTCGAGAATTTTTTTGGCACCGCTGTGAAGATGAAGCTCCACCTTACAGTGTAGCTTTAACAAACACCAGACAAAGGAAGATATTTTTCTCTTGGCATGTCACTAGATCTTTGTGTCTTAAGGTTATACGATATAGTGACTATAAATATTTACTATATATAACGTTTTTACGATCTGTTGAACTGGTGGTTATAAATAAATAATTTTCAAATTTAATTTTTAAAAGCGGCGACTACGCAATCAAAATAATTGCAGCGGAAAAGAGTTCAAATGTACCGGATGTTGCAATATTGCATGTACATACTTCGGGGGAACATTTCTCACATATGGAGGATGGAAAAATGTTATATGCCCGTAGGTCCGCAAACGCTTCGTTTCTGTACTAAAGCCCATAGTACATAAACGTACGGTGTATGGCCCGCGAGCTGGATCATGTTACTATGGAATGCCATCGCAGCGTTCGTTTGCGTGATACACGACCCCTCACACTACGACCTACACCTATAACAGAAGGAACTGCACAGGAATCAGTTACACATGTGTGAAAGCTTATCGCAGGCACTAAAGGAAAGGTTCAAATTGCCCACCATAAGCATGAACACATGCAACAACCCGCCATTGCATGGACACCCGGATGCATTGATAAATCCCTAAAAATTCCTGATTGTTTCGCAACCCACAAGTGCCTTTAAATGTCCCCACAAACAAAAGTCTAATGGATTCAAATCAGGGCTCCTCGGGGGCTGGTATGGGGCTGCAAATTACAGCTGCGATGGCATTACACAGTATCATGATCCAGCCCGCGGGCCATACACTGTACATTATGTACTATGGGCTGTAGTACGGAAATAAGCATTTGCTGACCTATGTTCGTATAACAATTTTTTATCCTCCAGATGTGAAGAATGTTCTCCCGAAGTATTGATGTGAAATATTGCACCATTCTGTCTAAAGAATAACCCTGTCGACTTGTAATTGAAATTATGAACTTGCGGCAAAATAAAACAATTCGTTCCAAAAGTATATTACAACAAAATAACTATAAAAACACACTGTTAAGTCTATCAAAGGAAGGGGGTGATTCTAGAAATAGTTATATGAGAGTGTTGTGCGTCCGTATTACCCACTTGCTAAGTATTAGTATGTTATTTTTAAATTTAAAATTGAGTTACTCAAAATAGACTAGGGTTAGGGCATTTACACAAGGCGACCTTTTTCGTTAATTATGACATGCGGATTAATAAGATATTTTTTGAATCCCAAGTATGCAACGACTTCATGGAGATTAAATAGAAATAAAGGTAGCCACCGTAATTATTTCTTTAAATAATGTTATGACAGGAGAGACAGGTGTGGTGGTGTTTGTTAAGTTAAACACTAACCAGACAATCAATGTTCCATCTTTAAAATGTTCTGCAACATCTAGAGTAAACTAGTGGTTCAAGTGTATACGTGTTTCAACAACTTTTTTGTGAAGAACCTGCAGCCGAAGTTGCTGTGTTGAATTTTTATATAATCCACTGAAAACTAAAAACAGGACTTTCTTGGCGCAATTGATAATCTTAAAATCCTCTAAATACCACACATATACTGGTAATTTTGGTGAGATGCACGAAGGAAAAAAGACACAAGTGTCTTAAAAACTGTCTCAGCAGAATGAATTTTCCACAAGGTTTGATTGAGATCTGTCGATAATATTTTTAAGAATTCTTGTAAGCCTGTAAAATTAAATTTTTTTAGGTAGTATCATCGAAAATTGAGTTTGGTCGAAGCTATAATGCAGTGAATTTGGCTCATACGATATGCGAGTTGACACACCAAGAATGGTACAAGTATAAGATACATAACATCACAAGAATATTACCTCTAACTTCGAAATGGGGGACTATTTTATAAAAATGTTAGTTGGCCTTCCAAAGTACCGTTTCAATGTAGGTGTGGTGGGGAGAGTTCGAGAAGTTATTGAGATGCGATGTGTAAGTTTACATTTAAGGAAACATTTTTATAAAATGCAATTAAAAGAAATTTAAATTATGCATATATATATATATATATATATATATATATATATATATATATATATATATATATATATATTAAACATTTTTATAAAATGCAATTAAAAGAAATTTAAATTATGCATATATATATATATATATAGGTTGGGGCATAAGTCGTGGCAACTATGTTGTGGTGTGAGACCACCTGCGCGTGTGGATATCGTGTGCTAATAGTTGCCATGACTTATGCCCCAACCCCCGTATATAACAGCAAGCATGTCAAGTTGGATTTAGTACGGCTTTATTATTCTATAGATATCGTATGTAAGCCAACAACTTATTGTAATAAAATAACCATTTAAAAAATAACTATTTCTGTTTATACTACATAGTTCAAGATGTCTTTAACATAACTTTTGGATCAGTTAATTTTACGGATTTTTTTCCCGTCATCACTGGAATAAGAATTTGGAAATCTTTACACTCCAGGTCGTTCTGCCTCACAAATATGCAGACAAAATTTACATACAATAATTGTTTATTTTGATGATTACCAATGTATTACCAGCATAAAAATTTGGTTTGCAATAAGTCCAATTGCTGTGTAAAAACAGCATAGTTAGTTAAAATACTTATATGTATTGGATTTTGAAAATATATGTCTGGTGTAATAAATCATGTATGCCTATAGTTGTCTGCCGCAGCATTATTTGTGTGCCAAATTGAGCGGCAAACAGTTTAGCATTTTATGTGATACGGTAGTATAATGATTATAGGAAGTCTGGCACAAGGGCGTGGGGCGTAGACGCCAGGCGCTGACCGTCGCCATTTTGGAATTTCCCTTTTTTCCTTTGTTTCCCAAAAATTTCCCTTTTACCCTCAAAATCAACTAAATTAGCCCTAAAGGTTCCCCCTTTTCCCTAAAAATTTCCCTTTTCACTCAAAATTTCCCTTTCCCCTCAAAATACCACGTTTTTCTCTCTACAAAAAAAAGAGCATCTTTTGCGCAAAAATGAGCAGTTGGGAGCTTTTCAGAGGCTCATCAGTACTCAGACCCTATATCCGTGACTTTTAATGACCCCGAAACCCAAAAAAAAATCCAAAAAAATTGAATTGTAAACATATCCCAAAAATGTATTATTAAAAATTATTTAAAACTTATTAAAAATTATTTAAAATTTTATTTAAAATAAACTTACATTTCCGGATGTCCCCCAGATCCCTTCCCCTATACTGATTCTATCGAATGCCGCAATCTTGGAATCAGGTGACTTTGACCTCTGACCTCGACAAATTCCAAAAAATCCCCAAAAAATTGAAAAAATGGAGAAAAAAAATGATATTGATGGCTCCGACAACCATGTTGGATGTCAGTGATTATGACCCCAATGACCTTGAAAGAAACATTTGAGAAAAAGTGTAAAAAATCAAATAGTCATAAAAGTCGGCTTGCATAATACGTTACTGACTACGAATCCCATTTTGGATATTGGTGACCTAGACTTTGAACCCGGTGACATTTGACCGTTAAACAAAAAATTTGTCTAAAATTCCAAAAATTAAATAAATTAATAAAAAAAATTCAAATATTATTAGTATTTTTTTTTCAAACTATTTTTATAAACTTACATTTCCGGATGTCCCCCACAGCACTACGTCCAGCAGACGACTGACCCACATACAATCAATCACATTGTATTAAAATTGCTATTCCCTACCCACTCACCTATACTCATTCTACAGTGAGCAGCCATCTTGGTTTTTCGTTTGTCATTTGTTAACTTTTTTATCACTTAGGTAACACTAATACATTAATTTTCTATTTCGTCAGCAGGTGAGCCATCGATTTAGCAACCAGGTGGCAGCCATATTTGTTTACATTTATTTAAATTATAGGTTGTGCTATCGACTCCCTTCATGTTGGATTCTATTTTCAACACATAAATGGCGTTAATTTCTCGATGTCATTGCCAAGAGAGCTGCCAGTACCTGCTGAATCTAACGATTCAGCCATAAAGTTAGCTGTCGGCCCTCATATTTATAGATATAATAAAACCTGTAATTTTCCATCCTATTAAAAAAAATATTTTTCCAGTCAACAGTATACCTACAATCATAATTTATTAAATCGATATGTATTTTGTATTAACAACTGTAAGACCGATAAAAGGACACGACACACAAAAATAATATAAAAAAACAATTATTTTATAGTAATAATTCATTTATTATTTTGTAATCACAATTTCAGAATAAAGCAGTCCCTCACATCATGTGATATATCCCTGTTCCTTCAGTTTACTAATAATTGAATAAATCTTAACAATGCACAAGAAATACCCACGTTTTTGAAGGTCAATAATATATATGAGTATGTCAACAAGTTCATTCGGGTCTTCGGGAACATTTAGTCAGTATTCTCAGCATCTTCTGCCTTCTTTGCATCACTTGCGGAAGGAAACTCGTTGGTAAAATATGTGGGAGCGTCGAGGGAATCGTCATCACAGTCTTCAGAACTATCACTGTCTTCATTTTCATTATCATCAATGCTGTCTTCATGAAAATATTCACCTCTTGTTTCATCCTCAATATCAAGTTTACCTTCCTTTTGTAGGAGCCACGTGGTCAATATCCGTATTTAGAGCCGACGACCATTTATTTTGAAGTTCTTCGACTTCACGCGAAAGTCTTGCAGGTACACATTCCACACAAACCAACTCTACTGCAGTCATTCCATCTTTAACATTAACTGCATCATCATTATCGCCTGTCGAATCAGTACCCACCGATGCAGTGTGGGGTATCGGTGACATCACTTGCTGGCTTCCAGTAGACGAATCCTTGCAGATCTTGGCATGTTCTTTCAATGTATCGCCTTGCACAAACTGCATGGGACCAATTCGTAATGCTTCATCGCGCAAAAGTACTCTTCGTAAAGGCCGTTCTCTCATGCCGACGAGCAATGGCAGCTTCTGCTGAAGATCTTTCCACAATAGTAACACTGTTTTCCATGTAATTTTCCAGTAGTGGGTGAACGTATATCCATAGAGGTAAGCTCTACAGAAGACTTCGTACAATCATTGGTTTGCATCATATTCATGACAAAAACTGAATTTCTTCCACAGTGGCGATATATGTATCCGCTCTGCCTAACTACTGCTCTATATATAGACTTATTAACATGTTTCGTCAGTGAGATTTAAGCAATGTTATGCATCCATTCAAACAGACACTTTATTTAGTTCCTTGATCACATTACCATGCACTTATATCTTCAACAGCTTCATCCAGAAAAGTTCTTCGGTCAGCTTTAAATCATGCTTCACAAAAGACACATTTTACTCCTCAATTACCCATTTTGCTCCACAAATGACTTATTTTACTCCTCAATGTCCCATTTTGTTACACAAATGACCCATTTTGCACCACAAATGATAAATTTTGCTCCACAATTACAACATTTTTCTCCACAAATGACCCAAGCTGAGATACTGATTGCTTTATTAGCAAAAAAACATGGGATTTACCTCCACTTTTAAGGGAGTGTTCATCCCTAAGGAAAGGCCTCAGGCTATAGATTTTTTGTGTATGTTTTTATCATAATTTTTTGTAATGAATCACCCCCTTGCGTTAGTCGGTGATATTTATTAACATGTTTATAAACATATAAGAATACGTTCACACTTCATTTCCAAAGAACACTACCAATATTTGCAATAAATTTCATAGATATGAATTAGTAATAGTATATGTGTGACTAGAACGGAAATTATGAGTCTGGGCCAACGTTAATCAGGTCAAGAGCTGGAATCGGCCAGCCGCCATCTTGGAATTTCCATTTTTTCCTTAAAAATTGCTTCTTTTTTTCAAAATCAAGTAAATTTATCTAAAAATTTCACTATTTCTCTAGAAAAAATTCACTGTTTCTCTAAAAATTCCATTTTTTGCTCCAAAAAAAACCCTTTTCCCTAAAAAAAATCCCATTTTTCCCAGAGCATGTGAGCAGGATTTGACTCTGAGCCAGTAGAGCTGAACTGAGAACTCAGGATCTTTGACCTTTGACCACAAATGTTCAAAAATCCAAAAAAAAAATTATATATATAAACATTTTTTTACTAGAAATTATTTAAAAATTATGATTCACCAGCAGCAATTTTTCCATAACAATTCCGCTTTTATACCTAAAAATTTCTCTTTTTCCCTAAAATTTCCCTATTTCCTTAGAAAATTAAAAAAGCTCGGGAATAAATACATAAAAGTCAGCATGTATACTATGATCCTTACTACTACCGCCACATAGGCTGCGGGTTGATCTTGACCCCATGACATTGAATGACCTGGGAATTTTTTTTATAAAAGTCAGCAAGAATATTATGTTAATGACTACTACCATCATATTGTATGCAGGTGACTTGGACCCCGTGACCTTAAATGACCTTGAAAACATAGAAAAATAAAAGAATCATAAACAATATTTTTAAAATCTACAAAAAAGATTTTAAATGTATTTATGAACATTATTAAAAATTGATTATTAAAATATGTACTAAAAAAATTACATTTATGGAGGTAGAGGTCCCCCCAGCACCATGCCCAGCAGACAACTGACTCCCTCACCCCCACTCCCCTCATGTAAACTTATATTATAAGTCACCATCTTGGTTTTTTTCATTTGTCATTTGTTTTAGAGTTTTCCTCTCACCTTCGTTTGACTGCCATATTGGATCTCATATGGTGTAATCACCTAGTAGCTCTAGTGTATTAATTCACCCACCAATCAGCAACAAAATTTATTTATGGTTTTTTTTTTAGTATAGGTGGTGCTGAGAACACCCTCCATTTTGTATTCTATTTTCAACACATAGGTATTATTAGTTTCTCCATTATGCCGCATGCTATCGGGCTGCACCGAATTGTTAAACTGACTTTTCCAGCAATGTACGTAAATTTGTCATATTTAATTTTTGGTTTTATTCTTAAATGCGAATATTTTTACTTCAATAATTTTTATATAGAGTGGAGGGCTTTTATAAAATAAATAAAATGCAACATATTTAATATATATTTCATGTTTACAAAATGTTACATTCTTACAAACATTTCTTTGCGATGATATTTTGGCAGACGAAAAGAGAGCATCACATTATTTCGTAAGAGGGTGTTATACACTCGTTCTCAACTGCAGATGATCCACAGAATCGAGTGTCCAGCCCGAATCCTTCATCATTATTTCTTCTTCCTCGCAACATATCTCTTGTATATTATCATCTACCCTCCTTTCGATGTCATTTGCATTACAAATTGGTACACTCTGGGTCTTGAATGCCCTTCTGCAATGTTTGTCCTGGTTCGGTTCTAGTTTCGAGTAGATACATCCCAGCCATATATTATATTTTAGAGGCCCTTGTTTTTCAATCTCTTCTGTAAGTTGGTTTATTAAATTTGGTTTCATACTTGACAGGAATGAGCAAACATATTTTAATGAAGCTGTCAGATACGGAGCAACGCAAACTTTCAGATGGCCCCTGAATGCAGATTGCTTCAGAAAAAACCCATTAGCATTAGATTTGCCTAGAACAAGAACAGGTTATCGAGCATGATGTTTACACTGTTTGACGTGGTTGTAGTACGACTCATAACATAGTTTTCTCTGGTGGTTATGTATTTCATGTCGCACGTTGTCTGGAATACCTGTTACTTCATAGCACACGAACTTACGACCACACTTGTGACAGATAAGTTAAATAAACCCATTCTGTCTTCTGCCTGTATTTACCACTCTTCTCGTGCCTGCGCACATTGCCACATTTACTGTACGTCTCACCACAGTAGCAATACATTCGTCCCGATATCGACAGCAAATTATCCATGCAGTCCATATGCACACCCTCACTTACCGATGGTAGCAACAATGCATCATCTCTTACTGTACAAGGTAGTGATAGAATGTTTACACCATCATTACACACAACAGTAAATGTAAGTCCATCACAGGTTTTTGGAGACAATACATCTTTGTGTTTTGCTGGTGGAGGAACAAGTCCTTTAATATTTTCAAATGTTGGTATAGATTGTCAGTACGGGCAAACAGACGAAGGCCCTCCTCATACCTATATGACATGAGTAACAGGTTCATCTTACATTGATGCTTTTCGTGTCGTCTAACATTTCTCCTATTCGTAAAGGCTTCATCCCAGTACATGCATCAATATCTTGACACCGTTGGCTTGGGTCGTGATGCCGAAGTAACTGCTGTAGGTGGCCCATCCTAAAAGTTCGATGGCTCTATTGAAGATTTCGTAAGAGTAACAGATGAAGAATTCGATCTAACTGCTGGAAACACTCCCGAAGAAGTCGATGGCACTGCCGTACCTTCCATTAGCTCTGGATTGCCCGTAGAGATCGCAGATGTAGAATAAGGCTAAGAGGCGACGATGCAGAAGCTAGCCAAGACGAGTCACCATTCTTGGCAGCTGTTTTCAAACAATGCCTCTCAGCTTACCTCCCTACGGCTTATAATATATGAGTTTGCAAGCATTATGACATCATATTTACTTTGAACCAATCGTATTCCACCATTAATACATTGTGCCGACACCGAAATGTAGTAGGGCCAGGGGGTTTCATTGCACATCGAAATAACCGGATTATCAATTTGATATCAAATTGATTGATCGGATTACGATATAATCGGATCTTAATCCGATCAAAATTTTAATCAGATTTTATGATTCTAATTGATTGAACCAATTAATTCAATTTAATTAATTAGTATTTTTCTAATTTTGTGTGAATTGATAAGTGTACAGATTGGTGCAAGTGTGTGTTAAGGTACTTTATTTTATTTCTTTTAATTTTTTTTATTTTTGAAGAATGGCATGATATGTCATCACCCTCGGAGGTCTGGTATTGTACTGAGGAGTGATGTGTTGGGTAAGGGGTGTATATAGGTATTGTGTAATATTAATTTTCAATGGTACTGATTTACTTCCCATCTGGCAGGCGACTGAGAGGAAAGAAACACCTGCTTCGACTGCCATCTGGTAAGTGATAGAAGTTATGGTGTATTTAATGAAATTATTAGTAAATGTAAAATGAATTAAACAAAAAGCGAGGTGAATACGATATCCTGTATGCTATCAATATAATTTACACAAAGGATTGATCGAATTGCAAATACAAATTTCAAACGAATTACAGACGCCAGCTGTCCTGTTGTCATCAATAAATCTAGTAACGAGTTATAGCTACAAATTCCCTATCAATATATAATTTAAGACAGAATAAATTACACGACTTGAATTAAACGGCACTATTCCTAAACACATTAACGATGGATTGGAAAACATGTACCTTTCGATGTTAAATGATTTTGTTATGTGACCATTTGGCCAGGAGATCGCTGAAATAATTACTCGAGTGTATCATGTGCAACGACTTATGAGCTGAGCAGAGATTTTAACAGAGTGTGGTTGGGCGGAAACTAATAATGTCCTGTTTACGAATTCACTGGTTTATATTTTCACTGGGAGCTAATCTCAAAACTAGCAATGCATGGTTTATAATTTCATATGGAACGATTTAGAACTTCCAGTTAAAATATACAAATAAATATTTCCAAACTCACATTTTGAATTATTCCTAAAACTAAGTCAAAAACATATACTTTTCCCTAGGAACTTATGAGTTATAATATAATTAAATTTTAACCAGACACAATAGCATACTAGACATATACGTATGTTCCCTCTGAGTTCTACACATGCCATCTAACGTTAAATGATTTTAAAGCACATCCGTTCGGTCTGGAGGCTGTTGTAGAAATGAGTCCAGCATAGCACTTACGTCGACTTATAAGCTGTGTTTTGGGAACAACCAGAGGCACTGTCTGATTGTAGACTAATGTTATGGCAGAACTCCTCGACATTCAAATAACCAAAAATTACATCACAAATCAATAGAGATGTCCTGTTTACGAATTCCGCATTTTATATTTCCAATAGTGTACTAGACACACGGACCTCTCCATAAATGTAAAATGTTTGAAAGGAAATTTAAAAAATGGAAGCAAGTAGCGAATTGCAGCAAAAACACTTGCCGTTTTCCAAGAATAAAATAATTTTAACACAAGCTCTGTCGAAAACATATGGTAGTGAGTATTTAAAAAAATCTTGTAGCGAATACATGTAGACTAGCTTCGGAAATAATAGACGTACACAAACTTCCAAATGAAGGTAACAATTTGGTCACTATTCATACACATTGTGAATTATACCTACAATGAAAAATTTCACATGAAATTTTTTTTTATAAATAAACAATGATGTTAATTTTTTTTGGAGTTTATATAAAGTACGTGTGTTATAGCAGCAGACATCATCGTGTTGATTACCAACAGTAATAATTTTTTTTTGTTTTTGTATGTTAAAAGTTTTTAATTAACAATAATAAAGTTTATAGAGGTATTCTTAAAATAGTTTCTTACAAGCAAAATTTGATACTCGCCACCACTCGGTGCTTTCGGGGTGAAGGACGTCCTGTAACAGCAGTAGTCTGCAGCCATGCGGACAGGACCTTGTATACCTGGAAGCATAACTGTATAGTCCACTTACCCCTTCCTGGCAAGCTTACCCTGTCTCACCATTGTGTTCCAACTTCAGCTAGGTCAACGCACTTATTAGAGTATTTTCAAACTTCCACACTCCTTTTCATATTGATTTTCTCAAGTACTTCTATATTTCCTCCTGTCCTTCAATTTTCAAAGTAGTTGCATAATTGTTGGTTTCTCAAATCCAGAGTTTAATGTCTAGTTTTTTTCAAATTCCAAACTTTAAACACAATATAAAATAATTTTTTTGTAGTATTGAATCTAGCACTTCATCGTTCACAAACACCCTTATCATTTAATTTACTTAATCTTACACAGTAATACAAAGTATAATAGTTTAAACTTATTATCCAATAAAAATGACATCTCCATTCTTTAACAAACACTTCATCTTCAAACACACTCAATCTCCATTCATACACAAAATATTAAATAGTGAGGTGAGGAATTAAAAACTATTATATAACAAGACACATTACTCATTTTAATATAGAATCAATTTTATAATTTAAAAAATCCTTAAAATTATATATGTACAATATACTTACAAGTTTACAACAAGCATATTAAAAACTTCTCCAAACTTTTAAAGAAAGTCTTATTACAATATTTACAATTTTCATATATCTTTACAACATAATCAATTAAATAATTTATTAAAACAAGAACACATATATACAAAAACATTCCCACACTCTCTTTCATAGACATTATTTAAAAATACTACCAATTACATTTTCAAAACAAAACAAAGTATATATGTATATAGAAACAAGAAATTTATATACAAAATTAACAATAAATGATCTTCTTTACATAATATATACAAGAACAACTCTTGCACATCTCTTTCCTACCTATATTCAATGGCTATTTACATTTACGATGCACAGATGGGGCATTCATAATGTCGCACATTTAAGGCATTCATACGTCGTGTCTGAGTATTTATTTCCCAAACACCTACACACACGCCAATGAGAGCCTACAACACAGACACATAGCACTTTGTATTCATAGATTGCAAATTGTGACATGTAATCCCACACTGCGAATAGTAGGGGAACATAGATAATTTCTTCCTTGAATAGTGACAAGGGAAGTTGGATCAAAGACACATTCGATGCACTGATGAAAAGAGTTGTAGTTAGGCAGAATAATTATCTCGAGTGGAGACAGGGATGTCGATGTTTATGCAGGATATGCTGGAAACAGCTGTAGATATTGCAGAAAGTTGTTGTAGAGGTTTCAGACCGCTGTAATTCTGTGCTACTACCTGTGGTGCTGGCAGATGAACCTCATTGACAGTGTGGTGCTGTCAGTTGTGGTGTAGATGGCAGGGTTGTATTTATTGTGGTGCAGAAACTAATGTTGAGGGCAAAAAAAAAAGAAAAAATTAGTTTGGGATTTTGTAGTGCCCCCAGGGTAAGGTCGATACACCATCTGCTTGAATGTAGTGCTTATCGTACAATCCTGACAATACTACCTTGGCCACGTGTTCGGTATAGACTTCGTGACCACATGAACATAAGTTATATTTGGTCCCCAAAACCCTGGTGCAATTTTCGAGGCAATCTCGATAATCCTCGTATCAGAGCTTCTGTGGGACAATAGATTTTATGCTGTTCACCTTGTGTATATATTGATCATTAGCAACAACATGTGTGTAATGCTTGGGACATAAACCTATGAAATGTGTGACTATAGGGCCAGCACATTCATCTTTTGTAACTCTGGTATGAACTTTGTTCTCGTGGGGGAATCCTTGTGGGTCATCGAGTGCATACTTAGGTGTATCAAACCACGCTCTAAAACCTGGGGAAATTACTTTATAGACATCATAGCAAGCAACAGAATAGACCAATTAATTGGTATCACAATAAAGGAGGTGCAAGATTGCCAGAGGAAATTTGGTACACATGTACTGATAGTGAAAGTTGTATCGGGTTAATATTGAGAGATCAAGAATGGCAACACCAGTGCAGAAAGGTTTTTTAAATGTAAAAGAACAATTTGACATTTCGATAAGGACTAGATTTTCATCGATTATCTGCCATGACTGGAATGTAGGATGATCTATAAGCTGTGCAGCCCCGTAGATCGTACCTGGAAATTACTCTTATGTCTCTTTCCTGGCAGACATTCAGCAAAGTTTTTCCATAGACGGAATTTTTCATCAACATGAAAAACGATTTCTCGAATTCGTCGCAGCCTAAACACGATTCTCAATGGTAAATTCGATGTATGTCTCCATCCATGACTTCTGCTCAGCATGCAGAATGTGATAAACAGAGTCACATTTTGCCCCATACATCAAATAGTGCTTCAGTGTTTCCCTGTGTATAATATATTTCTTCTGTGGCATGAGTGTCATAAGAAGTTTTTCATGCAAACCATTCAAAGGGATGGCAGTTTGTAGGGCCAAAGGCAGATCTGATAGAGCATTTTTGCATTTGTTATGGAAAAAACAAAACTACTTCCGCGAAAAAAAAGTGTGTCGCCATCATTCACAGTGTTCACGAAATCCCACGATTAAAACACATCGGCCTCAACCCACTCAAAATAGCCAATTGGAAGCTTAGATCGTATCATGTGACTGTACAGCCCGTTCACGTCAAAATAGCATATATATTTCGATGGCACAATGGGTTCGTAATCATCACCACGTAAATATGTTTGGTTTCCACATGCCTTCCACAAACCTGGGTAATGCCACCCCTAACCCAATGTTCTACAGAAAGATAAATGACTGGGTTGGTCAAAAATCTAGTCGTGCATCTGTCACTGACAAAGTGTCACATGGAAAAGACGGAGGTGTGACGTACATTGCAGGCTGAAGACTGTAATGAGCCAAACATATGGTCCTAAAATTCTCAAAAATATTTGCCAGCAAACAAGTGTCCACGTGTAAATAGTGAATGGCATTTTGCAACAAGTTTACACAGTTGAATGCATCCCATGCAGCTTGAGCATGAGCGTAATCCTCAGTGTTAATGACTTCGCCTTTCATCACATTATGAAATGCATCCTTTGGTAGGAGTGATGTACACATCTGACTGTCTGGGGACTTAGCAGAATCATAAGGAAAACTCCCTTCCATTTTTCCAATTCAAATTGGGTTTTGTCTGGAAAACTCGAGCAAGTGATACCCAATTGCGCAGGTTGTAAATTACCTCCCAAAGTTTCCAGAGAAGCACTCATGAATTGGAATGAATCAATAAAAAGTAATTTTAAATATTGCGCCTTTCCATTGAAATCAATACCATTGGAAATTTGTGTAGTGATACATTTATATTTCTCTAAGGTCATTCCAATCACCTGGATTTTACCCGGGTTTTCGATTGCCACGTTTCTGTCAGGTTGTGTTACGTGATGTTCAGCCAAAGGCTTTATGAGAAAGTAAGCATCATAATTTTTCAGGTTATGAATGACAGCAACAAGTAGTCTCTTGGGCAGTCTGAAGTTCAAGTTGCATTTATTCTGTGGGCGACCTCTGATTTTGCCCATCAGATGGTCTTGATCGACCTCAAAATCATCTGCACCGAGCTATTCCTTACAAATGTGACAACATTTCTGAGCTGCCAACCTAGCTTCATTAGCAGGGGTTTTTGGCTTCATCAGAACATTCATGCTGTAAATTCCAGCAACCGACTTTGTAAGTTCAACTAATTTATGAACTAATTGGTACATACAATTGGCACCCACAAACTCAAAATTGTTAAATAAAATTGGATTGTAAAAACAGACCAACAAAATTCTACAAGGATATGGAATATGTTGGTTGATGGTAATTGTATTACTTGTTTCATCATTAGGCAAGCTTGTGGACAAGGTTTTAAGACTTTCAGCATCACAATAATCGATGAAATCCAATCTCTGCTGTTTGCTGGAATCCTTAAATTCCAAGTACTTGTCAGACCCAGTAGGGAAAGTACTGCGAACACTTTTTGTTGTTGGCAACGAATAGTATGACTTGAGATTTTCTCCTCACTAACAAAGTACCAGAGACAACAATCGCAAATGTGTTTTCTACAATTCTTCTTACTCAGCTGACTACCAAACAGCCGTGACAAATGTCTAATGCATACAAAATGCAAATGTGCAGCATTATCACTACCGCGAAAGGCCAAAATATTTACATGGTGAGCATAACGTAGAGGTGAAATATACATTGGTACAATAACCCCATCTTATGTGTAAGTTTAGTCAATTATATTGCTATCTTTGTCCACCACACAGTAGACATTGATAGAAATAGAATTGTTCTCGAACTTACGAATATCCTGTATGACTACAGGTGTCGACAGACCTTCAATATTCAAAAGTAATTCTGTGGAGTCTTTGTGTGGCAGAAAACAAAGATTCTATGATGGTGTAGTGGAAACACATTCCCTCTGGGCAGTGTAGATCAACACAAGCAAGGCAATTGGCAATAAACTTTGGTAGTTTAGTGTGAGCAGCACCTATGGTGAATGCCCTGTATTGTGAGACATGAACATCTATGAACAATATCAGCTGCAAACTCCAGCCTGAACAAAGTGCACTAAAATCCTCAACTCTGTTAGTCAGGTAAGGCTCGATTGTTTCATCATAGATTAAGCCCACATTGGAAGACTGCAGGACAGGAAGAGATTTGCTCTGAAAATAGAATGGTTCCGTAGTGCCTTCCTCTGCCACCACAGATTTAACATACTACCCTATGGTATTTCAAATTCTAATAGGCCAGGTGATGCCAATACTTAGTTTAATAAATGGTCCTTACACCACGAGAAAAAACTTTCAAAATCTGCATCAGTATTAACCTTGTTGTTAACTAACTGCACATAATTAACCTACCTGTGATTGCCGTGGTCCATAGCTCACATGTGAGGTCTGGCAATGACTCTACTTAAGCCGGGGAATCGGAAGACGAATTATTTCCATTTCCCTATACAAAGTCTCTCTGAATGACTCGAAAGTCGGTTGTGAGATGGACAGAGCACTTTCTGAATCACATGAATTTTCCATATCAGACAGGTAGAGATCATCAAACAAGAGATCGACCTTTTCTTGTTTGGGGGAAGCAGACACAGTTCGACCTTTTGTTGTGGATGGTCTCTCCATTAGTGAATCCATGCTCAAATCACTTAAGTAGAGATCATCCAGCAAGAGCTCGAAGCGCCTCTGCTTATGTGAAGAGATGTCTTGTCAGTTTGTGCTAGATTGTCTTTCTGTCTGCGATTCACATACTGAATCGCTTACAAAAAGATCTTCCAACAAGCTGTCAATGCTTTGTTACTTGTGTTCACTTATTGTGTCTCCTTCCTAATTTTTTTTGTTTTCCAATAAAACAACAATCAACACCACAATAAATGTAAAATGATGTGTCATGCTGGAAAGAGAAAAAAAACTATTTAGTCACTAACCATGACAAATCGATGTACCTGAAATAAATTTTCTTTTAGTTACATCCTAAAAGAAGGGGAACAAAAAGGTATATTTTTGTTTTAATTTTAGAATAAAAAATATAAATTTTATGAGGGAGGTAAATTGTGTGTGTTTGAAAAGCAGCATCCTCACATAGTTTGCAACAGCAGGCAACGTGTGTGAACCTGGGTATTTGACAAAAGATACCAGGATGCGTAAACTGACAAGGACATGGGGGAAACAGATAACAGGCAAAAGCTTGGGATGTGTGCAGTGGTGTGAGACAAGAGACTGGAACGTGTTTGAGAAAATTGCTGCTGTCCACAGCAGGTGCTGGCATACAGATCCGCTCTCCTCCCCTTGCCAGGGGCCTTCCCTGAAGAGTTCCACTGTACATGCACTGCAGTCGCCTACACGGCGCAGCCAATATGGAAGGCCGCCACTTCCCCTCCACCATCCCTTTGCTGACTCCAGCCTATAGCAGACTGTGTCCCTAGGCATTACTCCATTATACAATACAATGTGCAGTGACACACTCTATGTGCCCACTCTGTCTTTCCCAGTGCACAAGCAACATGTTTCGTAAGAAGCGAGCAGATTGTGTTTAGAATAAAACATTGTAGTGTAATTTGAAACCACTTTGGAATACAAAAACGGTACATGTTTATTACAGTTCTTCCAATTTAAAAAGAAAATATTTCATAAATTGAGGTAAAATTACTTTTCACGATTGAATTTTTTTTTCCAAAAACACATTTATTAATTATTTTTGTCTAGAAATTTTAGCAAAGGGGAATGCTATTTCACACTCTTACAGCTGAACAAATAATACACTGTCATAGTAACTAAAACTTACTTAAATTTAAAATAACAAATTAAAACAATTTTTTATGCTTTGACAAATATCATATAAACTGAGCAAACAACATACAAACTACTTATAAACTAAATTTAAAATAAAAATTCCCATACTCCTCACATATCAAAACTACATTCTTATTACATACTCAGGTCCAATTATTCATCAACCTGTCATCCTTCTCCATACAACATTCAGAACAGGCTCACACACAAGCACACGTCATCCCACCTGCTCAGAATGTCTTAAAATACTTAAAAATGTGTAAAACGAACAAAATTTTAAAAAACTTCCCACCCAACCCAGTTTTCATTCATTCCACATTTGTTAGAAATCCTCAGGTTCAATTATTCATCAATCTGTCTTCCTCCAAACAACAGCATTCATAACAGGCTCACACACAAGCACACATCAATCCACCTGCTCAGACTGTCTTAAAATACTTACAAATGCATAAAACTAACAAAATTTAAAAAAAAACTTCCCACCCAACCCACTTTTCAATCATTCTACATTCGTTAGAAATACTCAGGTCAAATCTGTCATCCTTCTCCAAAATGTTGAGAATGGGCTCAGGAGCTAGGGCTATGTGCCCTCTGCTTACACAAGGCGTAAGTGGTTTAGTTCTCCGAAATTTTTAGCCATTCCTTAATTCATATTCAAGCACATGTCAACCCACTTTCCCAGAATGTCTTGAAATATGTAAACTCTCTAAACTAATCAAATTGTAAAATGTTTTACAAATTGGGAACAAGTTTATGTAAATTTCATACAAAATCTGAAAAAAGTTGAATGATCTTTCATCAAAGCCTAAAATATTTTAATAAAATCTGAAAAAAGTTTAATGATTTCATCCAAATTTTAAAAGATTTAAACAAAATCAGAAAAAAGTTTAGCGATTTCATTAAAATTTTTTAAATATTTTAATAAAATCTGAAAAGAAGTTCAATGTTTTTTCATCAGTCTGAAAGATTTTAACAAAATCTGAAGAAAGTTTAATAATTTCATCCAAATTTTAAAGGTTTTTAACAAAATCTGAAAATTTTTAATGATTTCATTGAAATTTAAAAAAATATCTAACAAAATTTGAAAAAGTTAAACAAGTTTTAGTCAAATTCTAAATGATTTAACTAATTTAAGCAAATAATGGTAAAATTTTAAAGTTTTTTAACCATTACTGAAAATAGTTTAACTTAACTTAAGAAAATTTGTGATGCAAAATTTAAATGTTTTACCGAAAAGAGTTTGAAAAAAAAGCCCCTGATGTTAATGTTATTTACTTACATGAAGTTTACTACCAATGGTTGAGGTCGTCGAACGAGGCCTGAATCCAGTTCTGGCAGGCCAAGATCCAGGCACTAGCCCAGGTGTGCGGTAGGCTGGCAGCGGAGCTGAAGGTCGTATCCGCAGGTTCCTTGGGCCCACAACACCAGGCGAGATGCTATCAAATCCCAGGCAAGCGGCAAACGGGAGACGGGTTCCCCGAACACAAGCGATTCACACCCCTATCATCATCGTGAGCACTCGACAGCAAGTCCGGTGGGCGGAGGTGGTGGTGAGGCCTGTTCACAGAGCAGATGGGCGGCACGCGCACTGGAGGAGATCCTTACTCCATGATACCACATTAGCAAATGAGGATGTGCAGGCATGTACCCCAATATATAGGCACATACCCTCCTGTGTCGCAAAATTTATATGTTGCTATTCGCCTCAAATCTACTTCAATCGAAGAAGTAATGTAATTTGAAACAGTTTCAGGTAAAATTTAACCAAGTTTAACAGAATTTACTCAATTAAAATGGTTATTTCACAACCGAGCGCATTTTTAGCTTTTAGAGTGCACACTTTGTAATTCAGTGTGGTAAATGTGTATTTAATCAATTTTAAGTGATTATGTTATTTGAATTACATTATTATTTAACAATTTCATCCAGCAACGAATTTATTTTTCAATACAAGCTTTTTAACCCTTAATTTAATGCATTTTTACATACATGAACGAATTTCTGTTCGATTATAATTTAATATTACATATATAATTACATGTTTCGTTCATTTTTCCTTGCTGGAATTTTATGTAACTTGTAATATGCTTAACGATTACTGACTTACAAACTAGATCACAATCAAACATGAATTAGCTGGGATTCGAACCCAAAAGCTGCAAACTTTATTACAATCATACATTCCCTAGCCAGGATTCGAACCCAGGAGCTATAAACAAGATTACAATTAGCAATGCCTTACCTGGTATTCGAACCCAGAGCTTCCAATTGTAACATAATCTAATTACCCTATAGAGTCTGGTGAAAGAATAACTATTTTTTTGTGTAAATGTGTTGAGTTGAAGAATAATACTATGTTTCAGCAGACCATCTTAAGTCTCTTTAGATGTTGTAACCAGAACTTTTCATGCTTTTTTTTTCATTGGGGCTACAACTCTCGTTCGTTTTAATGAATACTGTTTTTTGAAGTAAACCAAACACATTTTGGAACTCTATCTGTTGAGATATTTTTAATTATCAATATTATTCCTTTCTTAGGAAATAAAATACACTTTTAAAGAGGGGAAGTTACATAAACACACCAAAGGAATTCATTATAAAACATACATTTATTGAGAAATTCTTTCAAAATGTAATCAAATACAGCTTGTTTCAGATATTTATGTACATCATTTTTTACTATAAGATGTTTCAGAAATAAGCCAATTATTTTGACTCGAGTCATTACAGAATGTTCCAAAACATAGCACATAATAGACCATTATTTTAAATATATATACACGCCATCAAACAAGTAAGTACAAGTTGATCCAAAAATGTATGTACATAATTCTTTTAAAATGTACACATACAAGTACAGGATGTTACAAATATATAAATACACAATTTTTAATTTATCCAAACATAACTTACAAATCATAGCACCAGTGATTATAGGCTGTTGCACAAATACATGTAAAAAAAATTCTATGGGATGTTTCAAAATATGTACAGCTTTTTTTAATATATCCAAACATAGATACACAAGGTGTTTCAAAAATTATCTCAAACATTTTAAAGACAAGTTATAATCTATTAGCAACTTCTGTAAACAATGTTTTCATACACTTCCATAATATTGGATCTAAGTCCTCTTCTTGAACTCTGATTTCACGGAGGGAGTGTTTCTTATGCCCTGGCTTTATCCTGTATGTTTTAACACAAACGTCTTTACATTCAGGGGAATGTAAAACGACACTTTCAACTGAGTTTGGGTATGCCTCGACATAATGCGAGTGAACATCTTCAATACAAGATGGAAGAGGTGTTATTGCAGTCTTGTTAAACACAGGACATTTGGTCGTATCATTAAATTGAATCGATTTGTGACTTTTTTCATCTCCTAGCAGAAAATAAATCACTTTAAATGAAAGACACTTTCGCAAGTTTTGGTAAACTCACGGAGAAGACAGCTCACCATAGTGCAAAAGTTATATTAAAGTTGCCTGGTTTAACACTAACATAATGGTTTCCAGGATGAAAATACATGTTACTTATATGCAATCCAACACACGACTGATATCAAATAATAATGAACACTGTATACATCTATATTGAAAATCATTCTCTATTGTTTAAAGTTAAACAGTGATTGAGAACAAAACTATATTTCTACTCATTTTGTTGCTCGATGCACATAACATTTTGAAGAAACACACCCAGTACACAATATGTAACAAAACCTTTTGTGATGATTATATACAATATGAATATTATTATCACATTTTTCGAAATGCTGATATGGCAAAACATTATCTCCTGTATAAGTGAGATGGTTCAAACATTGTTCTTCCTCACAAAATGTGCATACAACACACTCGCCATTAAGTTTAAGATTTGGATCAACTCTGTATGGTCTACAGTAATTTACAACACATTTCGAACTGCTGCCATTATTTAAACTGGAATCAAAACTACAATGCTTATTACATGTTAACAAAGATTCGACCAGTATGTACACTTAAAATAAATGTCTGACACATGTTTGCATAACAACGACATGTGAATATGCTACACTATAAATTACAGAATTTAAACTTTTTCAATAAATGAATACTTGCAAATAGGTGAGATCATTATTCTGAATTAGCCACTTCACATGCATATATGTTGCACATTGACTGGAAAACTAGACTTCCTTTCTCTAAAATAAAGTTGTGGTATCTCCATTGCAGGTCTTCTTCCAATGGACTGTGATTCCCTGGTGAGGTCTGGTGAGTTGATAGGCAATTACTCAATTTCCCCATTCCTCTTCCAATTCTTTGGTAACACTGATTATCATCAATTCTTCTACTGTAGATGGCAGTTCACTGTTGGGACGGAAATACCTCGCAGCACAATGTTTCCATGTAATGCCTTCACCAAAGTAAGTGCAGAGGCTGTTATCGAAAGTGTAGAAACAATGTTCTATATCATTGCATACTTGAACTTGTAAAGTACCACCATATGGTTTAAAGAAAACACTTCTGTGTCCTATTTGCAAGACCTTGTATATGTTTGTAGGCTTGAAGATGCTAACCATGGCTGAGGATTTAATAGTAAATGAGCTCCTTTGTATAGCTGTTGTGATGTCATTTAAGTGTTCCTGCTTAACCATACTTTGCAGTTCAACATGCCACAGGTAGTAGTTAATTCTTGGTTTCCTATATACATAAAATGTTCCTTGTTACATTTTTCACTCCATACTGTAGGAATAGAAAAACAACAACATTCCTTCCATACGATATATCAAATTTTCTTGTATGATACACATTTCATGAAGTGTGCTTGAGCTTTGAATTCTAGTTTAATCTCACTGCAAGGTAAATTACTTTCAGGACTCAAATTGTACAAAGGACAAGATGTCCACCCAAAACAAATGTCGAAAACTTGTAAAATATGCTCAGAACTGATTAACAAGAAATGCCAATGTTCAGCTCCGTTACACATCTGAATCTGTAGTGGACTATCTTCTTCTTTGTCAAGTTAAAACTACACTTGCCTGTTCCCTGGAGTAACACTGGCATACTGATGTGATGGGTATAACCTCTCCATTGTAACTGATGCTTCAGTGTATGGTTCTTTATATAAACTGAGATTTTGTTCCAGTTTGGGATAATATTACTTGTTTAACAACATCTTGGTTGAATCGAATTTACAGACACAAATGTTTCAATGCCAAACTTCACAATCCCACATTCCAAAAGGCGACATTTTAATTCGATTACATCATTTCATTTGCATGATGTGCTGTTTGTTATTACACGTTTCAGTCCACGAGGTAGGACTGTCATAGAACTCTCTACTTAATTGATATTTTATTAGTTAAAATCCTGGTTCCTTAGTTATTTCTTCACTTACAATTTTAAAACATAGTCCTCCAGAAGAACTGGGTAGTGTGCTATCAGGTTGCATATTAAAAGCCGAGCAGCCATCTTGCTCATAACACAATACTCATTCTTTATACGTCTTTCCTTCGAAACTTTGTGAAAAGTTCCTGTGTTCATCTCTGTTGCACATCTGGAATTGGAAGTACATGTTGTTTAGAGACTTGAACCATAATCCCTTGTAGCCTGGAGTAATACTTTCGTACACCTGCTCTGGGTTGAATGTTTCCATTTTCAAAGTCTTATGCAGGTTAACAAACCATTTTTCTAAATTATTATCTTTATACATAGGTAGGATATTGATATAAATACTCTCTTAAAGTTTTGCATTGGCAGTGTGAACAAAACTTTTTTTTCTCACAGTGATTAGTGTTATAGCATTTTACTATCGAATTAATACTAGAACGGTCGTGATATCTTCTGATATATACGGCTTCTGCATTGGTTAAACTTTTTAAATTTTTCTTCTGCATTTTTCCAAGTGTGCATATGGGATAGTCTTCGATGAGTGCATCGTTCATGTGCTGGAAATGTTCTTCATAAGCTATAACACTAGAATCCCGTTTTAAATAGAGTATTTCTTAAGTTTGATGGCAAAAATCATTTTGATTTTTGTATTTAAAACAAACCAAGGCATGGGATATTTGAAACTTAATAATGATGTGTCATTAGCATCAGTCGCAATGAACTGGCAAGTTATTTAATTACAAAAGACTTGTCATGTTTATTTTTTAATCCTTGTGCATAGCATATCTATATTATGCTATTTATGTTTTACACTCTCAAGTTATACACTAAGTACAGAAAATATACAAACATTTCACAATATCTCAGTGGTTGCCTCAGAATCCACTTTTCCAACCCCGGAATCATCCATTACTACATCGGGGATAATCCTAGCTTCTATTAGCTGTTCCAATCTTCGCGACATACACTCCCTTCGCATGTGTTGTTGATTGACATCATTAACGAAAGCGGGCATTCCGTACCGGCAGTCTACACACAGAAGATAAGACACAATATCCTCTTCTGCTCTTAACTGTTCAGAAAGGAATGGATATACAAATTTTATTTCATGGGATGCAAAAGTTTTGATAAATTCTTTAGGCAACAGCCCCAATTGAGAACAATCTAAACACAACAAAGTTTTCGCCCGCCCGTAAGCTAGAACAACATTTAATACTTCTACACACTTCTCAATACAGTTTTCACAGCAATACCCTTCGTGCATTATAGATGTTGCGAGATTATGCTGGTGCAGAGATAAGTAATCCCTGTAGATTATTGATGTAGCACTCAGTGGTGTGGATGCCTGGCATCATTCTGGATGCTGTGGATGTCTGGCGTCGTTCTAGATGCTGTGGACATCTGGTGTTGTTCTAGATGCTGTGGATACCTGTTATCGTTCTCAGATGTAATGCAGATGCCTAAGTCTCGGTACTGTAGACAGCTAATACAATGCACAAGCATGCACACACATGATGTGACCTTCGCAGCTGAAGACTTAACACTGAGATAAAATTAATTCATTCCTCCTTATTCGAATACAAAATTACCACTGTTTTCCTTTAAATTTGCTTACATTTGGGGTTTTTTTAAGTTTGTTGAAATATCGTTAAATTTGACATGTTCCAGGTCCGATAGAAGTCATTTAAGGTTGGAAGCGTAGTATTTCATTCATATTATGATGAAAAGTAGCATATTTAAATAAAAACAAGTTTATATTTGTTAAAATATACACATTTTTGCTATATTTGATAGATGGGATATCCTAAAAAAATCTTGTATGGGATTTTTGCTCTCGTAAAGAAATTCTACACTCAAAATACATTTTTTTCTCTGTTGTGCACAAATGTTTGACTACGTACATGTTCCAATGTTAAAACCTTTTACTTGTGTATTGCATAAATCGAATGATACGTGTTTTGAAAATGGTGTTGTTTCAATACTTAAATTATATTTTTAAAAAGTTTTTGGACCCTGTAAGATTTATTTAGTGAATATATGTCTTCTATAAAATTACACTCAGTTGTAGTTTCTGTAGGATTTTACAATTTATTTCAAATTTACTGGAAATACTTAAAATTTAATTTATTGTAAGTTTACTGGAAAATGGGACAAAATTTAAACTTATAAATTTTCTTTTAGGTTTTGGGATTAAAATTCATTTTTTGGAATTTTTGTTCTTTGGGATTAATTCTTCGATACCAGTGGAAAGATTCAATCAATCTAGCATCTGGGTTGGATACTACGGTAAACGGTCGTCAGTCCGAGGTCAATGCTCTGGGAGAGTCCAAAATTCCTGGCCTGAGGGGAGGGAGATAGGCCGGCCGGGGGTCCGAGCTGGACAAATAAATGTTTCGGTATAGGGGAGGAGGGAGGAAGGGGGCTGCTAACAGCATCTTTCCAACACCGCTGGACAGGACACAGGGCCTTCCAACCACTGCCCAGAATCGCCATTTTAGTTTCTCGCCAAACCTTGGTCTGCATACATGGATACCTGTCTCTGCTCTCAGCCCTTAGGGATACCACTTCACCACCTGAATTCGGCAAGCTGACGGCCACTCGCCCGACGTTGGAGGGTATCTGAGGTTCGGACCCATCGTACGCCTGACTGCTAGCCACGATTCTTGTTGAACGCTTTATTCAATTATCTGGTCGGGGTTCGAATCTTTCTCCTAATATTCGTAAAATACAGTGCGAAACAATTTGACCTTCGCTAATAATATCGGAAAATAAAATATCATGGGAATTCCTCTATGAGTGCTAACAACAGGATTCGCTAAACGTTTATTGTGATAAGTTTTCGACGAGAATTGTGTTAAAATTATTCAGACCGATAAAATTCGTTTCTGTTAAGACATTTATGTGATTGTTTTTCAGGTGAAACGTTTCGTTGGAGGTATAATTCACAATGTGTATGAATAGCATGCAAATTTTTTCCTTCATTTAGATGTTTGTGTGCATCTCTTTTTCTTATAATCTTTGCTATTTATCTTTCGTAAATGTGGATTTCCGAAGGTATTCTACATGAGTTCACTACAAGAATTTTTTAAAATTTCGCTACCATATGTTTTCGACGGAGCTTGTGTTAAAATTATTTTATTTTTGGAAAACGGCAAGTGTTTTTGCTGCAATTCACTACTTGCTTCCATTTTTTAAATTTCCTTTCAAACATTTTACATTTATGGAGAGGTCCTTGTGTCTAGTACACTATTGGAAATATAAAATGCGGAATTCGTAAACAGGACATCTCTATTGATTTGTGATGTAATTTTTGGTTATTTGAATGTCGAGGAGTTCTGCCATAACATTAGTCTACAATCAGACAGTGCCTCTGGTTGTTCCCAAAACACAGCTTATAAGTCGACGTAAGTGCTATGCTGGACTCATTTCTACAACAGCCTCCAGACCGAACGGATGTGCTTTAAAATCATTTAACGTTAGATGGCATGTGTAGAACTCAGAGGGAAACATACGTATATGTCTAGTATGCTATTGTGTCTGGTTAAAATTTAATTATATTATAACTCATAAGTTCCTAGGGAAAGTATATGTTTTTGACTTAGTTTTAGGAATAATTCAAAATGTGAGTTTGGAAATATTTATTTGTATGTTTTAACTGGAAGTTCTAAATCGTTCCATATGAAATTATAAACCATGCATTGCTAGTTTTGAGATTAGCTCCCAGTGAAAATATAAACCAGTGAATTCGTAAACAGGACATTATTAGTTTCCGCCCAACCACACTCTGTTAAAATCTCTGCTCAGCTCATAAGTCGTTGCACATGATACACTCGAGTCATTATTTCAGCGATCTCCTGGCCAAATGGTCACATAACAAAATCATTTAACATCGAAAGGTACATGTTTTCCAATCCATCGTTAATGTGTTTAGGAATAGTGCCGTTTAATTCAAGTCGTGTAATTTATTCTGTCTTAAATTATATATTGATAGGGAATTTGTAGCTATAACTCGTTACTAGATTTATTGATGACAACAGGACAGCTGGCGTCTGTAATTCGTTTGAAATTTGTATTTGCAATTCGATCAATCCTTTGTGTAAATTATATTGATAGCATGCAGGATATCGTATTCACCTCGCTTTTTGTTTAATTCATTTTACATTTACTAATAATTTCATTAAATACACCATAACTTCTATCACTTACCAGATGGCAGTCGAAGCAGGTGTTTCTTTCCTCTCAGTCGCCTGCCAGATGGGAAGTAAATCAGTACCATTGAAAATTAATATTACATAATACCTATATACACCCCTTACCCAACACATCACACCTCAGTACAATGCCAGACCTCCGAGGGTGATGACATATCATGCCATTCTTCAAAAATAGAAAAATTAATTAATTAAAGTACCTTAGCACACTCTTGCGCAAAACTATACACATCAATTCACACAAAATTTAAAAAAAAATAGTTTGATTGATTAATTCAATAAATCAATTGGACCAATCAATCAAATTTATTTTATGTGATTAAAATCAACTTTAAAAAATTGATCGGATTAAGATAGGATGAATCCTTAATTAATTCAATATGATATCAAATTGATAATACGATTAATCAAAAGTCCAATGAAACCCCCTCGGCCCTAATTATACCGACCAACTAATCACCTAGTTGCCACATGCCTGCAGCTGGCTTATCACGTGAGTTGGAGGTGTTGGTGGTGGTGGAATCATTTTGTATATATTTTGGAGTCATTTTGGGGTAATTTTGGGGGTCATTTTTGAGTTAGTTGGCAGTAGTCAGTCGGAAAATTGTAATATTTCGGGTTCTTTGAGTTTGTGCGTGTGTGTGTGTCGCAAGTTAAAATTAATTTCCTGTATTTTAAAAAAAAAATTTATAGTCCTACATACAATAACTGAAAAGTGTACATTTTATTGAATAATCTACCTTTAAAAATGTGTATTTCGAGGTCCCTTCACATATTTTATAGCTTCCTGGGTAAAGCATTTCTACAATTTGCAATAAAATTGCCTAGAACTATATCAGGATCCCACCACGTTTCGCCATTGTTCGACACACAGCATGGACTTCGAGCTGAATAATTCAGCACCATGGCAGGCCACCACCATGCGCAAAAAGGACTCTTTTTGTAGAACGTTCTTTCATACAGAGAGACAATTTGAATGTAGGCGAAAACTCAATCCAGAATCGGCACGCCGACAGCCAGTTAGCGATGTTGCGGGTCTCGGCTCCATGATCGATGAGGTTATAGACAACCCTTCGAATTCGCAATTCATCTTCGTGGTATGGGAGTACTCTGAGAAAACCCAAATACTTTTTCACTGCAGAAAAACATGCGCAGGTCAGTTTTATATTTATATATATATGTGTGTGTGTATATATAGAATATACATAATTATATTTAGAATATCATACATTTACATATTAATATAGGATATAAATATACATAATTATGTATAGATTAAATTTTGTACCTGTGTGTGTTCTTCGGGGGCAAATGAGTATTTGGGTTTTCTCAGAGTGCTCCCATGCCACGAAAATTAATTCCGAATACGAAGACTTGCGTTTGACCTCGTCGGTCATGGAGCTGCGACCTGCAACATCGCTAACTGTCTATCGTCAGTGCTGATTTTACAAACGAGTTTTCACCTATGTTCAAATGCACATTGGTATGAGGGTCGGTGCTCTGTACGAAGAGTACTTTTCGCGCGACGACCAATGGGGAATTACGTTGGTAACCTGCCGTCGTGCTGCATTGTTCATTACAAAGTCCATGTTCTGCATGGAACAATGGCGAATTAAGGGGGCAGCCGACTGTAGTTCTTCGATTGCAACGTGTAAATGCAGTTTATCCAGGAAGCTATGATATATGACGAGGGACCTGTATATACACTTTTTTAAAGCGAGATTATTAAATAAAATGTTCACCTTTCAGGTTTAGAAGGTAGAACTGTAAAATTTTATTTTAAAATAGACGGAATTTATTTTAACTTGTGAACCACACAAACAACCTGAAAGGGCCCGAATATTCCAATTTTCTGACTGACTCCAAAGTGACCCCAAAATGACTCCAAAACCACCACCACGTCCACCTCACGTGATTGACCAGCTGAAATCACGTGGCAACTCGGTGATTGGTTGGTGGGTGCAGCATAATGTATTAAGGGTGTAATACAATTAGTTCAAAGTCGATATGACATCATAGGGCATGTATTGTGATGAAGCATTTGCTAATAGTAACATTGTTAGACGACATTAAATTATCAACATTAGATGAACCTGCTGCTAATGGCATATAGGTGTGAGAAGGGCCTTTGTCTGTTTGCCCCTACTTACAATCTTACCAAAATTCGAAATTATGTTAGGGATTTGTTCCTCCACCAGCAAAACAAACATATGAATGGTCGTTGCCACAAACCTGTGATGTACTTACAAGTACTGCTGTGTGCAATGATGGTGTAAACATGCGATCGCTACCTTGTACAGGAAGTGATGATGCCATGGTGTTACCATAGGTAAGTGAAAGTAGTAAGGAAAAGCATATTGACACACAACGGGACCTAAGACAGGATTAGGATTCACCCAGCTCCCATGTTGTGATGTCACCCGACCGCCATCTTGGAATATGTTGAACCTTTGACCCATGACTTTTTACCTTGACCTTTGGCCCCAAATACACAAAAAGTACTATAAAAAATCGGAAAATATTACTTAACAATTATAAAAAATTAAGTATGAATAATTTATAAAATAGTTTAAGAAATTCATAAAAAAAATAATTAATACAAATTTTATAAAAAATGTTTAAAATTTATTAGAATTTTTTTCAAAAATCATTTTAAAATTTAATTACAAAATTGTTTATAATGTTCTTTTTAAAACGTCTTTTAAAAAATTTAAAAAATTATTTTTAAAATCTTACATTCCCGGGATACCCACAGCACATCCAAATAGTCACATTCGTTCCATTCCCAGCATATAGCTGTCGCCAATTTCTATTGGCGGTTTAGTCGGCAAGCCTCCATCCCCTTACCTCCACCAATTTTTCAGCATGCCTCCGCTCCCTCGCGTATAATAATTCTGCAATCTTGATTTTTCATCCGTTATTTGGTTCGAAGGCCGTCTTCTTGGTATGCTCTCACATTCGGCCACCATTTTGGCATGCTCTCACTTACGTTCGTCTAATTAGTCGCATTCGCTCCTAAACAGCTGCTTACTATACGGAGGGGCTTACAGCACACTTATCGACATAAAAACAAAACAATATTAACCAAGCAACCTGTAGAAACTAACCTACCCTAATATACTACTTAAAACACCTACGCTACGTCCAACTTCTAGACTTGCACCCTGACTTAGGTCTTAACCCGTTGAAAGATGGCGGGAGAGAGGGCGATCTCCTAACTGAAGTTACCCGCCTAGCCCTACGCTATCACGCTAGCCAATGGGGGTACAGGGTACAACCTGCCAGCCAATCGGACGGTTTCCTACTCAAACAGCTAAATTGACACTCCTAATTGCTTAGTTCCCAATGCCAAAGAATTACGAGTATTGTAGAAGGTAATAAAACTAACACCATAAATTCCCTGAAATAATTACATTGGTGTGAGGCCAAGAAAATAAATGAAAATATTGTATTATTAATTAAAATACAAATAATTATCAAATCTATCTATCTAGGGAATTTAAACATAAATTATTTCCATTCTAACGTCTAATTATTCAAAAACCTAAACATACGAAAATTAATATAAATAAATAAAAATGAATATATGTGAAAAATGTATGCAAATTACAGTGTTTGACATTGACAATGTAAAATGTGTGTAAAAATATACATATATTATAATAATGAATGCAGAAATTGCAAAAGTTTATGTTACATATTGCACCTCCTGTTGGTTTTAATCTTTTTCACCAGGAGACAAACAGATATCTCATTAAATATGTAACGTATACATCAGAAATTTTTCTGAATTGTAAGTAAAATCCTCTTTGAAAAAATGTTCATTTACCAATACTCTGCTGTAGGAACAGGTGAAATCACATACATAGCTTTTTAATACACATCGTGAAACAAAAAGAACACATAACATATCTGTTACGTATCATTGCGAGGTGAATGGTTTAATTCTCTCATTGTTAGAACACTGTAATTTCATGAGGGCCTCGACTTACACGCTACACTCTTATTTTTTTCCTTGAGCTATATTTAGATCGTCTGCAGCTGCAGGCCGCAGTGGCTCGTGCCCCGCAAGAACAGGTGGCGTGATTTGCAGAATACCTCGGCTTATAGCGAAGGCAGCCGACCGGACACGAAGTCGGATCCCGCTCGCAGAAACTGCGGGAAGCAGCTTCCAGTATTGAGAGCATGTCCATGACGTGCAGGCGTACGACCGCGGTAATCCCTGAAAAAACATCGCAGAAAACCTCATCATACAAGATATGTGTACAGCTACCAAACCTGTATACTCGCTGTTTCACTTTACAATATTGTGTACCATCATTGAAGCGTAGCACAAAAGTTCCGTCGTTCATGACGTCGCTGTAGACACTCGACAGTCTCCAGCAAAAACAAAAAAACGTGTGTTTACGAAAATATCTCTATCACAAAAACGTGTGTAGTGAAGTGCGATTGCGTAGTTTTTCCACAAGTGTCACTAGTCGGAGCACCATAAGTGTTTAGTGGTAGTTAGTATAAACGGCACTTGTTTCACACTAAAAGGTTCATTGTTTACGTGTCACTTCAATGTTTATTTTAGGATAAACACCTCTTCACTGACCACTCCTATCCGAGTTAGCCATATGCTATACTCAGCAACATTCAATACAATACATGAATACTTCATCCCTATATAAAAATACCTCCTGAAACTGTTAGCCGTCTCTTTGGGTTTAACGTCGCAATATACTGCACCCCTATAGCAAACAAGGAAGGAGAGCAGACATATACAATGAAGTACAGAAAATACATGAAGAACACTTTACCAACAACAATCTTAGCCTACTATTTACAACGTGTACAAACTACTTTCCAAGAATACCAGGGGCTTAACCAAGCCGGAAAAAAATATCATCCACGTGGTAGAATATGATTGGCAACTTTATACTTTGGAATATCAAGAAGAATTCAACAACCAATAAGATTACTATTTCCTCATCATCAACGCATAAAATAACCACGGTAGATAAGGTCCAGTGTTAGACTGTTTATTTGTTGTTACTAAAGAACATAATTACTTTGTTACCTGATCCAGGGTTCGCCCCTTCTTTTCTGATTATTTTAGGTCCTCAGATCCTAGCAGATGGCAGGACACTGGTAAGCAAGTCAACTTGGCATTGACGCGACAAGCAGTTCAGCTGTGTATGCTAGGTAGTTTAGCTCGAAATGTTTCTAGTTTAGGGTCCCTGGAGGTAGGCAATTTGCATAGCTTCAATGTAAAGTTAGTAGCTTCGGTCCAGATGTAGTTACATAATTTTAGTGTGTGCAATGATAGTGATTTTCTCTCTTGCTCAGTTCTTCCTTAAAAACATGCAGCACAGGCTTTAAAAAAATATTCTTGGAATGTATACTACTTAATTATCGCAGCTCTGACGAGGTGCTGCTGACTCAGTCGGGTCGCGCACAATCTTGCCGCTATACGTAAAAAAATTCTCGTACCAAGCAGGCGCTATTTATGAATATTACAGTCTCTGGCTAGCCAACATATCACAAAGGCGGTAACTTGACTTCGCCTTCTCACTATCTCTGACTTCCAGCACGCTCTAAGCCATCCTCTTCACGTTTGCGATTTACTCTTAAGTTCACCAGATATGTCTGCCTGTTATATAATTGGTTCCGGGGACTACCAACTCGTAACTGTTCGGGGAAACTTCTCGTTTTATCTCGAACGCTCCAGCGAATAATAGCATATGTTTACCCATCAAATGTTCATAGTACTTACTTACACCAACTACTCTCGCCAGAACCAGTTGACCTGGAAGCAACTTGTTTACTTTTGACTTTTTCGCGTATTTTGCACATTTTTCTGCAGCTGAATACAATCTTTGTCTCACTTACATTTCAATTGCTACTCTAACATCTACCGTTTGTTGCATATTGCCATGGGTATTTCTCGGAGGTTGCGGTAAACTATCAGGGTCATAAACCGGCGAACACTTATTAGTTTAACTGTCCGCTGTCGGTGGCACTCGTGGCCTGTGGACTCACTTCTCGCCAGGTTATGTTGGGAGGTGCCGGTACGAACGAAGGCATACGCGGATCTAGCGATGCCTGGTTAGCAAAGTATCCACTAGGTGGAGGCATAAGATACTCTGTATTCCTTGGCACGTAGCTTGCCCCAGCTGGTGGTTGCACCTGGCTGTTTCATGTCGTTCTGCCGGGCTTGTTCGTAACCATGCTCACTTCAGGTCTTGATACGTGAGAATGACAATTGATATCCCAGCATATTTCCTTGTGGTTCAGGTTTACGTGGTGAGGACACGGCCTGTGATTAGGATTAGGACTTCGGTTTTCTCCTAAACTTTTTTTCTCATTTTCTTTCGTGTCATCGTGGTCCAAACGCTTACCACGTGTTCGCCTGCCTCTCCTGGCCCAATACCATTTCCTTCCCCTAAACGAGTGCTGATTGTCCCGTTGATTCGCTCTCTGGTCTTGCGAATAGGTCTTGTAACTATTTACTTTCGAAGACTGCACTGTAGGAGGGTTACTGTTGTTTGAACGGTAACCTCCTCTGTGTTGGTTCGATTGATTTCCGGTGCGCAGTGCCAGTGGACGTTCAATGTGCCCAGACTTGTCTTCGTCCCCCTAATATACTGTTGTCGCTGTCATTTGTCAATTTGGTCGAAGTCCAACAGTCCCTCGCGGAAGGATACAAAATCTACGTCACTTCTACCTGACCATTGCACTGTGTAGCGGAACGGAAGCTGCAACAATATAATTCCCATGAACTCTTTGTCGCTTATGGTGGGAGGGGGGGGTGGTTAAGTGACCTGACTTCTCGTACACTTCTGAAATGTGCCCTTCTAGGCTGCTCCCTCTACCTGGGGTAACCCTCTCCGCATCGAGCTGGGTTCGGAGGTCCGCTTGTACCTTCGCATTCCAGAAACAATCCGTGAACTTCTCCTTAATCTCGGCGTATGTTGTTGTGGTGCTCTTAGCCACTTCCCACCAATAATAGGCTGTGGAAGTCAGTGCAAGCGTAAGGCATCTCAACCTATCATGATAGCTTAGCCCGAAGAGTATGGCGTATTCTTCAAACCTGACAGTATAATTGACTGAGTTTTCTCCGGATTTTCCTCCGAACCTAGGCATTTGTTCAGCACACATTTTTAAGCGTGATGCAACAAAGTGCTGACGGGCGCATTTGTCGGCAAACTAGTAGTCTGTTGCAAGTTATGTTGCTTTTCCTTGCCTAATCTCTGTGTGTAATGCATGCTGATTTAAGGGCTGCACCTCCACGCGTTCAAATTCAGGCCTCCCCAGGTGAAGGTCCCTCACCTCTTCTACGACCTGGGCTTACTGGTCTACCTTGTCAGCTACCTTAGTTAACCTGTCTGAGGTAGCTTTCTCTACCTGTCCCAACTTATTTTCAACATGAACGTTTTTTTACTCAAACTTTTCGCTCACTGGCTGATCTAGCGTATTTAAGTATGTCGCAGCAGTAGGTCAGTTTTCCAGCTTATTCACTCTCTGTTCAAACTCACTAAACTGCGCAGCACATGTCTGTCTCACCTGGTCTAGTTCTTTTTTAGTCTCTGTGACTTCCTTATGTACTGCAATTACTTCAGCTGCCAGCTGTTGTAAGTTAGCGGCTACGTCTTTCCTCAACATTACTAGTTGATTTTTCACGTCATTCATGAGTGTCTGTGACTCTACTTGCACGGTCTCAAACTTATTTTACATGGCTTGCATTTCCATTCGTACAGTTTCGAGCAGTGTCTGAGTGTTCGCCTGCATAGCTTCGAACTGGGTCTGTATAAATGCTGTGAGCTGCTGTAAATCTGAAGTCGGTGCAGCAGCCGTTTCTGTTGTTACAGTGTTGGCCGGGGAACCTAGCCTTACTTCCTCGCTGTCTGCGTCTGTATGGTCAGTTGTAGGGGAGCTGGGAGTAGATACCCTAGTAATTTCGGTAGTTTCCTCCATTTTATAAACAGTGCATTCTAATAATTTGTAGTTCAAAGATGTGGTTCCCTTAACCTATAAGGTGTTCTTTCGCTGCGGAGCAGTTGATACGGGGCTTTACAGCTTCTACTTATTTACAATAACACTTCTCAATCGCAGCTCCAGCTGTCGAAAGCCCCACGTTGGGCGCCAAAGCTATTATGAAACGTAAACACCACATTCAAATTACGTTTATAAACTACCACGGTGGGATAGTCAGATATGAAATATACAATAAGAATTGCTTGTTTTTTGATAGAAGAGATGTTGCATAAACTCACATAATAAAGTATCACGAAGCCATCTTATTTTCCCGTGTCAATATAGCCAGAATATTAATATAGTTTATGAACAACAGCTTACTGAATAACGTACATGTAGCCTGCCTGCAGTACATGCGTCACACAATGCCAAGTGCCCTGCCATATGTAGGCCAAATCTGCTGCACGTGCTCGTGTTGTAGGCCTATTCCAAGTAGTATTAACATAAAATATGAGTCGACAGTAAATTACCATGTAGCACTGAATAGAAAAAACGTGACAATGTGTGGAACAAAGGTAGTGTACTATTGAGCTGTTTGCATAACCATACTCTCCCATAGGCTTATAAAACAGTGTGAAATAAAATCGTGTGTTAATGTCGTGTTTTAGATTGGGTATATTGTTGGCAAAATTTAATACCACTAGCAGCATGATAGTAGAATATTTCCCCCCTGAGGAAAACGTCCGCCTGCACTTTGCCAGCTCCGGAACCAGCCAGACATTCGATGAGAAGAACACTCACCTTAGTTAACCACACTTGCTTGAGACCAGTGTCCATGTGTCCCACTCTGAAAATTATGCAACTTACTTTCCATAAGGACATGCACAAATTATACATAACTAGGTTATTAGAGAACGTGATGTGAAGAGAAAACAATTATTCGTGCAAATAGGAAAATACGTCAGACTACTTCAGATTCCCATCCAAATTATTATATTTCAAATAAAGTTTCTTTCATTTTATAGATATATATATATATTCTGGCTGTAAATGAAGCTAATTAATAATCCTGGATGGCAATAGCAAAAGGTTAATGAAAAACATTAAAACTAGCACTGCCGATAGGAAGTAGTCAGACATAACGGTCGTAAACAATACCCTTATTCAAAAACGTAAACTATCCTGACGTGTCAGTTTGTCACTTCAAAAATCACTGAATGAAAACGTCTGCAATTATTACTTGAAAAATTAAACTTGGCTCGTCTTAGTGGCAAAACAGTAAAAACTCTGTTTCTCAGGTTCAATTATGGTTAAAATATGTTGGTTCTTAGCTGTTAAAAATGCTGTGCCAACATGGCGTTGTGTAGGATGTTCTATTACAAACGCCCGCTCTCTTAGGCCTAAAATACGTGTAGACTAAACTCGTATGAAAACTAGTAGTGTAGAAAAGTAGTTTACTTTTAGGATGATACCATTTATAGTGGAAAGCAGGACGGGATCTGAGGAAAATGTAGAGTAGTATTCAAACTTCGTAGCATTAAGGTGTTTCTTAATGTGGCTTTCAGCTCATGGAACTTCACAGCGCCTAACTAACTGACCTAAGCTCCTAAACAGGTGCCTACTATACGGAGGGGCTTACAACACACTTCTCGATGTAGAAACAAAACAATATTAACCAAGCAAGCTGTAGAAACTAACCCACCCTAATATACTACGTAAAATATATATGCTACATCCAACTTCTAAACGTGAGTTCTGACTTAGTTCTTAACCCATTGAAAGATGGCGGCAGCGATGGCGATCTCCTAACTGAAGTTACCCGCCTAGACCTACACTTTCACGCTAGCCAATAGGGGTACAGGGTTCAAACATGCCAGCCAATTGGATGGCTTCCTACTCAAACAGCTAACCTAACACACTCCTAACAGTCTAATTCCCTATGCCAAAGAATTACCCCAACAAATACTAAAAGTACGGTCCGGAATCGGGTCGGTAAAAGATAGCCGACAAACTCCGGCCAGATTATGCCGGCCTGCTGTCTGATGCCGTAAGCGGACCGATGGATGGCAGCAAGACGCTGGGCCTGCAGAGGCTGAATGACGGCAAGACACCGGACTTGCGGCGTCTGGATGGCTACAAGAAGCCGGACCTGTGAAGGCTGGATTACGGCAAGACGCCGGGACTATGGTGGCTGGATGGCGGCAAGATGCCGGGCGTACGGCGTGTGGATGTCATTACGATGCCGAGCCTGCAGTGGCATGATGTCCAGAAATAGCAGTATAACCACGAAAAACCCTTAACGTTAAGTTTAAGAATTTTAGTAACTATTACTTCATCATAAAATATATTTATTTCATTTACTTCTCGAAACATTATTTGATATGAAAATTTTTTGCCGAGTGTGGGATTCAAGCCTAAGACCCTTGCGTTGACAGTTCAGCATGCTAACCTATACACCACTGGGTAAGGTGTTGTTACTCTCCAGTAATTTCATATTTATCATAAAACTAATTATTATAAGTGAATGTATAAATTCCATGAGAATATAACAAATAATCTTAAGAAAATGATTATTTAAAAACTGTTTCTTCATTTCTTCAAAGACTTGCAAACACAATAGTTTTTGTTAATTTTTAATATATCTGTTGGATGGTTGTACAAATGAAAAAAAAAATTCAAATTAAAAAGTGCCATGGGCTACCAAGTGACACATATATAATCGTGAGAAAAAAATCATGCTAACAGTTAACACATGGTCTCAAAAAAGACATCATACCATTAACAGCTAGCTTACATCTCGCATATTCAAAAAACAATTTAAAAAAAGTTTGTCGGCAAAAAGACATAATATTTGTATCATTATTGAGATAAAGAGCCATGTCTCGAAAATGTTAGCTGGCCTCAATAAATAAGATGATGGTCAGCTTACCGGTAAAATAAAGATGCTACATAGGAATCGGTTCAGAATATTATTTTTACTGTTGGTGACATGTTGACTGTGAAATATCACGCCGCCATAATTTAGGTGATATACATCTGTTATCCTAAAATACAGTGGGCCATTGTCTTTTTTCTAACGGCAAACATACTGTCTCAAAAAAGATGTCACGCTGTTGTCAGATAGCTATCTTCTGGCATTGGAACGACAGTTGCAGACAGTACAGGTATCGGGCCGACACTTTGCCTACAGGTTGTGTTTGCTGGGACGAGTCGGGTCTCGTATAAAGTGATAAAAATAACGCCATAAATTCCCTGAAACAATTACAATGGTGTGAGACAAGAAAATATATGAAAATATTGAATTATTAATTAAAATACAAACAAAAATCAAATCTATATATCTATCTAAGGAATCTAGGCATAAATTATTGCCATTCTAACATCGAATTATTCAAAATCATAAACGTACGAAAATTAATATAAATAAATAAAAATTAAATATATGTGAAAAACATATACAAATTACTGTGTTTGACATTGACAGTGTAGAATGTGTAAAAATATACATAGATTAAAATAATGAATGCAGAAATTGCAAAAGTTCATGTTACAACTGCTACTAGTTTGTGCTGTTGTACGACCATAAGAAAAATATTACATCTGCTTCATAAAGAGAGTATTAGCCCTTGGAAAGAAAATCACCACAAACATTCGCATAAAAAGTGGCTACTGAAAGCATAATAAAATGACTGAATTAAGAATCATATGCATATATATAGAAGTGGCGTAAGTACAATGCATTAGTGCTGGGTGATTGTACAATGCATAAAAAGATGATGAAACATCAATAATAAAATAAACAAGACTTAATACTTGCTTGTATATACAATAAAATGCATGGGCCATAGGTGAAAGCATTTTAAGTTAAATAAATGAAAACTTGTTAGTTGTGGTGGTGTGCAAATTAAATTTTTTTTGTAATTATTTTGATTATTTTAATTTATAGAACACAGTAAAGAAATATATAAATAATAGTAAAATAGGATTAACAACAAACATTACGAACTTTAAATAATAGTTATTAAATGGTATTTTAGTTATATAACATCGGGATACATCGAGAAACAATGTTAATCTGGATAAAGGATCAAAAGATCCAGTAAATACCTTGGTTCAGATAGTACGAGTTTTAAAAGAAATATACATACATAATAATTAAATCAGTTATTGGAAAAAGGAATAAGTCAATTTTTTTTGTGTTTTTCACATTTTCACGACGATGCATTTCATACGGAAAGACACTTATAATGGTGGTGAAAATAACTAAGTTACTATGTTCCTTGCCTCTAATGTAACACAGCAGAAAAATTGTAATGTGGAGTAAGGAATTAAGTCACTGATTAGTTCCTTTCTCCATAAAATAATGTGATGATGACTTAGTTTGTTTCTCTACTAAATATTTGTGTGCATTATGCTCACCATAGTACTGTTCTCAATCGTCAAAGGGTAGTAGTGAAGTTTGTTTAGTGATGAATCCTGGCTGTTTATGTAGTTGCAGGCAATCTTCCATGTAGACATTTTACATTTTACCAAGTTTGTTGATTGTTGTCAAAAACGTGCCATACATTCATCAAAGTACAAGACGTATACATTTGTGCTACAGAAATACAATAATAGTATTCTCCTGTATTCTGAGCAAACTGCCTCCAAAACGAAAGCGAAGTGAAGGTGAACACAAACGGAAACATCTTAAACATGCAAGAGTGAAAGGTTTGCCATATAAGAGGTACTCTGTCCAAATAGTAATAGTAAAGTCAACTCGTTCAGCCTTTCGATTAGTATAAATGCAGTACCTAACTACTCATAATATATATTGAAACCAGTAATTTGTAAAATGAGTCTAGCTGTACGGAATTAATATTGCTGCTTCGCCTTTATCGATTATGTTTATTAACCTACACCGAAGCAGTTTTTGGTTGACACTGTGGTGTAGTGGTTATAGTCCTGGGTCAGTAAGGCAAGGTGCTGGGTTTAAATCCTGCACAAGATCGTTTTCTATTATGTGTGCATGTGTGTGTTTGGTGTAGCTATGGAATTGAGATGGACTTCTCTGGCAATATAAAATGGTAATTAGAAGAGACATCTAGTAAATAGTCATCTGTGAATAAAGGAAGGAAAATCTCTGTTAACTAATGTGAGATGGGATATGTTATCCACCTTCAGTAGCAATTGCTTTGGCATTATATTGGGTGTTTGATATCGTATCCGACTGAAGATGAAGTGTAAGTCTGCATGATGATGATGATGATGATGATGATGATGATGATGCTGATGATGATATAGTTTATCTGAGTAATTTTCTGGAATATTTCATATTAATTATTTTATGGTTGTTTTATCGTCGTGTATCGTATGAGGAAAAGTGCTTGGTTTAACCGATATACTCTAATGGAATGGATTGTAGATATTGAGTGTTGTTATGTTTTGTTCAGGTATTTGAGGTATTACAATTCAGAATGTTTGTCTTGCAGAATGTATAGAATTGGATGTTCGACATGTTTAGATTTTAGCTGTAAGTATGATATGAACTCAAATATTATGAGTTAAACATTTTTTCGATGGGTGGTAGTCGTAATGAATGGATCGAGATTTAATATATCTTGTCTGTATGGTATGTTAATTTTGCTGGTAATGTGTCTTTGCAAATGGATTGTATGGTGTGATATAATGGCGAGTCAGAATTCTGAATATTTGGTTGGGTAATTTGTATGTTCTGACAGTATGCTATGGTAGTATGTTTATTATTAAATTATGTTATGGCCTGTCTAAATGTATGGTGTCGCATGATACGGTATGTGAGTATTGATGGTTAGAATGTTTTTTTTCTGCTGGAGCATTTAAATTGCTGGTTTGGATGATATGGTCTATTGGAATGAGATTTCGTTAAGTATGATCATTGACTAAAATAAACTGTATGGGTGTTGGTATTATTTGAATGTGTGTGTGAATTGCTATTATATGATGGAATGTTTTATCAAAGAAATTCGCTAGACAGTTTCATACGAATGCTTATATGACAGTTTTGTTTTCCTGGATGGTATGAACGGAAGTGTTCTGATATAACTGATATGCTGTAATGGAATTGATTGTAGGTAGAGTTCGGGTATTTTGTAATATTACAAGTTAGAATATTTTTGTCTGGAAGAATATATATAAAATTGATTTTCGGTCTGTTTATTTATCAGCGACTATGTTATGACATCAAAATATTACAAGATATGTTAAACAATTTTCGACGTGTATATGGAGGTTTGTTCTATATAGTAGTTTGATATGATATTAAATTCTGATTTGGTATTGGGGAAAATAATGGTCAACATATTCAATTAATAATAATATTGTGATACCTATGTGTGAGACCTCCGTTTCTGTAAATGAAGCATTTTCATATCGGGATGTGTAAAAAAAATTATTATATATATATAAGTCTGAAAAATAAATGAATCCATCAAACAATTGCAATATATCATGGATTTTTTTAATGCAGTTTATAAGTGAGTGGTTTGTATGAATTTAAAAGGCTCTAACATAACTATTTCAAATGCTGAATGCTCTCTAGTAAATAGAATACCCTGGTATGGGGGTAACATGTTTACAAGAAGAGTTCAGAAAGTTTGTCTGTAGGAGAGATGAAATGGTATACTGATAGGGAATGTTCTCTAGTAAATGGAATATCTTGGTTGTGTATAGGTAAGGTCTGATAGAATGTTCGAACTACTCACGTATGCTAGAACTTGGAATAATTATTTCATTTTAATTATATTGAGTATATATATATTTCTTAAATATTATGAAAATACGCATATTATACTGATGATGAAGTGACACATGCAAAGTAAAAACGGAAATGTGTTGCTAAAGATAACGGCTACTTGAAGTTGGGGCAGAAAAACATGGATTCGAACCTAGTACTATGGTCCAGAGGTTTCACACAACTTACTCATCACAGATGAACATACGTACATGCAGATATTGTGAACCTTCTGCGAAGAGTGGCGTGAAGTCTAGCTACTTATTTTCTGAGGACCTCAATGATTTGATTGAAAGACTGCAGGTGTCGGTTCCTGTGCATTTAAGAGGTTATCTTTCTGTCAGTGAAGAGATATATTCGATTAATGATGAACTCAGAGCTAGAGGCTTTATTGAATGACATAATAAGTATGCATGTGATTTTGTTAAGCATTGGAAAAAAGAAAAAATTTTAAAAATCAAAAGAACTTATGTTTTATTTATTAAATTCATATCTCCTAAGAGTGTATCTACTGCTATGTGTTTATAAATTCCTGGTAGGCTTCAAGTATTTGCGATGAACATATATGGCTTATGGTTATGTATAGGCTGTTCACGATAAAGTGAGCCCTTTTGAAATTAACCTTAGAAAATAGTCACTGCGCCTACCTGCATATATTTTAACTGTCTCATTAAGAGACATTCGCTCAGTAAAGTTGGTAACGAGAAATGGAAAGTAGTTCCATATATTTATGTCCTTTAAAAAGTGTTATGTAACAATTGGGGATAACTGTATTTATTATTTTCACTTTCTTTTTTTTATGCAGTGAAGTGTAAAAATGAGCAGATTTGTAGAATATTTTATTTCCTAATTATTTTACAGTTTTACTAGACTGACGCATGACTAAAGTGATGAGGCCCATGTAAATGTTAATTTTACATAAGGCGGAAGAATATACAACATGCATACAAGTAGATCTTAAACAGTGCTTTCAAAAGTGCTCATTTTACCGTGAGCAGCCTATACAAAATATTTGATGGCGAAATAGTTCATTGCGATTGTAGCATGATGCAGTCGATACTTAAATACGTAGATATAACATAGAAGTTTTAATTGTGTATCATGTTCTGAAATTATTCGACTATCTTGGGGATTGAAACTGCGATACCTTATTCTAAATGACGGTGCACTGTCTCCAGCGCTATTAGGGTACATGAGTTATTTCCTATAAGATTTCAATAGCATATGTAAAAGTGTGAGTTTGATTATTTTTCTGAAGTTTGCGTGAATGTTTTGACAAGGCGGTGTAATTACAACAATTGTAAGTGACGAGTTGTTTTCTGTGTCGGTGATGTATACCATTCACGGAAAGGTAGTCATTGAGATCTGTGCTTCTGTTGAGTTCACAGCAAAAGCTTCGAAATGCACTGGCGGTCTCCAGGTCTTCTGGTTTGTAACAGCTACACCAGTTTTTGTCAGTTAAGGTAAAACTCTTCCCTTTATGTTTTGGGACTTCTAACAACAGAGTACATACATAGTTGAAATGTATGTGCATTGCGATGCCTCTTTAGTCGACATTACAAAGTTCGTACATTTAATGTTATTTTTATATTAATAAATATTTTTGGCGAGCAATTAATAGGTAATTCGTTTCTTAATGTGTTTACTGTTTTGGAACTAAAAATGCTATGTAATCCAATAAGCACATGTTTATCACATTCAGAAACGAAATAAAATTTTACCTTGCACTTTATAAGATAATTTATCTCGTGAAGGATAGCGCATGTGTGATTCTGCTTGTCTGCCACCCTGGAACCAGACACATCTTTCTCGGCTAGTGTTATGAGCCATCCCTTTGACTTTCCGAGACCTGCACAGTGTCCAAGCTACTGGCAGACCACCTGGGCTGCCTTACAGTTTCTCAAGATATTAGATGATCTCACGACATCGTACGGGTTGGATGGTTTACGTTGTTAGAGTTGTGAGTTGGCTGAACTCTGGATTTGACGGTTTCATTTCAATCGGTTCGTAAGGAAGACGTTTACTATTCTTTTGTACTAACCAGAATGGGCTGGTCTGGTCTAGAATAGTCTAACACAGCGTACAACAATCGAAGCTTGTGTAATATGCGATTGCGATGGTTGTTAAGTGATTATAACCATTTTCCTTTACATTATATTTTTATATCTGTTTGCATCAGTGTGCAGCAGTGTTCGCCTTATCGCTGCCGCACTTCACAATGGAAATTTGCTCGCCTAACTTATAGTGCAGCACTCGATGCTCGTGCAGTATGTGGCAAATGAAAAGAGTTTATTACTATATTCCTTTACATTTATTTTTTTTGTATCTGTTCATCAATGCATTGCAGTGTCGTCTCTTGCATGACCCATGGTTTGAATATATATGTCGTTTAATGGCAATCAAAGGAACACGATCATCACAAGTCGTGTAATGTTTTCTTCAAATTATCATTGCTAGTAGATAGTGTACCGCACTTGACACATTGTAGAATATTTTTGTGGTTGGTCATTTCCTGTCGTTGAGCATTCCAGCTTTTTACCAAAGTTCTTGACGCATTGGCAACGTTGATATCACTATTACGGACTGCAGAACCGACTGGTATTTTTCATTGTAAGGGTTTGGTAAGACATCATGCTTGCAGCGCACTTGTGTATCCTGTGGTCCTCTATTATGTGTTACGTGAATGGCTTTTCATTTACACGATGGTTTATTATTTCTTAAATGGGGTTCCTCCCGACCCTCGTGTTAGACCGACGGTGTTTATTTACATTAACTCCCACATGTTTTAATGTAATCGGAGACTTTCTACACCCTGCGCTAGTGCATTTGTATACATCTTAATTTTTTCCAATATACGGCTGGTTGTTAAAGGTAACCCATACTAACGAGGTCTTGGACCACTGACCATCGTGTAGGGCTGGCGGTGTTTATTTATATGTATTATGTATACTGTAACTCCCACACCTACATACATATTGCTCGCAGGGCCATTGTGTGTACCTTAACTTTTTTGTGTATGGTAAGTTGTTGCATGATACCTGTGCTATTATTTATTTATGTATATAACACCTGCGGTAGCAGACTACGAAGTTGGTGGTAGGTGATTGACGAGTACACGTGGACTGGCATTTATGTGTGCTATTTCAGGCCCTACATTCCTACATGGACCTGTAACTACTAACTACTACGACATGTTTGCAATGCAATTGAATGTATAATGCTTTTACTTTCTTTATATTTATAGCTGACCATTACATGTTAACCGAACTTAGATGGTTCAGAAATGATGTCCTACTATGCTTATAACAGGGCTTATGGTGTAATTGACCTTATCATATTGAATGCAGCCAGAAATGATACCTGTGATATGAAATAGACGTTCGTATCTTTCTCGGAATAGAAATGTCAAGCATCTATGTTTATAAGTGGGATTTATGCATAATGGTCCCTGCCACCCTGTTCTATGTTGGGAGCATTGCTTATGGTATGAATTGGGCTACTATAGCTTCAGCAGATGGGAAATGTCAACCAACTATGCTTTGGAGAAAGGTTATAGCCAATTGACTCTGCCGCCAGTTCGATGTCAGGAGCAATGTCTGTGATATGAATTTGGTGACTGTACCTTCGGGGGATGGGAAATGTCGGTAAACTATGCTTACAAGATGGGTTAAATTGTAATTGACCATTGTAGTAGGGTTAGGCCGACTTGGGCATAAGAGCATCGGGCATTGGATACGGATTCGCCCGCCCTCCATCTTGTTAAGTCACCCGACCGCCATTTTTCCCTTTTCCCCTTAAAACTTCCCTTCTTTACCTCAAAATCGACCAAAAGACCCCAAAAATTTCCCTTTTTCCTTAAAAGTTTCACTTTTCCCTAAAAATTCTCCTATATTCCCTCAAAAAAAGCTAGAAGATGCCAAAAATGGTAGAAGCACCCCTCGTGAAAAAACAAGCCCATGAAATCAAATTTTCGCCAATTTAATTAATTTGGGGGCTTCCTTCAGATATACAAAGCAGTGGCGGCCATATTGGTTTTATAGGCATACCCTATGCCAAACCGATACAAGGTATATAGGATAGGACTCAGACCTAAGCATCAGCCATCTTGCATCCATATTGTATGCAGATGACCTCTGACCTCGATCATGATCTTTAGCCCATTACCTTGCCATTTGACCTTGAAAATGAAAAATTAGAAAAACGCAAAAAATCCTAAAATATTTCAAAATAGTCCCAAAATATAATTAAAATTAAATTATTAAAAATTACTAAATAATTATTTAAAAACTATTTTAAAACATATAAGTTATTTTTTTAACTTACATTTCTCAGCACCACCATTAATCACATTCGTTCCATCCCCAGCAGACGACTGCCTCCCTTGCACCCACTCCCCTCACCCACACTCATTCCGCCTATTTGATTTTTTTCGTTCGTCATTTAATTATACATTACTGGAGACCACCATCTTGGTAGCCGACCGCCATTTTGATAGGTGACCAAGATATTGATATGCATCACTTGTCTGCTATCTTGGAAGCCAAAGCCCTTTAGTAATTGAACTTACACCTCTACCCATGACCTCTGACCCCTAACTATGACCTTAAACTCATGAACTTAAAAACAAAATCCTGAGAGAAAAATACATTAAAGTCGACAAGCATAATACTTTACAGACTACCACCGCCATATTATATACAGACTACAATGAGCTTGACCCCATGACCTTGAAAAACCTTGAAAACAAAAACATGAGAAACATACATAAAAGTCAACTAGCATAATACATTAAAGACTACCACTGCTGTATTAAATACAGACTACCACAACATTCACCGCATGACCTTGAACGACCTTGAAAACGAAAACTCGAGAAAGATACATAAAAGTCAGCAAGCCTAATACATCAAAGACTACCACAGCCATATTAGATGCAGACTATCTCGAACTTGACCCCATGAACTTGAATGAATTCGAAAACAGAAACTCGAGAAAAAATACACAAAAGTCAGCCAGTATAATACATTAAAGACTACCACCACCATATAAGATGCAGACTTTGACCCATGACCTTGACTGACCTCGAAAACAAAAACTCAAGACAAATACATAAAAGTCAGAAAGCATAATACATTAAAGACTACCACCAACATATTAGTTGCAGACAAGCTCGACCTTAACCCCACGACCTTGAATTTCCCTTGAAAACCAAAATTTGAGAAAAATTCATAAACGTCAGCAAGTATAATACATTACAGGCTATTACCACCATATTGGATGCAGACTATATTTACCTTAGCCTCATGACCTTGAAAAACATAAAAATAAAACTCGAAAAAAATATATGTGAAGCGGCAGAAGCTATCCGAGACGATCCACCTTCCACACAGCTGCTGTCACACTAAACATCTCAGCTTACCTCCCTACTGCTTATAATATATATGTGTGCAAGCCCTATGACATCATTTTGACTTTGAACTAATCCTATTGCACCATTAATACATTGTGCAGACACCGACAAGCCAATTACCAAGATACCACATGATTGCAGCTAACCAATCACGTGCTAGCATTGAGACATCACACGCAGGCAGGTAGACCATCTTTTGATGCTAGTTCCTTGATCACATTAGCATGCAGTTATGTCTTCAACAGTTTCTTCCAGACAATTTATTAGCTCACCTATATAAATCATGGTTACACTTAAAGAAGACAACTGACTCCTCTTGTTGGACTGACCCCCTCACAAGACTGACCCATTGACCCATGGCACCACGACCCATTGTTGACCCCATGACTCCATGGCCCATTTATCAAATTTCCCCATGATACCTTGACTCATTGACCCCATAACCAACTGTCCCCATGACCCATTGAGCGATGGAGCGATGGAACAATGGAGCGATGGAGCGATTTAGCAATGAAGCGATGGAGCATCTAATCCAATCCAGTTAGTCATTATGCAGGTCAGAGCCCCATGCTCGTCGAGGTCAAAAGGCAGTCCTTCAAATTCGCAACTCTTCTTCATGGTATGGGAGCACTCTGAGAAAACATAAATACCCGTAAGACCTGGAAGAAAACACACAGGTCCTATTAAATAAATAAATATATATATGTGTTGTGTGTGTGTGTGTGTGATAGGACTATACAAAATAATGTATAGTTGTATAAATATGAATATGTATATATAAATATGTAAATGTAAAATTATTTTCATTTTATTATTTATATATATATATAGTTACGTACATTCAAGTATGGAAATAAACATTTATTTCAATTTAATTTATACATAGTTATGTTTTAGAATATGTATATCATTACATAAATATAAAGTTATTTTCAATTTGATTTGAATGTGTAGGTATATGTATATAAATAATGTTATATGTTAATATAAAATTGTTTTCAAATTAATTTATATGTTTATAAATATGTTAATATTAAAATATTTTCAATTTAATCTGTATGGATAGGTATATGAGTATGTATATATAAAATTATTTTCAATTTATTTTATATGTATAGGTATAAGTAAATAATTATGCATAGGTATATAAAAATATATATAATTCTTTTAATTTTATTATATATAGTTATGCGCATATAAGTATGGAAATATAAATTTATTTTAAATTAATTTATACATTGTTAAGTATATTTTCAATTATATTTATATGTATAGGTGTATGTATATAAATATGATAATATAAAATTATTTTTAATTTGATTTATATGTATATGTATATGTATATAAATATGTTCCTATTAAATTATTTACAATTTAATATATATGGATAGGTATATACATTTATTAATATAAAAATATTTTCAATTTAATTTATTTATATAGGTATAGGTATATAAGTATGCATAGGTATATATATAATTCTTTCAATTTATCTTATACATAATTATGTATATCTATAGGTATATCAATATTTACATATAAATATGTGAACATAAATTAATTTAAATTTCTATATATAACTATGTGAATATAAAATTAATTTAAATGTCAACATATAAGTATGTACATACAAATATGAGAATATAAATTTAATTTAATTTTATATAAGTATGTACATGCAAATAAAGGAATATGACATTAATTTTTATGTTCATATATTAGAATGTGCATATAAATATGAAAAAACATATTAAATTATTTTATTTTATATAAGTATGTATATATCAATATAGGAATATAAATTTACTATAAATTTGATATATAAGTATATTGATATGGGAATATAAAATAAATTTAAATGGCTATATTTATATATAGTCTTCATATGCATACAAGCATATTTAAATAACATAGTGTTATGTAAGTATCTGCATATTTTCTTCTGGGGCGAACGAGTATTTGGGTTTTCTCAGAGTGTTACCATACCCCGAAGATGAATTGCGAATATGAAGTTCCGCCATTTGACCTCGACGGGCATGGGGCCTGTGACCTGAATCATCAATAACTGGATAGGATTGGATGCTCCATCGCTCCATCTTTCCATAGCTCCATCGCTCAATGGGTCATGGGGTCAATGAGTCATGGGGTCAATGGGTCATGGGCTCAACGAGTCATTGGGTCAATGGGTCATGGGGTCAATGGGTCATGGTGTCATGGGGTCAATTGATCAATGGGCCATGGGGTCATGTGGTCAAGTGGTCACTGGATCATGGTGTCATGGTGTCGATGGATGAGTCTTGTGAGGGTGTCGGTCCGAGAACAGGTGTCAGTTGTCTACTTTAAGTGTGACTATGAAGTATAGGTTAAGCTTAGAACTTGTCTGGAGGAAACTGCTGAAGATATAACTTCATGGTAATGTGATCAAGGTACTAGCATCTAAAGCCGGCCTGCCTGCCTGTATGATGTCTCAATGCTCGCATGTGATTTGTTATCTGCAATCATGGGGTAACTTGGTGATTGGCTGGTCGGTGTCTGCGCAATGCATTAATGGTGCAGTATGATTGGTTCAAAGTCAATATGACTCCATAGGGCTTGCACGCTTGTATATTATAAGTAGTAGGGAGGTAAGCTGGGAGGTTTAATGTGACAGCAGCTGTGTGGAAGGTGGATCGTCTCGGCTAGCTTCTGCCGCTTCACATAGATTTTTCTCAAGTTTTTTATTTTTAGGTCATTCAGGTACATGAGGTCAGGGTCGAGGTAGTCTCCATCTAACATGGTGGTTGTAGTCTGTTATGTATTTTGCTTGTTGAATTTTAAGTATTTTTCTGAAGTTTTTTATTTTAAAGGTCATTCAAGGTCATGGGGTCACGTTTGAGATGGTCTGCATTTAATATGGCGGTGAAAGTCTGTAATATCTTATGCTTGCTGACTTGTATGAATATTTCACGAATTTTTGTTTTCAAGGTCATTCGAGATTATGGAGTCAAGGTCGAGGTAGTTAACATCTAATATAGTGGTGATATTCTTTAATAAAATTATGCTTGCTGAATTTTATGTATTTTTTTCTGAAGTTTTTGTTTTCAAAGTCATGGGGTCAAGGTCGAGATAGTCTGCATCTAATATGGCGGTGGTAGTCTTTAATGTATTATGTTTGTTGACCTTTATGTATTTTTTTTCGAGTTTTAGTTTTCAAGGTTGTTTAAGGTCATGGGGTGAAGTTAGTGGTAGTCTGCATTTAATTTGTTGTGGTAGTCTGTAATGTATAATGCTTTTTGACTTTTATGTATTTTTCTCAAGTTTTGATTTTTTTAAGGTCATGGGGTTAAGGTCAATATTAGGGGTTAGGGTCCATGGGTCATAGATTAAAGTTCAATTACTAACTGACATTGACTTCTAAGATGGCAGTCAAGTGATGTATGCCTAGATGGTGGTCACCTACCAAGTTGGAGGTCGCCTACCAAGATGGTGGTCTCCAGTAATGTATAAACAAATGACGAACGAAAAAAAATCAAAATGGAGGAATGAGTTAGGTGAGGTGAGTGGGTGCGGTGGAGTCCGTCGTTTGCTGGGGATGGAATTAAAGTGATTAATGGTGGTTCTGGGAAATGTAATTTAGAAAATTGTTAATATGATTTCAAAATAGTTTTTTTATAAATCTGTAATGATTTTAATTATTTTATATTAATAATGAATACTTTGTAATTTTTGCACTATTTGGGATTTTTGGAACGTTTTGCGATTTTCTTATATATATTAAAAAATTAAATTTTCAATGTCAAGGTCATTGGTCAAAGTCATGGCCAGGGTCAAAGTTAATCTGCATACAATGTGGATGCAAGATGGTTGATGCTTAGGTATAAGTCCTATCCTTTATACCTTGTATCGATTTAACATATGGTATGCCTATAAAATCAATTTGGCTGCAGTGCTCTGTAGGTCATAACGAAGCCCCCAAAATTAATTTAACTAGCTAAAAGTGAATTTCAGGGGCTTTTTTTGTACGAGGGGGACTTAGGCAATTTTTGGGGGCTTTTAACTTCTATGGGGGTAAAAAGGGGAAATTTGAGGGTCTTTTGGTTGATTTTGAGGGAAAAAAGTAAATTTTTGAGGGAAAAGGGTAAAAATGGCGGTCAGGTGATGTACCAAGATGGCAGCCAGGCGAATCCGGATCCGATGCCCGATGCCCTTATGCCCAAGTCGGCCAAACTCTCCTACAGACCTTGCTGTGCTACTTGTCATCGCAAGCATTGCCTGTGATATTAATTTGATGACTATAGCTTCGGTGGATAGTAAATGGTGGGAATATAAGCTTACAAGAGGGCTTAAAGTATACTTGACCCTACCAGCCTGTTTATCGTCGGGGATGATGCCTACGTTATGAATTTGACTACTATAGCTTTGGTGGAACAGAAATGGCCCTCCAAATTCGCTTATAAGTGGGTTTAGGGCGTAACTGAGCCCACCAGCCTATTCGTCATCAGGGGTGATACCTGTGTTATGAATTTGGTGACTATCTTAAAAAGTTCGGAAATCATTGGTAACCATGCTTATAAGATGTAAGAGGGCTTAAGGCATCCTTACACCTGCCACATTGATGCTGTGCTCTAGCTGGCACGAATGGTAGTTTGGTGATGGGAATCCCTGATTGCGGGGGGGGGGGGGCACGAAGACAAGGTGTCAGGGTAATTGACGTGCACATGATTAGCATAAGTACTATTTGTTAATGTACAATATGCATGAAGTTGCATGACAGGGCAATGAACTCGAGCATTCTTCAGATAAGATGGATGGTGCTGGCATGGAATGACAGACCATGAGGTGCTTGTAAATGATTGCACAATCAGGCTGACATTTGCACAAATTCCACTGGTTTCGCCAGATTATGCGAGTGGCAGCTGCATTGCGCAAAACTCATTTTTTGCAAGGGAATTTGAAGGAAAGAAGGGAAATTTTGATGTGAAAGGGAAATGTTAAGCATTTTTGAGCGAAAAAGAGTCTATTTTAAGGGTGAAAAATGGAAATGCAAGATGGCCACCACTAATCCTCTTGTCTTCAAGACCCCTACACAATTGAAAAGATTAACTTTTGACTATACGTTTTCACTTTACGTTCGCTTTCCGGCATGTTGTTTCTTATGGAGAGTGACACAATGGGACTGTCAAAGGTAAAGTCAAACCTCTCGACTTCACGATATCGAAAAGTTGAGATTTAAATTGAAAGTCAAGCAGCCATTTTGCCGAAAATATAACAAAGGTTATGTGGAAAGTGCGTTATTTTATTGTATGGTGATTTTAATCTCGGTATATTAAACAAAGCTCGTCTTAAATTAAATAAATGGCAAACGAATATAATGTGAAGAGATAATATATGAATTGACATATTTTTTAAACAGTAAACAAATGAGTTTTTTGTTTTAAAATAAACTTTTAATATAAATTTGAAGGCTATTTTTTTTAAAGGTACGTAAAATGTATTCCTGGATAATATCATAATTATTTTCATTTCAAGATACAAATTTTTACGAAGCTCGCAGAACCATTGTTGAATTCTCTGAACTCTGACTTTACAATTGTATTGTGTATTGGTGGTTTCGTCAGAGGAAAGGAAATGTAAAGTCAAATGCTAGAGTTTTATATTGTGTAGTAAGCTTCAGTCAGTATCCACTTGCGCGTCAATGCCCATTTACTATCTACTGTCAGTATCAGCTACCAGTACTTCTATTGAGTATTCTGTGGATTTAAGAACCTGGATGTTCACAAGACCGGAACAGTTAAGTAGAAGAGAAGGAGGTCGTGCTGACATGTTTGTGTCAATACAAGCCTTCCACTGGCATCATATTCTATAATCTAAATATTTACCCCAGTTTCGCACACATGTGTTCTTACTCTGTTCATCTAAGAGGACGTGTGATGGTTACAGCAAATACGATAATTTGCCAAATGGTGCCAGTACAGGAGGTTTCCTTAACATCTTAATGTGTGGAATTTCTCATCCTGTTTGATGGTTCTGTACAAATATATCGGCCTAAATGAATGTGTTATTATGTTACCAGTCATAGAAACATATTTTTAATTTTAATACACCTGAAAACTAAGAATGAAATAAATGTAATTTCAATATATCAACTCAAGTATAACTATTATTTAGTTAATTGCGGATTTGTATCAAGCCATGTAAACAAAATGATATATCTTTTACTATAAACCCTGTCAAAACATAGGTGTTAAAACTACGCCAAAACAACTAATGTGAAGAAGGAAAATAAAAATATAATCATTTAATATTGTGTTTGTATCTGTGTCACCTGTGACTCAAAATTTAAGCAACACATTTCTGTAGTATTTAAAACTCATACACTTCGTGCAAAAATACATTTCGTATGTGAGAAAGAGTACCTATTATTTATCTTGTAGGTACATACAAATTTATATGCCATTCCGCATTCGGTTCTCACACTTTTCAAAGATGGATGTGGTCTAATGTGATGGCGTGGAAGATCACCTTTGTTCACCAACAAATGTGCACAGACGTTCTGTAAATACTATTAAAGAGGTTATAAAAAAGTAAACTTAAATTTGTTTGTACGTAGAAGGCCTGATGCATTCGGAGAGCCTTTCAGTTATGTAAAAAAAAAATATTATGCTGATAATATGGTTATGGAAAAAATATTTCGAACACTGTAGTGAGGGTCTGGAAAACATTTAAATAGAAAGGGAAAGGAAACTAGTGTACACATGTTAAAAAAGTTCCGTACCGCTACATTATCAAAAATATTAATAATCTTTTGGAAACTCCTAGATTTGGAAAATGTTTGCTTTAATTTTGGTATAATTCAAATGGTGGGATTTCCATATGTGATAATTTCATGAACTGTACCAATGGCTCATAGGCCAAATGGGCATGTTGTAAAGTCCACAACACTTTTGCTCACTGACAGTTCTCCTTATCGCGGTTACTTCTAACACTCGAAAGGAAACCGCATTGATCTCTTTTCAGTGATTTCTCTAGGAAGCACGTCTTCAAGCACACTTGTATCTCTGTCACACAAACGGGACTCGTTTAGAAAATTAAACAATTCATGCCCTGCCCTAGGAACCACATTAAGTTCCTGATACAATACCTAACAAACATGGCTGAAACAACGCCAAAAACTGCCAAAAATAAATTACAATAATAACTCTTTAAAATCCCAAAGCTTCCGGCCAATTGTTATATCATCGCGCGCATCTAAAAGCTGTAGTTACCAAATAAAACAAACAATAATTACCAAAACAATGTTATGAACAAAATTATTTTACAATTATATTTTAAATCTACATTTTAGACAATCAAGAAATAACATTTTCAAAACCATAATGGTTACCATTAATATTTTATTCGATAAACAGTATGTTGTTTAGAATTCTCTGTAGAAAACATGTTTAAGTACAACTTCTGTTTCAGCAATGTTTCTGTTACTATCTAAACTTTTCCGAAGTTCACGTAAAAATTATGAGAAAATGTAAAATCAAATGTAAAAAATTTTACCCTTATGGTGATTAGTTATAATTTCACAACACTATATTCGGTTTTCTCTATTCAGTATGAACATACTGTTATTTAGAGAATGCTACCGTATTCGGTGTCTTCGTTATGATATTTGAAATTTCAATAACTTATAAGAGAAGTCCATTTTCAAAGGGTCCCTTGTCCACAAATATGACAAATTCCAAAAATGGTCCTGTTGGTTCCTTCCCAGCCTTTGCAATGGAATGGCAAATGTTTTACAGTATAAACACAGATTTAAAATTCATGCCATTTCCAAAGTAGCCCTCGTCCAAGAATATTAAATATAACATGGCGAGTACTTAAAACATGCTATTCAGATAAGCCTGGTGGGCTGTCGAATCAATTTTGGGGGTGCTTAGCTCAAGAATGGTAGGCGACACAAATTAATTTCAATACGCCATTTAATTTAATACAATTAGTCACATTATTTACAATACGTTAAATAGATATTTTTACAAGTTATTTTACATTAAATCCGGGGGAGTTAAATATAATTATTATTAAATTACCGAATTACTTTAAGTTTAGCCACGCCATTATCTAAGGCCTATGATCCCTACATGATCCGCTGGACTGATATCACCTTGTCTGTTGCCGAAGGCTGCTTCACAGCTCGTTTACGGTGGTTCACGGTACGCCCTGCATCGTTCCGTCTCCATGGTTGGCGGCTGGTGCAGGAAGAATACCACGCTTCATGGCCTGGCGGCGTTTAAGTATTCCCGCACGTTTCAAACTATGATGCTGTTTCCCGAACCTCTCGCTGTTCGTGGCCTCACCCTGAATACTGTCGTTTGTCGCCTATGCGTGGGATGTGTCTCTGGCAAGCGTTAAATATATAGCTTGCCTACACCGTAACATCACCCTCCCGCTTCAATGAGAGCTGGTCCCCCAGCTCTGAGACAGGTGCATGGCGATGTGGTGCGTTATACTGGTCCCTTACGGTCCACGTCTGCTTCTTGGCAGGGGGAATATGGATGGTTGTAGCCTCTTCGATGCAGGGGGAATTTAAGGGTATGATTATATGTCGATGCAAGGAAAATTAGGGTGAGGAGAAGCATTGCCTTCGCTCTTGCCTTTAATGCATGGCAAACTACATGCGGTTTACAGTTTTGTTTACTATGGGCGGTCTGCTAAATTTCGATATTCGTGGTCATGGCCCTGAACTTGGTCTTTACTGGGCGTATATACTCTTCTGCATGGTAGACGCCGCTGACACAAACTGATTTGCGGACGCGTAACCCGGCAGCAGTAGTATATGGGTAGGTTGAGGACGTGTATATTATGCAAAGAGAATAAACCTATCGATTCATTTTATCGCCATAAAGTGACTATAGACACACACAACAAAATGTAAAAAAAAAGTTATATTGAGAAAATACTGTGCGAATGTGGAAAATATGTTTGTAGTGCATATCTCACAGAGCATACAAATACTGCACCACACAATGCATTAGTAGATATTCTGAATGAATTTCAACATGATAATTATCCAACAAAGACATGTAGAGTATGTCATGAGAATAAACCTATAAAATTATTTTCTTATCATAAAACTATTAAGGACAAACATACGACAATACCCAAAAAAAGTTTTAATGAGAAATATTATCATAGAGGAAGTTAAATATTAAAAAATAACTCTCAATAATTTAAACACTATTACAATTTCATTCCTTTATTTATATTAATGTCATATTTCTATATAATCATTATATTTTTGATACATTTAATATTTTTTTTCTATATAAATAAAACAATAATATTGGCAACGAACAATCTAACAGTCGAGTTGAGCGAAAGGAGAGTGCGAGAGCTAAAAATCTTAACTAAAGAATTTAAAATTAAATATTGGTACAAATTAAGGAAAGCTGATTTAATTGCAGCTATTATACCATTTTTTAGAAATTAAGAAAGAAAAAGAAACTTTTCAACTTTGCCCTTTTCTCATTTCAATGTAAGATAACTATATTCAAAAGGTAGAACTGAATTAAAAGAAATATTTCCATTCTCTAATCAAATATTTGTAACCTAGAAAAATAAAAGTAACCGGGATTTTTTAAATTTAATTTTTTACTAACCCGAAATTAAATAAGAAAATAAAAGTTCACACGACATTTTTTTCTTTTAATCAAAAAAATTTTTATGTGCGTATGGAAAAGAATAATATGTTCGAAATTAACGAAGTTAGTCGTAATTTAATTGATAGTTTCAACATTTGGCAAACATAATACAGAATTCGCATAAATAATTTACAAGGGTATCCTTTAGAAAAAATTAATGCTGTTAGAAATGCTGTTCACGAAACAATGAAAAATGTAAGAAAAATTACCGATTTTAAACAGGATGACCAAATGAGAATACATATATGCAAATAATCAGAATTTTCACCATACAATTTCGGCTGCAAGAAGAAATTATTTAAATGCAAAAAATTTACTTAATCAAATTGAAATAATTATTTCGTAAAATTAAAATTTAGATATAAATGAAACAACTTTCGATATTAATGTTTACAAAGTGCCCAGTGGTAATGGTGCAAGAGGTAAAAAATATTGTCAATTTATCTAAAGATATAAAGGCAAAGCAATATATTAATAAAATTAACAATGATGATAATTTATGTGGACCCAGAGCAATAATTACACCTTAAACATACGAAACAAATATCATTTCGGATAGAGAATTAACAAGTAATGAGCATATTTATATTAGAAACGGAAAAAAATTAGAAGAAGTATTGGCTTGTGAACTTTGCGTACGAATTGGAAAAAAGTTGTGAAATTGGTTTTAGTTTCGAAGATATTATGGATGCAGAAAATTGTCTGAATATTCAAATTAAAGTTGTTTCCGCTGTACATTTCAATTCAATTATACATTCTGGAACTAAAAAATCAACAACTATTTATTTGTATTTGCACGATGACCATTACGATGTAATTAATAGTATGAAAGCATTTTTAGGTAGTGTTTATTATGTGACAACCCATCCAATGATAAATATCAACATGAGTGCGAGAAAAATTTTTTTAAAAATATGTAATTTGTGTAAAAAAACTACAACACGAAAAATTTTTGGAAGGTGAAGTTCGTATTAATTATAATATATTGTCAAAAATGTAATACATATTGTTTTGGACAGGAATGTTTTACTAATCACGATGCTGTGTGTAAGACGGTTTATAAGTGTAAAACTTGTAACAAAATATGCTTGAGAAACAAAAAACACGATTTTGGTTTGCCAAATGTTGGAATTGTAAGGATTTTGTGAAAACTGATTAACATGAATGTTATATGCAAAAGAGACAGCAAAAAAGTAGTTTTTGTACAACGGCTTGTACTTGTAATGGACAAAACAACAAAAAAAAATATGGCTTGTTCTTAAATAGAAAAATACTACTTTGTTGACTATGATGCCACACAAGATACTGGTTTTCATACACCAAACTTTATATCTGTACATGATTTTAGTGGTCACAAAATACGCTTTAAAACAATGAGTTTTGCGAATGGGCAATATCTAAAGAAAATAGAGGATATACATTTATTGCACATAATTCAAAAGGCTACGATTCATATTTTATTTTACAATATTGCATTAGATATAGTATAAAACCTCATGCAATATATAAAGGTTAAAAAATTATGCAACTTACAATTTCAAGTCAAAATATGAAAATAATTGATACTATAAACTTTATTCAAGAAAGTCTTCCAACATTTCCAAAAACATTTGGGGTAAAAGAATTAAAAAAAGGATGTTTTCCACACTTTTTTAATATACCTGAAAATCAAAATTATGTAGGAAAATACATGCTACAAAATATTACGGAGTCAATACAATGACACAAGAACAACTAAAAGACTTTTTTAGGTGGCATGCTGAAAAAGTGAAAGAAAATTATATTTTCTATTTCAAATAAGAACATGGGGAATATTGTGATTCTGATGTTGATATTTTATAACGGGCTTGTCTTAAATTTAGAGAATTTTTTGTAGAAATAGCAAATAGGGGAGAGTTTCCTATTTCGTACCACTTTTTACATTTGTAATTTTATCTGTCTCAAATGAAAAAATACAAGGTTTTACGAATTTGTATAAAAAAAGTATGACTATTTATGGGAACATTCATGTGGGTTACATTTCAAAATGTAGCATCGGGGAAGAAATAAAGAACTTTCTGTAACATGCTGCAACTGGTACGATATAAGAAACTGGTTTCCTAAATCGTACCACCTATGACCTAAATCGTACCACAGTATAAAAATTAAAACAAATGAGAGAACATACAAGACAGCATGTAATAACACACAGGATTATTGTAGTATTCAAATACTAGTGAAGTTTGATTATTTTTCTATGGTAAATGCAAGAAATATTCAAATATTTACAGGCTAAACAAACAAAATGTTTCAGTTCTGACTTAACACCCGCACTACACTCATGAACCCAGGATGCACACACTAAACACTGAATCACATCTTCCACAAATGTTTCTTCACATACACAACAATACAATGTGGAATGTGGTTGTGCTCTGCTATCTGATATGCCAGCTTGCGTACATCGTTAATCGTGACTCCAAAGAGTAGTTCTTCCAATTTTAAAATATGTTCTACAAGTTGATTTTCTATTTCAAGAGCAAGGTAGTAGTCCATACAAGCGCCTTCGTACCGTCGTTAGCAATTACGTTTTTACAGTCTAAGTGGCGCTTTGGCATTAGTTTTGGAATGCCGTACTGGCGGCAGCACGCGTTGAACCCCATGTCCCCATTTCTGTATGCTGCCAGAGCCCTTTCCGTGTCTGATTCACTCCAGACACCATATTTCCTTTTTGCCATTCTGTGTCACACAATTAACACGTTTGTTATTTTTGTTTATTTAAAATTTATCTAATTTATGCAAGTAAATTGCAAATATAGAACTTTAAATAATATGATATCCCAATTCGTTCCGGTACGAATTAGGAACTCCACCCATGGTACGATTTAGGCAACTGCGCACAGCTTCACTCTTTACGTCATTTCTAACCTAAACAAGTGCCTCGTTACAAAGCCACCAGCCATTACTCTCAATATTACTCGAACCACAATGATAACTGCATGAAATCCAGTAACACACACCTTGAAGTGCTCTATTATCTTACTTATGGAGTAGAAAAACTACATAAGCAAACACTAAAAAAAATAACTGTAAAAAAACTCAACACGTCCTTCACTGACGAGCTATTTTCACGGACTGCTCAATACATCTAGTAGTTCAACTATTCGCCGTGAGAGTGCTCCACAAGTCCTGCTTTATAGAAAACCAGCGGTGGTACGATTTAGGTGGTGGTACGATTTCGGCGACTTTCCACTATAGATCCATTTTGCTACATAACAATAGCGGGTGCTTGTATGTCTGTTTATAGATCAACATTTCTTAAGGAGAATACTATTGAATTAGTTAAAGATAATTAAAAAAATGTTTTGTAAAGAATATATTTTGGGGTTAAATACATTTTCAAATGTTCTACATGCATTAAATGGTGCTGAAGTTACTATTTGTGGAGCAAAAGTTGATGGTTATGACCAAAAAAACTAAAACAATATACCAATATCATGTTTGTTTTTGGTATGGTTGTCCTGTTTGTTATTTACCTGATACAATTAATTACTGCAACAATGAAATTATGGATGACTTATTTACTAAAACAAACAATCGAACGACAATTTTAAGACAAAATGGTTACAAAGTAAGGGAAATGTGGGCTTGCAAACGGAAAAATCGATTTTCTACTAAAATAATTTAGAAAAAGTTAAAATGTAATAGAACCATTACAGCTTAGAGATGCATTTTTTGGAGGTAGAACAAATGCTACAAAATTAAAAGTTTCAGGAGAAAAAATTAAAATATATAGATATAGGTAGTTTATATCCAACAGTGATGTTTTATGATTATTATCCTGTTTGGCATCCTATTAAAATATATAACCCTAAAAATTACGACGAAATTTGGTTTGGATGGAATATAAATTTTTACCATCACGAAATTTATATCATCCAGTACCTCCAATTAAACAAGAAAACTATTGTTTACTTTATGTTCAACATGTGTTGTAGAGAAAAACGAGAATGTAAACACAGCGTTTAAGAAAGAACATTAGTTGTTACAAGCGCTACTTAAGAATTAAATAGAGCTATTGAAAAAGGTTACAAATTACTTGAAATTCATGAAGTTGGTTATTTCAAACCAAAAAGTAATAACATGTTCAGAAATTCCATTAAAACATTTATGAAAATAAAATTAGAAACTAGTCCTTGGGAAGACGAATATATAAAAAGAAGAATATATCCGAGTTATTAAAAAAGAACAAGATATCGATTTAAACATTTAAAATACTGAACAAAATTCATGGAAATATGCAGTTGCCAAAATTTGATTAAATTCACTTTGTAAAAAATTTGGACAAAGACAAATTCAACACAAACAGAATATATTACTGATCCAACTCGTCGGTACGAATTGTTATTAGATGATAGAATAGAAGTAAATTATTTTGTGGATAGCAATGAAAAAATAATTTAAGTATCAAATAAATACAACAATAATTATGTAGAATATATCACAGCAACAAATATATTCACTGCAACATTTACCACATGAAATGCACGATTACATTTATATGAACTGTTAGATAAATTATGTCATAAAGTAGTATATTATAACACAGGCAGTGTAGTTTATATCGATGATGGTAAAAACACTGTTAAAACAGGCTGCATGCTTGGTGAATGGACAGACGAATTTGGAAAAAATGATCAGGGTATAAATTGGATAAGTACAGTGCCAAACAGCTATGGTTATGAAACTTTTTCGGGAAAACAAGTAACAAAAATTAAAGGATTCACTCTAAATCACGAAAATGCTTTACAATTAAACATGAAATCAATGGGTGAATTGGTACAAAAACTAAGAAAATGTGATTATAAAAAACAATAAGATTTCAACAGATAAAAAACAAAAAATTGGTGAATAAGTTTATGGCAAGAGAATTTAATTTTAACTATGACAAATGCATAATTTCGAACGAAACAGACAATAGCATAGATACATTACCATGGGGTTACTATACAAATAATTTTAAATTTTATTTAATTATATTTCTATATATTTTAAACATCTTTAATTTCCAAAACAATATCGATATCAGAACCATCAGAATTAATCAGTCTACCAGTTTCATCCCTAGTTCCTAAAACAATATAATTAAACTGCTAGTTAATAGTTTGATAAAAAATTGGATATATGGGCTCATGAACAATGGAATCTCTAAAACGAAACATTGCTTTTAGTGGAAAACTAACAATTATAATTGTTTCTAAATTATTAGATTCTTCATATTTTATGAACATACCATATGCCAAATTATAGTGAACATTTATTGTTTTAAATGGATTAAAATGGGGTAGTTTAGTACCTATAACAATTTTTTCTTTTGCAAAAGTCATATTTCTCTCAATACCAAGAATTTAGGATAGTTGGTCATCAAATTTAATATCAAACTAAGAGTTAATAGCTATTCTGTTTTTCGCATTTTCTGCTATTAATTCCATTGAATTAGTTGAAAATGGTTCAAATGAATTTATAGTTTCTTTTAATGATTCAATATCGTATTGGCCTCTAGGAATAGTGATAACTTCACTTTTATCAACAACAGCACTCAATTTTTCAATTGTCATTATAGTATTATTGTCTATATTAGGAGCTAAAAATTTCACATGAAACCATCCAACACAATCAACTGACCTATATGAATAATATCATAGTGAAGCTTTTTCTTTAATATGGAACTACGATTTGTCAACTTAAATACTTTATTATCTATTTATTACAAAATTATAATATTTAATGAAATAAGTTGATTGGGGTGTTGGTGTTTTAGGTTCCGTAGGAGATGCAAAGAAAATGAGAATGGCGACTTTTGCCTTACAATATAAGGGCCATTATCATGGTTCCTAGTAACTGCGAAAAAACATAAGCCAGGATGGCTAAATTTTAATCAATTGTATGATTGTTCAAAAAGTTTAAATCAACCAAAATATATTCAGTTACAAATGATTTTGATGTTATATCCAACAAGTTTAATGAAAAAATAGCATATTTTTAAAATAACAATTATGAAATAATTCCCTTAGATCAATGTGAAAATAATTCTCTAGTTATATTTAATTATGTCATTTTAGACAACTAGGATGTCATTTGCGAATATTTTACTATGGGAACACACAAGAATACAGATGTATTTTATTTGGCACAATTATATTCCAGAGTGCCCAAGCAATTGGTGAGAGATAATACGAACTTTCTATTTATATTTAGACAAGATTACAGGCATTTAAAACACATATATAACGATATTGTCAGTGGAGATATGGCAAATGATAAAATTAAAGAGATTTGTGTAAAATGCTGAAATGAAGAAAACTGTTTTATCACTTTAGATTTGAATAGAAAAATGAATAATGGGAAGTATAGAGACAAGCTTAGAAATATCATATTCTAACTCTGTCTTGTGAATTATGCACGAGTTTCTCCTATCTTTTTCTTTGATTGCCGCGATATCTACTAGCAACAAGAAAAGAGCATTCGTACAAAGCTGTTATCCAGTTGTGTCTGCGGCAGCAGAGAGAAGATATATCGCATGTTGATACTTTCTGACCTTGGCATGCTGCCATCTAGTTGTGACAGGAAAAAACATTTGTTCTGTGGTGTTAACTATACACTGAGAATGGCTCCACTCTCTTCGACTTTGAGTGTGCTCAGCAGTGCAGTTGCGACATGCTTGGCGAGTAGCTTGCGATAAAGAAGTTTTCTACTCACTATATCTCGCCACATGAAGCTTCATAATCACCACATCATTCGTCTTGTCACCATTACTAAGTGACAAGATGTTTGATTTCAAATGTGAAAGTTGTGGGTTCGAATCCCTGTTGGAGCATATAATTTAATAATGTAAATATGAGGCAACCATATTTTCACTAATATATTATCACCAAATCATTCAAAATTGCAGCCAAAAATCTTGCGCTTGTTAATACAGCAATGTATTAGTATTGATGCAAAATAAATTGTACTTGTCAAGTTCCAACAAAAATGAGCTCTATAATACACTTGTAATATAACAGCTGTATAACTGGGGTGTTCTCATGTGGTGTAAGGTGCCTACACTATATTATAAGGTAGTACAAAAATAAAAATAATAAAAAACCAAATTATGTCTCCACTAAAAAAATCAAAAAACAGTGTGGCCGAGTGGAGAGGTGACTGGGTTTCTCCAATTGGAGTATTGCAAGTGCCAGAAAATTTAAAAATTGGGTTACTGGCATGATAGAAATATCTGTAAACCCAAAAAATGAGCAGGTTACTGGCACAGTATAAAAGCCTGTAAACCTAGCGTCCCTGGCTTAAGTTATGCCTTATTCTCAATGTACTACAACATATCACAACATACCACAACATTTCACAACATATTACAACTTATCACAACACTTGTCCTTCACTCAGAATATCTATGTTCAGGGAATTTTCTATAATTCAGTTAGCCGCATGAGGTTTGGTCCATGCATTGTGCCCTCAGGATAAACATGTGGGGTCTACTACATAGCATACAGGAACCATAGTAGGAATATTTTTCGTAGTACACTGTTGTCTTGCATCATCGACTCACAACATAGTCTTTAGTCATGACTACTGCGTCGCATGGGGTGGGCCACAGTGAAATCCACACACTCTCTCTCTCTCTCTAACATCCTCGCTGCCAAGAGGCTCCTCTATTGACTAGTGGGGAATGTACACTCTCATCTCTCTTATTCCTTTGTTTGGAGACTCCTCGACAAACAGGGAATTTATAGGCTCCATCTCCATATCAGTTTTGAGTCCTGGCTGAGCCTTTGCATCGCACTCATGTGCAAAACACTGTCCATGGACGGTTCTATAAGTTTGGCTAAAACGTCAGAAACCTCAACTCTCGTGTTCTCTCACAAGAATGATTTTGACCTCCTGTCTAACTATTAGAACATCGTAACTGACATGGGCAAACATGGAGTCACACAACATGGTAAACATGGAGTCGCTCGACATGGTAAAAAGTGTCTCAAGCAAAATTCCCATTATCATAAATGCCATTTACATACAATTATTTATTTCTGTGTAATCCCGATTTTTTCATTAAATTATTTTATGAAACAAGAGTGCGTACTTTTAAACTCTTTATCGTATGGACAGCAATGAACAGGAAAAGTGCCAAGTTGACACAGTCTCGGACGTGATGCGCATTCTGTTATGCTTGGACAGCGCAAATTGTGCTGATCAAGTGCAGAAGCAGGGAGGGAGGTAGCGTGAGGTGAGACACCTCACTTTGCTGTATCCTTGGCGTGCTTTCGCCTCTTGTAGAGGTGCTACCTGCAGCCATGTTCTAGCTCACGAAATGCCTTTTAAACTCTAGTGTTCGATATGCATTCTAATTATGTATAACTTTCTAATATATTTTACATAATAACTTACTTTATTCTCAACACTTTTTATCATTACTTATCTGTATCCAACATATGAGCAATATATAAATTTTCTTGTATAATTAGTTTCTAATCCAGTTTGTTGGAAGAAATATAGGATAAAAAAAGACTAGGTACTCTCCTAAGTGTCTGCCAAGTTTACACAGCAGCAATCACTCTGGTCAAAAGCACTTGAAGTGTTCCCAGATAGTGCTACAAGATGTGCCTAAGTTCAATAATATGTTTCATCCTAGGATAATAGATTATATATATATGCAAAAGTAGAGCAAGATAATTTAATCTCGAAGTACACAATAACAGAATCTCCTATATGAAAATGTGCTAGGGTGGAATGTAAACAAGTAACCCAAAACTGGAATAAATATATAATTCCAATCACATGTGGTGGGCTTTCAAAACAAATTCAATTATGCTAGGGAAAATTTCTGATCATTTTGCAGATTTCCGAAGAGTGGGTCCAGAAGGTGTGCAATGCCCACTTTATAACAGGGTTATGTGAAAAAGAAAATTGTGGAGGTGATCATTGTTCACATCGACATGAGGAGCAAAATAAATCTGTGAAAGCCTTCATCGAGTCTCTCGTGCCACTGGAGTCTCATTACTGTAGAAATAACCACTATTTTAAGAAGTATTTAGAGAGTTCTTTGACAGTTACTAAATTGAATTCATCGTATAACAATTCATGCTATGTAGAAGTCCTGAGGTTTTAATATCAGTACTTTGTAAATATATAATTAAAGAATTGCAACTGAAGTTTCGATTCACCTGTGGTAGAAAAGTGCTCAAAATGTTTGCAGTATGAGGAATAATGCAAGACAAACAGACATGATAAAACCCTTGAAATTGAATTTAATAGCCACAGAAGGTGTGACAATGCATTTTATTCTCTCCTGAAAATGAATACTGCGAAATACATGACATTCTTATTTGATGTCAAAAATATATAATATTGCCAAAAAATACCTGACCATGCCTGTTACTATTCCCGGCTGTCCTAGCTGAATAATTTCACTATTTGTGAAGGCACATCTGTCGATTCACACCCTAATGGTAATGGACGTAAGCGGAGAGTAATAATGGATCGTCTCAAACTTCATCTACGGCTTACCATCCATTAAGTAATACTCACTTTTAGGAGCGTGAAATTGTTTACCTATCTGCCAAAGGTTGGGGGGGGGGGGGACAGAACAAGACTATGATCATACTAGGAATGGTAATGAAGTGGCTGCGTGATGCCCCCTCAAAACATACAGGAAGTGCATCTTATCTTCCCAGTTCCCGGACAATCCTATCTTCCACCTGACAGCGTGTTTGGGCGCATTGGAAAAGAACTTAACATACTACAGACGATTTCCACACCAGATGAAAACTACATATGTTTGAGAAGCATGATGCTGTACTTAAAATAGGCAGGGACTTTAGTGTGTACAACTGGAAGTCAGCAACAGAAGTGTTGAAGAAGCCTAAACATGTGCAATTCTGCTCTGCTCTCTGCAACCGATACATCATCACTCAAGGAAGGACAACTGTAGACATTCTTGTACGAGGAGAAGTTACATTCAAGACCGATGTGGGAATTCCCAAAAAAATTTGTCGACCAAAACGAAATGTAGCAGACATTAATCCAGAGCTGATGAAAATTGGAACTCCCTGTAAAACAGAATAAAATAGATTATGTCGAAAAATCGCTTGATGTTCATTATGGAACTGGGTGGGAAGAGTTACCAGAATTGGTGTTCTACTTAATTATCGCCAACTCACATGTGCTAGCAGAATATGGGAGACATTCAGAAGATGAAAATGAAGAGGGGATGATGGAGGGTGTTGACGACATCCTGTAACAAATTTCTCTGTGTTATGTGCATAAACAGACAAGCATGTCTATTGAGTGAAACTGTAAACTTTGTGAAATGTTTGTAAAAGATAATAACATGTGTTAAAGTTTATTGCTTATGGGATTCAGAATAACCTCTTTTGGGACATGCATTAATTCGTATAAAGATTTACTGTCTGACGTCAGTACACACATTTCCAAATTTGCCCTTGTCCATTCTGTACAGTTCCAAAAGAGTCCTTGCCCAGTGTACAGTTCCAAAATGCACCTTTTCCATTTAATTTACTTCATTTTAAGGGGAATGGTTGGTTTCAGAAGGCATTAATTTCTAGAGACAATTGTTGTGACCTGCTGTTAGCGTAGGAAACAAATCGTTCCTATGCTGGGTTGAGACCTTTTCGACCACTGAGGACAAAGGAGGGGTAGAGGAGCATGTACCACCTGGAATAGTGAGCCAGGTGTCTGTGGTTGAAAGAGGGGAAAGAGAAAGTGGTAGGATGAGAAGACAGAAAGGAACAGCAGGAGGTAACTAGGAGAAGGAATCTCTGCTCTCCACTTTCGCATCGCAAGTTTGTTACTTAAAAAAGCTGCCACCAGAGCCTCGCTGAAATTATTGTGTCAAAACTACTCCTGGCGAAAAATGATGGCCACCAGGCGGCCACCTTAATGAACGCCAAGGTCAGCTTATCACTCAGAAATCGAATTCTCTTATACAAGACCTTTATACGACCGGTCATGATGTACGCCGACCTGGCCTGGGGCTAACCGCACCCTCACATCTAAAAAGACAACAAGTAGCATACAACAAAGCCAAAAATTCCAAAATATACTCCAACCAAACTTATTCATAAAGAATTAATAATGTTAACTATTGAAGAATTCAGTAAGAAACTTGACAAATAATTTTACGAAACCACAACGATCCACCTAAACCTGCTTATTATAAATCTAGGAAACTACAATATAGAAAACGTGCGCAAATATGAGCGGCCTAAGCATATTTTAAAATAAAAATTCCCATAAATTACAGTAATTTCAACCCATCGCATCACCAAACCTAACATGCATGAACGAGGAGCCTCCATCTAACATTAACAAACGAGTTTATAAAACAAGTAGTTTACACCCTCCAGTCAAAGGTTAATTATGGGCGGTGCCGGAGGTGCTGGCCGCCCCGGGTGTCATCACTGAGTGGTTGACAAAATGTCAAAAATAAAAAATATAAATTGTGGGCTCATGATGCTTTTTTAATAATTGTATTTAAATGAGTGAATAACTTCGTCTGACCATTAATTGACTTCTACAAGTCAACATAATACACACTAAAACTTTTTATTCCAGTCAATAAATGCAACGAAACACGGCTGAACTCAATACTGTGTACTGGAGAGAGTATTGATAATGAAGAGGAGGGGGTTTTTCTTTCCGCCCAAGTCTGACTCTGCAGATTGTACTCGAGAAATATGTAAACAACCGGTGACTCATCATCACTCAACACACAACCAAACCTATCAGCTGCCACGCCGGTCAGTCATCCTAATTGATTCTCTTGAGTAAGTTGTGCATTATTACTAAAGCTTAGAAGTGCGGTACTGAATTTATTTTTGTTACATTATTTCGTATCATCTTCATTGATTTATTGTGATCAATCTGAACTCTGTGGTATTGAGTTTGGTAAGTAAAGTAAACGTTTTGATACGTGCTGTGGGAGATGAAAAGTGCCAAAGTAATGGTAGGAGCATAACTATCGCATCTAGCAGATGGGCAGTTTGGTGATAAAGAGGTTATTTACATACGTGGTCTGTGGTATTTTCCATTTGTTTAGGCAACTGTAAATCCGTGGTTAGTGTTTATTTTATTGACATTGTTGGATATTATTCTGCAAATAGCTCATGGGTATTGAATAGATATTAAAAGGGAGAAACTTTTTTATAAGAAACACATTATATATATATATATATATATATAGGTATTTTACGGTGAAAACTACTGATTTTCATACTATGTGTTGGTGGTTGAATTGAATGAAGACGCTGTCACGAAAATTGATTGTGTCATAAATGATAATTGTTTGTTTCTAGTAAAATTATTAAAATAAAATAAATCTGCATTTTAAATTTAAAAATTATAACAGTTCTATACTTCCGTACACAGACGAGAATTAGGCCTAACCTTTTTTTTTCGTGGTTTATAGGATGTTACAGCACCGCTAAATTATAATTACTGGAGTGTGTGGCAATGAATTACATGGATAATGGAATGTCAATGTTGAATTTATATGTTTTATATTATGTAAGTTTATGTTATTAGGCCTAGTTATGTGCGAGAATGAGAATTTTGTGGATTCTTTATGGCATATACAGTTGACTATGTTCGTGACAGTAGTTTGTTATTTTCTGCTTCCTGACACAATCATTTTCGGAGATATATGGATTTGTTGAAATCAAATACTATTTATGTGCATGTATCATATTTGGAAATTCAGCAATGCCATCTGAAATATATTTTCTACGTAAAAATACCTTCCACCGCTGAAGATGGACGTATTTATTAGTGGTTAATGCCTGTTGTGAGGACCTTAAAAAATGCTCACTTTATCGTGAACCGTCTATATACGTTTTACTGCCATTATTCCTGCACATTATCTTGTAAATTAACCAGTGGCCGAATATGTTAAAACAAGAAAATGTACAGTATTTTGTAGTCTATCAATTTTTACTATCTTGCAGTGGCACTTTACCGCAATCACTAACAAAATAATCACCGAGAATGTCCCTCATTCTTAATGCTGTCACAGGTCTTCGCCGTTCGTCCAAATTTGCGACAGACTCAAAACCGCTCACAGTAAGAATGTCTTCAATTCTGTGACCATCTCTGACACGAACAAAATTGTGAAGAACACAACAAGCTTTTGTGATGTCAACAGCAAAATCCACTTTTATGTTCAGTGCTCGATGGAAAACACGCCATTTGTTTGACAGTATACCGAAGGTACACTCCACAAATCTACGGGCCCGTGATAGGCGATAGTTGAAAAAATTTTTCTTGGTCAATAACATTTTACCTCCATAAGGTCTTTGTGCGAATTCCGACAGTCCAAACGTCTCGTCACCTATAAACACATGAGGATTAACGATGTTTGTATGAGATAATGTTGCAGGATCCAGTATGTTCAGATTGTTTTCATTCAGCCGTCTCCAGATAGCAGAAATTTTGAAAATTGTACTGTCGGAATCTTTTCCAAACTATCCAATGTCAACAAAGACGAACTTGAAATCAGAGTCTGTGACTGCTAGAAGCACTACTGAAAAAAAAATCTTTGTAGTTGAAATGCAACGAGCCGCTCATTTTTGGCTTCACCACTCGAATGTGTTTGCCATCTATAGCCCCTAAGCAATAAGGAAAATTTGCACGAATTTGAAACTCATTAGCTATTTCTTTCCATGTCTTCTGTTGGTTGAGGCAAGCAGTGGCCACTCAAGCATATACATATTGCACAACATACAGTTCTAACAATCTGACTAGCGGTAGATTTTCCAATTCTGTAGGTGTAGTGTACATCAACTAAGTAGCAACCAGTGGCCAGATACCTGAAAAAAATGTATTAATTGAAATATGTAGTTAATTTTTTTTAAAACAATTTTTTAGTTAAGATAAATATGTATTGTTTTGTTTCAGGTCAGAGTCTTAAAAAAAATGGCGAAACATGAGGGATTATCATAGGAATTATAAGAAGAAAGCAAAGGCTTCTGGATCAGCAGCGACGAAGAAGTTCAAATATGTGTATGCTGACCAACTGTTTCTCCTGCACCTGTACTAGAAATGAGAACAGTGTCAGCATCAAGTGTTCCCGAAGAGTAAACCCAGGACAGTAATGATACTCATTTATCTGTAACAGTAGAAAACCCAGACGATCTTATATTGTCACGGGATCTTCTAACATCTGAGCGATAGAATACAAGTTCCCAATCCAAAAAAAAAAATTACGAAACCTAACTAAAAAGACTGAACTTGAGACCAAATTAATATAGTTTCTGGATTCTCCTCCAGTGCCTGTTCCTTCAGTCGCTGACGAGGATAAATTATTCTTGGATTCATTGGTGCTGCCACTACGAACTTTTGATATGGACCAAAAACTAGAGTTCCGTGTAGAAGTTTTACGTTTGTTGCAGCGCACCAGGCTATAAAAATCAGAAACAACTCAAGGTTTCTACGCTCAAAGCCAAGTACCCATGTAGCCTTTATCTGTACAAACTGGCCATCCTGGACCTTTCACAACCCTGTATGCGCCACTTGGACAATCTTACTACTAACGCTGCACCCCTTCAACTTGCGAAGAATCACCGATGTGAAAACAATATGGCAACTGCTGAGCAACCGACTTCGCTTTTGCTACAGTCAGTGTCATCGCCAACTGACACCGAGTTATCCGCCTTTTCTGATAAAATCCAATTGTACTAACATTAATGTGTGTAATGTTTATTATGTACAACCATCTTACTTTTGTAATTGCTATTATCTACCTTCAAATGTTTCGTAAAATCCGAACGACCTTATACTTTGTAAATGTAAAGAATGCCTACCTATTACTTAAATACAGTTTTTTTTTCCTTTTTCGTAATAAATATACTTATGGCCATTTAGTTTACATTGTTATATGGCATAAACCTACATCTTGCTTTCATTTAATGGAATAAAATAGTAACTCAGACTTACTTTGTTTAAAATTAAAAAGATCATTGATTTATTTAAGACGATGTATAAATTATACAGTGAAGATCACTTACCTAATACTTAAAGCAAGCATTTCCATTGGAGGTATAGATAGTAATGTTTGTATCTTCTTTCTGCAGGGTGTTTTTCAGTATGTGAAAATAACTCGTCAAAGCTTGAAAACGACGTTCTGAAGTAGATAAAGCATTTGCATTCGTCTTCTCTAAGCTGGTTAAATAACACATTTAAAGTGCCCTGCAACAAACAACTGCTGTTCACTGGATGTACCCAATACATTCTCTTTCCGCTCTTTTTATTTTTCACGCCTTGCAGATCTAAGTACACCACTACTGTATGTTGATGAGCATCCATTACAACTGACACTACAATCGTCCCGTATTCCTTCCGCACAGTGTCCACGCAGTGTCCGCATTACAAACGCTGGCCGCAAGTCTCGCCGCACGGCCGCCATTCCTCTGACATCCCGCTCGTGTGGCCCGGGCCTTAGGGTAAGGGATCCATAGAAAGTGCACTCTAGTGGATGTGGCCATAGTGGCTTATTTTCCGAATTTTCACTAGGAATGCTAATGCATCTCTTCACACGTCCACTGCCAAGTGTTTGAGACAAAGTTATAGAACGTGATCTGAATGCATGCATTAAGAATTTTGAAACTGGAAGCTGTCTTCTAAATGTAATTTAGATAGCATTGTTATCGAAATAAATTAAGGGATAAAATTAAAATTTACAATTGCTGGCCAGATCTTTGCTGAAATTTGTCACATCTTCCAATTCAGCATCAACACCAAGTGTTCCAGAAGACTGAAACTTTCGTGAAGACGTGAGGGAAAACACTGAAACAGTATCTAAATCAAAGGGTCAGGATGAACTTGATATTGAAGAAAACTGAGTACTCTCTTATTCTAATAGCAGTTTCGAAAGTGAACAACAAACACAAATTGAAACGGATAACCAGGAAAGGCAAGACAATGAACTTCTTACTAAAGAGCACAGAGAAAGTGAAAAGATAAATGAGAAGACTTTACTTTAGAATAAGACAAATTAGAAGGAGATTACAGATAAAAAGGGGAACAAATAAGAAGTAATATTTCGTATAATGATATATCTGATAGGCCTTTTCCTGTTCCAGATAGTCTAAGAGTTGATTCAATTAAAAGGGATAGTGAAACATATTGGAACAAAGACCATCCATTTGGTACAGTTACAACATCAGATGATAAAATGTTCTGTCCGCCAACTAATGTTTGATTGGTTCTATATTAGTCTGCCAAATGGTGAGAAAATATTGAGAACCTGGATGGCTTACTCTTCAAAAAAGCAAAACATTTGTGCTGTTTTTGTTGTGGACTCTTTGACACTGAAAAAAATTTGAGTGGTAATCAATATCCATCAAAGTTTATGAAAGGTTTTCAAATTTGGTGGAAACTTCATCTGAAAGTTCAAAGTCATGAAAACTCTGAGCAACATTTAACTTGTTTTGAAAAATGGAAAACGTTACGAGCAAGTCTAATTGCTAACAAAACGAGTGATCAAGTTAGCCAGACTGTTCCAGAAACAGAAAAAAGGAAATGGAGAGAGATTTTGAAAAGGCTCTTAGATGTAACATTATTTTTGGCTCAACAGAGAGCACATGTTATCGGAAATCAGAGGAAATTTTCTACAGCTAGTTGCGCTGGTATAAGAGTATTATCCGGTACTAAGAGAACACTTGATCTGACTAGAGCAAACAGGTCAGTCACAGACAGGCAAACTACTTACAAGATATCTGTCCCCTACCACACAAAACCAGTTTATCACACTTCTAAGTGAGAGTGTCAGTAAAAAGATTTTGTTTGATATTAGCGAAGCAAAATATTACAGCATTATCTTTGACAGTACACCAGACATCTCACACATTGATCAGATGTGTCAAATAGTTCGATATGTCCACATAGAGAGTAAAAAAGTAGATATAAAGGAGCAATTTCTAGGCTATTTTCAACTAACTGGAAAGAAAGTCCTTAACATAACAGAATATATTATAAAGGTAATTGAACAGTATGGGCTGGATATAACATTGTGTCGTGGTCAGGGGTATGGCAATGCCTCTACAATGGCTAGAGTGTACTCTGGAGTTCAGGCGAGGATTTGTAAACTTAATCCTAAAGCATTATTTGTTCCTTGTACAAATCACTCTCTTAATCTGTGTGGAGTGTATTCTTTTGCAACTGTTTCACAATGGGTCACCTTTTTTGGTACCTTAGAAAGTCTGTACTGCATTTTCTCAGTTTCCACACACAGATGGACGATCCTTGTATACATGTTGGTGTTACAGTCAGATACAAGACAGAGTGCTCACTATGAAGCTGTAAAACATGTTCATGTTAATTTCAAGAAGATTGTTGATGTCACAGAAACTGTCGAAACCAGAGGAGCAGCATTAACAGTTGTTATCAAGAGATCGACACTTGCAGTAAATACATGGAAAGTGTATTATATCGGTTTGCAGATCTCGAGTCCAAGAATCTGATCACAACCTCATAAAACGAACTTCCACAGTTATTACAAAACTTAGTCGTAAGCTATGATAAACTTTCTGAAGATGGTATCCTTAGAGAGACTCCACGACTAAGAAGACATCTACAAGCTGCCAAAGTTGCAAAAGAAGGTTCTATGGAATGGTCTCATTTAAGATGTTTAGAGTTTGTTGTTGAATATGAATTTTCAGATTCTGTACCAAATCTGACTTTAGCCTTAAGATTCTTTTTAACATTGTGTGTATCAGTAGCATTATGTGAGAGGAGTTTTTCTAAACTAAAATTAATCAAGAGTTATCTTAAGTCCACTATGTGTCATGCTCAACTCTCTGGCTTAGCCATCTTGTCAACTGAAAACAAAGTAGCGAAAGGAATTGATTTTAATAATTTGATTTCAAAATTTATAGAGAACAAAGTTAGGAAAAAAAGGTTTTAAGTGCTTATGCTCACAAACTACTTCAGAAGACGAACCTACACATTTAATACAAAACTTAGTCGTGGTAAACTTTCTGAAGATTGTATACTTAGAGACATTCCACCACTAAGAAGACATCTACAAGCCACCTAAGTTTCAAAAGAAGTTTCTATGTAATGGTCTTCTGTAATATTTTTAGAGTTTGTTGTTGAATATGAACTTTCAGGTTCTCTACCAAATCTTACTTTAGCCTTAAGATTCTTGTTAAAGTTATGTATTTCAGTAGCATCATGTGAGAGGATTTTTTTCTAAACTAAAATTAATCAAGAGATATCTTAGGTCCGCTATCAGTCATGCTCGGCTCTCTAGCGTAGCCATATTGCCAACTGAAAACAAAGTAGCGAAAGGAATTGATATTGATGATGTGATTTCAAAATTTGCAGAGAACAAAGTTAAAAATTGTAAGTGCTTATGCTCACATTTTAAGTGAATATACCAGACAATTACACTTGCCACTGTATCTTATATTTCTTTCTCTTAATAATTTGAATGTGGAAGTTGGGGGGGGGGGGGGGACAAGAAATTTCCTGCGCTGGATACCACCTGATCTTGCTACGCCACTGCCTCCAGTGCTCTAGTAATTATTATTTAGCCATAGTGTAGTTTAATTCTAGTGTATATCCAGTTATTAACCAACAGACGCCCATTATAATGCCGTTAAAAAAAATCTATATGACACCGACCATAGTGCCCTAATGTTAACGTAAATGTCACTCCCAACAAAAACTAGTAACATATCTCTTAAATTGAAAATAACGAAGTGGGATGACTTTTTTCCCCTAACCAACCCTAATTCTAAGTGTAAGATGTACGTCCGGGTTAGGGACGGGAGCTAAGTGCGTCTCAGGGCTGAGCCGCTTACGCCTACAGGAGAGGGAACCCATGCAAGGGGGCATGCATCGCGGCAGAGAGAGATTGGGCAGCCATAGCTGCATTTGTGGCGAAACTACCTCCCTAGGTGTACCTATAGTTAACTTATAACTAAGAACAGAAAAGGAAAACCGGCATAGGCGCCGTGAAAGTCCTTTTGACAGAAAATAATTAAATTACATAAATTAATAGAAAATGCTACGGGAGACAGATAGGTAGGAACCATGCTCTTTATTAGTGGGTTGAGAAGTACTAGTAGAAAGGGGATGGGATATTATTTTCATTGTGATGGATGGCGATGGTTTAACGAGAGTGGAGGGAAGACTCCAGTCTGGTGGGGGGAAAGGTGCTATGGGGCCTAACCATGGAGGTAGGAGTAAACAGGAGATAGCATGTTGTGATGTAGATTGAGCCACCTGGACATAGGAGGTTTTACTATGGACGCTCTAGCCGCCATCACTGTAGCCCAAGACATTGTGTTTACGTTAGTATGATGTTGTGAGAAAGGTTACTTTCGTAGCATTTGGCGTTGAACAAAGAGGATGAGAAATAAATAAATAGGCTATATATTACAATTCACGCGTGAAGTTTCACTAGTTTATTATTGGCTTGTGGTAGTTGTGTAATCAAATACTTGTCCCATAAATCTATCGATTGTGAGACCACATACTTCCATTATACGGTTATGGGAGACAATAATCGCGTGTTTAAAAAATAGTATAACAAGCGTGCTACTGTTGTCGTGTAGTAGAATATAGTTTAGGTCCGGTTTTAATAATTATAGTATTCCTAAAATATACCTACAGTACCTGCTGGTATGTTGGTGACGTCACACATTTTGATGTTGACAACTAAGTGTCGATGCAAGAAAGGATATATTGCTTTAAAGTGTTCGAATTTACAAACATGTGGTGTTGGAGTTGATGTTTATGTGACAGTGGGCAAATGTTATAGGGTTATGTTTTGCCAGTTGCTAAGCAGTAATAAGTGCAACAAAACAGCGACCAGCAGCCTAGTAGAATTTTTGGATGGCAAAGTTCACATGTTCTTGAGCCACGAATAAATAGCCTAATTATTTTCTGGCCTTTCTATTTCAATTTCTAACACTGACGATTTCATATGTTGTATAAATATTTAATGTCAATATATAAAATGGTTTCTGGTGGATAAATTCTAATCCGATTTTAGTTAATCCCTCGCTTTGCATTACAATATTTCTCTGTTCTGATACAGTTTTAGATTTATTTATCCCTTATTATATTTTCTGTCGTCTGAGCAAATCAAAAATAAGTTGAGAGATGTATATTTAATTTAATGTGAGACGAGATGTAAATTTTATTTTATGTGAGACTTGCTGTGTGTATTCATGCAGAGTACATCACATAAAAAAAAGTATATATTCCTTTCCAGTTTTTATGTAAGTCCATGGCCATTATGATACTGATAGATTTGGGAGTCGCTTACAGTTGAGAATTTCAGTGTTCGTGTGGGTTAAGTGACGTCGATATGGAGCAGCAATGAAATGTAATTAGTGGGGGAAACCTCGGAACTCTCAGAAAACCAACCAGCCTGTGGCAACATCCGTCATGTTTCCTATATGCGAACATTGAGGGTGACCTCGCCAGGAATAAAATGTTTTTCGTAGAAAAACAACCATGCACGATTTAACAGCTTTTAATGTACATAAAATAAAATGTACGCAGTTTAAATACACTGTTACAAACCACCTGTGTGTACACACACATGGAGATATATATGTACACATGCATATACTACAGAACAATATAATATTGTCCTGGAGATATATAAACTAGAACTGCAAAATTATTAATAAGATTATAAATAATGCAGTCTGAGATTGAAACTGTTTAAACCTCTAACGTATCTGTATCTCAAGTTCTACTGTTGTAAACATTACACGCGTTAGTACTACAGTTACAAACTCCTGGCTTGAACATGTAGATTGAAAAGAGCGGAATGACAGGGCCAAGAGGGCAGTTCCCTTTGGGCTCAACATGGAACATGTTTATTTTTGTACCAGCTTTACCAGTATGCATAACATATATTTAAGTATTCATTTGTATTTCAATTTAAATTTGCTAGGAAAACTGCATATTTGGAGTGTGCACTTATCCAGTGCCCACAGTAAAAAAAAAAAAAAACTTCATTTGTTGCTTACATTGTGTACAATCTATGAAGTATCCTAAAATTACTTGATCATTAAACCCTTTTCCACCAATACCAGTATGCAATGAGGTTAAATTGAAATGGTTCATAGCATCGGAATCATATATATTAAAAAAATTCTGTTATGTTGAGCATTGCACTTATAGTATTGGCTTTTCACGGTAATGTGAACACTTTTGCAAGCCCTCTCATTTGGAATAATAGTCAATAAATATATTATATTTTAGTCTTTGACATTATCTTACCAGTGCAATGGAATCTAAACACTGTTTTTTTTCACTTATATGGCAATATTTATTTCAAAATATGGTTTAAAGGCTTTAAATTGCTAAAATTAAAAATTTATTAGGGCCTCAAAAATGCTCACTTTAACGTGAACAGCCTGTACTACATTTAATTACCATTTTATAGGATACATGACTCAGTAATTTGCCCACACTCACTGTTTTCGGTACTGTTATATAACAGCTAACTCTTGCATTGCAGCATGGCTCAGTAGAATATTTTGTGTAGAAGTAAAGCTTATATTTTAAAAATTCATTACTCATAAAAACAATAGTAAATTGACCTTACTTAACTATCCTAACCTAGGATTCATGAGATTTCACAGAAGGTACTTGTTAAAATAGCCTTTGTGGTAAAATAACAACATTCCAGCATAAATATAGGTGTCAAAAAACAGGTTCTTTAATTCGCTGTTTTTTACCCGTGCCTAGATGAGTAGAAATTTGGGAAAGGGATTATGGGCCAGATGCAGAGTTGATTTTAAGTCGAGTTCGGGTACGATCTGTAACATTATACTAACTTTTTTTGGAAAAATGTGCTTACACCTAAAAACTGAGCTTCTGTTTTGTATACAAAATTGTTAAAATATTTTACATTTCAGTTACAGTGTTAATCAGATTACACTGCAAACAACTATGCATTATTGCCCTACGGCACCCTGAAATGTACAGTAAATGTGCGGCCACACTTGACATTCTCTGGAATTTTGAAGGGTGCCAAAAGACATTCCCCCTCTCCTCCCCCAATTTTAAGTTCTTGTTTTGCTCCTGACCAACATAACTAATCAGCATAAAAATAGAGGTACAAAAAAGATGAGACATTTTAAAGTACACGAACAGTAACTATACAATGCTGGTTAAATTGCCCGGTACTGATTATTTGTTTTCCATTTTCATTAAGTGGCCCACCTACACCGTGCTTGAGCTGACCTGCAGTGTGTTTGATATACATATTTATAAACGAAACTATCTAATGGTTTACATTGCACTGCCTATTTACTAAGTTTGCACACATTTCAAATGAGGGTGTGTAGGAAATTTTAAAACACTATACAGTTGAGAAAATAACATTTTGAAACCCTCTAATATAGCTAAAATGGCTTTTCAGTCAGCCATATCTTAAAATATACTAATCACACACCTACAAAACTACCATATGGCCCTGAAGACCATCCACCGATAAAATGACAGGGCCACTGCTAAGATGCCATAGTAACATGTAGCGTGACGAGATCGCTGTATGCTTGTTTAGTATCATTGTGTGTGGCAGCGATGGGGAAGTGTTACCCTTACCATTCCCATGTTTCTGGACGTTCCAGAAATTAACTCCAGGCAGGTGGCCTATTATGTAATAATTGTACATATGACTTATTTTTTTAAGCCTATTCCATTTATTAAATATTACAATGTTTCAGGCATTACCCTGTTCTTTTCAAATTATCTAATTCATTAGTTTAAGTTCTTTTCAAATAAAATTGTATGATTAATGTTTTATGACTATAAAATTTATGTCATCTGAATATTTTTCTAAGATAAACACAACATCGGCTTACACTTGGTTTAACTTTCGTTACACAAAATATTACAGAGACTGAATTTCAAAATTACTTTATAATTTTTTTTTTTTTTTTTTTTTTTTATTGCTGGTGTAGCATTGTGCTAATTTCACCTATGAAAACGGGGTATAAATGAATGCAGTGAAGCAAACACTAAAAAAATTGCTTACATAACGCATTACGTCATCAAAACTAATTACCATTCTCTTGGTTAAAGTCTGGGGGAGATATACTGCCACTTTACTGACATAACTGCCAATAGAAAGATTTTATATAACAAAATTATGTCAGACTGGGTTTCTTCAGCTAAATCAATGCCCGTCTCGTTCCACTCTAGTTGTTTCAGAAAGTAAACAACCACTTTTCTACAAGTGCCAGGCAGCTATTAATAATATCAGCTGTTATTTATTATATTCGATTTTAGTATAGTTAAAGGTCACAGAATCGACAGTGTCGACAACCAGGTAGCGATGATGCAGGTCATGGCTCCATGTTAGTTGAGGATGAAGCAGGAAGTGAAGACGATCATGAAGACAGCATTGATGATGACTATGACGACAGTGATAGTGTTGAAGATGATAATGATTCCCTCAGCGTTCCTACACATTTCACAGAGTTTCCTTCGACAAAAGATGTGATGAACGCAGAAGACGCCGAGTATATTGACTATTTCCCGAAGATCCTAATGGACTTGTAGACAGGCTCAGATATTTGCTTGATCTTAAATATGCGGGAATTACTCGAACATGAAAGAGGTGGTTTCGGTCATTAGAGAACTTAAGGATTGGGGTTATATCAGATGATGTGGTGAACTGCTTATTTCTGAAATTGAAATTACAAAAAAAAAAATTTTTTATTAAAACATAGTTATTTTCTTCATTTTTTTTGTGTCGCATCTTTTTATCCCTCTCAACTTTAAAGTCGTGCTTTGCGTACTCGTCTATAAACGTAAAGATCTGAATATAGAATGATACTAAATATTTTAGTATAAAATTGTACAGATAGTTGACTGCATACACAAACATTAATTCTGTCGTCATGTACAAATTTTGGAGACAGTTGGTGAATCGGTTTTCTAATATGTATGGATAGATGCAAACGACCAACCCATGGATTGCTAAGGATTAATGGATGGATTGCGATTAAGATTGATGATTGCTAAAGATTGATGGAAAGATTGCTAAAGATTGATGAAAGATTGCGATTGAGGTGTGTGATTGCTAAATATCGATGGAAATATTGCGACTGAGGTGGAGGATTGCTAAAGATTGATGGAAAGATCGATGAAATTACAAGTCTCTCATTATTTTTTTTTTATAATTTCTTGGTATGTTTTGGGTTCAAGGACAAAGGTCGCCAGATTATGGTCAAAGATCAAGGCACCTGGATCCAAGATGGTGGTAGTAGTCAGTAACGTAAGATTCTTTGCTGACTTTTATGGATTTTTTAAATTTAATTTGTTAATACATAACAAATTATTATTTTATATATACATTTTTATATATTTGTTATAAATTATTTGGAATTTTTAAAAATTAGTTGAATGTTTTGGAATTTTTGAGATTATGGGGTTAAAGGTCAAAGGTCATATGTCATGGGTCCTGAGACCACGCCGGTATGCTCTCGTGGCTCGGAGTCACTGATCCGCCTCTCTCTGCAGAGTCATGAATCCGCCTCTCTAGCTCTGGGGAAAATTGAAATTTTTGAGGGAAAAGAGGGAAATTTTGGTAAATTTAGTAGATTTTGAGGAAAAAGGGAAATTTTGAGGGAAAAAAAGGGAAAATATATGTCAGACGGCCACATCAGAACATGGCGGCCGGCTGGCTCTGGTTCCGATGCTAAGTCTCTATCGCCATTTCCCTGCCATTCATATTTTTTGAAAGCTGTTATAGTCAATTTTGTGACATATTTTCAAGACAGATATATAGGAAATAGGAATCAAATGAACCAAAACGCCGTACATAGTACTTCCATGTTAAATATAAACAGCTCATAAATTTAAATATTTAACGGAGAAATTTATACTTAGTTTACTGAAACAAACACAAACACACTTTATACATATTACCGTTAAGGACAATAAGGGCTGTATGTTATTTCATGTCGATATTAATACACTTCAAAATACACGTGAAAGAACAGTTGGTACAATGTTATGGGCTACTAATGATCACTTGACCATTACCCCGGAAAACAACCGTCTAACTCCATAATAAAAACTGTCTTCGCTTGTTTTTACTGCACGGTATGGGACAAAGTCACCGCCTGGGCCTAACCTCCCCTCCCCCGAAACCACAGAGGATTCCTGAAAACTTTAAAGAAAAGAAAAATTAGCTGCCAGTGAGTGTCAGCAGTGCCAACACTAACCGGCTTTTACTGATTCTGGCTGAGTTATAAGTTTGTTCTGGACCGAACGGAAAACATACGAGATGAAAAATACGGTGAAAATGCTAAGCATAAATGAAACCAAGCTCCAATTTTTAAACGAAAATAACTGCGAAATCCTCAATTAAACGCCGTAAACGCTACTAGAACATCTAGAACTTCGAGACCGCCTAGAACTTTTAGTAAAACAACAAGACGGGAAGAGTTTCTAGGCCATCGGGAACGTCTAGCGCTACCAGAGCTATAGCATCGAAAGACGTCAGTAGAACTTCTAGAGAACGACTAGAACGTCTAGAGCTACTTCACCATCACCCCTTTCACAGTCGTCATACCATCCTTCTCAAACTACTTCAGATGTATTACTTTCCCTTGGAATGGCTATAAAAATTTCGTAACATAACGTAAACTCTATCCCTTGAAGTGCTGAATTCCAGCTCACAACATAATATAAACCCCCACCCCCTTCCTCAACCAACACAATAAGTCCGCGTCAAGAAGTGGTAACACCATTTATTAGTGATAAAAGTTTTAAATCTTTCGCAATGTGAAACCCACCACCTCACTAAGAGTATGTAAAATGTATCGTTTTGCAACATAACCCCCCTCCCTCCTCACCCACACAATATCCAAGCTCCTAGACTTTGTTTACAATTAATGACAAATCAGTTTATTCTGTTGCAGGAAAGGCAAGTAACCTGCCGCCCCCGGGAAGCCAGGCCTACTATAAAACTACGAGCCTGCCGCGACATTCATTAACTTAACGAACTATTGTCAACAGGACACATTGACGACAGCTTCCACTACATATGCCTACAACCCCCACCCTCTCCCCAATGGGCAAACGGACGCGGTTATTATTAACATTCAGGCAACAGGTTTCCTCCAGTACGACGCTGGTTTACTGTTGCTTACCTATAATTGCAGCTTGGGGCCACAGGTGCGTAATTGCCTGCCTCTGTTATCCGTTTCCCGAGCGCACAGGCGCATTATAACCAACTGGCACCTCTACCTTCCTACTTGTGGGGATGGGAAGCACCGACCAATTTTTTCACATGAAACTAAAAGCGCGTAGCTGGCTATCCCAACACTCAATAGTGTCCTCCCATTAACATCACTTCAATCTATCCGGAGGTCTCAGTAAGCAGGTTTGAGACCACAGTATGTAGGCGTGGAGGGGCGGCATACTAAAATTTGAAATTCAGAACAGCTGAAGGCGTCCTATACTGTGATCAAGTGTGTGTGGTCGTTTTGTGATGTATTGTTTTGCACAACGCAATTGAAACTACAACAAATAATATTAATTTCATTACAATTATGAAGTTTACATTAGGAGATATAGAATTAGAGAGCTGGCGCAGTGCACTTATTCATCGAAAAATTAAGCAAATTCATCGTTTTCAAGTGAATTTTTCATATTTTATACAAAAGTCAATTCTTCTAAAAAACATGCAAAATTAAGTTAAAAATCAAGTAAAATCAAGCAAATGTTCAATTTTTTCAAAAATCTACTTGAAGTTTTCTCGCCACTTTTTAAAAACAGCAAATTTAAACTAAAATCAAGTAAATTTCTCATTTTCAAGCAACTTTTCCATGTTTTCTAGAAACTTCAATTAAGCAAGTAAGCAAAGTCAAAATCAAATCGAGCAAAGTTATGTCTAAATCAAACAAATTTAAGCTAAATCAAACAAATTTCAGCTAACATTAAACAAATTTAAGCTAAAATCTCATTTAGATTAAGAAAATAATTTTTTATTTGAAAAAACAACTCAACTATACATTTAAAAATTACTAAAAGTTTATACTTTTAAACAATTTAACTACACGTTTAAATTTTGTTTAAATCTATAGGAACAATTTGTTTTATTAATTTAATAATTTAAAATATTTATATATCTTCAGTAATCCTTTCTTTCAAATTATCATAAATTAGATTACTTTGACTAATTAAAACATTACACGTTGTTGTTGCTTCAGTAGCTTTATTAATATCCACACTAAATTTAATTTTTTTTTTAATTCAGCTGTTTTTCTTTATAAACAATCAATAACGTATAAAATGGTCTTCGACACCAAAATGAATAATAATTGATATCACCATGAAAGTTTACAGTCTGTTTATGATAAAGTTCATTATTTCTGAATATAGGATCTAGTTTTGATTTTGAATTTCTAAAATCTTTATGAGCAAGAAACATTTTATTACAAAGACCATTTTTAATATCTAGATTCCAATTTTGTTTTCGAAAACTTTAATTTCTTCCATTTTTAACACAAATATTTCTTACATTACAGTGATAAAACATAGAAGCGTGAACATACTGTTCAGCACGATTTTTGCTATTAGTTTTGAAAAACTACAATTACAAATTCAGGCATGTCAAGTTGTAAATTATTAAATTAATCTTTTATATCAAAATTAGGAACAATTGATACAGCAGGAACTTCTTTTTCTAAAAATTGCCAATAATTAAATCTAACAGACATTTTAGGATGTTTGCATGTTTTTCTTTAATTGCAATGGTGGTGTTAGATTCATATTCAACAATAGGCCACAAAATTTCAAATTTTTTATTAAAAATTTTACCTGGGTCAGTTTAACTTGTCTGAACTCTACCTTCCGCACATGTTTTGTTTTATAAACGAATAAACAATTGTTATCAGATGAATTACGAAAAAAAGTAATTCTATAACCACCTTTCCAGTAAATTTCATTTTTATCTCGAATAAAACCAAACAAATATCTCAGTGGATAAGTTATTTCATTTGTTTTATCAATGTCAATACATTTTACTCGATATTTATTATCAACAACATTAAATTCTAAATACTTTTGTTCACTTGGTGATGATAACAAATTATTCATAATTGTTGATGTTATTCCTGGATTATCAACAGCTTCAATAATACTGCCATGTTTTGAGATTTCAACTCTAGAAAATTGAAAAGGAAGAATGTTAGAACAAACGTAAATATTATTTCATTCTTCATATTTTGCTTCATCTCAAACTTTATCTCTCTTTAGTAATCTATATTCTTCAAAAACATAAGCGTCATTTGGAAAAGAAAAACCATCACCTATAGGAATATCAAATTCAATTCTATTATTGTAATCATTTAAATATCCTCTAGTTTGATCTGTTGGAGGAAAAGATTGTCTTTCAAAACTCTCCATATTTTATAACTCATTTATAAGAAAATATAATATATATTAATGAAAGATTCATCGAAATAAGTTTCTCGAGTTAAATTAGTCATTGAAAAATACAAACCATTAATCAACTCTTTAACTGATAATTGTGACACAATTGCTGAAGATTTAATAGAATATGTAGATTCAAAATATGATTCCACTGTTTATGATTTTAAAAACTATCTAGATTAAAAATACTGTATTATTGTTTCTGATTTTAAAAATACAATGTTATTGTTTCTGGTTTATGAGATCAAATAAGTAATATTTTTGTTTATACAAAAAAATATGTTTCTCTTCAAAATCGTAGAAATAATAATATGGCTGATCCTATTAATGGAAAAGACACAGCCTATAAAAAAAAATTGATAAAGAAATAGCTGATAATTTACAAAATTCAAACAAATCAGTTTTGAATTATTGTGATACACTTGTTAACTCGAAAGTAGAAAAATGTAAGGAAGAAAAATCTCATATATTTTATTTTCCTGCAAAGTAGAATAAAATTAATAATATATCCCATTTTAATAATAATCTAATTGGTTTCCTTCTTTTGTGGATTGTACTGTTTATAAGATAATTACTGCTAATTTCAATTTACCTGATGATATTGCAACTGTTATTAAGGGATATAATAAAATATATTACAGTAAGCCTTTTGATGTAACAGAGGTGATATTTTTACTGTTTAAAAAAATATCTGAATAAAATGATAGGTTTATGACTACAGTAGGAATATTTATGAAATATAAAGAATAAATGAAAAGAATAAATACATTTTTTATTATTAAATGTGGTATACTTGGTGCTTGAAGTGTAAGGAAGTAACTAAAAATAATAATTTAAACAATAAAATACTAAAAATGGATGATTATATCAGAAATGTAAATGTCGATACATAATTCTAATAAATCAACATTTTGAAGAAAATCCAGATGTAAAAGAAGAAATAATCAACGAATTATATAAACCAGTAAAAATTAATTTTCCAATAAGAAAATTAATAATATACAGAATTGATGACTTGAGGCAAATTGATCTTGTTGAGATGGACATTGGTAAGTTAAAAGGTATATCACATATAAATAATGGATATAAATATATGATGACAGTTATTAATGTTTTTTTTCAAATTATGCATTTGCTATGCCTATAAAAAACAAAACAGCTAAAATGTAGTAACTGGTTTAAAATATATATTGATAAAAATAAAATCATAAATTATACCAAGTGATAATGGTTCTGAATTTTATAATAAAACATTAAAAGAAATTATGCAAAAAATATAACATCAATCATTATTCTCCATTCAGTGAACTAAAAGCTGGTGTTGTAGAAATATTTAATCGCAAAATGAAAAAAAAATGTGGAAAACATTTGATTTGAATGGTAAATGGGTAAATATATTAGAAGATTTAGTAAAATAATGCAACAATACAAAACATAGAACTATTCGTATAAATCCTATTGAGGTTAATAAAAATGAAAAAAAAAAAAAAAAAGGTATTTCAAACATATGTATTTACTAAACCAAAATACAAGGTGGGCGATGACATCATGTTAGCAAAATTTTAAAAAAAAATTTGAAAAAGGTTATACTCCTAATTGGGCAACAGAAATTATTTACTATTTTTAAAATTTTATTATGTTGTATCAACTGACAAATTAAAAGATATCAATGGAGAATAAATAAAAGTTAGTTTTTATTAATACGAAATAATAAAACCTAACTATCTGGATTAATATTTTATTGAAAACTAAAGATAATAAAATTTATCTACAATGGTTAGGTTTTGATAGTTCTCATAACTCTTGGTTTAATAAAACAGATGGTTTGTAAAATTTAAATATTTTTATGTGATTATTTATTTCAAAACTCAACTTCATTTAAAACTGATAAAACACTTTTAATATCCATTAAACATGTCCAACATTACATTAAACATATTTTTTTTGCTCATAAAACAGGTTTTACATTCACAAAAATGGTAAAAATAGATTAGAACTTTATGCAAAATGTTTTAAAAATAATCAAGTCTTTAATTTTATTTTCACACTTTCCTTCTTTCATTTTATACTCAAATCTTATGTGATAAAAACCATTATCTTCTTCCCAACAGTTTGTACAAATCTCTTCCAACAAAATCATTATAAATGTGTTTTAAATTAATATAATCTTGTTATATACATAGAAAATTTTTATAATATCTTACCAACTGCTTAGGAACTTTCAAATAACTATGAAATAAATAAAATAAATTTATATTGTTATGTCTTGCTCTAGTGAAATATTTGCGAATTATAACATGTTCGTCTAAAATAAATCGTCAAATTCACCAAAGAATCATTTTCACACATATATAAAGGTATCATTTCATAATTATTATTTAAAAAGTACCACATTTTTCTTTAACCTATATATTTTTGGATAACAAATCAATATAATTTTGCAACTCAATATATTAGGGTTGATTTAAACTTTTTGAACAAACATGCATTTTATTCAAATTTAACCAACCATTCTTATAAATAAAATTTATCATTAAATTAATTTTTTCACTGTTACTTGGCCCCACTATTATTGTCCTCATATTGTCAGGCAATACTTCTCCATTTTTTTTTTATTTTTAAAATATTCTTAAGAAATTAAAACACCAATACCCTAATCAATTTTTTAAATTTAATAATACATTTATTATTATTAAATGGATAATAAAGTATTTAACTTATCAAATAATGGTTCCATACTAGAGAAGAAACTTCATTATATCATTAATAAAGATAAATCGATTGCTTTGATTAGTTTTAAAACAGAATATGTAACCCTTAATAAACAAAAATACTTTAACATTGATTGATAACAATGAAGTTATGAAAATTTCTAGAGGGCAATATAATAGCAAAATATTATTCTAAATTGTAAATTCGAATGGACCATATTCAACTAATAACAATGAATTAATAAATGATTATGTGAAAATAGAATATCAATTAAATGTAAGTTAAGTATTAAATTTGATAATCGATTATCTGATATCCTTGGGTTTGAATGAAAGATGATAATTGTAAAAGAAATAAGTTTTATAGGTTCTAAATTATCGAATTTTAACCCATTAAGAAAATATTCATTGTAACTTGTCATTTGGCATGTTAAAAAAAATATGATGAATCTAATCATTTAGAAACAAATATAATTCTCTATTTTCTACTGAAAACAATGTTTAGATTTAGAGATTCTATTGTTTATGAACCTTGATATCCTATTTTTTATAAAAATATTAATGAATATTTTGATCATATTGTTTTATAAATTAGATATTAAAATGGAAATCTAATAGATATTAATAATATTGATTTTGACATTGATTTGCAAATTAAACAAGTTTAAAATATTTGTTTGAATAATAGAGATAATTGAATCCATAAAATTTAGATCTAGAAGATACTAATATATTAGAAAATGAATTAAAACGATGTTTTGATACCCATATGGTACTGTATCTATTTTTTTTATTATAATCATTTTGTTATCGAAAGGAATTCATGTTATTTTATTAAATTCGACTATATATATTATGTGTTTCACTCCTTAGTAAATTCATTGTTCTATATTGTATTTTATCATCAAGCACACATTTTTTATAGTCATCAAATGTAATTCTGTTACTAACTACACATTTTATTGCTCATTTACATGTTATATTTTCTTTATCGTCAACTCTAAATGCCTACATTTTAGCTATTAAGCCAACAAATTCTTTCATTATTTTGCCATTAATTTCATCTTTCATTTTACCTAATACTTTCTTATTAATTTGAGGCATATTGTAGATATTATCATTAGGATAATCACTTGTGTCAAATTTATCTAACATTGTTTTCATGTCCTAATAAAAATCTTCTGTTTTTATGTTATAAATGTATGAATCAGTGTTTTACAGCATAATTCGATTTTATCTGCATATTTTGCTTTCGTCACTTTATAATGAAAAATATGCATTAGTTTTTTCGATAAATCTATTTAGACACTGTTTCAAATTACGATAGTGTATTACATACTTTTGTTTGTTATGTAAAGTTGTTAACAATTTAGATTAATTTGTTCCTGGAACTGGCTTATTTTCTGGACAAAATGGAAGATCTTTATGTGAATTATGCAGTTTTGAGAATTTTCTAAATCAACTACTAATATGTATCGCTGTTATGATTCATGTTTAAAATTTAATACTTATTTTCGCCAGAAATCGAATTTAAATACTAAATAATAATTCCATTCGAAACCTCCATATAGTACATATTGAGACATTGCCCAACCATAAAGGTTATTTGCATCGAGATAAGCTAAATAATTAGACTCTTGATTTTAATTGAAATCTTCGAAATATGTATTATTTTATTTTACATATTGATTCCAACATTGTGATATTCCACCTCTAATTCCTCTTTCTATCATTAAAATCATGTTTTAAATATGTAATAAATCTAATTGTTGATTTGTTATTTTCAACATTGCACCCCATGATAAACCTGGTGCTGTAAAATACCACGCTGGATCTACACCATATGTATTTGAACATGAATTTCTAAAGTTTTCAAATACATCTGTCAACAATAATACATTACTTTTTTAGAATACCTAATGAAAATCCCATAGATTTTTCATATTAAATTGGTTACATTCATGTTTTTCATGTTCATAATCATCATCAGTTATGTCTGATTCGTTAATTTATTGTAAAATTCGCCTTTTGGTGGAAGTTCAGTTTCTTAAAAAAATTTCCAACTGTCCATATAATCACACAGATAAGCACCTTTTCTAAAAACTAAAAATACTTTGTCTTCTGGAAATTGTTTTTGAGTATGTTTAATTTGTTACTTAGTTAAATTAGATGCTAATTTATCGAAACTACTAGCCATTAATTTAAATGTGTCTATAAACCACATTTTTAAAATTTTTGTTTGTTTCCCAAAAGTAAGAAATTTTTCTTCATTATTTGTAAGTAAAACTATCTTTTTTAAACATATCCTATCTCTTTAATATATAAATGAACATTATACCCAGCTAAATTATGAAAATTAATTGAAAAAAATTGGGTAATTTTAATTGAAGGTTACAAAGGTTATATACTGGGTTAATCCATTGTCCAATTATATGATAATGATGTAATTTTGTTATTTTCTTTCGTAAATTCACATTCGCATATAGTACATTTATTAGATTTATTATGTATAATTTTTTCTTCTTTTTTAAGTGGGTACATTGGTTCAATTTGTGAATATATTCCCCCAGATACATCTTCTTCTTTTTTCATTGATTCTATAAAATATTTATGTGCAAATGGACCTCCATATGCAACTGGAGGTTTATAATTACCATAACTAGCTACAGTATAATAACAAATACCAGCAGCTTCATTTAAACGATATATTATTGTATATGATTCATCATTCAAATTCAAATCAATTGTATTTATTTATGTGTTAGTAAGTTTACATATTTTTTAAAGGACTTCTTTATGAAAACCATTATCAATATCCTCCTCTGCTATAATAGGATGTTTTTGGAGTGATTAAATTCTCTAGGATTAGGTTTTGAGGTTGGTATTGTCTTTAGTATTGATTCGACATCAGCTATTTTGTAAATGTAACTCACACTGCATGTTGGTAGATTTCGAAAAATATTTTTTTCAGTGTTCATTTCTAGAACAATCATTTAATTTTCATTTTTAGAACAATCGACTACATTTTCATTTAATCTTTCTTGAGAGTAAAAAAATTGAAGGCGCATATCATATATTTGTTTTACCATTGTGATTAGTTTTTTGAGCTTAAAGTAACTTCAATAAATCATTTATCCAACAATAATGTGAGTTTCTATCATTTTTGAAATAAAGTAAATTTATATGTTATTTCCTTTTTATGTTTTGTAAATTTAGGTGTATACACTGTGGACTCACCCTTAATAGAGTCAACATTTATAGCCGTTCATTTTGATTTTCTATTTTTGGTATATTGTAAATTTAAATTGGATATTCGTATTTATATATTATTTTATCAATATTAAGTCCCACATTTATATATTTATTTACTCTCTGTGGATCTTTACTTGCTGCATATGATGCGGATTTGATTGCCCAAAGACAACATTTTTTAACTTAATTTTTTACATTATTGTACACTTTTTATTCCTTAATATTTTCTGGTAGATTAATTTATGATGATCCATTTAATGGATTGTACTTATTTATAGATAACTGTAATCCAAGTACTCCATATAAAGCCCAATCTGAAGGACTTTTTCAATATTTTCTATTTGTGTAAGCATTTTTTTTGTGATTTTGTGAATTTTTTAAATTTCACAAATGTATGTAATTGAATGTCGTCATATCTCCATATTTCACCTGATTTTCAGCTGCGAAAATCGGCAACAAATTTAATGTGTGATTTCACTCCTCTAAAGTTCATAAGTTGATCACATATGAACTCAAATACCTTGTTTTTTTACTCAATATAAAAAACGATTTGGCTTTACTAAATTAAGGGTATTTTCAATGTTTCATGTTGCTATCCTACATTTAAAACTTTACTAACTCAGTTATTTTTATTTATTCATCTATTTCCTTTGTTTACAAATACATTAAAAGAAAAATGAAATATGTCTTGTGATTCCGTTTTATCTTCTTCACATATTTCTTTGACATTGGCATCTGAAAAAAACGAAATTTTTTAAATTTCATTTTGTTGTCTGTTTTTTTCTGGTGTTTACAAACATTGTTAGAAAAAGGAAATATTTTTTTTAGCCTATTTTATCATTCTTAAAAATTCTTTAACATTGGCATATGAAAATGGTGAATTACAAAGTTGTGTTTTGTTTGTTGATTTAAAATGAATGGTATAAGAATTGTTATCAAATCGTATTTTTTTAGTCTCTGTATATTTTTCATTTTAAAGATTTATCTTTAGCTTTTAATTCCCCAACTTTTTTATAATTTAGATTGTCCATAGATTTTTTAAATTGGCATTCTCATGTTAGAAGGCATTGTGTAATAATACTTCTAATTAAATCATCTTTTCTTAGCGTATATATATATATATTTAACTTTTACATATAGGTCTTAACACTTACACTCTCATTTCACTCATCTCACTTGTTAGATCGTTTGTAGACCCCATTTAACATTATTTAAAAGAAAACAAATTTATAAAGTTTGCAAAAAATATAAAGGCAGCAAAAAAATATAAAATATATATAAAAACTTTGAAGAAAACTAAAATTATATAAATAAAGGAAATGAAATGCAAAAAGTGTTTAAATTATTGATTAATTCGTTTAAACTATACAACTTCATAAGATTTTTCTCATTAAAACATGTTTTAGATATTGATGAATGATTGTCCTTAGTAGTTTTATGAGGAAAAAAAAAATTTTAGAAATGTATTCTCTTTACATGCTGTACATTTTTTTTGTTAAATAGTTCTCACATTGCATGTTATTAAAAATATTTGCTGTTGTATTGTATGATTTAGTATTTTTATGCTTTTTGAGACGTAGATTATAAACATATTTTCCACAATTGCATTATATTTATTTACCTTATAATGATTTTACCATATTCAATGGAACATTTCTTACAGGTACTACAAAGCATTTCTTTCGAGTTTTAATGTGAGTAAAAACTTTCTATGTATAATACTTCATTGCACTTTTAACATATTTTACTATCTAACAATTCATAATTGAGTAGCGATTCCATTTCGTATTATTTATAATTAAATAAATTTATTAAAAGGAAAAAAAATATTGCTGAAATTTTAGAAAATGGAAAATAAAACTATTAATTACACTTCAGTTTTATAATATTTAATATTATATAATCATTTTGTAGTTTCTTTATCTTATTAAATTTATTTCTTTATCTTATTAAATCTATTTCTTTGCAAATAAAACAAAAATGGAATTGTTTCTCAACAAGTTAAAGAATTCTCATTAATTGACTTAATTCATAAAACTAAAAAATAAAATAAAAATATATGTTGCTATCGAATTTAAATCAAATTTGGGAAAAAAATTGTGTTTTAGATGGCAAATATAAGATTGCTTAATCAGATCGTTAAGTAACTATATTTGATAGAAATACATTAAAATTAATAAATGAGAATCAAGTTTTTATAACATATAAAGGTTTAAAAGTATAAAAAAATGGAAAAACTAGGCATGAAATTGAATTATCTTAGTGTAAATGTAAACTTCAATTATTTTATAATTTTTTAATGAGTTAAGTTGTTTTAATCTTTTAAAACTTTTACAAAATTTTTAATGTATATTTGATTTGTTTTATCGAAGAAAGATATATTTTTAACAGGTTTTAAAATTCATTATTCTGAAAGTGTGAGCAATATTGATATTCGGCTAAAAAAAATTTCATTTTGACTTAACTTTGCTTGATTTTATTTTGACTTTGCTTGCTAAATTAATGATCCTAGAAAACATAAAAAGTTGCTTAAAATGATCAATTTAGATGATTACAGCTTACACTTGCTGTTTTAAAAAAGTGGCATGAAAACAATATGTAGATTTTTGAGAAATTGAAAATTTCCATGATTTTTCTTGAGTTTTAAATTAATTTTGCTTGTTTTTGGTAGTGAGTCAAAATGAGAAATGATTTTTGTAGACAATATGAAAAATTTGCTTGAAAACAATGAATTTGCTTGATTTTTCGATGAAAAAGTGCACTGTGTAAACTCTCTCATACTATATCTACTTACATTTATCACACTTACTGGAAAACAATAGCAAGCTATCAGTACAAAGTCTTTCTTAGATAATCATATAAAAATTTCTCCCAAAGTGAAGTTATAGTTGGAGTTGCAAGGTGTTTACAGAAATTTTGAGTAAAAACCATCTTGGTTAGTCAGTGGCAACACTGAAATGCCAAGGAAGTAATTCTGCAATACGAACAAATATTTTATAACTTGGATATAAACCGAAACTGGATACTGAGTAATTCGAATGAAATTTGACTCAAGACCATTTACCCAAGACTCAAAAGCCTTAACTCTATACTCAAGACCCTTGACTCAACACTCAAGACTTAAGATCCTTAACCCAAGACTCAGGACCCTTGACCCAAGACTCAAGACCCTTGACCCAAAACTTAATACCCTTGACTCAAGACTTAAGAACATTGACTCAATACCCTTGACTCAAGACTCAAGACCCAAGACTAAAGACTCTTGACCAAATACCAAAGACTCAAGACCCTTGACCAAATGCTCAAGACACAAGATACTTGACCCAAGATTCAAGACTCAAGACTCAAGGTAGTTGGCTCAAAACTCCAGACCCTTAACACAAGACTCAAAACTCAAGAACATTGACCCAAGACTCAAGACATTTGACTCTGTACTCAAGACTAATGACTCAAGACCCAAGACTCAAGATCCTGGACTAAAGACACAAGACTCATATTTCAAGACCCAAGATAAAAGACTCGATACCCTTGGCCCAAAACTTTGACCAATAATTTAAAAAATTTGAAAATTAACATTTCGAATGTTTGGACATAACAGGGCCCGGAGCTGAAACCGACATCATGCTTTGTCATTCCGGTCTTTCTGCTGCCATATTATGATGTCACCCAAACACCATATTGAATCCAAATGACCTTGAATTTGACCTTTGACCATGACCCTGTGACCTTGTACGACCTTGAACACATAAATCATAAAATACTCCAACAAATCAAAAATGTAAAACTTCTAAAAAATGTATAAACTATTATTTAAAAATATAAATTGTTATAAAATTATAATTAAATAGTTGACACTAGTGTATTGATAATGGATTTCGTCGCCAGAGAAGCTCTCGATTTAGCCACCATGTTGGTTGTTGAACTTTACCTTAATACATTGACACTGAACTCGAAAAATTGAGAAAAATCGCAGTCCATACATTTGTCAATTACTAGCTGGTCACAACAAGGGATCATAACGACTAGAAATACTAATAAATGACACTGCACACAAGTCTGAATCCACTCAAGAATAACCCCAACCAACACTAACTCTCGCCCTTAACGGCCCATAAATGACACATAAGCACTAACAATGACTCCAAAATGACCCATAATTACCAATAAATGACTCCTAAATGACACATACTGACCTATAATGACCGATAAATGACCTCTGATTGAGGTGTGTGCAGTGCTAAGTGTTGTGCTAAGTGCAGTGCTGAGTGTGGTACTTATTGTGGTGCTGAACGTGATGCTGATTGTGGTGTGTGTTGCTTATTGTGGTGGATGTGGTGCTGATTATGGTGCATGTGGTGCTGATTGTGATGCTGATTGTGGTGCTGATTATGGTGCATGTGGTGCTGATTCTGAATGGTCGGTCTGCTTTAAGTGTGATCACAGTTTCAAGTTGAGCGAAGAACTTGTCTGGAAGAAACTGTTTAAGATATAACTGCATGGTAATGTGATCAAGGAACTTGATAAAATGTCTGGTTGAATTGAGGCATAAAAATGAAAACCTCACTGATGAAATATGTTAGTAGGTGTATGTATATTTACATATATATATATATATATATATATATGCCAAGTAGACACATGTTGTCACTGTGGAAAGGACTTCGGGTTTTTTCATGACGATGCTGCAAGCTAATGATTGTACAAGTCTACTGTAGAGCATACTTATATGAATGTACCTTCTCTTACTGATGGAAAATTACACGTAAACAGTGTTGCTGCAATGGAAAGATCTTCAGCAGAAGCTGCCATGCTCAGCGACATGAGAGAAATGCCTTAACGAAAAGTCTTTTCGCACATTGAAGCATTACAACAATTGGAACATGGAGTTTATGCAAGGTGATTTATTGAATAACCACATCATAAACTGCAAGGTTTCGTCTTTTTGAGAGCCAGTAAGTGATGCCATTGCCCCTACTGCATCGATGCGCATTGATTCCACAGACGAATATGATGGGACAATAAATCCTAATGACGGAATGAGAGACCTACGAGGCTTGGTAAAGTCAGTTTGTGTGGAATGTGCTCTTGCAAGATGTTCGAGTGGTATCGACGAACTTCAGAATAAACTGTTGACGGCTATAAATACTGATGATGGCTGTGCGACCCATACAAAGAAAAGTAAACTTGATGTTGATGATGTAACAGGAGGTTAAGACAGTCATGGAGAAAGCATTGATGAAAATTACTATGATGACAGTGTTGATGAAGTATCTGATGAGAAGAATGATGATTCTCTCAATATTCTCATACATGTCACCAACGATATTCCTACGACAGGCAGTGTAAATAAGGCAGAAGGCATCAATAAAGCAAATTTCATGTTTCCCGAAGACCCCAATGAACTTGTTGATAGACTCATTGTTGAGATATCTTCAATCATCGATGAACTAAAGAATCAGCTTTATATTAGATGAGACTGTTGACTGCTATCCATGATTTTCAAACAGCTGTGAAATGTAAAGATGGAATGTTAAAAATAATTAAAAATATAGAATGCATATAGTGAGAAAATAAATAAAGTTATGTCTATAGTAATGTGTGTTTAGTTTCTTATAAGTCCCTTCTGCTTCTCTGAAAGACATATTTATTCAGTGGTGTAAATATTCAATTGACAATCTGTTTTAAATCAAATTTATGTGAGTACATGCGGTAGCAGGCCTATAGTTCAATTTGAAGTATTATGCCTTATTCGAGTCATTTAAAATCGACTGAGATCTATATGGCAAACAAATGAAATGAGGGTAATATTTTTGAGGAATGTTTCGAAACTTGTTTGTTGGCCAGTTGGTCTCGCAAGTTGGCTTGGTAAGTTAGTTTGGCCCTTTGTTATGGTCAGCTCTGGTAGAAATGTTTTGCGAAGGTTATGCGAAGATTTTCTGTGAAGATGTTAGCTACAAGTATCATATTAGTAGAACTTTTTCGATATTGTCTTCTCGGTTGGTCTATCCTGTTTTGTAGGAACTATCTCGTCAGGAGCAAATATTGGGAGAAGTAAGTCTTGTTAGGAACCAGTCTTGGTTGGAGTTAGTCTTGCGTGGATTTGGTCTTGGGTGGAGTTAGTCTTGGGTGGAGCTAGTCTTGGGTCGAGTAAGTCTTGGGTGGAGTTAGACTTTGATGGAGCTATTCTTGGGTGGAGTAGGTCTTGGGTGGAGTTAGTCTTTGATGGAATAGTATTTGTGTGCAATCAACCGTTAATTTGTATCGTTAGTCAGTATGGTCCCTTGTTGTGACCAGCTAGTAATTGACAATTGCATGGACTGTGATTTTTCTCGATTTTTCGAGTTTAATGACACTGGGGTAAGGTCAAGTTTAACAATCAACAGGGTGGCTAAATCCAGAGCTCCTCTGGCAACAAAGTCGATAACTAATACACTAGCATCACCTAGGTGTTGAAAATTAAAACAAATGACAATGAAAAAAAAACGGAATGGCTGCATACGATGGAATGAGTAAAGGTGAGGGAGTTGGAGGCCTGGCGACTAATTAACCAATGAGAAACATTGGTGGTGGGTAGAACGATGGTGAGTAGTCAAACAATAAAAACACTTTTAGGTGGTGAAGCTATCACAGATAATCAACCAATGATAAACATGGTTAGAGGGATTAGAGGGGAACCATCTAATTAACCAATGAAAATACATTGACGAGGGCCAGTCTTCTGCTGGACGTGGTGCCGACAGAACCTCTGGAAATGTATAGCTTTTTAAATAACATTTTTTATTATAAATATTTAATAGTTTACAATTAATTTAAAAAATAAATTTATATAAATTTTTAACAAGTTATAGATATTTATTTTTTGGAATATTTTGTGATTTTTTTGGGTTCAAGGTCATACAAGGTAATGAGGTCAACGTCAAAGGTCAATTTGAAGGTCATTTGGTTTGGTGATGTCTTAACATAACATCCCAATAACTAGAGTGACAATGCATGATGTCGCTTCGGCTCCAGGTCCTGTTATGTCCAACCATTCAAAATTTAAATATTATATATTTTTTTAAATTTCTTGTGAAATATCTTGAGTGATCAGTCCTGGGTATTGAATCAAAGGTCTTGAGTCTTGGGTCAAGGATCTTGATTCTTGGTTTCAGTGGTCGTGAGTTTTTTCCCAGTTTACCACAGCACCCAGAGCACAACCTCAACCCAACCCCCCTGGTCTAAAACTAACAACACAGGATCAGGAAAGGAATGGATCAGTATACATTTGCAGTTACAAAAATGATCTCTCACTCAGGTATATCTCAGAAATTGATAAATAACTCTCCAATCATGCTTTATTAATACACAAATTTAAACAAATATTAAATTGACATAACATTCTCGGTTACATTGCTCTGCACAAAATTATTTCGTAGAAAATTAGAATAAAACACCTGCATCGGTGTTTAAGAAATTATTTTTATCAAGGCTGCGAAATACATCAAATTCACCACATCAGCATAGGTATGTGTACTATTTTCGTAGAAGTATTCAGTTGATATTTATGAAAAAATCTGGGAGGATTTTTGCGTGGTCTGATTAGGTTGGTGAAGTGTCAGTGAATTAAAACAGGTTGCTTATAATGACAAGAAGCATGTTGAGATCGTAGTGTAGTAATGCCACACAGTTGTTGCTAACATGCTCTGCTTCAAATTTTTTGTGATCAAGGGTACTATTCTCGATATTTTTACTGTCGTTATATAAAGACATTTATCGCTTAACAATCTTTACGAGGCGAAATGGTATTCTGTAACTATATACGTAATAGGAGCGGATGGATTCTGGCCCACTATACAGGGAAAAAGGCAGATGTAGTATCATAAAATAAACTTAGATCCACAATCTGCTCCGCCTGCTCCACAATCTGCTCCACCTGCATACACTACGAACCCCTCCCTTCTCCCCCCTCTACCTGATCTGTGTTATGATTGCTTCTGGAATGAATTGGGTCCCTGCTGCGAGATTCTAGACTTTCCTCGCCTCTGGTTATTTATTCTGGATGCCTAGTACAATATCACCCCACCCTCCCCTCTGGTGTCCTGTGATTGCTTCACCTCCCCCAACTACCTCCACACACCATTCATTTTCCTACGAGATATACTGTAATCAATTCCAAACTTGACAGCTAGGCAGCACTGTTGTCAACATTGGATGTCACCCTAGTTGCAGAGCTGGCTGCTAGGAGCACTGGTCATCGGTCACTAGGTAGCCCACCAGTTCAATGAACCGATTACATTGATGTCGTTAATGCCTGCTAGATGGAGACAGTTGCTCATGAGCGAGTCGCTTGCCCTCCAAGAGCCAATGTTGTTTAATGTTATTATCTGTTACTACGAGCTCTAAGCGAGATCGACTATAAGCTTAAGACAATTTTCTCCATCATGTATGTAATGCTTTGGTATATTATAAAAAATGTTGCTCTCTGGTGGTTTTGAACCGGGAACCCTTAGGTCGCCAACTGACTGACACATTATCCTCTCGACAATGTGAGAGAGTATCCCAATAGAACTTTTAATAAGGTATAAAAAAATAAACACCTACGAACTCATACATTCAAAATAGAGTTGTAATAAATTAATAAAATGTAATTATATTAAAAAGTGGTGTATTAATATTAATATATGTATATAAAACTTTAAAATTGTCAAACATACATGTATGGAGCGACATGTTTATGAAATAATATTTTTAAGGAGATTTAGACTAAGGGGTCACAACAACCAAGCATTCAAAATGTAAAATTAAAAAATATATATATATTATGTCTTTAAATTAAGAATATATATATTTTTTTTACAAAACAAACGTAACCAAGCAATAAATCACAAAATTAGAATTTTTTAGACAGATAAGAATATGTTGTCAGAAAAATTTTTTATGACACTATAACTGTCGCCATCTTGAATTTTAGTAAGCATGGAAGAAATTTTCAGTTCATTTTTTAATTAATTATGTAACCACTCCAAGCATCAAATGCAATACATTGAGTAACTTACAACAAGTCATTTAAGTTCGAAACCCTTTCTGACAAGGTCAATTATACATTTAAGCCCTTTTTATAAATTGTCATAACTTGCTAACCATCGATGCTATAGTGATCACATTCATAACATAGACAACATACCCAACAAAAATCCATAATGGTAAGGTCATTTAGACACTAACCACTTTCTGGCAAGGTTAATAATGAGTTATGTACTTTTATAAGCATAGTTACTCATAAATTCCTAACAGTTGCTGCTATAGTCATCAAATTTATAAGATGCACCTCGACCTCAACAACAATCAAGACTGCAAGGTCAAACACAACTTAAAACCTTTTTTAAGCATAGTTAAGCATAAACCTATCAAGTGCACACTCAGCAAGGACATATTTACCTACAAAATATTTTTTCATTTCCGATTTTAACCAAATTTTATTTGTGAATTAGCTTGGTACTAGGTTTACTCAATGTAATATTAATTTCGGATTATCGAGTTTGAGTCTGGATCAGAGCACCTAAAATTATTTTATATCCAAATTTAACAAAAAATTTAGTTTTGATTTATATTCCTGCTTATAGCAATTAATTCAGTGTTATTTTCGTATTTGGGTCCAATTTTTGGTTACTTGCCACAAGCTTGGGTCCCCTTCGATGATGTCACATTAACAACTGATTGGCAATGTGTTAAATTCTTCATAACCATTGGACCATGTCACTGAACGTCATCCCTGGTTGTCACATTCGTATGTCGAATGGTTGATCACCGAGGGGAGAGCAGCGTGTGCTACATTCGGAGAAAAAACTGTGCATATGTGGATGCGATGTGCATTTATTTTATGAATTTTCGTTTACCGAAATTTAATTTGGGGGAGAGGGAGGGTGGTTCCGTCTGGATATTTCTGCATCCTGAGTTGTCATGATTTACAGTAAACTAAGTGTGGGTTAGGCCATGAGGAGTGCACATGGAGGGAGTGGCCTTTATTTGCATCACCATTTCGCTTTGACAGGCAGAGAAAGAGAGCGAGGCAGTCATGCTTAGTGTGCAGCAATTTCCCTCCAGAAAAAAAATCAGAATGTTTATGCATAAGTGGGCAGATTGTGCCCCTGTGGACTTGTGTGCCAAAAAGGATTTGTAAAGTGATTGGGTTGACAGCCATGATACTTAAATTTTTCGCTGGATAGAGGGCATTTATATGTACTATGGCTATATTTCTGGGTGTAATGTGAGAAAATTCTTATAATTAAGCTTGGTTTTTTTTAATGAAATAGTTTCAGTCTGTTTTAAACCATCTCCTGAGTGCAAAGTATATCTGATAACTGAATGTTAACTAAAATGGATCCAGTTTTAGATCACCAAAATGCCAAGTACTTCTTGAAGACGACTTATATCTATTCGCATGACCACTGTAACCAAATGGTAACCAAACAGTTTCAGGAAGCGGTCTCTCACAAGTGAAATTCAATTTTTCATGCCAGGTCCAGTTAGTATAAAGTTAGTAAATTAAATATTTTATAAATGTTTCTAGCTGATAAAAATTGATATATAAATATCATTGTACCTTAAGGAAAATGAAATTCCTAATATATTTTTAATAAGCTAAATATAATTTTTTATGTGTTTTTAATATTGAATTATCATGATTTCAAAATCAAGATATGCTATAATTCTGTAAAATCTTTTCACTCGTATATACAGTTTTGTTCCATCTGTATGCTTATTTGTGTATAAAAATTAAGACGCTTAAGTAAAATTAAAGTGAAAACAAACCACTGTTTCTTAAATTCACATCAGGAAGGTAAGTTGGGCTTTACTCACCCCACATAAAGACCACTTTTTCTTCTTGGCTTGACGAGTTTTTTAATGTGCTGGTTTTGGGCAAATGTATTTCCATCATGACAATGCTGCATGAGACCAGCTTAATGGAAGTGGTTGTTCAGGTTTTTTTTGGGAATATGTGTAAGAACCAGAATCATTACCGCTCCTTTCAGTTGTTAAAATTTAAACACGAAATACTTTTCATAAAATAGTGTTTCGTTAATTTATCAAACAAAATGTGCTGCAGGAAAACCGAACAAAAAGTTACCATTCCACACTGTACCTTGTAAATTGGAAATTGATTAAATAATGTCTCATGGATATGCATTTTGTACCACTAGAAAATTCCTGTATTCTATTTTCCTTAACATGCAATATTTGAAAATAGAGAAACCCAACAAATATTAATGAAGTGAATGTTGTACATGATTCCACATGGTTATCTAAATTAGTGAAAATATATGTTAGACTATGCAAATTTTTATGTAACAAGAAAATATTCTGATTTGTACCAGTAAGACTACTGCATAACTTACAGAAGGAAAATAAACAAGATGGTACTGATATAACTAATACACCTACCTTCCTCTACATGGATGCAAACAATCTTAACAACAGTCTTAAAACCTTAGAAAGCAGTTAGAACATCACACTTTATTGACAGCAGTATAATTAGAAATGGAACCAGAAACATATGCAACACTAGTGAGGCAATTACAAATACACACGTGCCTTACCCAGGACTCGATTCCAAAACACTCATACCGTAATCTAATGTGTAACTAAATGCATGTTATGGATGTAGGAATAGGAGTATAAGCTTCGATTTGCAATCATTCTAACACTGTGGGCCGGTGCTGTCTATAAATACCACCGCAGCCGAAGAATTGGCAGAAATAGTAATAGCCATCTGGATAAAGGGCGGTAATCATAAAAGGTGGTGCCATGTGGGACGTCAGCTGAGAGGACATACGATGGTGGAGGGTGATAAACGACTGCAGACGAGCATGTGTCTGGTGTAAACGGACAAGAGGGTGTGGTAAACAACAAGTAGAAGGCTACTGTGCATGGAGGCGCTCATATCGCTCTAGAACATTCCGGACTGGTGGAATGTGGACTGAATTAAAGTGGGACTGTATGAATGTGTAGTAGTGATTTTATTGTAAATTTCGAAACTAACAATAATGGACTGTCAATTAATTCAATGGATTTTGATACACTATTTATTGAAACAAATTATATTTTTTGATTGGATAAATTTCTTTGAGGTAATTATAAATTGTATTGATTAAATATATTAATTGTAATTATCAAGTGACAGCCATTTATTGTGTATTATTGAGTCGAGTTTTTTTATTTGTAATGTGTGTAAATAAATTAGGGAATTATTGTTACTCTTTCCTTTAATTAAAATCTCCACCCCTTAAAGAACCTGGCTAAGCTCACTGACTTTAAGAAACTGTAAAAGTATTACTTACGTGCTGAATTTGGTGGAAACTGATTAAGTACTTTCCGAGATATAAAGATAATTTTTGTATTCGTAAATTTCAAAACGGTGGCCTAACAACTATATCCCTTTTTAATTACAATGCATACATTGTGCATTGTCAACATGGTGTACACGTAAATTGGATGTTTTCGATATATACATAGAACCCTACACTTTTAAATAGTCTTCATTTTGAAAATAAGCAACAGGTGTGTGCAAAAACTATAAAAGTCGGATGTCCTTACTAAGTACTATATGTGTACTGAGTTCTATCAAATTACGTTCATGAGTTGACAAGTTTTTATGGGAGGACAAGTACACAGCAGTAAATGCGTACACATATAGGGAAGTGATCTCATAAGCCGATATTTGCTTCATAAAGTAGACCATTAATAATAAACTAATTATAAATACTGTTGAGTATAACACACTCCCAAATTTGAGTTTCCTAGGTGTAATTGTGAACAGTGATTTTTTTCATATTCTGTATTTGTTTCATGATCCAAAGCATTAGGCCCTACTCTGTGTATAAACAAAGGTCGTCGTGAACTATAATTTCTTTTTTGTGGGGAGGGGGGTCAGACACTGACCAATATATAATATAACAGGGAAACCAAATTAACGAAAGAGAACATAAACTCATCATAAACAACTCAACATAAAAGAAGTTGCCATGGCATCGCATTGGTATATTTTATCTATTCGGCACCACTCTGCATAAACTATAGATATACAAACTTCTTAAGGTTTCCGAAAACCGAAAATAATAGATCATTTGTATACGAACACTTCCTATGCCTCTATTCGATATGTTAAAGTAATTATGTTAAACATAAATGGTTCATAAACAAACTGAAAACAGAATGAGGCAATAACGCAATTAATGGATTGTCAATGAGCTCTGTTGCCACCGTTTGTCTGCATCACTGCACCACAGCATTTTAGCATACTCCTAACCAGTCTTCAGATGAACATCTGTGGAATTTATTGCTACTCTCCTCGTAGGGCTTCCTCTAGCTGGGCAAGTGTTCGGAGAGGCTCTGGACATCCTACAACTTGCCTTTTCAGATGATCCCATAGGTTCTCTATTGGGTGCTCTATAGTATTAAACAAAGGGATTAAAAAATCGTTTTAAATGTGTATTATTAAAAAATAAAAATTAAAACAAATTGTTTAAAATTTTATTATCAAAAATTTTTATTTAAAAAATTTATTATTAAAAAATGTTTTCCCTCCGGCGGCTATTTTCCCTATTAATTTCCCTTTTTTCTTTTAAAATTTCCATCAAAAAATTGTACTAAAAATCTTTTATAAGAATTTATTTATAAAACTTAAATTTCCGGTGTCAGTTCATATTTAGTCGGCAAATCTCCAATACATCCGCTCCATCCCCCTCACCAATACACATTTCGCCATCTTGGTTTTTTTGTTCGTCATTTCTTTAAATGTTACTGGCTATTTTTCGTTCGTCGTTTGTTTTAGAGATTGTCTCTCACACCTTCGTCCACGTTCGTTCGACTAACTCCCACCCTCTGGCCTTCATAAATATTTAAGTGCCCAATTACCCCCTCAATTTGTTCCACCCCTATTTTCCCATTGGTTCGTTACTGTTTAGTCGGCGATCCTCCACCACATCTGTTCGACTGTCGGTTCCTCTCTACCCGCGCCAATGATTCTCATTGACTAATTAGACGCATTCGCTCAATCCCCACACCCTCCACCAATGTTTGTCACTGGCTAATTGGGGTCACGGTGGCTGAGCGGTTAGCGTGCTCTCCTCTCACCCAGGCGATCCTGGTTCAATCCTGGCCGGGTCACTCCGGATTTTCGCATGTGGGAATCGTGTCGGACGATGCCGTAGGTCGGCGGGTTTACTCGGGGATCTCCGGTTTCCACCACCCTTTCATTTCGGCGCAGTTCCATACTCATGTCAATCACCCTCATCGGCTGTCAAGACCTCGATGTTAAGAGCCATTCAAATCTCTTCACTGAGTCACTCATTGGCTAATTATTCTCTTCCGTTCGATACCCTATTTCCCATTGGCTGATTACTCGGGTGTCATCGGAAACCATCGTTCGACAATTGTTTCTCATTGGCTAATACTGTTTAATCAGCGATCCTCCGCCACCGCTGTTCGTCTGTCTATTCCCCACCACCCCCGCCAATGATTCTCATTGGCTAATTAGTCGGCTCCCCTCCGCCACATGACAACCCTCCCGATTGGCTGATTACTATTAAGTCGCAGAGCCTCCATCCCGTCAATGCTTCCAATTGGCTAATTAGACATGTGACAATCTACCTGACCAATCAGTGTTTAGTCAGCAAGTCTCCACCAACTCTGTTCGACCAATTAGCCACCTCCGTTTCACCCCACCAATTGTTCTCATTTGCTAGTTAGTCGCATCTGTTCCACCCCTACAATCTCTTCAATTAAGTTACAAGACGCTTCCCCGAGGACCTCTGGGAAAAAGTTGTGCCTCACTCTTAGAAATGTACGCACCTTGTCCATGCGGGCATAAAATAATTTCATCATTTTGGCATTCGGAAGGGTGCGTTCGCTTAGTGCCCTGGACAAATGGAACGCGTTACCGTACCTACCGAAAGAGTTCCTGCTGCTAAACGCACCGTACGAAATTTCGACAGTATTCAAGTATTTTCCGACCTACCTACAGCTGGACGAAGACATACAGGACTGCCTCCCGTGCAAGTAGTGTTTCGAGGGCTGCACCGCCACCTCTGTTCCCGATACGCCGCATTTGAAGGGCTGGTGAAACGCCCGCCGAGCAGCTCTTGAAGCGCCCGTCCTCGTGCGAGGTTTCTACGCACAAGCTGAAGGTTCGAGACGACAACTTAAAATACTAGGGTTTTTTTTCACCTCGGAGTGTTGCTTCGGTTCGGAAATATAAATATGTAGCACTCTTCGGGGTATGAAGTGTATTATATTAAGCTCGTTACTGGGCAATTTTTTCGCTATTTCTGTGATGAGTGGCGTGTTTTTTCTTACCTTAATTTGGTTTAGTACATGTGTGTGGGTGTGTGTGTAGGTGTGTGCTTACGTGGGTGTGTGTGTGTTTGATGTGTGAACAAGTGGTAAATATACCAATGTTTTTCTTATTTCTTGGTTTTACAGCATCACAAATTATCTTTGGTTTCATCGGAATTAATAAATAATTTCACTTTTGATTGTCATACGATAAAACAAACAAAGGTGGAGTTCGCATCAGAATTTACTTGCAAGAAATTTGTACATACAATTAATGTCCTACCATACAAAAGGGATTATCATAACTCTAAAATTTCATGGTCTCCGTATTACACTGACTGCTATATACTCTAATTTGTTCTCACTTGAGAAGTGTTCCATTATATGTCTCGACACGGTTGAAGTGTTTGAATGAGAGCTGTATATGCATGTCTTTGCTGGACTTCATATTGTGATATATTTCTGCATGGTGGACTAGCATCTAGGGAAAAGAGCTGTGTTTTTGTTCTCATACTTCAGAAAGGGTGAATACTGTTTCATACCTGCTGGATTTGAGGCTGCACTTAAAAATACACATGTTTGCATGTTACTTTCAATTTGGCTAAAGACGTGTAGCAGTGTGGTGGGACATTGAAGAGGGGGGGGGGCATTATACCGTGGATCATATATATCAATTAATGGAGCGAGTGCACACAAATGTATGAAAATACAGATATATTGTTTGCTGAAGGTAACTGTTTTTTTTTTATGATTTTGTACTTGTGGTGGGTGTACCTTTATGCTGCTGTGTCCTCGCGGTATGTAGTTTTTCCCCTGCGCAACTTACTGTACGTATATTCTTTGCATGTATAAAGAGTTTTATATGTGGACACTGAAAGATAGTATTATCGTCGTACTTGGAGTAACTATATGGATATTCTTTCCTGCAGCCTATATTTCCTAACGTATTGATTTTAAACTTGGGAAGGAATGTTTTTCGCCATTGATCCTACATTTTTTCAGTGTTGTCCCTGACATTTTTCCATCGTTTGTGGGCCGTGTACTTCTGTACTTGTGCGGGGCATTTCTTCTGTGTGTTAATATGTTTTCAGCATTGGACCTGAATTTTAGGGTGTATTTTTCTTTGTTAGGGGCTTTGGACGATACATTTTTCATTAACGTCTATATAGTACTGTACCTGTGAGGAGTGTGCATAGATGGCTGACGAGAAGGTGGAGGAGGGGAGGTGGAGGTGGAACGTATAGGCGATTTCTTTCTGTATTTATTAATATTTGTCATTGCAGGTCCTATCATCGCTGCTCCTATAATTAGTCCATCGTTTCTCCTGAATTTTTTTCATCGCTGGTGGGCTGTATACTTGTGTACCTTAACTCTGAATAAAGTTATCAAGAGTATATTTTTTCCCCTGTTTTATAATATATTTTACTTATACTTTTACCATGTATGTTGAAGTGGGCGAATTGATATGGGTATTTTTATAGGGAGTGCGTTAGCCTAAGGCTGTTTATGAATGGACAATGCAGGTACTTCTATACAACGTATTTTCTCTGTGTGCTGGCTTTAAAGTTTTTTGGAATGATTTGTCTTGTTTCATCTGTATAGTAGTAATGTGTGTATAATTTTTTCCAACAAGTAATGTAACATGTAGAGTTTTCGTCAGTGTTGTACTGCACATTTCCTCACCAGTATAAAATTTTCCCTCAGTATGTCTCTGTCAAAAAGTTATGCCTTTTTTTCATACATCGGTATAGTAACGGATTATTATTTTTTACTCTTTTTTGTACTGTATATGTTTTTCCCTTGTTCGATTGCTATGCCTTTCCAGTACTGTACCATACAGGGGTCGAACCTGGTCCTTGCATATTCTGATCTGGGGCTAGTGTTCCTCGGTGTGTTACATAATAAATAAATATGACGTCCCTGTATGTTGGAACCCTGCATATGCATTCTAGCTGTTATGTTTCACATGTGAAATATTCACACCTTGATATCTCTCTGTGGAACATAGGTTTCTCTCCGGAAGCTGGCACGTCAGGTGGCTGACCGTTGCGGTTCGCACGCGTGCTTTCGGCCAGAAATTCTGCGAAAAATGCTGACGTTGCAAGTACTCTCCTGCAATCCAAGTCTAGAGACTACAATTATTGCAGCCTGCCTTGAGCTGCACACACTTCCTTCGCTTTAAAATTAAATTACTTTGCTACACGTAGTATACATGTTTGTGGTGGCTAGAGTGTCTTTTACTTTTAAATGTAACACACCCTTTTATTCCATTACAATATACAATATAACAGAATTTTTCTTCAAATATACCCAAACTTGTACAAAAGTTTATATATGTACACACACACACATAAAATCTGGCATAGTAAATATTTTTTAACGCATTAACTTAACCACACTATTACATATACAAAGCTTCTTCTCTGCATCTGTATTACCCACAATGAATTTTTCTTCATTGTCTTTTGTACAACATGTACCACGGCGGATTATCATAAGTCCTGAGCCTTACTGCTTGGGCATTGCACAACGCACAGAAATAGCTTCTATTTTGCATGCTTTAGTCTTGTGGCGTCCGTCTCTAGCAGCTGCCTAAATTGTGTTCATCGCCGTATGTAGAGATCCACGATGATCGTTCTGGCAATGGGAATGTACTGCACATCGTCGACTCTTGGCGTTGACGTGCTAAGCGTAACAGGGAATTATGGCTTCCCCATATGGCTTCCTCCAACACGTTGTGCATGACCTCGTACAGAATATTTCCATTGTTTCACCTATCTCAGTGTATCTGTTGGTCGAATGCCTGTTGCGTGGTGTGGTCGAGGTGTGTCCATGGACATGTCGGTAAACAAAAAATGTAAACACTTTGGTTTCCTAGTCGTCGTCACTGTACGAGATTGTAATCTGCTCGATGGTGCAAGAGTCCAGCGAGTGAACACCTTAGCTGATGCAAAAGTATTTTTTTAGAAATTTCATGTCATAACACACACACAGCGACTGGCATGGAAGTTACATCGTCTTGGCTAGCTTCTGCAGCATCCCATCTGAGGCTTATTCTGCATCTGCGATGTCTTCGGGCACTCCAGCGCTAATATTTGCTATTAGAGCTAATAGTGAGAGCATACTACTTGGTCGAGTCGCATACCAAAATGGTGGATACCCTAGTATACTAGTGCTTCCTAGGTGATGAATACAAAAGAATAAATAACATTTTTTTAATGAATATATAATAACAATTTTAAGGAAATTTGAAGGGAAAGGGGGAAAAAGGAAATGGCTAGCGAAAAAATTGCCACCAGCAAAGATGGTGGCATCCAGTAATGTACATAAGTTTTTTTAAAATAATGTTTTAACAAATTTAATAAAAATTTTAAGGGAATTTTAGGGGAACAGGAAATTTCAAGGGAAAAGAGGGAAATGTTAGGGAAAATTTCTGCTGGGAGGAAAGACTTTTCTAATATTTTTTTTTTGAAGATTAAATTTTTTAAACAATTTTTTCAATTTTTTAAACAATTTTTAATAATTGTTTTATATGTTTTAATAATTTTTGAAACTTTTTAATAATATATTTTTATGAATTTTAAAATGATTTTTAATAAAAAAATTTATAATAATTTTTTATAAATTTTTTGAAGTTTTAATTTTCTAAACAGTTTTTTATAAAATTGTCATTATAATTTTTTTGGATTTAATAAAACCAATTTTTTTGGTTTTTGGGGTCAGAGGTCACTAGGGTCAATGTCAAGGAAACAGGGCTAAGGTCATGGTTGGAGTCGATGACATCCAAGATGAGAGATGGGTGACATACAACATGGAAGCAGGTCATCTCCTGCTCTGATGCCCCATGCCCTTGCACCAAAACATACTTTTCCCTACTACTGACAGAGTATGGAATTAATCATTATGTAACATACTCTGAAATTAAAGGGTCGAACATATCAACAAATGTATAAAATAGCTAATATATAAACACTTTACTTCACATGGCACTTATAATTGGCTGGATGTTTTGCCTGAAATACTGAATTTGTATAATTCAAGATACCATAGAAGCATCAAGATGGCACCTGAAAGGGTTAAAGCAAATATGGTACTGAAATTCATATATAATAATCCGAAAGTAATCGACAAAAAATGAAAAGTTTAAAGTCTGAGAATGTGTATGTATTTCCAAAGTTAAAGGTTCTTTTGAGATGTAATATGCTGTAAATTGGTCTTATGAAATATTTAAAGTTATATTAGTTTGACACATGTTCCCTTGAGTATATTACATTGAAATCTACAATGGCGTACAGATAAAAGGTGGCTTTTATGAATTGGAAATACAAAAAGTTTATTCGCCAAATGAATAATTAGTTGACTAAGTTATTATAAAGGAAAAGGTCAGGTCACTGGTTCATTGGAATGGAATCACAAAAGCTCATGATTCATGTGTTTTGAACAAGGATCTTAAGATACTGTAGCATATCAAGACCATGTTTTTTTTTATATATGACAGAGAGAGAGTGTGTGTGTTTTTTAATGTTTGGGTTTCTTAGTATATATTAAATGTATGGTTTTGGTTATTAAATATTGTTTCAAACTGATTGCTTGTTTCATTTATTATTTGCCTTTTCATTCAAATAGGGTGTGCATACAGATATTATAATTAAGTCACTCGAGAAAGAGTGTGTCAATGTGTGAGCAAATATAAATAAATGTCATGGAATAATTTGACAGCCAAGAGTCATAACTTCAATCACTCGAGAGAAAAGTGTGAATGAGTAAATATTGGTTTTAATGCTAAATACTACAAAATAGTTTTAATATAAGCAAAAAACAACAGGGGTTTACACTAGATGTTTTCCTCCATATATGCTCCTTTTTAAGATACTGTTGTATGAACATAATTACCTAGAGTTGTAAAATGTTTACACAACAAAGACAATTTTGGGTCAATTTTTAACAGAAATATAAAAATATTTACCAGGGACTTCTGTGAATAAGGATATCTAACATGTAATTTAATTTCACAAATATGAATATATTTACTATCATTAGTTGTTTAACCAAACGCCACACCTTCATCCTTACCATTACATCTTCATTTGCATTTTGGCAGCAGACAAGTGAACATATGTTTGCTCCTCTGCCCACTCCAGTCATCAAAACTTAGTTGTGCACTGACCTCCAAAGAAGCAACACCTTTGTAGCAGACGACCATCCCTCTAACCAACCCCCCTCCCAACAAAAGATCTAAGTCATGCACCGATCCACCAACACCCCTAACAGTCAACTCTAGGACCAAGATGGTAGTCGGAAACAAATGACAAACAAATGTGAGAGAAAAGAGAGAAAATAAAAGGAGAGAGAAATAAAGAGATAGAATGAAAGGAGAGAGAAAATGGGATCACTCCGAGAACACCCTAGGAATGATAGAGAGGCAACACAGACTGACAGAATTAAAAAATAACATGGAATGATAGAGCATTAAAAATTACATACTGGCCACTAAATGGCAGAAACCAATATGGCAGAATCCAAGATGGTGGAATCCAACCAAGATGGCGAAATCCAACAACAAGCTGCTGTCACAGCTTTCTCAATTCCTATCTACTTGTTTGGACAAACAACCAAAGTAGATTTATATAAAGCATCTATATTCATTTTTAGGTCTTGTACTGCCTTCAACTTCATTCTATTTTGGCTTCTACAACTCTTACTCTGCTATGATCACTTAACGAAATCCTGCAAATCTGCTTCAATAAATAAAACTGCTGGTTTATTGCAGGAAAATGGTTGTACAGTTGCCTTAGTGGGCAGTAAATATTGCAGGGACATCACTGTTTCCATGTGTGAAATAAACCAGCTATCCAGTACTAATAATAAGTTATTTATATAAGTAACAAAAATCGCTTGTCTGTAGTTTTCCTCAGCAGTTTAAAAAGGAATTTTTTGTCTTTTACATTGGATTCCATAATCTCATGGCATAGATTTTTCTACACTAAATGATGATGCAATGCTCTTTGCTTCCTCAAAAATTCTGTGAAATTTTGACGTTGCATTCTCTCTTACATTTTTAAACACTGAAATTAAATGATCCAATTGACAGATTGCATTCACCAAGTCTAGATTTTCGCTTTACAAGTATGCTGAAAAATTATAGCTGTATCCTATTATCTTGCCTGCAAGCACAGACAAACTATGAAAGTAAAATTGCATATGGACTGAATAAAATTTGAAGCTTTTCTTACTGATTCGATTCCTTTCATATTGCATTCTATCTCTACGAGTTAAAGTTACTATGGCACCAGCAACACTTTTAAAATGGAAACGACTTCATGGTGCAAAATCCAATGAGTTTAAAAATTATTTTTTTAATTTAGGTTCCATGACTTACAGGCTCACTAATATATTTTTTAAAGAATTTTAGTTCGTTTTCCTGAAGAGTGGAAGAATGTGCAAATCTCAACTAAAGTTCCAAAAGCATTTTGGTGTTACTGAACTCTGGGTACGTTTCCTTGATCACAGCCTGAACCCCTATAAATAGACCTTGCATAGCTGCAGTACCATCGTAACCTTGACCACGCATTTTGTTAAGGTCCAAACCAAGATCCTTCAAAGTAACTTGTATGATGTCTTGCCAGACCTATGCAACTAACATCATATACCGAGACAAATGTGATAAAATATTCTCGAGGCATCATCATTTCTTTATCCACATAACAAGCACACAATAAAACTGTTCAACATTAGCGAAATCAGTGGTTTCGTGAGCAAGTACAGAAAATTACCAGTTTCAGGAAGTTTCTGAGTGATACTATCTTGTATGAGACCTCCGAATGTATCTATTATTTAGCTTTATACCACAGAAATTGTGTTCATCGCATTAGCGTCACTGGTTAGTAGAAGTTCTCTCAGCACAATACCGCCACTGTTTTATCTTTACAGTAAAAGACTCCATCATTTTTGTCAGGTTCGTTCAGCATAGTTTGGCCCCAGTCATTGTATTATTTTTAATGCAACTGCTGCATGCTACATAAGTATACTGTTTGTATTATGAAGATTAGTTTCCCTTGGTTCTTAGCAGCATCCTTTCTCTGCTGTTCACTTATTTGAAAAATTACACTGTCCTGTTTTCTTATATTGCAGAACATTTTCAGCAGCAAAGATACATATTCTATGGTAATTACTTTTTCTTGGTTTCGAAATTTCTCTAAGACATTCTTCAACTTTTTTAAAAGGTTCTGGAGACAAGCTGGCCTAGAGCCTCGTGGCAACCTTTGCCTACAAATCCGGGATCCAAAAGTACACAGTACTTACATAAATATGCCTTCCTTCAATTAAATGTATCCAACCTTTTCAGTTGAAATTTTCGTTTGAAATGGCCACACTCTTCTGTTGAAAAACTGTGTTTGGAATCAGGATTACACACATTTCAAAGAGCTGTTACTTAATCGTCATTGCCTAACGATTTTGTAACACTAACTTTAGACCAAATGTTGTTTGTATGAGAGCATGGAGGAGTGAATTTTACCAAAGTAAACTGGTTACTTGCATCACAATTGTTGCTTGTGTGTTGTATCAGTGTCATTGCTGGGAGTGATGAAACTTTCTGCATCTCTGTAATTCACTCGGAACTTGAGATTCCTCAGTGCTGTTTCTTGGTTACTTTTAGAAATCGAGTAACATTTGTTGCCCTTGCTTCATTATCAAAAAACAAACAAACAAAACAACACAAATCATCTGTGACATACAATATAGAAGACAAAACTCTGTAAGCTATATGCATTTACTAACATTTTCAATATACAAATAATGTATGGTTTCCTGTACGCACAAATCAATTTGAACATGTCCTGGTATCTTATTTGTTTACGGCGAAGGTTGTTCATATTTTATTTAATGCCAAGCTCCCAACATTAGCGATAAACAAGCTGAAGCTAGACGCAACCCAGGATTCAGTTACACTTAAAATTTCTAAATAACAATAGTAAGTAAATGAGTAAATGAAGCTGGCTGAATTGCTTGTAGTGTGAGGAGGGTGTCTGTGGCATGGAGTTTGGGTGAGAGGTGTCAATCTTTAGCAGCTGATTTGTGTGGTTGATTGGAACCAACTTATCAGCCGAACTATAGTAATAGTAAGTGTAGCATTTATGTTTAGGCACAATTTAATTCAATAGTGGCACAAGTGACATTAAAATTCATTAGGTAGTGATTCCCTCTCACCTCCTCCTCGATGCTCTGATTGGCCAAGGGTTGCACCCCTTCCCCTCGTCTATTAAGGTGTGCTGTGATTGGCTGTTGGCTTAACCCTCAAACATTGTGGGTTTCCCCTCTAACCCTCCCACCCCTGAGAGGTATGCTGTGATTGGTTGTTGGCTGAGGCCAGGTACCCGAATTTAAATACTGTCACAAGGGACAATTGGGGATGTTGTATCACCGGTGCTCTGAGAGAGCTGTCTGGTAAGGCATCATCAGATGAAGTGCCGCCTGTATGGGAGCTTTGACGACCAGTGTCCAGGGTGGTACTCAGTTCCGATCACATCAAGGACAATTAAACATAATTAGGTGCAATTGTGCAATTAGGCATAATTAGTAACTGTGCAATGTCTATGTACACATGATCGCCCTTCAGCTGCCTAACCATAAGTGAGGAGTGACTGGAAGAGGGTGTAGGGTAGGACTGAGGGAAGAAGGGAAGTTAGAGATGAGGTGTTTGGTTCGACCTCCAAGAAGAGTAAACATGTGTAAAAAGTAATTACAAATTAAGAACATGAGTAATTACTCAATATCTAAATACACACTCGCATAAAGGGCAATTACACAATCGCATGTCATTACAAATACTACATTTGCATGGTGAGAATAATTATGAGCACATATTATGCACAATGAATAATTGCACAAGTATGCAATTGCATAATTGCTCAATAATATATTACAAGTACCAAGAGACTGAGAGAGAGGATGGCCAAGAAAAGGAAGAGATGGTGAAACTCCCATAGTCATGGGTGACACTATTGAATGCAACATTAATGAACTCTAAATCCCGGTCCCACAGGGTATGGTTCTGATTACAAAAGATGGTAATACTAGCCTTCATGTTCTTGTTGAACTGCTCGACCGGATTACTCTTCGAGTAATAAGGACTGGATGTAAAATTCTTGACCGCCCAATAAGAACACATATTTTTGAAAACAAGGGAGGCGAAATATTTTGCATTATTAGTGACTATATTTAAAGTTGCGCTAAAGACCTTCCAAATGTGCTCAGTAAGAGCCTTTGCAGTAGAAGCAGCTTTCATGTTCCTCAAAGTTAACTGGATGACAAATATTGTGAACATATCTAACAAGATCAAAATGCACACATTACCCTTCCTAGATCTACTCAATAGTCCAAAGATATACAAATGGACAGTGCTGCAAGGAGCACTAGGGATCTGGGTAAACACTTCCCCAAAGTTGGCTCGAGGAGCCTGTTTACAGCATTGGCACAGATCACAGGTTCGAACTTACTCTGATACATCATCTTTGAGCATCGGTCAAGCAAAATGTGCAGCAATCTTAAGAAACATCTTATTTACTCCAAGGTGACCATTAAATATAGAGTCATGAAAGTATGACAAAACCAAAGCTCTTAGAAATTTCTGGCACCAGGATCCTATGAGCCCTTCCATTCTTCCCTGTATAATAAAAAAAAACCTTGTCGGAAACAGAAGGAACAGTAACTATATTGTTAATGTCAGACAACACTAGCATGCAAAAGTCATCTTCAGACTGAGCACAACATAGTTTTACGAACAATTCAGGAAACCCTTGGATAATGTTCAAGGATGCATCAATATGCTACCGACTCATCAGTCTCGAATTTAGCCGAGTCATCCATATGTGACAAGGCATCGGCCACCTGGCTATCTGACCCTCAGAAATGGGGCACCTTGAATCTGAAACATGATAAACTCAACACCCAGCACCCTATCATTCACAGTTGTTCTGGAAGGGCGAGTACCAAACTCAGGGCCTGATTATCAATATAAAGATCGAGGTCATTATGCTCAATATACAAGACGATCGTCTCAAGCCCGAATATACACCCCAGTGTCTCCTTTTCGTACATGCCTAACCTATGATCGGGTTTAGTCAAGCTTCATCTGGCGAAGGCCACAGGGGCAAGACCAAGCTTAGTCTGCTGGCTCAAATCAGCACCAAGAACCAGGGATGAGGCATCTGCCTGTACTACAAACCTGTGGCTGAAATCCAGCAGATGGAGAATCGGAGGAGAAGACAAAATTTATTTCAACTTATTAAAAGCCAATTCTTGCTCCAGACCCCACTCAAAAACCACTCCTTCTTCAGGAAGTTTAGCAGTGCTGCGATCTCAGAAAAACTGCTGATAAATCTTGAGTAGTAACCTAGGATGCCTAAATTATTCTGCACTTCCTTCAGGTTTTTCAGACAAGGAAAGTGCAGAACCAGAGCAACCTAATCAGGGTCTTTCATTAAATGGCCTTACACAAGTAACCTAGTAATTTTACCATGTTTGAGCCTAAGGTCACCTTCTCTGGGGACCATGAGCCTAACATCTCTAATTTTCAGAAACACCTGGCAGAGATGGGATAAATGAGATTCGTAATATTCACTATAGATGATAATATCTTCTATGTAATCGAACAAAAACTTGAATTTGAAATCGGACAACATATAGTCTAGCACCTGCAACAACACCTGACTGCCAAAATTTTATCCCATAGGTATACCAGTAAACTCGTATCGGCTCCACTGTGTATTAAAATCAATATACTTTATGCATGATGGATCAAGAAGACACTGATGAAAACTATTATGGTCCAACACAGAAAACACACAAGCCTTACTTAAGTGTGCAGGGCACAGTTTATTATGGACAATGGGAATGTGTCTTTGTGAATCTTAATATTGACAAGAGAGTTATTAATAACTAATTGGTACTTGTCACTATCATTATCCCTAATTAAGAAGCCTGGTGAACAATAGTCCTATGTGGATGGGACAGTCACACCTGCATCCAGCAACTTTTTTATGATTTGCCTGAAGACCTGAAGTTTGAATGTTGGACACATGAAGTGACGATCCCGAACTTGGATATCGTATGTGTGGGAAAACTTATAGCGAAGTACATTGTATGATTCTATTCAAGGGATAATCACTTTCTGAAATGCATTCATCAAAATATCTCATCTTTACTGGAAATCCTTGCAGGGACTGGCGCCCTCCACTAAGGAGGAGAACAACTCTAAATCCACATATTCCTGCAACCAAATTCTCATATTGGGTAGCAACCCAAAATAAACGTAACACTCATCAAAATTAACCATAGCCCGCGATTTACACAAAAAATCTAAACCCAAAATAACACCATGGGAGAGACAAGAAAAAACCCAAAATGGAAAATTTCACGAAAATCTGACCAATTTGAAATAGAAATGGATTATCATATTGGTTGTAACAATGTCACCATTTGCCACACACAAACATTTGTCAACTGCTTTAAAAAAGAGATACCCAATACAGAAGCATAGACTCTGTATTAACCAACCCAGAAAAGTTGTGTTCCCCGATGGTGAAGAAAACTGAGCACTTCCTCATCACATGCTGGATTTTACGAATCGTTAGACTGAAATGCCCATGGGCCCTTCCATTCAAGCCTCATTTCCCAAACTCATATCAATCTTATGCAGATGCCACACTTACCCGCAACGAAAGCACTTAGCTTCTCCATAGAGCACCTGCTCGATCTAAAATCCCTAGCAATGTGACCGTTAGCTGAGCAATTACTGCTCCGTAGGGGACTACGGTACTGTTGGGCACCCTGTAAACTAGACACATGTTCTAATGAGGAAACATCACAAGTCACTCGCCACATTCAAAAAGAGGGAAATTAGTATGATATTCTGCCAAAGCAATTAATCGTTCTTGGATCTCAATGGCCAGTTGTCGCAATTCCTGTAGATTGCACGGGGGAAGCCAGCAATGTATACGGGGCATGCGTAAGGAGGGCCAGGTTATCTACTATCACCCCTACTAACCCATTCTCGCTCATGCACAAACATAGCACATCATGAAAGGAACAAATAGATTCAATAAAGTCACATATTTTCCCGCTGTATTTGATACATATATATATATGTAATCATGCTCTCATTGGCACTTGACGCATGGAGGAAATAAAGGATTGATAACCCTTAGTTTGAAACTGGCAAAATTTTCCTCTTCAAGAGATGCTGTCTCCTCGAGAACTAATTAAAACACATAACCTTGACATTTAATAGCTATAGCCTTCAATAGAGTATCTTCCGAACTCTGGCTAAGGCTAGCTAAGGTGTTGACTGATATAAAGAATGGTAATATTTGCACGGGATCAAGAGTGGTTAAGGGAGCAGCTTACTGGAGTGACATAAAAAACTGTTTGTTATTTCTGGGAAGACCCTTAAGCAGCACTCACTGAGACCACCCACCCAGAAGATAATGGTGCCATTTGGCCTTGACTCCACCACAATTCCACAGCTATCCGACATAACTCTACCACTGCCATCTCCTCTGTGATGGTCTGGATAAGGTCGCATAAAAATCGGCTAACTGTTATTTTCTGAGTGTGTAAATAAAACTGACTTCCACAATGTCTTATGCAACAAATAAGCGGACATATGAACGAAACACAGCAGAGTGACAGCAGTTTTACTTCTTACGCTTCACAATTAATTTACTTAAACAATCAGGTTGACAAATACATTTATTTATAAGCAACATAGAAATTAAACTCCATTTCATACATTCAGGTACATGTAATCAAGCATAGAAGATCATTATAAACTGTTAAAACCAATATAAACTAGTTGCAATACTTCACCGAAAACAATTAAAATATATCATAAATCTCTCAACGGTTGCTGAATGAGTAATAACACATTTTCTAACATTTGTGCACATTGCACATTAATTCTTGTAAAGGCTCTTTATTACTAAATTCTTGTAGCTCATAGCCTTCGCTATTTACTATATAAAAAGATGCATTAAAATATGACAGTTTACAAAGAAGGCGAAGTGACGCCCTAACCAAGGCTCCAATAGCGATAAAATTACAATATAAAATACATTAATAGCTAGTTTAAACATGCTCCCAAACGATGAGATACGGTAGTACAATATTCAGCACAAACCTGGCCCACCAATGTCTGCAATTTCCAAAGGAAACCAAACACTCTAACGGACCAGCAGCAGTCAGGTATTACAAAACAGAGATGTCAGCTGGTAGGCTTAAATCAAAATTAGTCAAACACAAGCTACTGCTAGCCGAACCTAAGCCACATCAAACACCACTTGAGCTAGCACTTACAATTATGTTAGTCATAACCAGTGCCATGATTCACAGTAATTACTCATGCATATATGCAAACTCTCGACAACATATTAAAATATGAGCATGAAGCATCCCAAATAGAGATCTATTATAGCAAACACATGTTGAATAGTCGTCGAATGCGGCAACGAACACTTTCGCTAGTAGGCGACGATTTGACTAACAGCAGGCGATGATATGAGGAGCGAGGGTTACAGCTGATAAGAACGTTAAAACAGTAGTGCACTAGTTTAAAAGGCTTGCCTCAGGGAATGAGAGGAAAAGGAGGGTGGGTATAGTGGGGAAGGCAAAGGAGGAGAACCCGAAAGTGCTCAAGAATTGGCCTCCGACTCGAAGCACATGGCTAGCGAAGTAGTGCACAACCGGCAACACCATCGCAACTCATAATGACCTAGGTTACCTCCCAAAGGAGTTTATTTTCCCCAAACCAAATCCATTACATTAACCCACTCCTCGCCCAAAATAGCTGTCTATAAGAGACACCAGCATTATGAAATGACTTGTTTTTGCTGACCAGCCTCATATGAGGCGAGATTATATGATTTCTAAAATTCAATATATATAATTCAACCTACCCAGAACTACAATATGCCGTACGACATTTCAGTGAATTCCGAAGATATAATGAAAATACTCTAATTAAGTTTTGCATGTGGAAAAAAACTCTGTGAGTACATAAATATTGAAAGTATGTTTAAAAAATACAAGTGACAAAGTTATTATGCCAAGATGATAATTATTTTTGTGCGTGGAAACACATTTCTTAGACTGTAGTATTTATGCATTCACTATATGCAAAGATTGTAGTCTTTCACTCTCAGCAACAAAGAACACTTTATGTAGTATTTTAAAACATTTTGTATGTCAGTATTATTTTTAAAAACATTTTATTTTATGTAAGTATTCTTTGTGCATTAATTCACTATAAGTACCATTGATGTGTAATCATTCAAAGTTTTGTTTAAATATCATTCTTATGTAACGAATATATGGTTTCACTCCAAGTAAAATTACTGCAAAAAATCTCAAAGTAGTATTGTAAAATATTCTGAATGAAAAAAAAATTATTCATTCACTATAAGTATGATTAACCACTTAAATTAATTTTGTAAAATACTTCATGTGTAAAGAATGTATGCTTTATATTTAAGTATCAATGTTAAGTAACCACTCAAAGTAGTATTGTAAAATAATACCATTGTGGCAGCAGTAAAAAGCATTGATGCCCAAACTTGCACAGCTTTTATCAAGGATGTCATTTTAAATTACAGGTTTTCTCAGCAGATTTTAACAGACCGAGGAATATCTTTTATCAATGAGCTAGTTGCAGAATTCTTAAAGAGTATGAAAATTACCAAACTCCAAACTACTTCCTATAATCCTGCTTGTAGTGGCCAAGTTGAAAGGGAGAACAAGATAGTATCGACCCAGCTTACTGATTTAGCTCAGCAAGACCTGCATAATTGGGACTGTTATTTACTCTTTACAATATTTAATCAAAATACTGCAATAAATGTCAGCACGAAATTCTCTCCATTTTATCTGATGCATTGTGTAGTGGCAACACAACCAATGCATATTGTATTGAATAAGTATTCGGAGCGAGAGGCAAATTAGTGTGACCAATTACGCAAAGACAGGGAGCAGATGCAGGTGAATTTCGTTGAGGCATAAAAATTGCACAAAACACAATTTGACAAATTATACAGCGCAAACAACATCAAGATAGGTGACTGGTTTTAATGAAGGACCGACCGCATGCTGAAGCACTCAATTTTAAATGCAAGGGTCCATTCAAAGTACTAGATGTGGTAGGACCTTCCACAGTAAAAATACAAACGAAAAAAAATAGGTGATCCAAAATATTATAAAATTAATATAAACAAGGTTAAACTACCTCATTTGTAATACAAACAAGTATACTTCATCTAATTGTAGTAATTGCATGTTCTTAACAGTGTGTGTCAGCCTGATGTGAATAACTTTTGTTATAATGTGTATGCGTGACTGTTTCTGTGGAGAGAACAAGCGAGACGCTGCTCGCCATGCTTCTCGCCACACTGCTGGGGACAGACTGCCATCCAGGAGTGAAGCGAGCGACTACTGTCTTTACTGTGTGCCCCGGAGCAAGAGACATGCCGGATGGCACTACCTGTCGACAAGCAAGGCCAAATGCCGCCGTGCCACGCTGCACCATGGAAAGTGGTGGACTCCAGAACTCCCAGCACATCACCACAGGCGGACTGCATGCTCTAGGCACGCCATGTAGCCCAGTTCCCAACACTCGGCAAGCCAGGTGCCGCTGTTGTCATTTTTGTAATGTGTTACATCATTTCAGTAACTTCCGTATCAACAAGATTTAGAACACATGCTGGCATCTATTGGGTACCAGTAGATGTGGAATTTTTGTATGAGGAAACCATTCTGTTATAATATTCACTCATCACACAAGCCTCATCCACACCAACATCTTTAGACAATGTTACTTCTAGCAACTGTCTCCATGCCATGCAGATTTACAAATATGTGGATATAGTACAGAATGGAGTTTTAACAGAATTTTTAAGCGAATTTTCAGCACCGGCCCGTGGACTCCATAGCATTCAAATACTCTACTGCATAGGTAGTTGATGTAATTTTCTCACCAATAAACACTTATATGCTCTTATAGTCAATGACGCACAAAAAAATATCCAAATTAATGAGCTCACACAACGGGTAGTCACTTCGAACATAGAGTTGAATATCATTGTTAATGCTATCGGTCAAATCAAAATGCAAGTGGAGATAAAGTTAACAAGTTGGCAGAAATGGTAATGAAATTACCAAACTTACTCAAGGAATATACCCCAGATGTGGAAAGTATCCCAGTTATTAAAACTCAAAATCATCTTTCCCCTACAGTTATTTTGCACATTATAAACAATTTGGAAATGGAACAGCAAGTTACTACATACATCTAATCTTGCCAAGAAAATAAATTGCCATTACACACAGTCTATGAGGAACAGTGGATTTCAGATTTGCAGAGACTGGAAACAAGTTTGAGTAAACTAAACTTACTGCTCAACATACCAAAAAGTAACAGAATTCAATATTACATTCATTAACTCATGGAATGTTCATTCTCAGATAATCAGGTCCTCATTAAAGTACAAGTCCCATTATGTAAAGCATTTGGTGATTGAAAAATTTACAAGTTATTCAATATCCCATATCTCTGCATGAACGAGTCATGTCGCATCGAGACACCATCCAATTTAATGGCAATAAGTGCGAATTGTTTCAAGGGTTAAGGAACTTCCAGACTCACCAGAACATAAGTTCAACATCTTTTGTATTCCCAAGGAGTCAGTAAACAGTGCAGTTCACAAGTGCATTAAGGCAGCCATAATATTAGATGACTATGAAACATTTTGATCAAATCTAAGTACACTTGCTCAACAGAGAAATATACAGCTTTGACACAAATTCTGCCACGCCAATATGTAGAAACCAACCCTCCAACAGGTTTGGAAATTCTGTGTGTCAATACATCTCTCAATCAGGTAATTTCTCACAACCAGGAAGGATATTTTGAGCTATTCTTGACATGTGGGTGTCAGGTACAAGTAGGAAAGACTATCCTTATTGAAGCTACGCACATTTGTGATGTGCGGGCACCGTCCCAGACAGCCGCTATTATTATAATACCCATACATTAGCTGAAAGAGAGTTCTTTTGCTCTAGAACAATTATCTATGACGAATGGGATCCATTACCATAATATTACTACAGTTCTTGGCGAGCATTGGAAAATCAAACACACTGCTCTGCCCAATGTCACTCAGTTTGATTCCAATACATTACGACGCCAATGGGCACCTAGTCTGGTGTTTTTGTTTCTTGAACCAGACACCTACAATTACGTATCCAGCGGCTGCATCATGTTGTTATTATTAATAGATGCTGTAATTTATACCAAAGTGTTAAAAATGTCCCAATTAAAGTGGCAAGTGGTTAATAACGACTAATTATGACGGATAGGCAAAGGTTACAAACCAGGTTATCAGTCACATTAATCTCACATGTAACACAATTGTGCTATAGCAAATTTAGTGGTTGTAAATAGTAGGACAAAATGTTATGTCCAGTAGTATAATACCGTGTCTACCATATAATATGGACGCAGTGCAGTCACATGTAAATATTGAAAAATGAGACGGAATCATGTTTTAAATATGCCTGTGCATAATATTAATTAGTATCATCTTTGTATGTTATTAGTTGGCCAAATGACATTTCAGATTAAGTTTATTCATCATGGTCCACCACAGCAACTAGCCATAATTGATGACGTCGTAGGCAAGCGACGAGTTTTGACATCATGTCCTAGACATGGCCATTTAACACTGCTACAACACTGTATTCATAAGCAGTGTCCACTTGCATCAATATATGCCAGCCAGCCAGGCTATTCGTACAATTTTACACCATTCATAATACTAATGTTTAGTTCCAGTCCGATGTCTTTTGATACAATATGCAGGCATTTGTAATGTATTTTGAGTAACTCCCTATGTAATAAGTAGAGATAGATGAATTTAAACTTTCTGTATTATATTGTGTTTTATATTCATGTACCATTAGGGTGGCACTCTGAGTGTGTAATAAGGTCTCCAGACATGGACGTGTTTTCAACCTATATGTTTTTGCATTGTATGATACCAGTTTTTGTATAATTTATTCGAGAAATATATTTAGGACACTGTATCAGGTTATTACAGCTCACCCTTCTATAAACTGGTCACGAGCTACTAAGTTAAGTATTTCAGTCAGTTAATCAACATGTACACGCTTCTCGCGTATGCTTGTAAAATACCACATTGTTGTTGTCACTCATTTTTTTTTAAATTTTATTTATGTATTTACATGTATTTTACTATCATCACACGTCAGTACAGTATTCGGGTATATTTATGGGTAATCTGGCATATCAGTTTACCATGTGCCCGACTTTACCTCCCTCCACACTATCCTGGTATTCGGCCCCTGGCAGGGAAGAATTGTGTATATTTTAATGGGAATAACTGGGTGGCCGAATGCACTCCCGTATCCGGGGTAAAGGCACCATACATTCCTTTCCAAATGTAGTTATGTGCACACAATAATTGTTCATGTTGTTACCTATTATTATTAATTTTTATATGTTGATTTTACTCATAACTTCACTCAATTGTAGACTTCACGTCACCGACTGTGGGGTTTCTAACACATTCACTATCTTATACTTTATATGCGTTGCTATACATGTTGGTATATTTTCTTTGTTTTTTGTGTGATATTCTCTCTTGCATAACTATTGTGTACTGTCATATATTACCAACTTTGATATAAGATTATTTCTTTCATGCTCTTCTAGTCATATCATCGATCTTTTGCATTTATATAAATTCACGGCTCGTAGACCTCCTCGCGCAACCTTGCACTCTGTGTACAGCCTTAGAATGCACTGCTCATATCGCGTCGCTGGGGAACAAAGCTCTTCCGTGCGGTTCTTTGTCCACGGCGGTCGGTGGCCCGAGCACTGGTCAGCAGCTGCTACTCGTTGCAGGAGAGTGCGACCAGAGGACAGTGAGGTAAGCGCTGACGACGAGCTTACCGGCAGGCCATGGATGTTAATTCTGCTGACACACCCATCCCCCTCAACCTCTAGAGAGAGTCACAACCTGGTGTGTGGCTGAGGTTGATCGTCCAGCATGGCTGGAGTAATCCCCGATCAGCGAGTCTGCTGATGCTGGAGCAGCATCGGGAGGAGCCAGAGCAGCAGTGTTCCAGGAGCAGGTTCGAGACCAGGCTGGGCAAGCCATCCTGCTGCACTACATCTACACTACACGAGCCGGCGGAGGAGCTCTGGTCGATTCGAGACTGTCAGTGGTAGGTGATTTTGAGTAGAGTGCAAGGGCGAGCAGGGTGCCATACGATTCGGGAAGAGAGACACATATAATAAAGTAACTGTTGAATCAGAGAGGGTATAAACATAAATTACTGTAAACAGAAAGTAAGACAGTAGAGGAGAACTGAATATAAACATTAGGTAGAAGGATACAAGAAAGGCAACATTTAGTGTATCAGTGTGATTTATAATTATAGTTGTGAATAGAATTAATATTGTAATAAAGTGAGCAGTGATAAATTATTTGGTGGTAGTGATTTAGTTGAGTTAATATAGTTGATCCTGGAATAAAGTTGGGGGCCTTGAGCCAGGGTGTGCACAGTGGTTATGCACGTATATACATAGGATGTACTCCTGGCTAGGCACCACAACAATATGTAAATATTTCGTATATATGTTTTATACATTCACTTTAAGTAACAATGCTGTATGCAGTCACTATAACTATTGTTGCTGTGTGCACTGACGGTAAGTAATATTGCTGTGTGCTCTCATTATAAGTAATCTCTTTGCATGTGCAAACAGTATATTAGAAATATTCTGCTGTGTGCAAGGATTTGAAAATCATTACAATAATTCTCTTATTGTTAAAGAATTTGCAATATTATTATTCTGACGATGATAACATCACCAAAGTCTTATCATTCAAGTCACCTCAAATGTGGTGTGATTTCCAGAAAATCAAAGTATGTTTCCCTTACAAACATATGTAATCCACAATTTAAAGTAGGATTCTGGTTTCATACCATGTGAAGAAAGTAAATATGGTTTTAATAAAGCTATTGTCGAGGACTACCCGATGTACGTCTTAGGTATGGTTCAAAAGAAAATCTTAAGATCTTTAACTAATAATCAAGTTATAAATATTTGAAGATACTATGATTGTAAAAATTTTAAATCATTAGAAAATCAGTATTCAAACAATTTACATAAGTGCTCAAATGCAATATTCTGTTCACAATGTAAAAGCAAGGCATTACAAGAATTTATTTATGAAAATCCTTCATATGTTTGAAGCGACAAGAACATGTTTATAAGGTGAACTCATGTTTATTAAAATTTAGTAGGAGAAAAATTGTATGTAAAAAATATTATTAAAACGAATGTGCTTGTATGTTACTAAGTGCAAATATTATGTGTAAAAAGAATTTGCTTGTAACTGTATATATTTAGTTAATGATATTTGTGTTGTACCAACGTTTATTACGTTTTAGTATGAGTAAATATATATGTGAAAAAATATTTAAATGTAATTCACTGCTGTAGTTATTGTCTCATATTGATTGTAACTGTATATTGTTTAGTAATAACAAAACAGCACTCCTATTTAGATGAAAAGTATATTCAAATAAACGAATACTCACAAAATAACGATCTTTTTATGAAATAATAACTCACCCTAGTTGTTTCTATGTATTCCTATTTATTTTTATTTAAAAAGATTTACACACTGAAAAAAAAATTCTATCACACACAGTTTGCAGGTATAAACTGTTGATTTAAAAAAATCATGATTGCTTGTGTTTCAAAGCACTGCTTTTGTAGAGGTATGAATCATCCGAAATGTGTCTGCTTACCAGTGAGTATGTCATACTATATAAATACGGAAAACTTATAAAAAAATATTTAGAAATTATTTTTAAAGAATATGTAATTACTTTAAATTTGAAGAAATATTTAGTACAAGGAACTCTCCTTTACTGGAAACACCAATCATAAAAAATTACTTACTAAAACTGTGTCTACAATTTGGAAAAAATTAAACTTTGGCTATGCTATCTATATTGTTTAAAAAAATAATCTTCTTCGATGGTGCGATTATACACACCCAATAATCTAATTTCCCGCCGACATCGCATGTTTAAACAAACCATTGTCGACAAGAATGTAGGTGGAGGAGGGGAGGATGACACATCCACCCGCACACAACAAAACACAAATAATCTTTGACTTCGCTCACAGCTTCCCGCACAGGTGACGACGCAGCACGTTGCTGCACAGGGGAAGCAAGCACCCACTCAGGTGTTGAGGAGGGGCTAGCAGGACCCCCAACTCAGTGGTCGTGGGGCGCGGATCTGTGGCAGAGGTGCAAGCTTACCCCCAGAATGTCACGCGCTGCTCATCCCGGGACTCTCGCAGATCTAGCGGTGTCATCTCCACCACGGGTGCCGGAAATGTCATTACAACCAAAAACTTGTCCTCCCCTTCCTCTGGGGCAACACGCAAATCCAGCGCAGTTTCCTCAATTACTGGAGATGGCAAATAACTGAAATAATCTTAACATCAACATACTTAATCGAATTCAAATTTTAAAAAAATCACTGTGTTCGCTCGATCAGTCAAATATGAAAATCCAAGAAAGACAGTAGGGGAAGGAGGCAACTGCCTCGTATTTATAACATTTTTAAAATTTACCAGAGAAAAACTTTTTCACAATCTCAGAATACCCACACACTTTCCCACATCCACCCCCTTTCTCCTTCGCTACCCCCTGAGAAACATTCTCCCTTACACATTATCTTAAACATTACCAATTCCGCCGACACAGGGGATGCAGGGGGTGCTGCTTCCAGGCCACACTATTATTACATGGAATTTGTAGATCCCTTTAAGTATTACATTTCATCTCACCTAGAAACCAACACAAGACCTCTCCTGTAGACAAACATTTTGCCCTCCATTGCCTATACACACCCTAGATGTTCTTTTTACTAGAGAACATTCTCTATAAGAAATATATATGTTAGAACCATAATACCTCCTACAGACCAATCATTTTATACATTCAATTAAATATCCACTATAATGTATTTATTTGCTATATATATATATATATCTTATCGTTTATCTTATTGTTTATTATATTCACTATCAATTATATTCAGTATTCACTGTGGAAGCATAAATAATTTGATCTCGAAAGATAGGTAATTATATATTTTCGCTTATATATGCAGAGAAATATTAGTATAGTAAAAAACAGGTATTGTTAAACAGATGTGAAAAGCATTTTCAAAACCACACACACAAATACATGCACACATGTATACATGCACACATACATATGCTATATTTCACATAAAATATTTAGGCAGTTGTAGAAATGGACCATGCATAAAACCTACTAGCATTCCCTACCAGCAGACACTATCATGAAACCATTTCGAAATACATTACGAAATAACACAATCTAATATATCACCCAAAGCAATTAACATTACATTACAGGGATTGTTATATCTCTTTAAATTATCCTGTCAAATGAATTACTCCAACTTTCATTCCAGGAGTAGTTTTAGCTTGAGATCAAAATTAGAAACTTTTATATTATCAACATGCTTAGTAAATGTGAATTTAAAATTGGCACTACTAATATACACCGCTCACACTAAAAATGTTTCAGTTTCTTTATGCAAAGGTATCCTTATTTTAGATATCATATAATATAACATCTATAAATTACCATGAAAATTATATATGTTGACAATGTTTGTTCTTCATGATAAAGTGAATGCACGTACTGTGTCAATCAGGTAGACCAGGCCAGTATATGTATATAGATAAAACCCTTATATCCCCACAGCTTAAATTGAAATATATCTCAAAAAACATAATCTCACATACTCATAGTCCATGTATATTTATAGTAAATACTTACTGTCAGCCAATGATTTACAAATGCATACCAGTAGATATATTCTTAGGTGATAGGAATTTGAAATATTAGTTCAAACATAAGCTTGTGTTGTTTCTAATGTTTATATTTTTTCATATTCTTAACCATTTTCACACACACACACGCATAATATGTCATTCAATAAACCCTCTAACTGAGAGTTCATTAATATTCGAATTTATCCCTTCAGTAACAGAAATATATCCTCTTCTTTGCAATAGGACCAACAACCGCACTCTATTAACCAAATCATTGGGGTCTTCACAAAATAAATAGTTATACTTCACGAAACTCCTCGCCAAAGTTTCACTATAAATGTCTACATATATATTCTTTCCTGCTGAGGGGGATGTGAGATACCTATGATCCGGAGTATTAGATTCGAATTGATGTTTCTTCTCTCCCAACTTCAAGCATCCCTTATCATCACATACACATTTACGCTTTTGCTTTACAGATCTCGGCACTGTATCATCAGTAGAATATGCATATTTCACAGCATCGCCATTTGTCTTGGAACTCACCATTTCTTTCTCACCCTCCTTAAGAGTTATAACATCTTTTTTCACTTTACATGTTAATGGTGCATGTATGTTGTCTACAACATCTAAATCTTCATATAACTGGTGTTTTTCATACTGCATGTCTGCATTACTCACATTTGTTTCATCACACAATGTTTTCGAACATTATGCGAAGCAAGGCGATGTTATGGGTGTTCGAACCAAAGATGTTTTACACAGCGAATCTACAAGAAGGCTACCCACGCCCTTATCTTGCATCAATAAGTTCAACGCATGACAACTTGAACCAAGCAAAGATATGTTACTCTTGCACACACTAATGTGTATCTTTAGATTTTCACATCTACCAAATGATGCACCACGCATAACTCATGTTAGTATTCTAGAGGTCGGTTCTTATAACCATCACTCTGTTCATAGCGACGAGCATTACTAATTTTACTAAAGATTATACAACTGTAACAACATTGTTCCCCATGTAATTGTTGAACATTTGGTGAAGATTTGCATATAATCATGGAAGGCATAATCGTTTGCATACCCTCAATGTTTTTAAACTTATTCAACATATGTGAACTCAAACACTTATACTGCTATGCAGTGCTGACTCCTCACCACTGATTCCTCAATGCTTAATCCTCACCACTGAATCCTACAGACTGACACCTCACCACTGACTCCTCGCCACTAACTCCTCATCACTGACTCCTCACAGCTGACTCCTACAGATTGACTCCTTGCTGCTGACTCCTCGCTGTTATCACCACATACTCCTCAATGCTGACTCCTTATTGCTGACTCCTCACCACTGACGCCTACTGACTGACTCCTCACTTCTGACTCCTCAATGCTGCAGTGTAAAATACGAAGTGGTATTACCATTAAGCAAGATACTGGGGTTTGCTGATGATTATGAGCACATTGTAGTAAATGCTAAGCATGAATTAGTTATTCTATTTAGTAGTACATACTTGAACACTATATGCGACACTGCCAATGATGAAGAGGATGTTACTTTCGAACTAATTAGTGTAGAATGGTTAATGCCACATATTGAAATTAACACACATGAATCATAAAGTTTCATTATATATATTTAAATAGGGAAGAACCTAGATTTTGTATATAGATAGTGGAGTCTGGAGAACTTCCCTTTGTTATTGCCCTCTGAGAAAGAGGTTTGGAATGTGAAATAAAGTTTCTCAAATGAAAAACTGAGATACATCATTATACATTTTCAAACAAACTGACAAAATAATTTAAGATAGACAGGCCATTGTTCAGCCATTGCAGTATTAAAAACATTAAATTATTCCTCAATAGCCAAATATATCCATACACAGGCTTTAACAAACACACATTTCGTAAATAACAAGTATCTTATTTGTTACAATATGTACAGACAATTCCAATAAACATGTGATTCAAAGACAGTACACCAATATTAATTCCTGAAACATTTAAAAATAGAGTTCCATTATTCATGTCTTACATTAGTAAACAAAACTATTCTGTAACTAATAATGTTATTGATTCACATATTAAAATAAGTGCAAATGTGCTATATCCCCCAAATACTTAAGCTTATGTATTAATAATTATTGACAGTTTAGGTTCTAATAATGTTCGAGATAAATTAGTTAATTTATTAACTTAATTGTGTGTTCTGTATGCTATGCACTGTCACTGACGAGGAAGAGGAGGAGATAGCCTGACTGAGGTTGCAGATGAAAATTCAAAATTATTTGTTAGATGATTATTACAGATTGGGGTGAGGAGTAGGGGTATATTGAGGTATACCTAGAGGGGCGAATCGCGATGTTATTTTCAGTGTGCTGTAAACCACGGTGGAGATGTTTAACCCTCAGTTCGAGTATGTGAGTGTAATTCCAAGATATATAAAAGTGCAGTTCCAGGTCGATGAGAAGGTCCGCTGCAAATACAAATGTCTGATGGGGATGAACATTGGATAGTTTCACTAATTACTTTGGATTATACATACAAAGAGGTTGGTGACTGTAGCAGGCACCATTTTGTGTTGTATAATTTACAGCCGGATACAGCATTGCCTTGCAGTGTAAATTAATTACTGTGCGATGCTCTAGATGAGCTCATCACAAAATGTCCATCATATAGACAAATTAAATACATGTTGCAATGAGGAGATGGTTGCATCGATCCTATAATCTGGACTGAAAAATGTAATATAAATGAACATGTTATGGAACTCCATGGTGAAAACCTTTGGTTAGTCTCTCCTTGTGATATGTGGTTGTGTCGAGTTTCCAAAAGCCAACTTACTGATTTTAATTTTAAATAATTCAATATGGCCATCACCATATATAAAGCCATGGGATCAACAGAGCTTCAGTCATGGTGTGCATGTTCAACCCATCAGTCGAGTTCAAGGTGCTGCACATAGGCTAGAGAAGGGTTTACTTTAAACCATATGACAGTGTTTTACATATTCAAGGTTGAAACGACATTAAGCACTGGTGCCCATCAGTCGAGTTCAAGGTGCTGCACATAGGCTAGAGAAGGGTTTACTTTAAACCATATGACAGTGTTTTACATATTCAAGGTTGAAACGACATTAAGCACTGGTGCTACGCCTTCGATTCCCACCAAGGCATCAGATTCGGCGAAGGAATATCTTGTGAAGATTGTACTATGAGATATCCGAGGCCAGACAGTGATTTACCTTGTGTGGTACAAGAATTGATTGACAGCAATTTTAATGAAGATATAGTGGAAGAGCATGGCAATGGCATAATCATATATCAACTTACTTGGCCAGATTGGGGAATCAACATCTCTTGGAAAGAAATGTGTGGTGGTGATATTCACACCTTGTTTTGAAACAAAAGAGCATCTCATTTCCATCTGTATGCAATGCCTGGGCTTGTGTAGTGGCCAACTGTCACTCTGAGTAGGAATGAAGTTTCAACCGGATACCAAGCATTCTCTCATTGAACATGGATTGTGAGTTATGAATTACTGTTTTCATTTAAGGAAATGTGTGGAGACAATATTTATATATGGACCTGGTTTCATGATAATAAGTAATAAACCTAGTGCAAATTGTTATGTTAAATTCCATATATGACAGAAAATATTTAATCTGGAATGTAATGTCACAACTTATTGTAGTGACAGTTTGGAACATAACATTTACACACACAGGTCTCAACTATTTCAGTATTTTGAAGAATGTAATTTATATATTTCTGTGGCTCCAAATGAGTTTAGTTATTTATTAGTTACTGGCTGTGTCTCCTCTAAATGTTATGTGCATCGTTTCTAGATAAATTAAAGTTCAACCCACAAACTTTTCTTGTATGCAGTTTAGGATGGTAGACTAAGTAGTGATGAAATCACTTTTTAATGTATTTGTGTTGAAAAAAATTTGACTGTAAAATAAGTACTACCAAGTTCTTTAGATGGTTTTTCCAATGTAAACTTTTCAGATATTGTTTGAGAAAAAATTAATATTTCTGTGTCAGTCAAAACGTAGCGTTCATACTGTCAACATCAGTGAGAGAGAAAATGGTTTATTTTCACTCCGGCATTTCCTATGTCAGTATAAGACCAGAAAATCCACTTAGGACTATTCCTAATAGTGTGATTGTTTATTGAGAGAATGTACTGAAGGGTGTGATTCAATATTTAATTTCAGAATCACTCATTTTTTACTAGGAAATGAAAAATTACGTGAATTACTGCAAAGTTCAGACATGAATAGATGCTGTGTGTACCATATGTCCCCAAGTACTTCTTTGCCTGTGACTGTAGATGAAGTCTATTCCCACTATCTGGTAACTTTTCCCAACCGAATACAAAATATAGCATTGCTCGCCCCCGATTGCAGTAAGGATGTGTGTACTCAGACATATACTTAAAATTGTAAACCAGGGTCAATGAAACATGTACAATGTGGCACTTCTAATGAACAAGATTTAATGAAATTGTAAATAAATGTATCAAATAAATATTTACTGAATTTGCAAATAGTCTGTAAGATTTTTTATAATGTATTGTCAAAATATTATGAACATTGCAAATTTTCTGAATGTAAGATGTTCAATAATTAATGTGTATTGCTTTCTGTAAGTTTTTGGAATGTAAAATGTTTAATTGCCAAACTGTATTGTATTCTATAATTTTTCGAATGTAAAATGTTTATTGTCAAAATCGTATTGCAAAAAAAATGTATAAAAATGTATAATCAAAAATGTATGTATAGTGTCAAAGTATTGTAATTTTTAATACCATGACAAATAGTCTGAAAATGTAATTTTGTATTTCCATGTCTTAAAATTCCCCTTCCAAATGCATGCTTTTTAATTTGATCGAAGTGTGTATGAAGTGAACATTTAAATCTATTGTTATTGCATTTAAAAAATACTGTTCTGTGTGTGAAGGCATCATTCAATACTACTAATCTTTCATGTAAAAATAAAATAAAAGTGTGTGTGTGAAGACGGCATTCAATATTAGTAATATTTCATTTTAAAATATTACAATTGTGTGTGAAGACAACATTCAAGTATACTAACATCCACTTTGCAACACGAAAATAGTAAATTGATCTTACAGTTGGTTTTTGAAACGTAATTTGTTCATTCAAGGTAGTAACAATGCCATAATTTTGTTTTATAGCAAAAATGTTCCACACTAAGATTACTAACGTAACATTTGTTTGTGATACGAAACTATTAACATTACATTTGTTCTCAGTTTATGAAACAAAATTTAAACATTTCGAGATACTAACATTTTGTTTGGAGCATGAACATGTAATGTGAACATTAAAAAGTAATTACATTTACTTTGAAGCAAATTGTACACTTTCAAAAGAAAAACATGCAAAGTTAAAATTTCCCAAATTTGTGGTTTTTAACAAATACAATATTTTGAAATAAAAAATATGCAGAGTTAAACATTTACAAATGTATGGTTTGAAACCAATTTTACATTTTCAAATGAAAAAGTGTAAAGTTAGGAATATAAAACTTTTGTTTTGTAACTAATTGTAGATTTTGAATTACAATCTAAATATTTTCTTTCTAGCAAAATGTTGTTATGCATCTTTTGGACATAGCAAGGATTAGGAAAGGTAGGAAAAGGTACACAAACCTATAGTCAACACCAGACACACAATTCAGACAAATTCCCATATATTGAACCATAAATTACACAATAGGATCTTTTATCCAAATTAATACTGCTTGATGCTGCCAAACTGGGGGAAGGCAGGAAAATATACTGCAACATACAGAAATAGAAAGATCTTAATCTGGCCCAACAAAACCACAGCAAAGATTATGCAACTCTTTCAAAATCACCCATTTGAGACAAAAGGAGTAAAACCATAACAAGCAAAACCTGAAACACACAATCTTAGAACAAAATTTACATTTTAAAAATTACTATGATTCCCTCTATTGCCAGATAATAGAAAACTAAGGTAACCACTACTCTACAAACAATACCCTTCAAAAAGTATTCACATATGAAACACATTCAAAGGACCACACACAATAAAATGCCAAGAGAAAGCACCTCTTACAAAACTATTAAAAACATCACCTGTTTATAATTGTTATTATATTAAGGGCGAAGAATCACTTCCCCGAATATCTAAGAGATGCCAGAAAATTAAAACTAACTATTAAAAGAGACCTACGGTTCAAAACTGAGGGACTACATAAGTAAACTACTAATAACCAGGAAAACATAACAAAACAACACAGTTATGAAATTTCTTAGCTTTCATATTTAAAAATTGCCGCGCCCAGTGCCATGAAGCCTAACTGAAAATTCCGATGTCAACATCATTCCCTCGCTAGCCAACCCGCATCACTCGTAGAGGAAGACTGCACGATTATTTAGACTGGCAGGCGCTTATTTATACACCCGAAAATGTGGCACAAAACATCAAGGAGGGGCGAGAAAGTACAAAGGGTTATGGAACTGTTATGCACTTGCCCACATTAATTACTTAAACTTCTCCTACCTTGTTTTTGTTAAAAATCAATAATTAATTAAAACAAAAAGACGTTCTTGCAAACATGGCTAGGCATAACACAATTAACATTATGTCCACATAATAGAAAGGTATTTAAAGGATAGAAATATTACTCAGAGGTATTACATAAAAGAACACACGAATTCACCAAGTTGGTGGTCTCAATATATTGTAACACAAAACTTTAAGAAGGTATTTGAAATCTGAGTATTAATTCTCTTTGCATAAAAGAAAACATTTAAATACAGATTTTCTGAATTTACAAATATAGAAGAGATAGCAAATAAAAGAATATATATATGATCTCTCACAAGTCTTTGTAAATAATAGTATTAATATTGATTACACATTTTAATAATTCATTTTCTAAAAAATATTATATTTCTGTTTACTTAAACTTCTGTCCGTCTCAGCTTACCACCTTCAGTTGTCTGCAAGAGTGTTAAAAAATTCATCATTTAGTATTTCATCAAAAAATTAAGTGGAACAGTAAAGAAAATACGTTTTCGTATCTGTGGTTTAAAGAACCTCACTGGCGATACTCCGTCTGGTTACATAGCATGAATTGAGGTTATCCCCAATGAGAAGCTGTGCAGATAGGCACAGGAACAGGAAGAACTGGGAAGCCGGTGTGGAACTACCTCAGCTTCCCAAGTACCGCAAAAGTAGACAGAACGAAACTATATTGAATACTAATAAAGGAATCTCTACAACAAAATTTAACAGACAGTAATATGGAAAATTAGTTTCAGTCGGTTGCGGATAAGACTTTTAATTTTAAAAAATAGAGTGTCGAACTTACACGTTCCGGAGGTTGGGAAAACTTGCCTATGTGTAGAACAGCAGTTTCTATGACCACAACAAAATAACTATATTACTATATTTTCTACGGCACTGTGCATCTTCAAAGCTACCAGCTGCATTGCAGTATATTCACTGAAGTCTCTTGACGACTACATTCCAGTAGTAAATGCTCACTCTGCTGCCAGCCGAAAGAAAACGTGTATGTCACTCTTGAGTGCTAATAGACGAGTAACATGTCGCAAAACATGTGAACGAGAATATGCGGCCTGTTAGCAGCGCACTGTGGGCAGCGACACGAACTAAAAGTAGTTCCAACACACTCGAGAGATCGCACGTAAATGCACAAGAGCCACTCCAGGACGAGATCTTGTCACATCAACCGGTACAAAGGGCGCTTTTTTGTAGCTAAAAAATCAATGTGGCTAGAATATACACTGGTGCAAAGCAGCTTTTGCCGAACAGAGTGCAGCATGAAATTTATGGATGTGACAGGAGTCCAGGGATCGTCTAACGGCTTGCTGCCGCCAATGAACCCAGCTCGGAAACCATGCAACTAAGGTTCCCGATGGTCTTCTCTCTCTTGCCTAGGATGCTGGGCAATATGTAAAGTTAACTTTGTTAGCCTCACAGAAAAATAACCACTTATTTAGAATTCTCTACAACTGGTTGGAACAGACTTAAGTTCAAATTAAATTAATTAAACTAAATTCATAATTATTCTAAGAGAACCAAAAATATATCCAGTTGGTCACTAATAAGAATCCCAAATTATTAGATAATAACTTCACCAAAATATAAATAGTGTAACATAAAAGAAAACTTTATTTTTTACTGTGTGACACTTATTATCATTTGTTAGCTAGGTAATTATAATTACATCAAAGGCTAACTAAATTGATTTCCCATGTGTGCCTATAAGACCAAAGTATATTAATTTTACACCAGGTGAGGTGTCTCCATGGCATGGATAAATTAAAACGGAGCATTTAACTGGAAATTTGGTAAATAGGTTAGGTTTTGTACGGTGCCAGGCATCGCCAGAAAAGTGCCAAAGTTGTAGAGCTGACTCTTGTTGATGCTCCGGGTCATGCCGCCGACGACCAAAGCCTTCCTTTCTTGATTCCTTGAAGAATGATGAATAAATGTTAAATTTAAAGCTTCGTGGACTCTTAGGGCGGACCACACACCACCTGAATTAAATACGTTGAATCGTAAATACTGCAGTACAAGCACTCATGTTATAAAGGCGTGAAATGCATACTTTATAAATGGCAGGAGATGCGGGTCCCGTGCCGTTATCCACCCGGAGGCATATACAGAATTAAACATGCACTTTCCTGAGTGACATTTATTCGTCCGTGAATTTACATACTCCTCTCGGAAGCAACTTACATAGGCACCGCGCTTAACCGGTCGGTGATGGTGAAATGAACAAAAGGCCATGTGGGCTACACACTAGCTACAGGTACAAGTAAGCTCCTGGTGGCGATGCAAACCAACCGGGAGAGGAGGGGTGTTGTCCTGGGTGGTTTAACATTAAAAGGTTCCAATATTTTAAAGTCTATTGCAAATAAAGATGATTAGTAACTAAGTTTGAATGCCACCTGGGCACGCGCGATGCGACACACCCCTCCAGGTTCTGAGCTATGACTAATTTGGCGCATGGACGTGAGGATCGGTGGTGGTGGGCCTGCGCATCACACTGTGCTACTTTCTTGTACAAAGTACCGTTAGACTTACTTAGGGTAGAGCACAGGTGTAGGAGGCACACAATAAATTAAAATACACTGCAAAGACATAATGAACCCTTAATACAAGTTGATGGATGATGTGGGGGTGAAACATATGAAATGTAAACAAACAGCAAATTACAGAAAACACTAATGAAATCCTTAAAATGGCTTCGATATGCACATCATTCCCAGTCTCGCAATATGCTTGCACATTGCGTGAAGCATTAATCATATATTTTACATTTTCAATGCAATTTGTACTCATTACATATTCCTCCACCATGCAGAGGAGCTGGTTGTCTGAACAGACACTCACATTCTTACACTAAACTGCCCCCTGCTACACCTGGCTTGCCCTACTCTACCTTGCACTGCCTTGCACTGACTTGCCTCACTTCTCCAGATACTGCACGCTGCTGCGCCCTAAGTAGAGTGCACATCCGGTCGTCGCAGGTCCCTCCCTGCGACGGGTTAACGGTCTAGGGAGAAGCCGTGGCCGGCGTCAAACTTTAGGAGATTCCTTACTGTTGTAAAGGGAATATCCCTATGTAAATAAATGTTGACCTATGCCCTAATTAAAATGCAAACCCTATATATTATTCATCATTTCAAAATATACATAAATCAGCAAAAAAATATATATTGTGCCCAGAAAAAAATTCCCAAGTTCTAAGAATGACACGGACTCCCCCTCTAAAATCGGGTGCTAGGGTGCCAGAGTTCTCTTTGGAAAACCTTTCTTTTCAGAGCTACCTTCCTATCCACTTACATGCAGATGCAGACTTCGCCTTGGTTAAGAGAATTAAACTATGACTAAAACCAATATCGCCAAAACCCCATGCTTTAACAATAAACAAGCTTACTACCATAACTATGGAGAACCACCATGATACATCAAAAGAGGAATAAAGACAATCATGCACACCAAAACACAAAACGGAATAGTACACTGTACGTACATGGATACGTGGAATACAAACACTTAAATTAATTATTCAATGTGGTATTCTTATATAAAGTTTAGCCTAAGAGTACCCTTGCAATAAGAAAACTGTGTGCACACAACTTATAACTAGTAACTTATTACTACTGCCATAGATTTTTCATATAACCAGCTGAAAGCATTCAGCTTCAAGAGGGGTTAACCCTTATACATTCCTTGGTTCGACTACCAAAATTATTGAGGTGTCCAGCCAATACCTGTCCAGGTGGGTGATCAGTCCACTGGAAGCATACTGACAATGCATACCTTTAATTAAGGCACTGTCCATTAACTAATTGGAGGTGAGGTGCACTTTTGTTGATTTGCAATATGTGGGTCCGCACAGAAAACTGGCCATTAGATGGTTCACAAAGTGTCACCATAACTGGCATGAGGAATCTTTGTACCTGATAAGGACCTGGCCACCGATAACTGAGTTTGGCTGCACTTTTGTCAACAGCCTTTCTCATCGCATGTGCTTTGCACATGACGAAGTCTCTCACTTAGAATGGGTTATCTCGGTGATCCTTATCGTACTTCCTCTTGGACTTATTATGTGCCAGGTTCAGATTCTTTCGGGCACTTTTCCATATCTCCCTGATGACATTGGGATCATCAGGTCGAAGGTCGGCGAGCGACCAGATATTGGAGAGAGGGGTGTTGGGCTTGTAAGTGAACATGAGTTCAAAGGGAGTGGATTTATTTCCCTCATGGCGTGCATAATCGAAAGCCATCTGCAGCCATCCAACATTTTGGTCCCACCTATCCTGGCTGTCCACGTGAAAGGCAATGAGAGGCGAGCAGAGATTCCTATTTAACCTCTCCGCATGGGACGGTTGTGGATAGTAGGGTGTGGTGGTAACTTGCTGAATGCCATGACTGAAACACATGTTCCTGAATGCCCTGAACTTGAATTGTTGACCATTGTCTGATATAATGATGGAAGGAACCCCTGAGATTCTAAAAATTAATTTTTTTTGCTGCAATGGTGGTATCTGAAGTGGCCTTGCGCAATGGAATTAACCACATAAACTTCGTAAAGGCATCTATACGTACCAACATCATCGTATTTCCTGACTTAGAATGGGGAAAAGGCCCAACAAAATCCACAAAAATTTTCTGCAATAAACACTCTACTATATCAGAAGAAAGTAATCCTAACTTAGTATATTGTGCAGGTTTACTTAGGGCCCAAAGCTTACAGACCTTTGCTCATTCTGAGATGTCTTGATACATGCCGTTCCAGATAAATGTTTGCCTAATTGCATTTATGTCTTGTAAATCCCTAGATGGGCTGCTAAAGGAGATGAATGCCAAAATTGAAACACCATGTCGCATAAATTCTGAGACAAAACGATTTTATGCTGCCTGGAAGAACAAGACTTGCAATGCAAGTGCCCTTTGAAAATTTTGGACTCTTTTGGTGCAGTACCCTTCTGAACCTGATCAATAATACCATTGATAAAATGGTCGGCCTTCTGATGGGTCTCAATATCTTGAAAAGCTAATGAAAGTATATTAGCAATGCACTGGAAATGTTTGTTTCTGGTTTAGAAATGGTTTCCTCAGAGTAGATCTTGAACATGTGTGACAAGGCATCAGCTACAATTTTTTGTGTTCTGCGGATAAGTTGAATTTTAAATTTTAAATTTACTATCCAGCGGCCTAATATTCCTAATTGTTTGGGATGAGCTAGTACCATGACAGTGACTGATTGTCGGTTTCAAGTAGATTTTCCTTGTGTTCCAAAAATTGCCTAAATTTATCAATTCCAAATAAGACTGCCAAACATTCTTATTCATACACTGATGAGGTTTTGCGCTCCTGATGTGTCAGGGTATGGGAGGAAAAACACAATGGGCTGCCTCTGCCCTTCTATTTCTTGAGACAACACATCACACAGTGCTGTGCGTAAGACATCCATTTGAAAGACAAATGGCTTACAAATATCAGCACTCCTAAGCACAGGGGGACTAGCAATAGCCTGTTTCAAAAATTCAAACCATTCTTGTTGTTCTTTACCCCAATTAAATTTTGCTCCATTCTTCCTCAGCGGATTCAGTGGCGCATCGTGTTCACCAAATTTAGGGATGAATTTAGAGTAGATATTTACCATGCTAATGAAACGTGAAATATCCTTGCATCTTTGGGTGGTGGGAAATTTCTGATTGATTTCATTCTATCTGGATCAATCGATACACCTTTTTCAGAAACTAAATGTCCTAGAAAAGATATTTCCTTAACTGCAAATTTCACCTTTTTGAGGTTAGCCGTTAAGCCTGCCTTGAGCAATCTTACTAAGACCTCTTTCAAATGGGCAACATGTTGGTAAAAATCCTCAGAATAAACTACTAGGTCATCTAAATAATTAAATTCATACTTAAACTTAACATCTCCCAACACCTTATCAAGGAGACATGTGAGTACCTGGGCTCCTGTAGCCAAACCAAAAGGTACAACATTGTACTGGAACAAATTCTACGGTACACAAAGTCCAGTGACGTGTTTTGATTTCTTAGGTAGAGGAATCTGGTGGTAAGCATAATTTAGATTTTAAAAAACCCTGAAATACTTGGTTTTGTTAAACCAATGGAATGATGAGTTTAAATTTTGGAAAGGAACCCTTTCTATACCTGTTTGTTTGTTTAGGAGACGATAATCCACCACTAAACGATGGTCATTTCCATTTGGTACCAGAAAGGCTGGGGAACTTAAAGAAGATTTAGGATTGTTCAATTATTTCATTATCTAATAAATCCAAAATTTAGTTTCTCATGATTTCCATTTTGAGTGGTGCCAAATCATAAGGGTGATGCTTTACAGGTTTGGGGTCCAGTAGCTTGATACCATATTCAATAAGGTTAGTACTGCCTAATTTTGGGGTCAAGACATCTGGGAAGTCAGTACACAATTCTCTTATGACCTTTTTGTTTATCTTCGGCGAGATGGTTCAGTACAAGGGGACACTTATAATTGTTAATTTGCAAATACTTGCTCTTTCTCCTTGGGTTAACTAGAATTAACAAATGGTATCTCAACATGATTATTAAATTTAAATTTAATATACCTAGCCAATATGTAAATTGGCATACCCATTTTTGAAATGAAATCTGATCCCAGAATGAGGTCAGTGGCGATTGAGTCACAAACTAAAAATGGGAAAACCCATGAAAATGGGTCCACCTTAATTTTTACTAAGGCTGCAATACTGACTTGTAAGGGTTGGTCTGAATCTGTGACACACATTATATTTACTGGTTGTGTACTTTTCACATTTCCTTTATCTTGTAATTCCTTAAAGACTGAAGAAGAAATAAAGCTACGAACAGACCCAGTATCGACAAGACCGTCATTTTCACAAGAGCCTAATTGTGTGGCGAGAAATAGCAAAAACGGTTTGGTTAAAGGTACAATATTGTGGCATTTCCTTTTATTTCTATAAGCATTTATCTTACATTTCTTACAGCCTTTATTACTAAAACCACTCAATTTATTTCCTAAGTTATCATTAGCAAAATTTTTCACAATACATATTGTTTATACTTTTGTACTAATTTTCTTGTTATTTTGTGCCCTTTGTTTCTTCGTGATTTTTTTTGTGGGTGGCCTAGACTTCTTTTCTTGGTTTGTAGACCACCGGCCTACTAGTTTTTTGTTTCATTTTCTTCTTTCTTTGTTTCTAGTAATTACAGAAATTTGGTACAATTCTTTTTTAAATAGCCTGGTAGCTTACAAATGAATCGAACTTTATCTGATTGCTTCTTAAGGTCTACTTTTCCTTAGACTTATCTTTGATATTCGCGCTAGTAGAATCTTTAACTTTTCCCCTATCATTTTCATCTAGTTTTCGTCTTTGAAATGAGGTGGGAGGTCTCCTGAAATGAATGGATGTGCTCTCTCTTGTTTGATCTGCAAATGCAATGTTTGTGTAATTAATGCAGAATATGTCCAGATCTGCAAACATGTAGTCTGTAGGAAAATACAGCACATGAACATTCAATGGGGTTCAGTCCATCTACGATGGTCGAGACTACTTCTGCCTCTGATACTGATAAATGCAACACCATAGCTGCCTCTTTGACATCTGCTATGTAGTTAGCCAAGGGCTCAGAAGCTTGCTGCAATCGGTTTAACCATTCCAATCTGATATTTACTAACATCCTGGCTGGAATGAAATAGTCCAGAATTTCACGATGATACTGTTCGAAACTGTGACCGTTCATAATGGCAAGGGTGGTTCTATCACTCAAAGGTGATCGAGTGAAAGGAAAAATTATTTCTAGAAGTTGGTTATCTGGTATATTGCCCTTCTGTTTTATTCGAATTAGTTCAGTTAAAAGCATGAGCAATTAATGTATATTCAAACCATCGGTTTCCGGGAAAAACTGCCAAAACCCTTTCAAGTGGGTGGGAAAGTTTCCCATAAACAGAAAATGGTGATGATATGCGATGGATGGAAGTTGGGTATTGTTGTGCTTGTAGGAGGTGTAGGAGGTGGAAAGTGGTGAGATGGGGTGAGTGGTGTAATCCAGCTGTGGTTTGCATGCCGAAAGTTCTTTTGTGTGGGTTGCTTGGAGTTCTGTTTGTGATTGTTAAGGAAAGGGGGTAGAAGGGTGTTGTAGGATGACGATAGTGGTGTATGAGGGTAGACTGATGCAAAAGGTGTGACAACAGGTTTGAATATGACTATGGACTGATTTTGAGTAGGTATCCGGGATGTATAACTATAATGATAGGGAAGAGGTTGGTATTGTGGATTAGGGGTTGAAAGGAGGTTAGGGGTGGTTGGGTGGTTGTTGGGTTGTGTTCTAATAGTGAAACATTTGAAACGGGATTTTGAATTTGTTGGTAATTAAACAAAACATTTGTCGAGGGCTGAGTGGAATGGCATGTGATGAGGGGTTGTAGGGAGATAAGGGGTAAGGGTGGTATGATAGAACTGACATCAGTTGTGTTTTGGTTTGTGAGAACTACCACCACAGAGGTTAGGTTCTCCTCGCCCGCTTGCACTCTGGTCTGTTCCACTTTAGAGGCCAAACACACTGATGAGATGGGGATGGGATCGAGGAGAATGAGAGGGCATGATGTGTAGGTGGCTGTGATGGGGGTGAGATTAGTGTGTAGGGTGAGAGTGGGGATGAAGAGCCGGAAATAACTATTTTCCGCAACTGAAATACGAACACTCAGTCCCTTTTCTAGTTGCCCTGAAGTTGCCGACCCAAATAGTGTTTTCTTGCGCTACTAATTCCAGGACTGCTAGCAGTCGTTAACAGTGCTGCTCTGGTCACCAATTGTAATTGTTGTGCTATGCTCTGATAATCTGCGTTAACCGACTATAGAAATGCACTAATCTGTTTCAAATATGCTAAGTGCATCTGGCCCTTACCTAATACTTGAAGTATACTTAATCTGTGCCTGACATGAGTCAGCCTCATCTAACATCTTTGCAGTTCTGCTTGATGTAAGCTATTATGTAGGCACGCAGTAATTCTATTTAGTTCGCAGACTTTTCTCGAGCAAGTGGCAAATTCGCCCATAACATCTATACCTTTTACGTGCTCTACTGATGATTGCATTCCCTCCTTTAATGCCCCGCATAATTTCATTCTCAGTTGTTGCATGTCCCCTGAATAATCCACATTACGAGACTTCAACTCATAGGTCAGCTCATCTTGGAGCATATATTCAGGTAAAACACTCTGCATTATGTTTACTCAATCTAACCACACTAATTTTAACATATATAATACCACAAAACCCACACAAGTCTCATGCGAACTTTTCTGCTTAACCTAGAAGGCCAGTGTACTGTGCGCACGTAATTGTAAACAAAGCAACAGTGAATGTAGCGTAAAAGCAGGCCTCGCAGTTGGCAGCCCTGCGTCGACCAGACCAAGGTGTATGAGGGAACAGTAGTGTTCCGCTGACACGCGCTACCATAAACAAACAACACACTCCCGCTAATAAACTGTAAACAGATTTATGTTTATATAACCTAAACACCAAATAACTACTGCACACATTAATACAAGTCACGTAAACAATTACTGAATATTTAAAACAGCCTTACATGACAAACGCCGATATCTAAGACTTGGCCAGGCGAGAGAGAGAGAGAGAGAGAGAGAGAGAGAGCGTGTGTGTGTGTGTGTGTACACGTCGAGAATATAAATCCAAAAGTTTAAAACCCTAATTTTGTAATGACGCAACCAGATAATATTACACTCACTTAAAGGGCAATCACCAAAGAATAACCTAATGAAATAACACTTTACCTTAAGTAGAGAACACTGGGGTGTTCAGAGATAGCACGTATATGCAAACGTGACAGTTTGTTATGTCGCCTTACGAAAATAACTCGGCGACACACGTAACTAGAAAGTACCACCAAATTGTTAAACAGTTTAAAGCCATGTGACAAACACGCTTGTGCTACCAGAATGTTATGCACTTGCCCACATTAATTATTTAAACTTTTACTACCTTGTTTTTGATAAAAACAAATAATTAACTAATACGAACAGGTGTGCTGGCAAATATGGCAAGTCATAACACAATTAACATTATGTCCACGCAATAGAAAATTAGTTAAAGGATAGAAATATTACTCAGAGGTATTACAAAAAAGAACACAAGAATTCAACAAGTTGGTGGTCTCAATATATTGTAACAGAAAACTTTATCAAGGTGTTCGACATCTGAGTATTAATTCTCTTTGCATTAAAAAAACAAACTTTTAACTACAAATTTTCTGATTTTACAAATATCAAAGAGATAGTAAATAAAAGAATATATATGTGTGATTCCTTACTACTCTTTGTAAAGAATAGTATTAATATTGATTAAACAATTTAATAATTCATTTTCTTAAAAAAAAATTATATTTCTGTTTACTTTAAATTCTGTCCATCTCGGCTTACTGCCTTCAGTTGTCTGCAACAGCATTTAAAAAAATCCATCATTTAGTATTTCATAAGTAGAACAATAATGAAATTTCGTTTTCACATTTGTGCTTTGAAGAACCACACTGGCGAGGCTCTGTCTGGTTACATAGCGTGAATTGCGGTTATCCCCAACGAGAAGCTGCGCAGATAGCCACGGGAAAGGGAGAACTGGGAATCCGGAATGGAACTACCTCAGCTTCCCAAGTACTGCAAAAGTATACAGGACGGAACTATGTTGCATACCTAATCAGGGAACCTCTACAACAAAATTAAATAGACGGTAATGTGTAAAATTAGTTTCAGTCGCTCGCGGATAAGACTTTTAGTAAAAAATAAATAAAAATAGTGTCGAACTTACACATTCCGGAGGTTGGGAAAACTTGCCTATGTGTAGAACAGCAGTTTCTACGACCACAAAAAAATAACTACATTACTATATTTTCTACGGCACTACGCATCTTCAAAGCTACCAGCTACATTGCAGTATATTCGCTGAAGTCCCTTGACGACCTCATTCCAGTAGTAAATGCTCACTCTGCTACCTGCCGAAAGAAAATATGTATGTCACTACGAGTGTCAATAGACGAGTAACGTGTCGCAAAACATGTGCACGAGAAGATGCCGCCTGTAGCAGGTCTCTGTGGCAGCGACGCGAACTAAAAGTAGTTCCAACACACTCGAGAGATGGCACATAGATGCACAAGCGCCACTCCGGGAAGAGATCTTGCAACATCAACCAGTACAAAGGGCGCTTTATTTTGTCGCTAACCAGCGAATGTGGCTATAATACACACTGGTGGAAACACCTTTTGCCGAGCAGAGTACAGCACGAATTTTAAGGAAGAAACGTGACAGAAACGGATGTATCAGCAGTCCACGGATCGTCTAACGCTGTGCTACAGCCTCCGAGCCCAGCTCGAAAACTGTGCAACTAAGCTTGCCGACGGTCTCCTCTCTATTGCTTAGGATGCTGGCCCATATGTAAAGTTAAGTTTGTACGCTTCAGAAAAATAGGTGTTTGATTGGGAGACCATTAATTTATAATTCTCTACAACTGGTTGGAACAGACTTAAGTTCAAATTAAATTAATTAAACCAAATTCAAATTATTCTAAGAGAACCAAAAATATATTCAGTTTGTCACTAATAAGAATCCCAAATTATTAGATACTTAAATAAAATAAATAAATAAAACCAAAATGTAAATAGCATATCATAAAAGAAAACTTTCTTTTTTACTGTGTAATATTTACTATCTTTTGTTAGCTAGGAAATTAAAATTACACCAAATCTAACTAAATAAATTTCCAGTGTTTGCCTATAAGAACGAAGTATAGTAACTTTAAGAGATTCCTTACTGGTATAAAAGTAATATCCCTATGTAACTAAATGTTGACATATGCCCTAAGTGAAATACAAATTCTATATATTATTCATCATTTCAAAATATACATAAATCAGCTAAAATAAAAAATTGTACCTAAAAAAACTTTCCAACTTCTAAAAACGCCACAGAACATGCCAGATGTAATCATAGTTCCGAGTTTTACCATGAGGGGGCACCTGACGGCCTCACAATTTTTTTTTTTAAACTAGCTAATTCTAAGTGTTATGTGAAGTTAAGGCCCTAAGGTAGGGCGGGATTTTATTGTGTCTCAGGGCAAACCCCTTACGCCTACTAGAAAAAATCATGCAAGGAGACATGCATCGCGGCAAAGCGGGATTGGACTGCCATGGCCAGAAGTAAAAATTCAAAAATGATTGCATGCATTAAATTTAATAGAATGCTACAGGAGACACAGTGTTTGGAAAACATGCTCTTAGTTTATAGGGTTGGAAATACTAGTAGTGAGGAGGCGGGAGCTTTGTTTATTTTGAACTTGATGCCGGCAGTAACCAGAGAGGTGTTTGGGCGCCTCTCTGGTGGGAGAAGTGACGCTATTAAGCCTCCCCCCCCCCCCCCAAATCGCTTCTATGAACCAGGAAACTAAAAGAAAGAAAGTGAGCTGTCAGTAAGTGTCAGCAGGGCTGGCTCTTGCTGGTTTTTACTATAACATTAAAAGATGGCAAGGACCTGTGGATGAAAAGACATATTAAGCTAGCTTAATTGACCTATAATATTATCCTAAATATAGCCTATAGTAGCATATGTCCTCGGCGACATATGTATCTAAAATAATGCTTTGATACCTCACAGCAGCCAGTCTCTGTAGCCATAGGCTGTGACAGAGCATATCTGCGATCGTATGCTGTAACCGCACTGAGCTTCACAAAGTAGGAGGGGGGACAGAAAATACTTATAATTACGGGGAGGTCTCTCACCAATTGAAGCATCGAACCACACGACGCTACAAACCTCTACCTCTCGGCAGAGGCGGCTTTGGAATCTGCTGCAGCGCAGGGCCAAGCATACTAGCAACTGACTGGGATGAGATGTTAAGTCTATGTTAACCTATAATATCCTAAATAAAAATATTTAAAGTGAAGTCGTATAGTTAATTAAGCTAGGCTGAGCTGTGTCTTCGGGACTGATCAGGTTAAACTACGGTTTATATATAAAAAGCTGTGCAGGGTCTATAATGATTGACAAGGCAGTGTGTTATACGCAGGGCTAAGGGGGCCTGTGGGCTAGAAGCGACTTGGGTCGCTTATAGCTTTGGGTCGCATCGATATCATAGTCCCCTATGACAGTGATGAGAGGATTGGCATGTTTGTTCACAGATTTATAAAAGGTTTGGGCCTACTTGAGAATTGCATCTTGCAGCAGTTCTTGTTTGAGTTCTGCATGCAAGTTTCTGATAGAAATGTAACGTGGTGCATGAGCAGCCAATATGAGGCATTTATTCTGCACTACTTGTAAAGAATTTAAGTGAGTGGTAGCACAATAAGTCCATACAGGGGCATCATGTGTGATGATGGGTCTAACCAAAGATTGGTATAATTGTATCCCATTTTTCACTGAAAATCCGGAGCTGCGATTTAGTAGTGGATACAGAGCAGACAGGCGGGCATATGCGAGATTACGCTTAGCCTCCAAATGGTGGCTCCATGTCAACTTACTGTCCGTGATAAGGCCGAGGTACTTAACTTCATCCTTGAATGGAATATTTTCCCTAAAGAGGGTTGGCTGCAAATTAAGGGGAATAATATGGTGATGCATGAAGATTACAGTCTCGCTCTTACCTACATTTATTTCAATGCGCCATTGGCGAAAATAATTTTCGAACTCACTTAGTTGAGCCTGAAGTCGCTGAATTGTAAGTTCAGCTTTGCGTAAGTGGGTGTAAATGACTTTGTCATCAGAGTAAACACCCATGGTAATAAGTTGGTTTATGGGGGGGATGTCGTGTGTATAAAGATTGTATAGGACTGGACCAAGGATGCTACCCTGAGGGACGCTAGCCCTAATGTATTTCTTGGTAGACTGCGCTCCTTCAATGGATAATGAGAAGGAGCGGTGGTCCAAGTACGAGGCCAGAAGCTTAATGTAACAGTCTGGGAATTCAGCCCGATATAACTTATATAAACGCCCTGCGTGGAACACCCTATCAAACGCCATCCCCGCATCTAAAAATACAGCTGCCGTGAACTGGCGGCTGTTGAATGATCACGTGTTCCGATAAGCGGACGAGTTGATGCACTGTTCAGTGCTTTTTCCGAAAGCCAAATTGCTCATTAGGGAATAAGTAATTTTCGTGAATATGGTGATTTAACCGGTGCAAGAGTAATCGCTCGTGAATCTTAGAGAGCTTGGATAGCAAACTGATGGGGCGGTAATCTTGCAGTTGAGTCGGGTCTTTGCCCGGTTTGGGAAATGTAATTACATTGGCACTTTTCCAGGAAGTGGGGAAGTAGGCAAGATTAAAACATGCATTAATGCACTCGGCTATAGCCTCAAACATGCTGTCAGGCTGCTGCTTGAAAAGTACAACCTGGAGAGAGTCGAACCCAAGTGCTTTGCAGGGTTTCAAACATTTAAATGTATGCTTGACCTCCTCAGCTTGCGTGGGGTCTGGTTCAGCCATGGTGGGCTGTCGCAGGCACACTCGGAGATCTCTATAAATTTAGGCAATAAAAGTTGGATCAGCTGGAAGGTTATTAGGCTGGAAAGCTAGTTATAATTGATTTGCCATAGCGTCGACTTTCTGCTAATACCTCGCTAGCACTGCGCAGTATTAGACAAGCACCTGGTTAGATGTGCGTGGCCAGACTGCATGGAGGCGGACAAGTCAACTTGAGAAAAGTTTACAAGGTAATCTCTGCTCCAGTGTAATGTTAAAGCTTGTCTAAAATTAAGTCCATGTGCAGTACTCAAGTTTTTTAATAATTTATAATCAGTGTTTCAAAAATGTGGGCTACTATTTTCATGTTTCTCGAGTATAACTTTTATGTGAACGAAACGTCTATTTACATGTTTAGTTTCGTGAAAACGTGTGTGCAGGCAAGTAACGATCAAATTCAATTATAACAACTTTGGCTATATTGCAGTCACAATTTAGGAGAAGTTGATTTTCCACCAAGAGTGTTCAATATTCGCTCGGCCCAATTCACTAGGCGTAGTGCGTCGTTCATACAAGTCCACATTGCGAGTGCTATTATGATTTTGGACCAGTTCAAAGATAATTCATGTAGTAATTACAAAATATATCAACGTATATTTTCACAGTTTGTTGCACCACAAACGGGTACAGGATAGGAATTAAGCTCTTCGGATTGGCAGGACTGTTTGTTTGGCAGGAAAATTGAGTACACACACACAAATTCTTGAATTAGATGAGTTGACACAAATGTCAAATTTGAAGCAAGGCTTCGATGTTCGAACCTAACTCTGGTAATTCGGGAAGAGATTTTACATTCATGGAGATTTCTGACCGGAACAGGAAACAGATGCGGTGAGGACCCGAGTCGCATTCCTGACGCAAGGGTAAAGTTCCTTCGCATCCAGTCCGCTTCTCCCCTCGTGCGATGGCTTCACTCCCGCAGAACTGGAAGTTCGTGTGTGTCGTTTATGCTCGAACGGAGGGCTTTTACTCCTAATGTGTGTAGGAGGCGCATTTACTTTAACGTCTCGTAAAAGTTTTTGTCTCTGTAAAAGCATTTCTGAAAGTTTTTTTCAAATGCGAAATTTGGTCTTTGGGGATGCGGCAGAGAGTATACAAGGGGGCATTGAAATTCCCCACCCCCTCTGTCAGTCACTCACCAACTCTCATTGAGTAAGTATGGCTCCATGCTGCACACTACGGTGAACATCACAGGAGCTCATTAGCTCGCCGACAGCCATGCTGTCAACATCTCTGTGCTCCGCACTCTAGAGTAAACACAGCAGAGCGGAGATCGATGTTCACCGTATGAGAGCTGAACACCGACAGAGCTCTCCACACCACGTATTCCGGTCATCGCGGTTCGGGGTTACTGGTAGTTCATCCATCGGTTCGCCGGTAAACACAGTCGATACATCACCGGTAATATGCTATCGTGTTCTACTTCGCACAGAATAAAACACTTTTAATATGAGTAAATATTTTCTTACCATTTTAAAAAATTTTTTCAAACTTTTTGAATATATTTTTCATATCTCTTTTAAGCATTTATAATGCTTTTTAAAAAAATAATAATAATTTGTAAAACTGTTTAGTACCTTTTATTTTTATTATTTTTAATTTAACAGTATCTTGGGGGTGCTTCGGTAGAGTAGTTGGTAAGGTGAAACATCCCTGGTAGGGATTCGAGGCCCTTTCAGGTAAAAGAAAATTTCAGTTCCTCTTCAGGGCCTCTTAGTGTATGTGAAACGGGTTGGGGGGCGGGGGGGTTATGGGGAAACACATTGTGTTTAATACACAATAGGTACACTTTTTAGTTTTTCTGTTCTTATATGTAACTAAACTTTTTTCAAGTATTTTTCTGTTGTTTCATGTGTCTATAATTTTATTTTCCCTTTTTTTTTTTTTTCAGATTGCGTGCTTGGCAAGTGGAATAATTAGTGAGTAGGGAAAAAGTTGGGGATATCAGTTTCCCCCATTAGTAAACATTGGCGCATTAGCTCTGTGTCAGAATCCTCTTCAGATTATATGTCCGAATCGGAAAGTTATTCAAATTCCAATTCATCACCGTCCGATGTAAGTTCGTCTCAGGACTTACCATACATCCTTTTTGGATACGGAGTTTAGTCGGAGACTCGTGGATGCATGGATAAGTAATAATTGCGTGGATTCAGATGCGGACTTCGCTTATTTTTTCGCGAGATGCAAGGTGTCTTTCCTGGACATAAAATAATCGGCAGCCAAACCTTTCAAATTTAATGTCTCCATAGCTGTTAAATTCTTCAAAAATATGGTCGCTGAGGAAATGGCTACAGAGAGCCATGCCCGTCCTCCATTCTTCCATTGTTGCCGAAATTTACGAAGAAAACATCGTTCCTCAACCCACTATAAAACTTATTGAGTTTTCGGGTAAGGGTAGCGGCTGGGGGATATAACGTGCATCGCAAATGTACATTCAAATTTCGCAATACAAACCATTCACTATAGGTGCATCTCACACAAACCTACCTGAATTAATTGCCAATAGCAATGCTTGCATCAATGTGGAGTGCTCGGAAGACAAGTGCTTCCAACATGCAGTAGCAAGAAGTATATTTCCTGTCGCAAAAAAATGCTGAGAATTCCTCTTTGTATCCAAATCCTCATCGGTTTCTGAATATGAATGGGTTGTCGACGCCTGTGATGTAAAATAAAATCAAAATTTTCGAGGAGTTGAATAATATTTATATTAATGTCTATTCAGTAGTAGACAAAAAATATATATTGTTGACAAAGCATTTGATAACGCCAAGGAAGGAATGGTTATAGCCGTACACATTTCTACTGTGTATCATTAGCGCCCTGTTAATATGTTAGCAATTCGTGCCACTGGTAGTGCCACCCACTTGCATTTTGTATTAATTAAGGATTTGTCACGGCTCCTTCACAGCCAGTTGACTAAGAATTGCAGAAAAATTTTAATTTTGTGTGCAAACATTGTCTCCAATACTTTTTAAGTGAGAAGAAACTCGCAAAACTTAATTAATTATGCCAACAACGCAATGCTGTGCGGAGTACGTTCCCGACTGAGGAAACAAGTACCTTGAATTTACGAAATTTTCCAATTAGCAAAGAATGGGTTTTGATGCGTACTGCGATACTGAAGCATATTTGAAACCCATGTCCACTTGTTTACCAAATAATGACACTAGCAGCACTACAACCTTGAACAAAAATGTACCATAAGCTTGTAGCATTCTGCTCGTATGTGTTTATGATTCCAGTTTATCACAGTACGAGTTTGTGGGTGAAGATTGTATGTACAGGATGGTCGATAAATTAGTTGAATTGAGAAAGTGGGTTTCAGACATATACAGCATAACTGTTCCAATTAAGTCATTAAAAATAGCTGAGAGAGCTAGGTTTATGGCTCAAACAAGTTACCATGTTTGTAATAAGCCACTCGGCAAACTTCTTGTTGTTGACCATGAACATTTGATGGGTGCAGTGAGAGGCCACACACAATTAATGTAATTTGATGTCCAGACTTAAGAATAACCAACTTTTAGCTGTATTTCATAACCTGCATAATTATGATGCCCACTTTCTTATGAAGCCTTTGGCTCTGAGACATATCACACAGCCCGATGTAACCTTTAAATCGAAAATCGGGGTGATATGAAGGTGTTTTGACCGACCTTAGAAAACTACAAACGCATTACCAAACTCATTTCCTGTGGGAGAGACTTGTAGAGAGGTAAGCAATTCATGCAGTTGCATCTCACCGATTCCTTTCATTTCATGAGTGTATCTCGGGAGACACAAGCAGGTAAATTTTTTTCTTGCCCAGTTGAGAATCACCTGCTGACAGTTCCCAGATAATACAAAATTCGATTTGGCACGAAGAAAAGGTGTATTTCCTTATAACTTCGTTAAGTCGATAGAGAGTTGGAACTGTACCTCACTCCTGCCCAAGGATGCATTTCATAATGTAATGAAAGATGAAGACATTAGCAATGTAAATTACACTCATTATCAGTCTGTGTGGGATGTGTTCCAATGTCAAAATTTATTCGATTATCCCATTAATTTTTTATGTGTGGACATGTGCTTTTTGCCCGATATATTTGAGAGTTTCAGGACAGTTTGTTTGGCAGCTTACAATCTTGACCCAACCATATGTGACAGCTCCCGCCCTCACATGGGATGCTTTATTGTTAAAAATAAGGTGTGGGGCTGGAGTTGATCACAGACACAGATAAGTACCTTTCATATAGAGTATGGGGTTAGTGGTGGTATTACCCAGGTTTCCAAAAGGTATGCGGGAGCCAATAATATTTACATTGCTGAAAAGTACGACCACTTTGTGGCAGACAAATATATTTTTTATTTCGATATTAACGGCCTGTGCAGTCGTACTATCAAATGCAAGCTACGAATTAGTAATTTTGAGTGGGTGGGGATAGATATGTTTTCGAAGTGGGATTTTGCTAACATGGACAATGCAGGGAATACTTGTTTTCTCGTGGAAGTGTATTTGTCTTTTCCAAATGGAATTCACGACACCCTATCTGATCTAGCTTTTGCCCCAGAATCTGGCATACATCCGAGCTGCCAAAACTGAAAATTTGCTTTCAACTTTTACGCCATGGAAGAAATAGGTTATACACGGGGAAACACTAAAGCACTACTTGAATATGGAGCTAAACTGTACGCTGTTCATCGCATAATGTGCTTTGAGCAGAAGGCATGGATGGCTCAATACACCATGTTTAAAATTAAGTAACGTGTTCAGGTGGCGAACTAATTCGAAAAATCATTTTTTAAACTATGAATAATTCAATTTATGGTAAATAATTATAGAATGTCTGCTGGGAAAGAGATATATGTGTTATATTGTGGTATGACACTATATATGGTGCAGCAGAATTGATTGGGCAGCCTACTTTCAAGGAAAAACAAATTATCAACAAAAATCTAGTCCTCATTGAACTTGCAAAGACTTTATGCCTGATAATCCACAAAAATTCAAGTTGGCGAATAAAAGTGTTATGGGAGTGATGAAGGATGGATGCACTGGCCGCATTATCACGTATTTTGTGGCCTACATCCTAAACTTTACACATACATGTTTGTGGATGAACAGTGTGTGCATAAAAGCGAAGGGAGTGAGGTCTAATGTGTTGCAATCATCTATAAAAGAGATTATTTGGAATGCCTCTATCAAAATTCATGGGTTATGGGCCCAGTTCATTTCTACTCGATGCCACGATGTCTTCCGAATGCATATCTAAGTCGCATTTTCAAGCACTGACGATAAACACTATATCTAACTCGGTAGCATGTCGACTTTCCTTGGGGGGCTACGAATCCCTAAATTAATTTTCTACTCATCAATAAATGCCATCCCCCTCTGCAATCCGCCACATGTGAGTAGCAGCAACAATATGGTGCCAACCACCAACAACATCTGTTCGATCACATCTTATGCGAGGGGCTGTTCTGCAGTCTACAAGTAACAAAATCTGACAAATATCTTCAATTAAAACCAGTTTGCCGATGTGAGAGTGTTTTACTGCAATATACAATTAGTTGCCGTGCAATGGCATTGAAGCGGAGACGCACACGCGAGGGCACGTCTCAACTAGTGCCACCCTGTGGGTGGTTGGCTACACTATTCTTTGTATTCCAATCAATATGCCACAGTGACAACTACGTGCGTTCAGTAAGTGATGGTTCACCCTCTATCTGCTACTTCACAAACAAAATTCAACAGCGAAGGCAGTTTTATGACTTCGAACATGATGCTGGGTCATGCCTTTATAGAAGGCTTGCTTCATCTCAGCTGTGAGGGTTGGTCTCACTCATTACGGTCCATGCCCCTCCCCTGGAGCAGTATGTTGGACTGGATAAATGAGATGATCTGGGAACATACGCATTGTTTTTTCTTCAGTATCAATAGATATACATAACTTATAAATTTGAGAAGATCGAAGTAGGTAACTCGGCCAGAGATGGTTAGCTTCCTGTCTCACATGCGGAAAGTGCATTGGTTGCGGAGGGGGAAGGGACCTGGCTACTATCACGTTGCATTTCTGCCTGTAACTGCAGGTGAGTGTTTCCTACGTTCGTAATGTGAGTTTCGCCTGGAAAAATTACTGGTTTCAGATTTATTCCAGGTGTTGTGTTGCTGAAAGCCTGCCCGAAGTTCTGTCTCGTAAAAACTAGGCTTGTGTCCATTGCGTTACTGTTTAAAACACTAATATTTGCTTGAACTTTTACAATTTTAAAACGTCTTTTAAAAAGAATTATAGTGGTAAAGGGAGGGGGGATTGAGCAGGAAGACACGACACTGTAAACAGATGGCCCATTCCTACATGTATATTATTGTGGAATAAGTATGCCAACAGAGTATTAAATATTAGCTGCTCACCTAGATTTTTACGTAAAATGGCTGTTCCCGGTTACCCTTCCTCTTTACTGTATGGCGTTACTGCCATTAGTCACACACTGCACCTGCTAGTGTGACGTTGCCAACTGAGCATAGTAATTTTTATATTCCAAGAATGAGAACGATTATTAACAGATTATTTCACCAAAAGCGTTAGCAACAAAGAGAAGACCAGTGACGAGTGTTCAGTTCCAAGTAAATATATATGTAAGCATGATGCTCAGAGCTCTTCAAATCACTCAAGTCCAACAGTATCTAATCAAATAAGGTAGGATTAAAGTAGTACAGTCTAAATCAGGTATGAAAAATTTCTTAATTATTTTTAGACTATGAACAAAACATAATTTAATGATAGTTTTTGTAAAACATTGAGAAGTACAATATCTACCAAAAATTAATTGGGCACCCGTGAAGATAGGTAATTCAGTACGTCAGTTGACTTGTGTTTCATGGCCTTCAGCGTAGGACCACTGGTGTTTGTCCGTGGTAGCATGAATACAGAGGCCTATTGTAACATTCTAGATAATGAAATGTTCCCAACATTGTGACGTTTTTACGGAATGGACCCGTGTTACTTTCAGGATGACAATGCCAGGTTTCATGTTTCAAGGGTTACTATGCAGTGTTACGCCGACAACAATGTTCGCCGAATGGACTGGCCCTGTCCAGAGCCCCGACCTCAACCCTACAGAACATCTTTTGGACGAATTGGATCGCCGGGTGAGGGTTCGTCAGGCGCGGCCAAAATCCATTGCTCAACTCGTGGAATGGTTGCCAGAGGAATGGCGACGAATCCCCGTGGATGTCCTGCAAACACTCGTAGAGAGCATGCCAGACAGGGTGGCTGCTGTTATAGCCGCAAGAGGTGGCCCAATGAGATTCTAACGGTGTGATAACCACCCAGCAAACATTGTGGACAGGTGCCCAATTACTTTTTGGTAGACGGTGTATAATGTACTTACAACTTCTGATAATTTGCAATAATACGAGGAAGAACCATTCAGTGACCAATGGCCTAATCAGTACGTGAAGTATTCTGGGAAAATATCTGTTTAAATCCAGAGCTTTATACTAGAATAAAAATTTTTACGACTTGTGTTGCGTGTTTAATGTTTTTGCAACAAGAATTTGCTTTAGAGCCGTTTTGTTGAATATTTCATTTTATATAAACATTTATAATGTTGTGACAAAGTAAGCAATATTTACTAATTTACGAAGTCTTATGTAATTATAATACAAAACTATATTATGTCAAGTGTTAGTGTTAGCACGGTTGCTAAGTGATGTTCCCGGTACTGAATGTTGCATTATGCCTAATTTTACTATAACACAACATTTTTTTGTGGGTGCATGCCTTAGCGGCTAAATATAACAGGAATAGTTACCTATTGTGCATAAATCACATAGTATTACTACACAGTAAAGGTGTTTTCTTTATAGCAAAGTAAAAATTTTTCTTTCAAGCAGTTTGGTTTGCAGTAAATAAATCTTGCTTTAAACCAAAATGAATGTCTAAGAAATATGTTTGCTGTCATAAAAGTTCCCTTTTGTCCTATAGTAGGTATAATCAATTAAAGTTCTGTGTTTCCATAATGTTAAAGTAGGAGGTACGGTAATTTGAATAATTTATGTTCCAATCTTGATTATTGCAGCCTCTGTGTTGTAGTAAGGTCGACGACCGTAGTGCACACAGTCGTACGCCGGTGTGCGATATGAGGGGTTATCGGTTCGAATCCCAGGCAAGGCACGAATGTTAAATGCGTTATATCTGTTGAGTCTCTCGTTGTCGCCGTACTCAAGAATAGGTCACGGCTGCGTACACACTTCGTTAGAGTAAAAATATTGATCAAAAATTAATTTAAAAAATGGTTAGGAACACGAAAGTTTATTCTACAAAAGGTTGGGAAGATGAATGTTACAATTTTGGCAACCAAAAATTTCCGCCACTAGGTGAACGGTAGCGTCGCATGTGTAGGCCTACTGGATTTTCTCAATTTTCTACATTGAAAACAAAATAATTGTAATAATCATAAATCAAACATAAAATATCTTCGTAACTAAGTAAAATTTTTCCATGTAATTATTCAATTAGCTTACAATTTTAATTAAATAACCTTTTGAAACACTGCGCACATAGCGGTGGAAATTTTCCTTGTGCCAAACTCTCCCATAAGAAATCTCATTTTGTTCCTAACTTGAATATAGTTAACCTTAGTAACACGGCCCATAATATGCTAGTCCTGTGTCCGATTCTCGGCTCTGGCGATCGGGAATTTTCCGGTAGTCAGATACAGGTAAATCGTCTTTTATCGACTCACTTTATATCCACCCTAGCGGTAATTTTTTGCCCCACAAATAACAATTAATGCGGAAATCAACCATCCATTTAATACTAACTGTAGTGGTGAATACTTTGTTTACAGGCAGATTTTGACACAGAAATATGTGAACCCTATGATATAGTATTAGCTGTTGGGAAGTCATTCCATGTTAGCGAAATTTTAAAGTTCTTGAAAGAGCCCTGGAAACCTCCACCTGGGTTCAACTTTCCAAATCAAACCGAAGGAAAGCAGCAAAGAAGATTTAAACGAGAGTGGTTAAAGGAATTCAGGTAGCTCGCCTACAGTGCCAAACTAGGTGGTTGTTTCTGGATGTCTGTGTTTTGTTTGCACCATCTGGTGCAGGATTCGGAAGTCAGGTAAAAGCTTTTTTTTTTTTTTTAATTTGTAAGGTTTGTCCAATTAAAATTATCGTATATTATATATATATGTATATATATATATAGTTCGTGAATGGAAAGAGTCGTTTTCAGGTAGGGAACTCTTACACTTCTAAAGAGAAAGTGTAATAAGGTGCAGCGTCCTTCATTTAACTTTCTCACATAAATTTTGCTTCCTTTGTAAATCGTGGAAAACCATAGGTTCCTGGTTATGACTCGCTTTTATAGATAGCAGCTATAAAAATTATCGTTTTTTGGCCAAGTTAAGTTTTACTCTTCATAAAAAGGTTTAAAAGTCGAAACTACCCTCCTTTAAAGCCAATTTTTACAGTAACAGAGAACCGGAAATTTGCAGTGCTGAAAGTCACTAGATTGGAGGGCAGTTGATAAAATGTAGTGTTACCTACCTAACTGATGATATTATTAATCCTAATTTGTAGAATTATCGAATAATATTGTTCACGCGTACTACTGAAAACTTTGTGGTCCTAAATGAAATTACTTTGAAACTGAAGAGATTCAGTTTCATGATTAATTATGTTTGTTTGGAATAAATAATATAAAAAGCAGTATTACATTTTTGTGTCAATTTAAATATCCTTCATAAAGAATCAAATATGATAGTCACTTCCTTCTGTATGTTTCAGGCCCTAAAAACACCGGTGAAGAAACCTCTTAGTAAATATAAAAAGGCCAATGAAGACTTCAGATACCATGAGAACACCAACTGCCACAAATGTTCAGTGGTGACGGCGCTTGAATTCACAGAAATCGTACAATCAGGATTCAAGAAAAGTGTTGCAGTTGTTCTCGATAGAAAAAAAATGCGGTAATTGAAGGAAACACAAAACGACTAAGACCCATTATAAAAACAATATTTTTATGTACTTCCAACAACTTACCTTTGAGAGGTCATCGTGACGATAGTTTGCTCACCAACTTAAAAGATGAAGAAGCAGTCGACTTAATGTCCGGGAAACATGGAACATTACACGGCCTTTTGGCATTTCGCATGGATGCTGGTGATGAATTTTTAAAATATCATTTCAATACTTGCAACCGGAACAGTACTATGATAAGTAAGACTATTTAAAATTAAATGAATAAGTGTGTTGCTGAAACTGTGCATCACTCAATAGTAAATAGTGTTAAAAAGCAAAGGTTTTTTTTCTATTATATGTAACGAAACTACAGACATCCGTACCAAAGAACAAATGGCATTTTGTGTGAGGTATCAACATAGACAGTAACAAATGATTATTTTTTTAGGGTTCACAGAGCTGAAAACAACCACCAGTATTGCTATTAAGGAAGCAATCGAGCAAGAACTGGAAAAACTTTGACTGAGCTATGAATTTATCTGCGGACAAGGGTACGATGGAGTAGTAGGGACATGCCGGTCCTAGGCCACCTCTGATTAATCGGATTATTAATTTAATATCAAATTGGTTGATCGGTTTAGAGATTATTCTTATCTTAATCCGATCAAAAATATTTTAATCCGATCTTAATCCGATAAAATAATTTTTATTGATTGATAAAATTAAGATAATTTAATTAATTAATCAAAAAACATATTTTTAAATTTTGTGTTAGTTGACAAGTGTACAGTTTGGTGTAAGAGTGAGGTGCCAGGTGTTTTGCCTAATGGTTTTTTCCTAACGACTGTTTCCCTACAGCATTTTGCCTAATGACGTTTTGCCTAGTGGCGATTTTGCCTAACGGCGAATTTCCTAGTGGTGAATCCCCTAAAGGCGATCTGCCTAATGGTATTTTGCCTAATTGCATTTTACCTAATGGCATTTTGCCTAAAATGTTACTTTCATGAAAAATCGGTGTTTTGCATAACGATGTTTTACCTAATGGCGATTTGCCTAATGGTGTTTTACCTAATGGCATTCTGCCTAAAATATGAAAACTGAATTTCTTCTAAAGGCATTTTGCCTAACAGCATATTACTTAATGGTGTTTTACCTAATGGCATTTTGCCTAATGTCGTTTTGCCTAACAGAATTTTGCCTAAAGGTGTTTTGCCTAATGGTATTTTGCCTAATGGCGTTATACCTAATGGCATTTTGCCTATGTTTCTTCTTGATTATAAGATTCGTCATAAAATGCAACTAATGAGCTCTATAATATATCATAGATGAAAGCATATTCATAAAACAAAAAAAAGACATTTCGGCTCATGAAAATTCTGTAGTATTAAAGTTTCTTACTTCTGTCAGAGAGTATTCTAAAGTATTATAGTTATAAAAGTAAATACTAGAGGTCGTAGAAGTGGTTTCAAATGGGCTTTCTGCTGTTCCCGCAAATGGTTACAAAATCTTCCACGTGAGGTAGTAAGCAGCTTGAATTTGAACTTTGTGCCGTCTCTAATGGTAAATTTGTGCCGTCTCTAATTGTAAAATTTCTAGCTATTTTTTTTCTCAGTAAATTCTGATTAATTCTGTTTTAATCTAGTTATCTGCTCCATTGTTTAAAAGCTAACTCCCTATTGATCATTTCAGCTGTAATGAGTAATTGTACTTATATTTACATGGAGAATGGGGGTTAATACACAAATGCAAATTATCTGTTATAATTTTGAATTTGTGTTATCTAATATGTCTGAAAGTAAGCTACATAACACAGGTTGCGCTCATTCGTAGAAATGAATTCCTTGAACCGGACTTCGGATTTATTACATTTTCAAAAGATAAGCAGAAGGCAGGGATGCCAATCTTAGCTACTGAATATTATATAAAAATTAATCTTTTTTTTTTTTTTTTTTTTCCAAAAAATTTATTTTGGTATGAAAGTTCTTTGAGAAGTTATTTTTTTCTTGTCCAAAATACTTTAAATGCATGTAGTTACACGTAGAAACATGCAAATGCTCCGTATATCCTTATTAATTCATATAAGTTTGTGTGAATTTCAAACAAAGTATTGGATTACTGCTCTTTCTTGATTTTCCTGCTAGCTGCTGTTGTTCCCATTCCACAGTACAGCCATTTTTGGATTATCATAATGCGTTCGTTTGTTTCCACATAAATCTGCAAGTAAGGAAACAAATCCTTGAAAAGAGCATGGAGACAGTCATCCTGCAAGAACTCTAACGTCAAGGCACTATTGTTTCACTTGTTTTATGCATCATTGATTTATATTATGGTGCCTTATATAGAGAAAATTTTGGGGCAGGTGACTTCATGTTAAAAACATTTGCCAATAAATTTTTTAATGTTTATATGTAACTTAATTTTTGGTTACACTTTCTGAACATATCATTGGAAAAGTCGGCAGTAAGTGGTGGAAGAACCTGTGTCTTCATACAATCAAACATTCTAATATGATATAATGTATAGTGCTGCCATTTTTAATTAAATGTCTCTGTGTAGTGCTTAGATCCCTTACAAACTCATTTTCATGCATGTGCCGTAAAAGTGAATCAATATTTCTGTATTACTTATTATGTAAATTATTTTTTATTTTCAATAAATGACTGGCAAATAGTGTATTATAATACAATAGAGGGTTTACACTTTAACTGTTATCTTTAAACAAAAATGTCGTGTATGCAGATATTTAAGTTTCGGGTTTAAGCTGGTGCGTGTCTGTATATCAAAGTGGTGAGGTTTTGGTATCTCTCATGAAAATTAATTTTGACGATCCACATCAAATCAGTTGATAGTTTGAGTTTTATTTTTCTTCTATTGCGTGCTGATGTGTGAAAAAGTAACTGCCAAAGATATTGTTCTAAGCCTGTTACACTAATCAGGTAACCTTATTGCAGCCTTTGAACTGCATGCTTATTGCTCTTGGTATTTAGACTATTACTGAAACAGTTAAGAAGTGTTAAACGTTTCTAAACATGGACATTACAGTTCTATTAAAGTGTGTTATTATTAATGCGTATGTTCATCAAATTCTATTGCCGTGGTAAATGTAAATTGACAATTATTTGTATTATATTTTCACCAGTGTCATCTAGTGCCACACTTGTGCTTCACTTAACACTGCGTCAGTTTGTTTCCTGTTTGGGACATCCACCAATTAATTGTTCTGCCGAAGCTAACGTCGCACAATTTGTTATTTTGGTGTCAAGTCTTTTGCATATGAATGGTCACCATACGTCACCTTTCAGATTAGTATTGCTTGATATTCAGCGCAAGGAAACACAAGCACGATTTGTGACTAAGCACCATCAGTCAGCGAACATACATTTATAAATCTCGAAGTACTACAATTTCGTTCTAATGAATGTGACTTTAATATCAGTGCTAAACCCGAGATGATTATTTCATTGCTGCATTCGTAATAAACTACATAAGCATATATGTTTGTCTGGTTTAAATGTGCTAAATGTGACAGTTATTTTTAGTACCTTCATAGCAGTTACTTAATACTGACATCTCTGTGTCACATTGAACACCTCGCGCTGTCGCGTCGCACCGCACAATAGATATCCGCACTCGGGCGACATGGCGCTGCTGTTCCTTTGAAGTGCGCGTATACGCGTGCGTATACCCATTATCTGATTGACTGTTCCTCGCCGTGGGAAAGTCCTTTGGTGTGTTCGCGTGGTTTGCTATTCTGCTAGTTTAGTGCTATTTTTGCTAGTTGCCGTTCGTGTTACCGGAAGTACTTTTTTGTACGCTGTTCGGGTGGCGGTAGCAGTTGCTATTTGTGCTATTAAAAGCAGCTATTTCTGCTCTTGCTCGCCGAGGTACAGCAGAAATAACAAAACGAGTAAGGTGGAAAAATATGGCTTCCAAAATAAAATTACAAACATCGAAGAGTCTTTTGAGTGACGATTGCGAATAGTAATTTGCTTTAACACAGAATTGATGAAGAGAATATGTTTGGGTATCCTGTAAGAAGTGCAGAGAGAAATAAAAATAACTAAGACACGTTTATTCTTGAAAGTAAGTTACCTTGAGTAGCCAACATTTTTAATACACATTAATTACACAGACAATGATGATTTTAAACATTTTTAAGATAATATTTTGTTTATTTTCTTTTGACGTGATAGTTTTCTGCTGTTCGTCGTTCGTGTCGTCCTGACGAGAGTAACTGCTGTTTTTGCTACGCTGTTCCTGAAAAATGTCACTCTCAGTTAGTAGAAAAAGCATACCAAGCGAACAAACCTCTTGTGTCTGATTGGCTGGGCTGCCAGCTGGCAAGTAGGTTACCAGGCATTGATTGGCGAACGGCATTCCGACACGTAGTTGAGTAGTGGCGCCATTTTGTTGGCGTGTGGAGCTTTAAATCGCGGTATAGCGGCTGCTATTTCACCTCTGTAATAGTAAGTACTCTGTGGTCGCACAGTGGGCGGGATCACGCGCGTCATTATTGTGCAAAAAATCCAAAAACCCAAGTTTTTCTTGTCGAGCTCACATTTATCAAACGTTTTTCTGCAGGACGTAATCCACAAGCTTCCAAAATAATTTTAATTTCTTTAGTCATGTAAGGACATAAGATATGATAAAATTTAACGATTTTGAGGAACTTTAATGAAGCCTTCATTCTCTGTTGAACATTCTACCATTGGCCGAAATATTTCACAGTTCTGACTAACCCAAAATAAAGTCTAGTAGTTTTTCTTTAGACTACATTAAAACATCTGCTAAATTCTGGAAAAAATTACGTTTTATCTGAATTACCAAATCACTTACAGTCTTTTAGATATAGTTTAATTTTAAACTATTATTTTATGTATAAGCGTAATTTTAAATTCATTGTCATTGATCAACACGAACTTATGTCCTACACAGTAAATAGGATATATTAGCGTACCTTTGTTCACAGGGCTTATCTGCCCCAACCTGCCCCTTTACATGATAAAAATCTTTAAAGATGGGAAATCCTGTAATTTGCAAGTCTGGTATGAAAATGGGCCTAGCAGCAGAAGCACGCAGAAACCCTTCAGGACGCAATGAAAATAAATTACTTTTTACAATCAGTAATGATAGATGGGAAGTCATAAGCACACTGACTGAAACCAGCACTCTTCAGTGCAGGAGATTCATCAGCTCACTAGCCTAGGTAACACAAAACCTAGCTGATCATGCTTTTTAAAGTTCAAGCTTTCTGTCTTTCAAACACACATTATGTTATTCGAATTTGTTCTGGATATTTTCTACATATTATGTATGCTTTACACATTATTATTGTTTGCACATAATGCACGTGATAACTGGATTTTTATTGCTAGTCCTGGGTGTTGCAGGGGTTAACTTATATGTTCGCCAACCCAAAGGTCGCGGGCACAAGTATCGCCTCGGGAATGGACGCATACCTTGGATTAGATTTTAATTTGTTATGCGTCCCCCAAAAGGTTCCAACTTAAAAGCAGGGATGCGTTTGAAAGCCCTAAATATATTTATTTATTTATTTGTGATGTTTAATTCTTTGGAGTAGAAAAAACAAAATAACGACGGGACATGAAGGATCCCAATGTATCACAGCAAAAATCGTAATGCAAAGGATAAAAACTAAGCATAAACTCTTATAGTTTAATGCAAAACTTTGACTCAAGTGAATATGGGAACTCAGCAAGGCAGCGTTCTTATGACATAAAAAGAGCAGAAGCAGGAACTCGGTTAGAAAGAATATTTTAACAAAATATTTCATTCACTTTTTTCTCAAGTGGACATTCTGTCAGTGTTGATAATTTTGACTCATTCTGAGAAAACAATTTTGCAAACTATAATAAATTGTATGGGTGTTATGACCTCATAACTACAGTTCACAAAATTTTACAGCTTATTGAAGTAATTATCTGCAACGCGAAGTTACCCACAGGACATCTGTCAGAAAAGGCATGGAGTCTATATATAGCGATATTAGTTGTTATCGTCAGTATTTCAGCCCTAAGAAGTCAATGCAGAAGCTTATTTAAGATTTAATGGAAGACATTAAAAGTGGAAAAGTGGAATATCACGATAAAGTATACAGTGATATAGGCTGTTCGCGGTAAAAGGAGCACTCTTGAAAGCCCTGCTGAAGATCTAATTGTAGGTATACACGTTGTGTGTTCTTCTGGCTTATGTTAAATTAACATTGCCATGGACCTCATCACTTTATTCATGTGTCGATCAAGTGTAACTGTGAAACTATTAGAAAAGCAATCAATGTACAAATCTGCCCATTTCTAAACTTCGATGCATTAAGAAATACAGATACCAAGATAAATAATTTAAGTTATCACAAATTGTTACTTAACACTTTTTGTTTGACGTTAATATATGGAACTACTTTCTCCTCCATCATTACCAACTTTACTAGATACATGTCACTCATTGCGCCCGTTAAAATATATTCAGGTAGGGGCAGTGACTTTTTCTAAGGTTGATTTAAAAAGTGCTTGCTTTATTGTGAACAGTCTTTAATTCCGACGACCCAGAATTTTAGATTATAGAATATAAATAAATGCGTGTGTGTTAATGAAAACGTCTACAATATTTAATAGTTATATATCAGGAAAAAAATATTATATAATACTTATATGGAATCTAACTGCATTTTAAACCACTGAAACATCAAATTTAATTACGAGTAATAGCATATGGTTGACTTATTTATGTGACTTCTCTTTATCCGTTCTGTCGCCATGTCCACGAAAGCTTAAACGTGGTGCTTAAATGTAACTTATGATCAATACTGTACACAAAAAAGGCACCAGTGCCCAGTACGTTGAGAGTTTTCCTTCTGGTTGGTGATTTGTGGAATTTTTTACGACTCTTTGACGTGAACGGGTAATGCCGCTATCAATGATCGAACACGCATCACGTTGTTCATTGGTTGCAAGAAACATGGTGAACACAAGTATAGGTCATTCACAGTAAAATTAGCATTTTTGAAAGTCCTGCTTAAGATCTACTTGTACGCACGTAGTGTATTCATCCGACTTATGTAATATTAACATTGTCATGGGCCTCATCACTTTATTCATGCGTCGGTCAAGTGAAACTGTGAAAATATTAGAAAAGTAAGTATTTAGAAAATCTGCTCATTTTTAAATTTCAATACATATAAATAAAACATTAAGGGAAAGAAATAATTTGAGTTATCAGAAATGGTTACCTAACACTTTTTATTCGACGTTAATATGGAATTACTTCCCATCCACCGTTACCAACTTTACAGGGCTCATGTTACTCAGTGCACCTGTTAAAATATATGCAGGTAGGAGCAGTGACTTTTTTCTAAGGTTGATTTCAAAGGTGTTCACTTTATCGTGAACAGTCCTTAGGTAAATTGGGTACCAAAGTTTTACGTGATTGCAACACTTGAACTGGGATATTAATATGTGACAGAACAAGTTAAAAATACTATTCCCATAATTCGATAGAACCCATCTATCAATTAACCGCTATGGATTGTTGTATGAGTGTATAGGTAAGAGGGGACTGGGGGGGTTTGACGTCTTCCTCCCACTTCCTCTTCATAATTCGTGGAATTCGTCCCAATCCGTGGAATGGTGTTCAATAATTTAAGTACTCCCAAAAGCTAACTCTCTTATTTTTTATTTTCCATTATTCATTGTAATTGTAAACAATTTTCTAAACATGCAGAAATGTGCAAGTGTAATGTAGGTACACGTAACCTGACCCCCCACCTCCCTCAGTCAATACAGAATTAATCCTTTCATTGTAAATATATACCTTCGCCCATGGATGTCTGGTTATACCCCTTATGCGTAATTTGGTGCACTCATAAAAGCAGGACGATTTTTTGCACCACGTTACTCGATCCGGCCCACTCCGCTTCGTAGAGATGTCGTGAAAGCGACACTAAAATCGTAGCGACAAACGTATAGCCCGATATGTCCTTTTAAAAGAAAAAGCTACACCGAGCAATGAAAATCTCTAGTAAGTCTTGGTGTTTTAATAACACAGTATACAAAAATTTTTAAATTTAAATATGCATTTTTTTAAGTTACAGCCACCATACCTGGAAATAACGCATTGTTTATACAAGCACGATAATAAATAAAAAATGTCATGTTAATGACTAATATACCTACAATATTGGAAAATATAGAGCAGACTTCTTGTAACACGTTAAATGTTTCCAAATATGACAGTTTTTTCTTGCTCTGTATTCTACTTCGCATTCCAGTTGCCCTGATTTTATTCAAATTAATAACGCCATGGGGATAGTAAATCGGATTAATTAATGGAAAAATAATCTCTGTGCAATTTGGAACTTGCGCATGTTCGAAATATGACAAAGATACTATTTGCAGTATAATGAAAAACAACACTCTCCACCGAATTGGTGTAAAGGCAAGTAGAAATATTTGAAATAGAACATTTTTAATGCTCTTCTCACTCGAGCAGTTATTGGGCTATCCCTCCTTCAATTTGCACGAGATTTTCTGTATTGCTACAAAAAAAAATGCAAAGCATGAGGGGTTTATTTACACGTTTAGATTGAAATTGTTATGTCTTCCCTTAATCAGAATCTTCAACCCCTTATGTTTTCTGATAATAACTTAAAAATTCAGCATGTTCCAATTGGTTAAGATTTTTTTTTTTTATTCTTTTTGTAAATTTTTAATTAACTTTTCGACGTTCTCCTGGGAAATAAAATTATCTGAATTTCCGTTGTTGGCAATACAGAGAGTTATAATTCCTAAACCCTCTTATTTGTAGTTAACAATACACCTAGTATTACACAAGAAAGGTTATGTTCAGCTGTGTTAAAAACCAATTTTGCAGAATTTGTACCAAAGTAGGATCGAGAGGTAGAACGCCAGCTGACAACATTTGCGGCAAAAAATTGGAACCACGGCTCAATAGGTATGGAAGCATCTATCTTTGTAGAAGGATTCCTGTTAAGTGAGGCTATGTTTGTGTGAAGTATCCAAAGCTATTCGCAAATGACGACAGAACTGTATATAAGAAAACCTTGATGCTAGATCGTACAATAACATAGCCGTATAGAAAATAGTGTGTCTAAAGCTTTTCTGAGAAATTATTGCTACAAATTCAAACATGTGGTTAAAACCAGTAGTAGTCGACAATATACAGAGGAACATAGGAAAATCGTTTCTGATAATATAACTATGCCAAAACAGCAGTTACGTAGACGGTGATGTACAGAAAGACTGAATAGTTACAGTGGAACTAGAAAGTAATACAGCCGAGGAAAACTATTTTTAATGGACCACGTTATATCTTTGGAGATCACGAAATGTGTAAAGAATGGGGGTACTTCTGCTTAGAAGAAAGTGAACCACACAAAATTAATTAACTTACCGAAATCATTCAAACAGCTCAGCTCGGAAAATATAAAATGCCGTCAAATACCTTAGTCTTAACAGCCACAGTCTCTTACAACATGTAGAGAGTACCTACACTGAGAGAAAGGGTTTTGTTGAATCAAACAAAGTTGGTTAGGCGCAACAAAACTAATGGTTTCTATAGGGGACGATGAAATAATTTGTTGTTGAAACCAAATTATTTTGTTGTTCATAATTGGTAGCCCTAAAAAAATATTTCGTTTGTCCAACTAAAATATTTGTTCGGCTCTACGTACATAAAAAATTTATGTTGATACAAAAATAAACTTGAAGCCCGACCGAGATTTTAACGTAGCATAGCTGCGCCCAAGCGCTACGCCTGAGCAAACTTATTGACCACTAACGAATTCAGAATGTTTATAAACATATAGGCCTGCAGTTCAGTAACTGTACAATGTGCGAAAATAAATATTCCAAGATTTACAGCATTACTTTAGTTTCCTATTAAACTTGTTTTGTTAGGATGTTTATGTCATTAGTGAAATTATCAATAAATGCAGTAACAAACACTGATACTATCGTAATTTTCACAAAAAAAATACAAACACTCGAGCTTTATTTTAAAACGAAGGCAATAAAATGAGTTGCCAAACAAATATATGTATTTGATTTAACAAAATATTTTCTTGATAGTCTAATTTCCCTTGACCCAACAGAGGTTTTGTAAATTCAAACGTGTATTTTGTTAGGTGAACAAAATTAAATTTGTTGCTTTTTAAGTTTTGTTAACTCAACAAAATAATTTGTTGGGGCGACTAAAATAACTTTGTGCCTGTACACACAAACATTTTTTGGCTTTTCTCTCAGTGTGATGCCGCCAAGCAATACACTAGCATTGTCGCATAGTTTACTGAAGGGAAGCTGTTAAACATTTTTCTTTTCAACAGTTACGAGCTCAGATGTACTGTTGCCGTTGTGCAGCATAATATTGGTGGCGTATATTATTTATTACACAAATACAAGCACTGTAGAAACCTCGGAATATTCTGCCAGCGAGTACAACTGAAATGGATGATCAAGGTAGCAAAGAAAAGGCGGGTCGTGAGTCTCAAAGTGTCTTGATCCATGTTTGCTATTAAAAATGGCACATCAGGATTAAGGATCAAATGCTCAACGGCTAGACATGTCTACTAACGACTACGAGAAAAATATGGTAGAGTTTTTGGAGAAATGAAGAACGCAAGTTATTCAAGCATCCTGTAACTATGCAGCGGTTCAGTGAAGAATTGACTGAAGGACAAAGGAAACTGCTAACAGCATCTCTGTTTGGAACAGTTTGCAAAAGAAAAAACTACCGGATGCGAAAATCAACTGAGAAATATTAGTTACAATAATAACGTACATTTACCATCACTTCACAACGGTAAAATGCATAAGAAAGATGCTATTCCGGAATTAGAAAGAGACCAGATTGTATAAGTTTCACATGTGATTTGAAATGAGATATTCCATTCTTGAGTGCTACGCCATATGGGAAGTGATGCCCTCGTAGAAGTAAATTGTTGATCATGTACTGCCGATATGTCACCTGAAGATGTTTAGACAATTAAAACACTGCAGTGTCTAATAAAATCTGATAATGGTGTAGGAATTAACAGGAGAAGCAAATACTATCAGATACAAGGTTAGGCGAACATTACTGAAAGGATACGTTGCCATTTTACCATACGAACGAGGAAAGGAATCCTGGTGATACTTACCGAAATAACGACGATTTCTGGTACACAGAAATGGAACCAAAACTAAGAAAATTTTGTTTTGACTGCTTACTCCCGGAATTAATTGATACGAGTCACACCAGATAAGTGACAACCAGAAATCCAGAATATGTATATATTGAAGTTTCGGGGTGCCCAGAAAAGGGGGAAAAATAAACAGCCTTGAACTTACCATAATTGCTTGGTTCCTATGGTAAATGTACAGTTTCTGGTGTAAAAAAGATAAGATATTCTAGAGTTTTGAAAAGCTTTCTTACATCAATATTTTTTTCGTTGCAATAACTAACAATTTTATTTATTTATTTTTTTAAACAGAAATTAAAGCACAGAATACTTCCTGGTTGATTTAAAGAATACATTTTATAGCAATTTAATATTAATGCCAAGGGAAAATGAAGTGTTGTACCAGATGTCCCAGAACTACCATACCAGACCTTGCCTCGCCTCGTTTGGGCTGATGTGACGTGGCACGATGCGATTAGGATGTGCCAGACAGAGAATAATTCGACATTTTCAAAACGGTGAAACAAATCGTAAAACTTTCCAGACAAAAGATGTTCAGTTTCGCGGGCTCTGTTCAACGATACTACTTTTGTACCACCTTCCCATTTTAAATTCTCAATTTATCTTTGTTTCCTATAGTTTACCGCAGATTCTAGACACTGTAGTGTTCAGCATTCAATTCGTCCTTAAGGGTTTGCCTAAAAAGCATTTCACCCGACAAAGCTTGGATGCACCGTTTTCGAGAAAAAGGTCTCGTATGGTAGGTCTGGGACATCCGGTATATTCTATGAGATGTGCATGATTTGAATTTGCACTTATTTTAAACTTTGTATTCACAAATAGCTTTATTTTAATTTCTTTAATATATAAACCTTTCTATAAAAGGGAAAGTGAACTTCGGACAGTTCATTTTCCACACATGTAGTTACCATACCACCCAGTAATACTCAAAAACACACCAGCCATACCAAGCTAACAGGCATACCACGCCATATAATGCCATTTCAAACACGTCAACACAATCAACTTCTTCCATACCATCCACCATTCCGACTGACACCAGCCAAATACACTGACTACCCATACCACCCATATTATTTTAAGCATTCTTTAGCATTACAAGACTCACCAGCACACGTATACTGTACATACCATAAGATATACACTTACAATCATCAGATAGATGTACTGGAAACTATACCACCCAACATAGCAAACCATATCTTCCATCATAAACCAAATGTACCAAACAACTTTACAGTCCAGACCAACCCGTAACATAAATATTCCTTTCCTCTGTCAAATTATCATTACCGACTGATACCTGGCCGACAACCATACCATCCTCTATAACCCAATAAAATCGCAGTCATACTAATGAACCATACTACACAACATACCAATCATACCATCCATCATAGCTCGAGTGTACCAAACAACTATACAGTTAAGATCAGCCCATAACCTAACATCCCTTGGATATTCTCTACCGATCGGCACCACATATATTCGCCACCCATACCACCCACTATAACTAAGGGATACCTCAACCATTCAGTCCAAACAGGCCTTACCAGAAAACATACCTAATACCCATGCCACCTGAGCTACCGACCAACAGCAGAAAATTATGCATTGCAACATACTAACCAACATACCATACGGACCACACCAACTAAAATATACAAAAAAAATTATAACTCTAAATTGTCTGCCACAATATCACTATCACCAGTCACTTACCAAATACTCTCGACACAATACCAACAAAAATAACAACTAACACACCAGACAAACAAACCAGCTTATTATACCAACTATTTATGCCACACATACATTTTAAGCAATACACCACAGAATACAATAACTGCTCATTTCATGTTGTTTACACCCACTGACAAACAATACCAATCATTCTCAGAGACTATGTCAAACATTTCAACACTAACAGACCAGTCAATCATAACATTAACTAAACCGACCAAAATATAGAATGACCATCTCTGCAGCATACCATACAACAATATCAACCACTATATAAAGGGAAAAAGTCAATTATACCAGCCATTCATACCAATAAATGCACCAACAAAACATTCCAGGCACCATACCTCCAACATACAAAATAATTATCTTGACAACCTCAGTGGCACTGAGTACAATACAGTTAATAACTTTCGCAATAAAAGCTTACAAACATCCATCTCAATATATCTGCCAACCATAGCAACCACTATATCAGATAACCATACCAACCATATTAACATGAAGCCAAGCATATAAACTAATCAGGTCATACATTATCAACATAACAGTTATACCTACCAATAAATCATACTAACTGTATATCCACTAGTCAATCAGGAAGTACTAAAAACATTCTGAATAACTATCATAGAACCAACAATACTGACATTTAATACTGAGCATTATCATTTCATATAAACATAGAATTCGGCCTAGCTTCAATTGGAGGCACGAATTTGTCATTATCGCTGTAGAAAATAATGTACCCCGTCCACGGCATGTAGAATTCGAACCAGTCTCTGGCTGTTGCTGGGATTTTGAGTAAAAGTATACATTCTCGTAATATAGACCACTCAGTTCCTCCAACAAACTTAGAATCGCAGATTTTTTCAGCAATTCGATGGACCTACAATAATGCAGTGGTGTTTGGTAACAGGCTGACATGTCGTTATTCGCGGGCAATATTGGTTTCTTCCTCTGTAACTCGCATGGGCAGACTAATGTCTTGCTTCACAATCCGAAAACAGTATTCTTCTACTTGTTTTATATCATACATCAATGAGGTGGAGGAGGAGGAGTTGTGGGAGAATGAATAAACAGTGGTTGCAGTTGTGTTTGCATAGAATCAGTGCTACAAATTTTAGAATATCTCTTCAAAAAATATCACTCAAGAAAAACTAACAGTTTATAGGTCATGCATATTCTCACCTGTATACAAATTTTCAGTACTGTTATAACTTCACCACAAAGCAAAAACATTGACAGTTAAAATTTACTAATTAATTTTTGCAGCCTAGTATAATATTTTATTTTTCTAGAAACAGTTGTTATGTTTATATCAACATAACACTAAATATGCTGACCAGCATTCCGTCGAACCATAATTAATAATACAATATCATCCAACCATATAGCCAGATCATACCACCCACCCAACGAAAAATATTTCAACTATAATGTAATATTATATGCCATAACATAACCTCAGTGAAGAAATAAACCATTGCTATTAGTACAAAATAATTTGACCAAAAATTACCAAAACCTGTAACATAATGTCATGCAGGATACTTCGAGAGATCATAACATCAGTCACTACATATAGTCCAGACAAGACCGTATAGTCTATATGAAACAAAACATTTTGTCAAATACTTCATCTACCAGCTCTAAAAAAAACCTCTAGATATTCCTATGAAATATTCCAGCAAATTATTCTGATAGACCATTCCATCATGTCATACTAGTCATGTAGATATATCATACCCTTTCCCTATACATAATATCCTCACCAACGAACCAACCATATCAAAATGTCGTATAAGATATGCCATCAGACCAGCAAATCAAACGTTCCAGCCAAAAAATTTCAACCATCAATACTCACAGCCCATAGCACCCCACACAACCCATTTCGACAGACCATACCATCCATTTCCAAAGAACTTACCATCAGAAAAAAACATAAAACCATTTAACTATCCATACAATAAGCCCTACCAACCCTCGAACCAAAATATCTCAACCAATAAATCCGACCAACAATACTGGTAGACCATATGAGCAGGTCATTCCATGTGGCAATGCCCACAAATTATACTGCCAGAACCTACCCACTAGCCATGCCTACGAAAATATTCATAATCAATTATTTATCAATTATACCATAATTTCATACTAGCTGCATAGACAAATAATACAAAAAAGACAAGAACATATCGTGAGACCATTTCTACCAATAATACTGAAAACTTACCAACCACCATATCTGCCAAAACCATTCCTATCATACCATCGAGATTATATAACACTAGCTTTACCTTCTTTGTAAAGCAAATTCAAATTATTGCTTCTAGTAAATGACATACAATGCTCATCACATCGAAGAAGTTTGGAGATCAGTACTTTTGAACATTTACTCTTTACACACTATGAGTTATTAAAAGCTTCGTCATAAAAGTAACACGGTGTATAGACATATTTTCCTTGCTCTGTTCCACACGCTCAGTGGCTTGCTTCATTTTCAAGCAGACACGAACTCATACACCCAGACTACTACCAATGTGATACCTACCAAGAGGAATAACATTTTAGCTTTTACTGAGGGCTTGGAGCTACCTGTATATACATATTCTCTAGCCAAAGTTAATCACGTTAACCAGCCTTAGGTATCCAGGAGCGAAAAAAACTTAAAAATAATTTTTTTTTTATTTGCGCCCCAAGTAGCTCGCAATAATCAGTCTAGCTTATATGAAATTCAGTAAAATTAGTCACATAGTCTTTACTCCTTACATTCACAGATTACTCATTATTAATCCAAAAATTAATTATTTCATTTAAATTCTCGTATTTATTTTTTTTATGATGTTCAAATTTCATAGAAATACATGTCATCACGTATACTGAGCGTGTAAATAGTTAAATTCTTGTAACCTCGTAGCTTACAATGAACTTCAGCTCCAACGAATATTTGTATATAACCATACTCCATCTATGTTCACCACAAATACTTACAACCTACCGAATATTTATAGATACATAACAAGCAGGACACCATTCAACATAGCAGTAGGTTCATTCTTAGACGACAGTAATATAAAATATTAACATAAAATATGTTTTAAAAGTTTTGATTTATAACTTCTATTTTAAAAATACAATATTAATCGGAAATATATATTGTTACGTGATGTAGCTGACGCCGACTAGGATGCCCCGTGCCGTGGTAGGAGACCCACCTCGCCCTCCCCTCTTCCTGGAACGATGCGCTCGCGGCCTGTTGGCTTCCCTTCTGAGAATCCCGTGAATACCGACAGTGGCGAGACTTGCTGGCGCCACCGACCTCCTCTCACGTGCTAGAGATTCCGATAAATTTAGCGACGATGCAAGAATGTTCTTGTGAGACTGGCGGCGCCTCGGCCCTCCGCGACGCATCATGCGAGTTGGGGAAAATTCTAGGTGACGGCCTAAGACACTATATATACTGCCGAAATCCAGAGGCGAACATTTTGAGCATAAGTGAAAATTGATCGCAGAATCGACACTGACAGCAACCAGGTAGCGAAGTTGTAGGTCGTAGCTCCAAGATTTTCGAGGTCAAAGGCAGACCTTCGTTTTCGCAATTCATTTTCGTGGTATGACGAGACAGCACTTCCAAATCGATGTTCAACTCGGGGTGTCAGAATGTCGACTGTAATTTTTACCTATATAAATGCAGTTATATTTTTTACTGTAAAGAGTCTAGCTTATGCTCACAAGAGAATTCCCACCATGAAATTTATCAATAAAATAATATGGAAAACGTACATAAGGAAATATTTATGCAAGGCAGAGAAAAAAATTATTTTGCGTGTAGAGTTATTTCAAATTTAAGTTATAACCAAAGATTCCATGCGAGATTTTCAGTTACAATCTCGTCGAAGTTTATCCTGAGATGATAATTAATATGTTCCAAATTTATTGTAAAAAAACACTATCTCATATTAAAATGTTACTTTCCTGTTTTGGATTAAAATCAATATAATATTATCATCCTGAGATGATAATTAATATGTTCCAAATTTATTGTAAAAAAACACTATCTCATATTAAAATGTTACTTTCCTGTTTTCGATTAAAATCAATATAATCATAAGTGAATGGTGTTAGAGTTGAATCTATAAACATGTTTCTCTCTTTCACGAACAAGGAAGCAAGCTGAACATGTAGTTCCACAAGAAATACAAGTTTCTCGCTTAAAGACAACCGACATCCCGCTGTTACCTGAGGATAATGACTTTGAAAGACAAGCCGTTTCACTGTTGGACAACAATACCACTGAGAAAACTTTCATACTTACCATAATTTTTCTAAGATCTCTGCAGGAATAATAAATGTTAGTCTTAAAAAGAATTTCATAAACAAACAAGTTTTAAACATAATATGAAAGAGTTTCTTTGTATTGAAACTAGTACTTCATTGTTCACAAACACTCTTTACCATTTCATTTACTTCATCATTCACAGTCATAACAAGTTTAATAGTATAAACATTTCATACAAAAAAAAGTGACGTGAAGAATATTAACTATTAAATAACAAGGTATATAATTAATTTTAACATTTAAATATTTTTAAAAATGTAATCATAAAATATCAAAACACACAGAAAAAGATTGTTAACAATTATTTTATCTATCAAAACAGTTATAAAATCACTTACAAGGAAAAGACTGCATGTAAACAGATAATCACATCATATTACATGAAAATTTTTAAAACTTAAAAAAGTCACATCATCTTATGACATGGAAATCTTTAAAAATTGTTCACCATGTTATGCCTGAAATCATTTTAAATTTGAAAATAATTAAAATCTTTAAAATTTTAAAAATATCACATCATCTTACAACATGAAAATCATTACAAACTTTTCAGCAAGTTACGTTGGAAATCATTAACATCTTTAAAAACTTCGCATAATTTTATGTCTGAAAATCATTACAAAGTTGACACACTTTTCACCATTTTACTACTCAAAATCTTGAAAATCATTATAAAAGTTTCACCATTTTACACCTGAAATCAATTCACGTCGGAAAATCATTAGAACTATAAAAACATCACATCATCTTAAGACATGAAAATCATTAAACTTTAAAAATATCACATCATCTTACGACATGAAAATCGTTTTAAAAAATTGTTCATCATGTTATGTCAGAAATCATTTTAAAAAACTGTAAAAACATCAAATCATTTTACAACTGAAAGTCATTACAAAGTTTACAAACTTTTTACTATTTTACTACTCAAAATCAATAAAATCATTACAAACTTTTCACCATTTTATGCCTGAAATCATTTCACGTCTGAAAATCATTAATTCTTTTAAAAAAATCACACCATTTTACAACATGAAAATTATTTTAAATTATTCACCATGTTATGCCTTAAATAATTTTACATCTGAAAATCATTAAAATCATTAAAACTTTTAAAACATCACATCATCTTGCGACATAAAAACCATTAAAAATTGTTCACCATGTTATGCCTGAAATCATTTTACGTCTGAAAATCATTAAAACTGTAAATAACTTTTCGTTAGGTTACAGACTTGCTCCAGCTCCCACGCCATCTGAGAAACCTTAAAACTTTAAATTGCAATGGAGAACACCATTATCACTACAATTTCCGCTTAAAGACAAGACTTAAGCTCAATTTTAGTCTCTTTAGAGCAGCAACAGGTGGTGGTGGTGGTGAAGCGAGTGATATCGGTGACAAGATAGGACTATATCTCATTTTTTTAGGTGACTCTGTAAAGGAAGAAGGAGGTGGGGAAATTAAATTTCGTTTTGTTGATTCTGGCGATATCATATCAGGGGAAGGTAAATTTGGAGCTGGTGAAGGACAAAAATTGAAGTTTAAAAATTCTTCCAACTCATAAAATAAATCGTTTGCATTAACCTCTAAACGTACATCATTTAAGGGGACAATCATTAGGTCCAATGGTTCGCAACAGCATTTTTTTTTTCGCTTTTGTAGATGTTGCTCACCATATTTTGGGAGAGTTAAATCTACCGCCTGTTGTGAGAAGGATGACGTTGAAGTTGGAGGCGGTGTTGAAACTGGAGCTGATGTAGAAGCTGAAACCGGCGTGGGAGCTGGAGGCGGCGGTGAAGCTGAAGGCGACATCGAAGTAGGATGCGGTGAAGTTGGAGGCAGTGTCGAAAGTGTAGAAGTTGGAAACGGCGTGGGAGCTGGACATATCGGTATAACAACTTTGTATTTTTCGCCTGGGTATACTTGTAGTGAATAATCACTAGCATTGCTCCATCCAGTCATAAGCCTTGTTTAAAGATTGTTTACAGTTTTCATTAGATAGTTCTTTATTGTGGAAATAATTCCAATATCTCTTGTTTTATCTATTTCAACACCATTGAGCAAATATGCAATTCTATAGATTAAATTAATTATTCTGTTTCCTGCTATATTCGTAGTTATGGGATTACTTGCATTGGCTGTCTCTTTAATTGTTCCTCTAAACCTTAAACTTGATTGCATCGGTAATGTGTAAATATTGTGAATTTGTATAGAAATCCTTATTTTCGATGGAAATCTGTACAGAACTGCTTGGAATGGTTCATATACATGTGTTTCCATATTGGTGATAGCATCTTCAGAGTGTATTCCTTCTTCAACATTAAGTATGTCTTCCATTTCTATTAACTGTATATCCTAATTCCTTTAAAAGCAATTCATTGCCTTGTGTTAACTTCACGGCTTACTTATTTAAAGTGAGCAATTTATGCTTGCATTTATGTTTTTTATAGTTACTTTCTTCGAAATATGTTCCTTAGTGACATAGTTCTTAAAAGAAATGCCTACTTTACATCCCCATTGACTATTATAAATTACACCCATTATGATTGCAATGCTCACAGAATGCACATGTTTGTATAGCTTTTTTTAAATTAAAAGAACTGTAATTTCTTTGTTTCTAAAATTAATATGTTTGCCATCTTGATCGACAATTGTAACAACCATTTCATCAACACAATTCACTATTACTGGAAGATATATCAATGTATTGGGGTTTTCAATTATTTTATATCCTGGAGCCACTGCACATGTGAATTCATGTAGTGTTTTAGTCAGTTTCCTATGCCAATATGAAACACCTACAATATTAACATTTATATGACATATATTACAGACAATTTATTAACCTGTTTAAATGATTTGTGCAATTCATTAGCGGGATACTCTCTGTGTTCATAACCTAACATATTTATATTGAATTGTCTTCCATGAAAATAATATTGATGTTACTGTTTATCGCACTAGTTAACGTATTTGGAGTTCCATATGATTGGAAATGTACATCTTAAGGTAATGCTGCTTTAATGAATGTTTCTAAGTCATCTAACTCATAATATCCTACCAGTATCACAATATTGTAGGTTTTATCACCAATATTGACCATAAATGATTGATTGTGCATATCAGTGTTTGGTATGTTGTTGTAAGTAATGAATTCGATTGTACCTATTGCCATTCTCCATTTAACTCCAATGCTGGGAAATATACAGCATGCAATTGTGATGAATTACCTCTTAATATCAGCATTATTGACATACTACTAATATGTTTACTATCGCATTTACTTATAGATCCTATTTAGAGTCAAGAAATGTTGACATAAATGTCCACAATTGATTGTATTTGGTAATTGTTCAATTTTGTAATTGTACCTTAATTTCATGTTTTTAAATAATTACATACTTTAATTGGAGGACATAAATCACAGGAACCATCATAAACCAATTATTGATTTTTTATATTAATACTACCCAAGGTGTTCCTTCATTTTGTTTCGAATATAATACAACTCTCATACATTCACAAAGGTTTGGTTTCTTTGTTAAATTGTCTCTCATATACACACCTCGTAAATAGGGAATATCCAGTTTCTTTACAAATATGAGAATGTCTGTTGGTAGGTGCATGTTTTGGAAGACTATTTAGGTCTTTCTGCATTTTTTCCCATACTTGGTGTTTTTGTCCTTGGCTAACTTTATATGGTTTCAAATACATTCCTTTACCAATTCATTTAACTTTTCTACTGATTGCTGAAACTCCTCCAAGGAGCAAGCCTAGATCTGTTAATGTTGGAAAAAAGATAGGAATGATTCCTCCTGTCTTGTTTTTTCATTTAGTCTTGCATTTGATGCCCATCCCTCTTTTAACCTTTGCTCGCATAATTTTATCCACAACCCAAGCTCCAAGCTTTTCTCCTGTAAATGTAGATGGATTCTTCCTTATATTTGCTGCTTTATTGGCTAAAATTGTATCTGCTCTATGCCTTTGTTTCAAATTGTTTGTTCCACCATAAACCTTGTTGTGTTATTTACAAGTGTTATCCAAAGAATTTATTCCTTCATCGTTACATGCCAGATGTTTTGCAAGATTAGTTCCAGGTCCACAATAATTGTATTTTGGTAAATGAAATTCAGATGGTAATTTATTAATCAATGTTTTCAATACACCATACCCTTTTTTGATGCATATAGTACAAGCCATTATTTTTATCTGAATGTGAACCTATATATAGATCCACATTTAAAGATTTAAGTCAGTACATTACATAATAATGTGTATAAATGAAGGGTATAAAACCAAATGAACATCTTCTGGTAATTAAAAATATGAAAGAAAATGTAACTGAACAGAAAAATTGAATTATTTTACCTCCAAATATACGTTGTATAATAAGTGGTCCTTCTTCATATGGAAAAACTTGTGTTATTGTGTCACTGTTGGAACATCCAAATGGTCTTAAGTTTGAAAAAGTTGATGTCTTTTCTAAAACAATACAAGAGAAATATCAACAATTAGCAAGCATTTAGTCATTAATTGCAGGAATGTGATATTTCCCTTTTACTAATAAAGAATATATGCCTCCGAATGAAGCATTACCCAATTTTGTATTTATATTTGACAATGATAGGTGCGAACTGCAGGGTGAAATACAGCAATATTTTAATTTTGGTAGACATTCAAATGTTGATTGTTTTTGTCTATTGCAAAGTTACGCACATATACAAAAACATAATTTGCACGATAATGCAGATATGATAATTGTGTTTAAAATGGGCCATATGAATCTACAGAATATTTACAATGATCATGTTTTGGGCGATATAACAATTACAAAGTTTAAAGATATGTATTTATAGTGTTGAAAAACAAGAGTGATTTTCTGGTGATTATCACAACACTTCCCCTATGTAAAGGCAGATATAGGAATCAATTTATCAGTTTTTTACTTCCCAAGCAAGAATAATGAGTACTTCAAACTTCAGATATAGCAGTACAAAATACAATTATTACAATACCTGTTTAACCAAAAATCGAGATGGGAATCGTAATTTGAATGGACATATAAAGATACTGATGTGGCAAATAAGTGTTACATGGAAGACTTAACAACAATGATTTACAGAGTAATGAATTTAGAATAGAAGGATGTTTGAATGGGTTTATTAAAGACTTCAATAATATGGCAATATAATATTTACAACACAACTTCCAGAAATGTAACATAATCTAAGAGTTCTAATTAATGAAGTGGTAGATGCTATTATTACAAAACAACTTGACACATGAATGGAAGAATTGATGCAACATATAAGTGATGAATAGATTAATAAAACATTTGGTTTATTTAGGCAAACCGATCTGAGAAAACAAATTAATGTTTTGGAAATACAAATAAATTGTTTTATTAATGATATGAAATCTAAAACTGAAACTAAATTAGATGCTATTTTAAGTAAAGGCAATAAGTTTGAAAAGGCACAAAACTATTCGATCTAGTGTTGCAGTCAATCGAGCTACTGCAGCAGTTAGAAAACCAATTACTGAATTTACATATAAATAGTGGAAAGTTAATGTAATATAGTAAAAACATGTCTAACTCTGCTTCAGAAGTATATAATGTTGTATCTGCTGTGAAAGAGAAATATTTACAAGCCAATCGAGCCCATATGGAACAGGATATTTTAAACAAAGAAATATTTAAACCTGTTATGAGTAGAATGGATTCATTACAGTCTATGTTGAATATGCCTAATTCATCTCCTTTGGAAATTAAAACAGAAGAATATTTAAAGAAGAAGAAGGAAAACCTTTCCCATTTAAGTTATTTAACTTTAAAACATACTTCACCTATATGCAATACAACATTTGGTGTCTATCGACATGTAAACATGTGGTTCCTGTTCCTAGCAGATTCAGTAATTATGTTTTTACCTGAGAATATAATTAAAATATGTGATTACCTAACTTATGTGTGTGAGGGTTGTTTGAATTATTATTTTTAAACTTTCCAAATGGATATTATGACACCAAATTAGAGAACTATAAAGCACTTGTTCTTCTTACGAATGTGAATGATTGTTTAGGATACAAAAGGATTCCAATACTATATATATTTAGCGATATTGCCGGAAGTGGAATATATAATGATGAAGTTAGCAATCAGTTTTCTCCTGTATGTTGGAACAATCTTAATGAATTGGTCAAAAGATTAAAACTTCCCAATGATTCGAGAGAGTCTGGGAATAATTCACTTTCAAACAAATAGTTTCTATTATCTGATGGAAGACAGTTATATTGCTAATGAAGTTCATTAATATCTCTCAAGAACTTCATACCCCTGCAAGGATAAGTTTTCCTAGAAAGAAAGTAATTACTCATGGTTTAAATGATCTTTTTAAAGTCAATGCGCATGAAATGACATTGCTTTCGAAATACAATAAGGAATATAAATATATTTTAATCGTAATAGAAGTTTATTCAAAATATATTTGGGTTGTGACCATCAAGAACAAGACAGGGAAACAGGTCAGCGATGCAATGAAGATGATTTTACATGTAAGAACTCCAAATCCGCTCCAAAGCGATAAAGGATCTGAGTTTTTTAATGCAAATTTTCAATAACTAATTAGTGATTATGGTATCAATCATTATGCAACATATTGAGACCTTAAAACCAGGGTGGTGGAACTATTCAACAAATCGATCAATTAGTTAATATACAAACATGTCACCCCTACAGGGATTTACAACTGGGTGGCCGTTTGGCTTGAAATACCTAAATTTTATCATTCGAAATATCATCGAACTATTAAGATGGGACCCAAAAAAAGTTATGAATATTAGATTGATGAAAACTCTGTATAATAACTTAAAAGTATTTGACAAGATAAAACAAAAGTTTAAAATTGGTGAATTGATATGAATCTAAAAGCAGAAAGCCATCTTTGAGAAAAAATAGTGAATTGGTCTTATCAAATATTTAAAAATATTTCAGTTACACATATGCATCCCAGAGTGTATTATCTCGAAACCTATGATGGACAGCCTATAAAAGGCAGATTTTAACATGAATTGGAAAAATTTAGTTCTCCAAATAAATATTTGGTTGATAAAATCATTAAGACGAAAAAAGATAAATTTTTGATTCGATAGAGAGGTTTCTCAAAAGCGCACAACTCGTGGGTGAAGAATAAAGATCTGAAAAGATTGTAATACTATGCTATGTAAGAATTATGATTCTAAATAATAAAAATTAAAACATATTTGATGTGATTTTCATTTAATAAACCTAATGTTACAATGGGCTTCGGATGTACAATTGAGGAGTTTATGGTAAAAACCAGACAAGTCCAAAAATACAGAAAACTGGCTTACTACATAACATTGTAACTAGAATGGTTACCATTCAACCAGCTAAGTTGCAATTCCCTAAAAATGCAACAAGTCACTTAGAATAAGGCAATGAAATACATGCTATTCTACAAAACAGAACAAGTCCCTCCTCATTCTACAAGTACCAAACAAGCCCCAGCTCATTCTACAAAAACAGAACAAGTCTATTTAATTCTACAAAAATGGAAGATGTTCTAGCTTTGTTAAAAACCAGAAATGTTCATTTTGGTATTAAACAATTGGCAATACTGCATCAAATATTGCATCAATGTTCGTCAATTGAGTAGAAAATATTACAGTCTCTATGCAGTTGTAATGAATATCAGAGAGAAGCACCTATTATTATCTGGTTATCTTTGTGTTTAGAGTGTTGATGTCTGTCGACCATTTTGTATGTGCATAGTGAGTATTGAATGAGCAAAATTGACACTGAGGAAAATAGTAACAGGCCTAAGAGGAAGAAAAGGAAAGAAAGAAAGGAGCACATTGTTAAGAAGCTGAAAGTTGCAGGCTAGGAGCACATAAACCATGGAGGTAAACATGTTGATCCAACGACAACTGGCCCTGATTGCATGTTAGTAAATGGTTATATAATTATGGTTTACTCATTGAATATGGCAATACAATGTGTAACTCAAAAATTAACGAAATTGTCCATAAGGAAAAACCCAAGATACAAATAAATACATTTCGAAAGAAGAAACATGATAGTCCTCTGTAACTGGTGACAACTGCAGTTGTAGGATTACATTATTAAGTCAAAAAAGTAGTGAATTTATTTATATATGCCTCAGTTAATCTATTTGTATTCTAGTTTTCACTATTGTGATAGGTTATTGTAACAGTTTTATTAAAAGCTGTAACAAAGAGAAAACAACTCAATATATTTGTTTGTTCTTAAGTGTTGCAGATGTAGCAGGTTTCATTACTTTGATAAAATCAAATAAGAGGAAAAACTATGCCTGCTATAAGATTTTAGTGACTTAGAAAGAAAAATTAACAGGATTCCTACCTTTCTGTTCTGATATCCGTCAGCCACGTCGCACGACGACGTCCACAGAAACTAGATGACCAGAAAAGAAATGATCATTCAGCAGCTTTCATGTATAAGGTCCATACAAACGGTAAAGACTATGCAGTTTGTCGCCAGGTTTTCATTAGTTTACATGGCATAACCAATGGTAGGGTGTACAATATTCAGCAGAGTTTGCTAACATCGCCGAAGGATCAAAGAGGCAAGCACGACACTAGACCCACAAAGTATCCCAGTGCTATTCATGACATAATAGTGCAACACATATAGTCATTCCATGCAAATTCATCACATTATTTTTGAGGGACAATCCAAACCAGAAATACATGCCAGAAGGCTAGACTATATGAAAAAACATGATATGTTCCTGAATACATATCACATTAATGTCCCTTACAAAGTAAAATGGAGTATATTTACACAAAAGTTCAATATAAAGTTTGGATTTCCACAATCAGATACATGTTCTATTTGTGATACACTTGCTATAAAGATAAATAGTACGAAGTGTTCTACTAAAAGAAGAAGCATTCAGAAAAATAAATTTCGTAGAAAAGATCGGGTTGGTAATATTGTGTGCTTAAGTTTTGATTACATGTAGAACTTGGAATTGCCTCATTTGAAAACAAATTCAGATTTTTATAGCTGTCAACTGTAGCACAATGTGTTTTGTGTTCATGACTTAGGGAGTGGCAGTGTTACAATGTTCACATATCATGAAGGAGATGGAAGGAATGGCAGTAACAAGGTGATATATATGCTGTTGACCTACATCAGCAACAATAATGAACCTTTAGGTAACCTTATTTTAATAAGTGATAGTTACTGTGGACAAAACAAGAATCAAACGATGGTACATTTTCTTTTCACACTTGTTCACGGTTTTCATGTATTTAAAATGGTTGCATATTTATTTGCCTAATGACCAGGACTTCTCACTTATTGACAAAAAGAAACAACACATTGAGTCTGCTGAACTACCAGAAGTGTGGGACAGTATCATTCAAAAAGAAATGAAGAAACCGTCTCCATTTAGTGTTATAAACAAACACTACCGTGATTTTGTCTACATGAAGGCTGCTATGGATAATTATTTTTTTTAATCACCTAAACCTCACTTGAAAATAAAGTCAGCACGTATGTTGTACATCACAGAAAAATATGTTATGTCATAATGCGAGACACATATCATGGACCATTGCAGACATGCACAGTTTTGAAGAAACCTATGCCAGTTGTATTATATTTTCCATCACTGTATGCAACACATCCCCCAATTGCACGAGTGAAGAAGAAAGATCTTCAACAGTTGATGCCATTTGTGAAACTCGAAAATAGGAGGTTCTATGAAGATTTGACCTCTGGGGAAACCAAAGACGTTACATGAAAGTCACAGAATGCCGCTATGGAAGTTTTGAGTGATGATTACAGTAGTGGCTGTGATGAGTAGAAAGATGACAGTGTTGAATATGTTAACTTCTTAACTTTAGTCTGTACTTCTTAGCTCTAGTATGTTAAATACACGGCACCATTAAACTTAATATTGTGTGACATTAATCTGCAGCAGCTTTCATTAGTCTTTATTCACTAATACTACATACCCTACAGTTTTCCAACATAAGCTGAACAAGTCCATTACATTATAATTCATAACAAGAGTTTGAATATAAATTTCATATATTACTCTGAAGCCACAATGAGATAACAGTTTAACATGTTTATTACATTTTTTTCAAAATATTTGATTTAATAATAAGAAAGCCAGAAGGTATTTTTAACTTTATTAATTATGTTCTTTGTGTGAAATGTCTTGTTTTTGCAAGAAACCCCTCAATTATTGTGCAATCAATTTGATTGTTGATTGGAGTACATTTTATTGGATAAGCATTTGAAAAGTAATCCATTACATTTGTTTCCTTTTAATATTATATGTCTTGAAAATTGTTTAAGTTAAAAAAAAAACATTTAGAATGTGATTATTCCTGTTTTAGATATAAATACACAGTTTTCCAAAGTGATTTATTTCTTCAGTTATATTTTTGTCAGAAAGAAGTCTTTGTAGGCGAGGCTGCAAAGTTTTCCAGACCATCTACATGACAAAGGACAGAGGTTATTGCTTCTTTGGCTTTAGGGTTGAAGAGAGAGAGAATAGGATAACAAGTAAGATAGGATGAATGCTATCTGGGTGCGTGTTTCCTAATGATACTTTCGGCCAGTTGCTTTTGACCACCCAGGGGGTTGGGTTGGATATCCTGCATGAGCAGAAGACAGGGTTACGTAGATAGAATCTAGTTGAACTTTCATATCCTTCGTAACATAAAATGTGATAGGAGTTAAAATATTTTTATGCATGTTAATAAAATAGTTTTTTTAATAACCATAAATTATTGTATGAATTATGTTTCACAAGTTCCTCTACGAGTGTTAACTTTGGGATTCGCTAAACATTTATTGCAATAAGTTTTAAACGAGAGTTGTATTAAAATTATTCAGACAGATACGCTTTTTTTCTGTTAAGACATTAAGGTGATTTTTTTTTGTATGTTGTTTAAAATTTAATGTGAAGTGTTTCATTGTTGGCATTGTTCACAATATGTATGAATAGTGTGCAAATTGTTTCTTTCATTTGGAAGGTTGCATGTGTCTATTATATTTTTTAATAATCAGTGCGAATTTTTATTCGGCTAGGATTCCTAAATGTGGATTTCCGAAGTTTGTATAGATGTGTTCGCTAAGAGAATTTTTAAACTTTCTCTGTGATAAGTTTTCGATGGAGCTTGTGTTAAAAAAAATTTATTCTTGGAAAACAGTTAGTATTTTTCCTGTGATTCTCTACTTGCTTCCATTTTTTAAATTTCATGTGAAATATTTTACATTGAGTGAGAGGTGCGTGTGTCCAATGCTCTATTGGGATTGCCTTCCATTGGAAATATAAACCAGTGAATTAGTAAACAGGAAATTTTTTATTGATTTGTGATGTAATTTTTAGTTTTAATGTCGAGGAGTTCCACCATAACATTAGTCTACAATCAGACGATGCCTCTGGTTGTTCCCATCACAGCTTATAATTCACCATAAGTGATACTCTGAACTCATTCCTACAGCAACCTCCCGACTGATCAGATGTGATTTAAAAACATTTAAGGTACGTGTTTTGTGTGTCTAGTAAACCAGGATAGTCACATAGTTGTCTTAGTGTATTCTAATCTTTGAAATATATTTCGGTAATATACATTTTTAGGTCCATTCATAATAGTTTTGCTGTGTACAATGTCATTGGTTTAATTCATCTATATTATATTTGTCTTGTGTCTAACATCATCAGTTTAATTCAAGTAGTGTAATTCATATATTAGTGCGTGTTTTGAATTCTATTAACTCATTCCATTTGTTTTAATTGGATTTCTAAACAGTCATTCTTAATATATTCTGTTGTCCACCAGTCTCTCATGTTTACATGATGTGTTAGAAAACTGGCGTAAATCGTATTCATGTCTCTTTTCATTTAATTCATTGCGTATTTCTAATAATTTCATTTGAAAAAAACGTAATTACCTCAGTCGCCTGCCAGACAGTAAACAGGAAGGAAGTCACTCCTGAATAACACAAAAATTAATATTACATTACCTATATATACCCCTTCCCCAACACCTCAGTACGACAGACCTCCGAGTGTGAGGAGCTACCATGCCGCTCCCCAACCTCAACACATATACACACCCCTTCCCCAACACATCACATCTCAGTACAATGCCAGATCTTCAAGGTTGAGGAAGTACCATGGCACTCTCCAAAAATTAAAAAAAGCAATCAAATATAAAGTCCATAGCACACTCTCACACCAAACTGTACACTTAACAAATCACGCAAAATTTAAAAAAACTGATTAATTAATTTAATTTAATGAGTTGGATCAATCAATCAAATTTATTTATTCGGATTTAAAATTTTTGATCCGATTAATATTGGATTAAGTCTTAGTCCGATCAATCAATTTGATATCAAATCGATAATCTGATTAATAAAAGATGGCCTATGATCGGCACGCCCCTACTACTCGATGGAGGATTGAAACAGGCCGGAAAATTTAATGGTGTTCAGGCCCTCATTCTTGTTCAACAATACCCCATTGCTATGTACGCACATTGCTTCAGCCAGTCTCTAAACCTGTGTATTTCAAAAGCTTGCGAGACACCTGCTGTCAGAAATATGTCGGGAATGGTTAGAATTGCCTCTATGTTTTATCAGCATCTGCAAACAGGGCAAATGCCTTACAAAGAGGTATTGCTGATTCTAATCTCACAGAAACAAAAAAAAAACTAAATTGAAGACATTGTGTTAAACCAGATGGGTTGAAAGACACGACACTCTTATCGTATTTAAGGAATTATTTATACCTATTGTTACACTGCTTGGTGAGGTGGTTACGAGTAGTAAATTTGACTCGGAGACACCAATCAAAACCTGTATGTACAGTTCTGCAATAAGAAGAAGACACTTCATAGTGGCACTTGAAACAATAGATTACTGTCTTTCCCAACATTGAAACTGAGTGAAATGCTACAGATTCCCAAATAAGATCTCTCAACTGCATCGGCTCTCAAGCATCTGCTCTCAAGATTTCAATGTTAAGTGGAGTCAAAATCTCTTCGCTCACTCTCAACTGCGTTGAGTATGACAACTTATGTATTGGAGAGTAGTAGGGGCGGACTGGTCCTACCCCACTTTTGATTAATCGGATTATGAAATTGATTGATCGGATTAATCCTTAATCCGAACTTAATACGCAAATTTATAACCTGCTAGAATTTAATTTATTGATGCTATTAATTTAATTTTATTCATCAATCAATGTTTTTTTTTTCAATTTTGAGTGAATAGATAATTGTATAGTTTGGTGCAAGAGTGTGCTAAGGGTCTGTTTTTTTTAGCGGGAGCAGTATGGAAGCTCCACACATTTGGAGGTCTGGTGTTGTACTGAGGTGTGATGTGTTGGGGAAGGGGCATGTATTGTCTTAAATTGGGGAGATAGTCTACCATCTGGCAGGCGACTGAGAGAGAGGGATGGAATGTCTGTGACTATTGACACATCTGATTGTAGACTGGGCAACTAATTAGAAATGCAAAACTGCAGAAATAAATTCAAGTGAAGCAAATGAAATAAATACGAAACATTAAAATTTACTTTAATAATGTGATTAGTATGAGAGAAAAAGCACACCACAATTGTGAAATAGTATTAAGTAGTAAATGAAAAACACTTTAACCATGCGGTTAGTATGAGACAAATTAATTATAATTAATTAAACCGACGATGTTACTCACAACAGAACTAAAAGTGTCCAAACATGAGAGAAATTAATATAATGAAAAATTACTTAAACCAAATAGGTCGCACACGACGAAAATTAAACGAATGGACCACAAAATTTATATTGATTTCGTAACAAAATACATTTCAAACACCAGAATAAACCAAACAAGTGCTAACTCACTAAACAAATTACAGAACCTATTTCTACATGAATGACCAGCCCAGCTATGCTGGTTTTATAAAGAAAGCCAAAAAAAACAATTTCCCTAATAATATTTAATTAAATAAAGAATAAATTACACTACTTGAATTAAACCAAACTAGTCCTACAACACAAAAACGACGAATTCAGAACACAATTGTTAATATTCAGAATAGATACGTACCTTACAATATTAAATGTTTTAGGTTTTTGGAGATTTTATAAAGTGTGTGCGTTATACCAGTGCAAGCAGCAGACATCCTCGTGTTGATTCACAGCTGTAGTAATTTTTGTATGTTAAAATTTTTAACTAAAAATCATGAATTTTTATAGTGATTAATAACAATTACTTTTTTTTCATTATATTTTAGTTTGTTAAAAGACAAAGTCGATGCACACCATCACTTGGTCATGCAGGGTAAAAGACACCCTGGAGCAGCAGTATTCTTCAGACACGCTGTACGGACAATGGGTCGTATACCTGAGTGCCTAACTGTATTTCTTTTAATTCACTCTTGCCTTCTGGTAAGCTTACCCTTTCCATTAACAAAAGTGTAGGTTGAATCACCAAAGTGTTCCAAGTTGAGCTGGGCCAACAGGGTTTTCTCGAGTTTTTCAAACTTCCGCATTCCTTTTCATATTCATTCACATGGTTTTCTCGAGCATTCAAATTTCCCCAGTGCTTCAATTTTCATAGCTCTTACATAATTGTAGCTTTATCAAATCATGTAAGTAAAATAAGTTTTGTGTAAAATAATATATATTCAAATAATATATGACAAATGACATCCATTTATCCAAAAATACTTTATCTTCAGATGCACACAATCTCCATTCATACACAAAATATTAAAATGTGGCACATAATTCTTTCTAACATGGAAATATTTTTATTAATTTTTTTTCCAAAATATCCTTAAACTATATTTACAAACATTCTTACTCATATATACATATTTATCCAAATACTCATAAAATCACTTACAAAAAAAGACTTTATACAAATATTCGTACATCATGAAAACAAATTCATATCTTACCAAAACACTTACTTTGTAACATTATTCTATCATTGAAGTTTTGAAAACATTTATATACTAAATCATACACAAAAAGATATTTTCAAAAAACATCAACAAATTTAGGCAAATACTCATAAATCACTTACTTAAAAGAACAAATATATACAAAAGCAGACAGATAATTTTAAAAAATTAAGAACAAAGATTTACAAATACTTCAAATTTTACTGAAACAATCATCTTCTAAATTAAAATCTTGAGTGATGTGGACATTATCTCTCTTAAAATTAGCTATGTACATTTACAACGCACTCATGTGGGTTCGTAACAAATGAGGCATTCATAAATCACGTCCAGGAGGGAGATATATTTTATGAAAAACACCTACACACAACAACAATCATCTACAACAAACATAGAACTTTGTATTTGTAGATTTCAAATGATGTTATGTTTTTGCTGTGAAGAGAACCACAAGGGGTAATGTAGATAATTTCTTGCTTGAATAGCGACAAGGGGTGTTGAATCGAAGACACACGTTTTATGTATTTTTGAAACAGCTGTTAATATGGTCTGCAGTTAGACAAATAGTAAGTTTAAAATAACCACCAAGCATGTTCAATGGTTAGGAATGTCCTCTCGAGTGGAGAGGGGGATGTCGATTCGATAATTATGCAGCATATGCAGCAGACAGCTGCTGTAGAAATTGCAGACAGCTGTGGTGCTGTCATAGGATGTGGAGTCTGTGGTGCAGGTTATGGTGCTACATGTGGTGTTGGCAGATGGTCATCATTGGTGGTGTGATGCAGACAGTTGTGGTGTACATGGAAGGGCTGTATTTATTGTGGTGCAGAAACTAATGTTGTGGGGGAAAAAATTTAGTTAGGGATTTTGTAGTGTCCCCAGGATAAGGTTGATACTCAATCTGCATCAATGTAGCACTTATCACCCAAACCTGACAAAACTGCTTTGGTCACACATTTGGTGTAGACTTCATGACCACACAAACGAAAGTAAGAGTGGATCCCCAAAACCCTGGTGCAATTTTAGAGGCAATCTCGATAATCCTCGTATCGGAGTTTTTGCAAAACCCTAGATTTTATGCCTTTTCCCTTATGCATACACTACTGATTCGCAACAATGCATGTGTAAACCTTGGGACGTGAACTTATGAAAAGTGTGAATATATGGCCAGCACCTTAACCTTTCATCACCCCCTTACGACCTTTGTTCCCATGGGAGAATCCTTGTGGGTTATCGAGCACATAGTTAGATGTAACAAACTGTACTTTTAAATCTGGGGTAATTACGTTATACATCATTGCAAGCAACAGAATATATCAATGATTCGGTATCACAATACAGGAGGTGCAAGGCTGGTGGAGGAAATTTGGTACCCATGTACTGACAATGAAATTCATATATGATTAATTTTGAAAGGTCAGAATTGCAACACCAGTGTACAAAGGTTTGTTAGACGTAACAGAACTCTTTAAAAGTTCGATCAGGAGCAGATTTTCATCAATTATTTGCCTTGCCAGGAATGTAAGCCAACCTATCAGCTCTGTAGCCCTGTAGATCATGCCATACCTGGAAACGACTGTTATGTCCCATTCCTGGCAGATATTCTGCAAAGTTTTTCCATATGCAGAATTATTCATCAACTTAATAAACAATTTCTTGAATTCGTTTGCAGCCTGAGTATGCTTCTCAATGTAAAATTTTATATATGGCTCCATCCAGGCCTTCTGCTCAAAGCACAGAATGCGATGAACAGAGTCAAGTTTAGCCCCATACATAATTTAGTGCTTCAGTGTTTCCCCATGCATAACATATTTCTTCTATGGCACAAGTGTCAAAAGAAGTTTTTCATGCGAGCTATTCGGAGCTATGCCAGTTACTAGGGCCAAAGGTAGATCAGATAGAGCATTATGGCATTTGTCTGGAAATGATAAATCCACTCCCATAAAAAAGCATGTGTCACCATCATTCAGTGTGTTCACAAAATCCGAGGATGAAAACACGCAGCCTTAACCCACTCAAAATTACCAATTGTAAATTGGATCACATTGTGTGACTGTACAGCTCATTCACATCAAAATAACATATATTTCGATGCCATACTGGAGTCATAATCTTCACCCATGTAAACATTATTGGATTCTGCACACCTTCTGGAAACCTGCGTAATGCCGCACCTAACCCTGCATCGCACAAAAATATACATGTCTGGGTTAGTCAACAAATCTAGCCATGCACATGTAATTGACAATAAAGCGTCTCATGAAATAGAAGGAGCTCTGACCTACATGGCGGGGGTAAGACCGGAATTAGCCAAACTTACAGTCCTGTAATTCTCAAAAATATCTGCCAGCAAACAAGTGTCCACACATAAATAGTGACTGGCATACTGCAACAAGTTTACGCAGTCGAACACATCCCATGCCACTTGAGCATGAGCGTAATCCTCATCGCTAATTCCTTCACCTTTCATCACATTATGAAATTCGTCCTTTGGTGGGAGTGACATACACATCAGACTATCTGGTGACATAAGAAAGTCATAAGGAAAAACTCCCTTCTGTTTTGCCAATTTAAATTGGGTGTTGTCTGGAAACCTCAAGCAGGTGATACTCAATTGCGCAGGTTGTGAATTACCTGCCAAAGTTTCCAGAGAGGTGTTAATAAACTAGAATGCATCAATAAAATGTATTTTTAAATATTGCACCTTTCCATTGAAATCAATCCCATTGGGAATTTGTTTGGTGGTACATTTATATTTCTCTAGGGTCATTCCAATCACCTGAATTTTACTTGGCTTTTCGATTACCATGGTTCAATTGGGTTGTGTTACGTGATGTTCAACCAAATGCTTTACGATAAAGTGAGCATCATAATTCTGCAGGTTATGAAAGACAGCAACAAGTTGTCTCTTGCACAGTCTGAAGTTCAAATTACATTTATTATGTGCATGACCTCTGATTTTTCCTGTCAGAGGGTCATGATCGACCACAAAATCATTTGTACCGAGCTTTTCCTTACAAATATTACAACATTTCTGAGGCGCCAACCTAGCTTCATAAGTAGAGGTTTTTGGCTTCATCAGAACAATCATGCTGTAAATTACTACAACTCTCTTCATTAGATCAACTGATTTATATACTAATTGGTACATAAAATCATCACCCAAAAACTCAAAATAGTTAGATAAACTCAGATTGTATGAACAAACCAACAAAATGCTACAAGCATATGGAACGTGTATGTTGATGGTAGTGGTATAACTTGTTTCACCATTAGGTAAGCAAGTGGACAAGGGTTTCGAGCAACTTTCTACATCGCAATAGGGGATGAAGCCCAATCTTTTTTGTTTGCTGTAATTCTTAATTTCTAATTAATTGTTGTTCCCAGTGGGGAAAGTACAGTAAACAACATTTTGTTGCTGGCAAAGAAGAGTGTGACTTGCGAGTTTCTCTTCAGTTCTGAAATACTGGAGGCAATGATCACGAATATATTTTTGTTTTTCTTCTTACACAGGTGACTACCAACCAGCCATAACAAATTTATAATGCAAACAAAATGCAAATGTGCAGTATTCCCACTAGTGCAAATAGCCAAAATGTTTATGTGGCAAGCATAATGCATAGGAGAAATATGCATAGGTATGATTTTTCCTGTCAGAGGGTCATGATCGACCACAAAATTTGTTTACCATCTTTTTCGCAAGTTTCGTCAATTATATTGCTATCTTTGTCCACCATGCAGTAGACATTGATAGATGTAGAATTGTTCTCCTCAAACAAACGTATATCTTGTATAACTACAGGTGCCAAAAGGCATAGGGGAAGCACATTCCATCTGGGCAGTGTACATCGATACAAGTCTCCCTATCAGCAATAAACTTGGGTAATTTAGTGTGCGCAGCACCTACAGTGAATGCCCTGTATTGTGAGACATAGACTTCCATGTAGGATATCTGTTGCAAACTCCAGCCTGAATCATGCACACTTAATTCATCAATCCTGTTAGGTAAGGCTTAATTGTCTTATCAAAAATATGCTAATATCAGATAAATGCAGGACAGGGAGGGATTTGCTCTGAAAATAAAAAGTTTACGTAGTGCCTTCTTCTGCCATGAGGGATTTCAAGTAGTTGCATGCCACAGTAATGCTAATTCTGATAGGCCAGGGTGATGCCAATGCTAAATTTATCAGAGGTACCTAGACCTCGAGAAAAATCTTGCAAAGTCCGTGTCAGTATTAACTCTGTTGTTATGTATTCACGCATCAGTTAGTATAGCAGCGAATGCCGTGGCCAATAGCTTGTATGTGAGGTCTGGCAAAGACTCCACTGAAACTAGGAAAGCAGACGAAATCTCTCTATCTGCCTCGGAACTTGCTTGTGATATGGATGAACCACTTTCCGAATCACACAAATTTTCCATGCCAGACAGGTAGCGATTATCTAACAATAGATCGACCTTTTTGTGGTTGGGAGAAGCGGAGTCGATACGATCTGCTACAATCGATGCCCTTTCCATGAGTCATTCTATGTCCAAATGACTCAAAGAAAGGTTGTCCAGTAAAAGTTCGAATCGCCTCCTCTTTGGCAAAGCAACAACATCTTGACAGCTTGTACTAAATGGTATTTTTGTCTGCAATTCAGACTTAATCTATATATCACTTACAAAAAGATCTTCCAACAAACTATTAATACTTTGTCACTTATGTTCACTCATTGTTACACCTAATTAAATGATTTTGTTTCCGATACAATAAGTTCAGCACCACAACAAATATAAAGTGCTGCATTGTTCTGAAACAAAAACTTATTATAAACACTTTCCATGACATACCAAGACACCTGAAATAGAGTAATTATTACTAACATCCTAAACAGAGGTGATTTATTATTTAAATGACTTTGTTTTAATTGTAAAATTATATTTAAAAATATAAATTTAATGAGGGAGCTATGTTGTGCTTGAAATGCTTCACCTTCACGTCTTTTTGCAACAGCACACAATGTGTTTAGAGATCATACTGGGATGCATAAGCTGGCAAGGCAATGAGAGCTGCGTGAAACCCACTGGAGAGTAACCTGTCTTGAAATAGACATGGAGTGCCACCTTATAGAGTCGCTCTGCAGCTATCCCCTTCCCCTGCCTAGCTCCTCCTTCAGCTTTCCCTGCCGTGCTGCACTACACATGCATCGCAGTCGCATGCACAGCACAGACAGTAGAGATGGCTACACTTCCTCTACCCTGCACACTTTGCCGACTCCAGGCAACGAGGTGAGGCGAGTTCCCTTAGTGTGTCGTGCAAGCCGCACCCCTGCAGCTTGCAGTTTAAAATACAGCAAGCTGTGAGACATGTGATCTGTCTTTCCCAGCACATGACCTACACATTTCGTAACAGGCGAGCAATGTTTAGAAAACAGTTAGTAAATTAAAGATCTCACAATTATATTGAATTTCAGAAAACGTGTAGAATACTAAAACAATTTGTTTAAGAGAAAACTTTAAATATTAAGTTACTTTTTTCCATTTTACAAAGAAAGTAATTCTAAAGTGATGTAAATTACTTGTTAACATTAAAAGTTAAATTACTTGGCATCATTAAAAGTTAACTTATTTGACACAGATTAAGTTTAAATACATTTCCAAAAACATGTTTTATAACAATATTTATCTAGAAAGTTTTAGTGAAGGGAATACTATTTTGCACACTTATAACTAAACAATTAATACTAGCAATTAATAAACTCAAGCACTAACTATAAAATTATTAAAATAATTAAATTTTATTATGATTTTATAGAATTAATTTTTATACTATAGCAAATAACATACAATGGAACTAAGGAAATAACAAACAAACTAAGCAAATACCAATCCATCCCTTTCATACATCCAAAAACGTAATAAATTATGTATACACATCCAAATATTCTCATCAGACAACTCCATTCAAACCAAAATTCAGGCATTTATTGCAGAAATACTGTCTCTTCCAAAACCATGAAATATGGTGGCATATCTAACACCTTTCCCCTCATTTGTACTCGCAGTTAAGCACCTTCCCCCTATAAATTTAGAAAAAAAATAGACAAATTTGAAAATAATTTTAAAAACTAATTACAACTACCCATCCCCTCAGACATCAAAACTAAATGCATTCATTGCTGGTCTGAGTAGAGAGGGGTGGTTTGTGATCTTGTCATGCCTTCCCTTTTTTGTAATAATGGCAGTTTCTGCCATTTTTTCTCTACTCCATTATTCTCACAAAACATTCATAAAAAAAATCCGTCCAGAATATCTTAAAAACTAATCACAACTACCCACACCCTCAAATATCAAAACCATTTTTGTTAGATTCAATTATGTCCATTCAGTCACCCTCTCCTCAGTTGATTATAAACAAATAATGTTTAAAAACACAATCAAACCCAAACATTTTAACAAATCAAATACCAAAAAAGAATACAAATCAACAAAGCAGACTAATTTAAGAAAATCCCGGTAAAAACATAATAAATCCAAAAAGTTTTAACAAATACGTAAAAAAAAAATTATACAAAGAAAGTTAAACTAATTTAAGAAAATCCTGGTATAAATATAATAAATCCAACAATTTTAAACAAATACCAAAAAATAATTTAAGTGATTTGTTAAGAAAGTAAAATTACAAAGCAAAACTCTCGACATGTATAAACTTTTTTAAAAACATTATCGTGATATTGAACAGTATTAAAAGAAAAAGCTTATTTATTTACATAAAGTCTACTACCAAGGCTGGTAGTCGCTGAGCGAGGTTTGAACCCAGATCAAGTAGCTGAGGACAGTGGCAGAAACTCAGGCGAGCACCGCGGGTGGCTGACCAACTAGGCTTACAGCAGGGCTGAGCAGGTCCGAAGTCCACTGGTCGGGTGGCACCAAAGCATTGTGTGAGATGTCGCCAAATCCCGGCAAGCAGTGGGTGGCCAACAGGTCACCTAGCGACTCATCCCCTACGAGACCAGCAGCAGCTCTGGTGGTGGGGGTGTGACCGAATCGCAAGCACACACAAGAGTGGATATCCTTACTCCATTGTGGTTGATTTGCAAATGAGGAGGTCTGGGCAGGAGCCCTTATAAATAGGCCCGCCAACCTCCCATATTGTATAATTTATGTGCCACTATTCAACTCAAATCTGTTTTGTTTGGAGAAATAAAGTATTTTTAAAGTTTTAAAGTATAATTTAACTAAATTTAAACAAATTTACATAATTAGAAGGATTATTACACAATTGGGCATGTTTTTAACCTTTAGCAAGCACACTATGAAATGTGATGTGGAATATGCGTATTTATTCGGAATTAGAGATTATTTTAAATTATGTTCTTATATACTGATTTTGTACACTAATGATCATAATTCTATTGCAATACAAGCTTTTTAACCCAGGATGTAATGCATTTTACTACAATTCAACACATTTTGTATCATTGTACATACATTAACTATTTTCTATTCTGAATATAATTTAATTGAATATTTTTAATTACTTACCAAACGTTACATAATTCGTTTATTATTCCTTGGTGGAATTTTATGTGACATCTAATATGTTTAATGGTTTATAAGCTTACTGACTTAAAACTAGGTTACAATCATACATACTTTACCAAAGATACGAGCCCTGAATCTACAAACCAGATTACAATCATCCATGCCTTACCTGTGATTCGAACCCAAAACCTCCAAACTATATAGAAATCAAACTAATCTATGGAGGTTGGCAAAATGAATAAACTATTTTTGTGTAAATGTAGTGTGTTGGAAAGTATCATTGTAAGATAATAGTACGTTTTCTGGACACATTTTCAAGTAGCTTTAGTTGTTTTTAACCAGTATCTTGACAAATGAATAGGTATTTTTTACCTCTGCTTGAGTCTTTTCATTGCAATATTCGTTTGATTTTACAATACCATTATTGACACTTATTTTATTTATCAATATTAATCAGTTCTTAGGAAAACAAATTACTTTTCACAGTTTTGAAGGGAAGTGGTAAATAAAGGTATGAATTAACTCATTTTAAAACATATTTTATTTACTAACTGTTTCACACACACACACACACACATATATATATATATATATATATATATATATATATATATATATATATATATATATATATATATATACATAATTTAACTAAGTACAGATTGTTTCACAAATATATACACAACATTTTTTTAAGAAACAATCATAGACACCTAATCATAGCACCAGTAAAAGTATAAGGTTTTAGATAGTTATATAGATACAAAATACTTTTTACTATAGAATGTTTCAAAATATAAACAAAATATTTTAAGAAGCAAATAATTTTTACTACAGGATTTTTCAAAATCCATAACATTGAGCAAGTATAGGAAGTTTCACAAATATTTTAACACAAATTATAAGCTATTTACAACCTCTGTAAACAATGTTTGTATACACTTTAACAATATTGAGCCTAAGTCCTCTTCTTCAACTGTTCTTTCATGAAGGGAGCATTTCTTATGCCCTGGTTTGATGCTATTGGTTTGAACACAAACATCTTTACATTCGGGAGAATGTAAAATAACACTTTCGACTAAGCCTGGCTATGTTTCAACATAGTGTGAGTATATGGCTTCACTTACTAGATGGAAGAGGTGTTGTTGCAGTCATGTAGAACATAATACATTTAGTATTAACATTCCATTGAATCAATTCATGACTTTTTCATATCGTAGCAGAAAATAAATCACTTCAAACTATAATACACTAATGCAAGCCTCAGTAAACTCACTAAGAAGGTTGTTACACCATAAACTATACGATATGTTAGACTTTCCTGGTTTGACACTAACATAATGGTTTCCCGGATGAAAATACATGTTACTCATCTGCAATACACTACTCAACTGAGAACAAATATTAAAGAACGTATTTTTATTGGAAATCATTCTCTAGCATTAAAAGTTAAACAGTGACTGCAGGTTAAAATTTATTTTTGCTAGTTGTATTACTCGATGTACATATCAATTTTATGAAACACACCCAGTGCACGATGTATAACAAAACTCCTTATTGTTGTAGTGTACAAACATATGAATATACTTATCACATTCTTCAAAATACTCAAATGACATTGAATTATTTATATTATAAATAACATGTTTCAATCTCTGTTCTTCCTCACAAAACGTTGTTACAATACACTCAGTATGATTTCACTCTATCTTGTATGGTCTGCACTGATTTACAAGACATTTGGAACAGTTACAGTTAGTTAAACTATATTCAAAACAACATGGCACATTACGAGCTATCAAATATCCATGCCAGTATGCATACTTAAAATGAATCTCTGACACACACGTTTCCTTAAAAGCAACATGTGAATATGGCAAGCCATAAGTTACAGAATACAAACCATGTTCGACGAACAAGAACTTGGCTTTCGGAGTATATGTCCTTCTGAATTAAGCACTTCACACATATATATTGCACATTAATGTGAAAACTAGACTTCCTTGTTCGAAAATAAAGTTGTGGATGTCCTTATCGCAGGTTTCCTTCCAGCACACAGTGCTTCCCCGTTGAGATCTGGTGGGTTGATAGTCGAATACTCCATTTCCCCATTCCTCTCCCAGTTCTTCGGTAAGATTGGCTATCATCAATTCTTCTAATATAGATGGCAGTTCACTGTCAGGGCAGAGATACCTCACAGCACAATCATTGCATGGTATGCCTTCACCAAAGCAAGTGCAGAGGCTGTTATCGAAAGTGTAGCACCAACGTTCTATGTTGTAGCATACTTGAACTTGTAAAATACCACCATACAGTTTAAAGAAAACTCTTTGTGTCCTCTTTGCAGGATCTTGTATACATCTGTAGGCTGGAAGACATTAACCACGACTGATAATTTATTACTATCCCCTCTTCTTTATATAGATGTTATGACATCACGTTTTCTCATTTAAATGTCCTTACTTTGAAAAACTTTGCATTCCCACATGCTGCAGGGAGTAGTTATTCTTGGTTTCCTATGTACATAAAATGTTCCTTGTTGTTACATTGCTTGCTTCAGACTGAAGGAAAAGAACAATTGCATTGTGTATTCGATTTTCTAGCATTACGTACATATCGTGATGTGTCCAGCTTGAGCTTCAAATGCTAGTTTGTTCTCATTGCAAGGTAACTTACTGTCAGGATGCAAATTTTACAAAGGACAATATCTTCGCACAAAACAAACATCAAAAACTTTTAAAGTATATTCAAAACGCCAATGTTCTTCTCTGTTACACGTCTGAATCTGTAGCGGACCATCTTCTTCTTCAAGTCAAAACCACACTCTCCTGTAACCTGGAGTTATACTTGGATAATGAAGTGAAGGGTAGAACCTCTCCATCATTACTTATGTTCCGGTGTACGGATCTTTCTTTATGTAGTTATTTGAATTAGATTTTCTTGCACTATGGGAACATACTAGTTGTTTAACGACATCTTGGTAATGTCGAATTTACAGCCAAAAGCATTGCTTTGCCATACTCCGCATTCCCACATTCCACAAGGCGACATTTTAATTTGGCTACTTCCTTTCATTTGCATGATGTGTTGCTTGTTATTGCAGGTTTCTCTCCAAACTATAGGGCTGTCATAAAACTCTGTACTTAATTTATATTTTATTTGTTTAAATCCTGGTTCCTTGGTTATTTCTTCATTTACAGTTTTAAAACATAAATCCCCAGAAGAACAGGGCAGTTCACTGTCGGGTAGCATGTTAAAAACCGAGCAGCCATCTTGTTCATAACACAATACACAATCTTTAGAGATATTTCCTGCGAAACTTTGTGAAAAGTTCCAGTGCTTATCTCTGTTACACGTCTGTAATTGGAATAATGTGTTGTCTTTAGACTATAACCACACTCTCCTGAATGCACACACCAAACTCTCGTATGCCTGCTCTGGGTCGAATGTCTCCATTTCAATGCCTTACGCAGGTATGAACCTGTAACAAAACATTTTCAATTATTATTATCTCTACATGTAGGTAGGACGCTGATACATATACTCTCTTAAACATTGCTTTTGCATTGTGAACAAAAAAAATTTTCCACAGTGATTATTGTTATAGCGTTTTACTAGCGAATTAATGATTGAGCAGTCGTGTTATCTTCCAATTTTTACGACTTCTGCATTAGTTAAATTTTTAAAATTTTCCTTCTGCATTTTTCCCAATACGTAAACAGGATAGCCTTCGAAGAGTGCATAGGTCACATAATGGAAATGGTCTTCGTAAGCTATAACACCAGAGTACCATTTTAAATCATATAAGTAGTATGATTTAGGGAAGTCTGGCACAAGGGCATTGGGGATCGGAGCCGAAACCTGGGAAGCCGCCATGTTTTTATGTCACCATCCGCCATCTTTGATGCCATTGACCTTGACCCCAAGAACTTTTGACCTCAAAAAACACTAAAAAACCTTAAAATAATTCCAAAAAAATTCTCAAAAATTCCAACAAATTCTAAAAAATTCAAAAAAATTCCGAAAAAATTAGTTATTAAAAATTACCAAAAATTATTTTTTAATGATTTTGAAAATTATTAAAAATATCCTCATAAAAACACATTTTCCTCAGAAATGCTGACAGTGATCAGATGCTCCGGTGACTGGGATCAGTAACTCCGAGCCAGTTACCAGAAACAAGACCTATGACCTTTGACCTTGAAAACGCAAAAATTCACAAATAAAATCTAAAAAATTACAAATATTAAATATCGATTTAAAATGTTATAAATAATTTATTATTTAAATTTTAAACTACAAATAACTTTAAAAATGTTATGTTCATATAAGTATAGAAATATACATTTATTTTAATTTAATTTATACATGGTTATGTATAAGAATAAGTAAATAAATATGTTAATATAAAATTATTTTCAATTCAATTTATATGTATAGGTATATGTTAATATAAATATGTACATATTAAATTATTTTTTATTTAAATGTCTATATTGAGATATTTGCATACATATACCTACAAGCTTATTAAAATAAATTATTGTTATGTAAGTACCTGCGTGTTTTCTTCCGAGGCGAACAAATATCTGTGTTTCCTCAGAGTGCTACCATACCAAGAAGATGAATTGCTCAGTATGAAGGGCTGCCTTTTAACCTCGACGAACATGGAACCATGAAACTGCAACATCGCTAACTGGGTGTCACCAGTGACGATTCTAAGATCCGGTTTTCACCTATGTTCAAGAAATGCATGCTGGCATGAGAGGGTGGTTTGTACAAAGAGTCATTTTCGTGTGTTCATTCTGCTGGAGTCAGTCTTTCCATCAATCGCAATCACATTATTTCCATCAAGCTCACAAACCATAAAGATGCTCACATGCACACCAATCCCAATCTCTATTCCAATCCTTCGATAAACCTTTAGCAATCATCACCACCGCCACTGCCACCACCGCCACCGCTGCTGCTGCCACACCACCGCCACCACTACTCCCACAATCAGGGGTCATTAGGGGTCATTGGGGGTCATTTCGGGGTCATTTTGGGGTCATTAGAGGTCAGCACCATAATCCAGGGTTCATAAAGCTTCTATGGGTCGATGGGTTCGACGGGGTCGATGAGGTCGATCGGGTCGGTGGGGTCGATGGGGTCAATGGGGTCAGTCTTGTGAGGGGTCAGGCCGACAACAGGAGTCAGTTGTCTACTTTAAGTGTGACCATAATCTATAGGTGAAGGAAGAACTTGTCTGGAAGAATCTGTTGAATATATAACTGTATGCTAATTAGATCAAGTAACTAGCATCTAAAGCCTGCCTACTTGCCTGTGTGTGATGTCTCAATGCTGGCATTTTATTCGTTAGCTTCAATGATGTGGTAACTTGGTGATTGGCTGGTCGGTATCTGCACAATGTATTAATTGTGCAATACGATTGGTTCAAAGTCAATATAATGCCACAAGGCTTGCACACTTGTATATTATAAGCATTAGGGAGGTAAGCCGAGAGGTTTAGTTTGACAGCAGCTGAGTGGAAGAGGGATCATCTCGACTAGCTTATGCCTCTTCACATAGATATTTCTCGTGTTTTTGTTTTAAGTCATTTAAGGTCAACAGGTCAAGGTCGAGGTAGTCAGCATCTAATATGGTATGGGGATTTTCTGTAATGTATTATGGTCGTTGACTTATATGTATTTTTTTGGAGTTTTAATTTTCAAGGTCACAGGTCAAATGCCAATTGCTATTGGGCATTGTTTTCCAAGATGATGGATGGGTGATGTATACCAAAATGGTGGTCACCTACCATGATGGTGCTCGCCTACTAATATGGCGGCCTCCAGTAATGTTTAAACAAATAAACGAAAAAACAAATATGGCAGCATCCAGTAACATAAATTAAGATGGCTGCCTCCAGTAGCGTGTAAAAAAATGACGAACGAAAAAATCAAGATGGCAAAATGAGTATAGGTGAGCGAAGTGGGTGTGAGGGAGTCAGTCGTCTGCTGAATTCGAACAGAGGTGAGTAATTGGTGGTGTGGGGGAGACCTCATGAAATGTAAGTTTTTTAAATAAATGTTTAATGAATTTTTAAAGGAAAATTTTCAGGGGAAAAAGGGAAATTTTTTTAAGTAAGATATTATAAAAATTAAATTTTTTAAGATTTTTAAATTTTTTTAAACAATTTACTAAAAAAACTTTTAATTGTACATTTTATTTAAATTTTTTATCGATTTTTTTAATTTTTAAAAATGTTTTAAATTATAATATTTTTATTTTTGAATTTTCAAGGTCAAAGTTTAAAGGTCAAGGTCAAAGTTAATAGATCCTGGCCCCGGTCACCTGGCTCTGAGTCACTAATACCAGTCACCAGAGTCGCTGATCCCTGTCAGCATTTCTGGAAAAATTGGTCATTTCTAAGGATCTTTTTAGTAAATTTTTTGATAATGTTTTAATAATTGTTCATAATTTTTAATGATAAATTTTTTTTCGGAATTTTTGTAGATTTTTTTGTGATTTTTGGAAATTTTTTAATGTTTCTTAGTGGTTTTTGAGGTTGAAAGCCCTCGGGGTCAAGGTCAATGACATTCAAGATGGAGGACGATTACGTAACCACATAGTGGCTCCCCTGGCTCTGGATCCGATGCCAGATGCCCTTGTGCCAGACTTCCCTAAATGTTACTACTCATGTATTTCTTAAGTCTGATGCCGAATCATCATTTTCACTTCCGGATTTAAAGCAGACCATGGTTCGGGTGATCTAAAACTTAATACTTTACTATTATTATCCTCATTTGCATATGAAATGACACGTTATTGAATGACAAAAGACTTGTCATGATTATTTTCAAATCCTTGCACATAGCAGATCATTATTATGTTATTTCTTTTAAGAAGTGTGTACTATAAAGTCCAAGTTATATAGTATGAACAGAAAGTCTCTACACATTTTTACATGATCTCGGTGGTTGCCTTGGAACCCACTTCGTCAACCCCAGAGTCTGACATCACTACATCGGGGATGATCCTAGCTTCTATTAACTGTTCCAACCTTCGCAGCATGAAATCCCTCCGCATATGTTGTTGATTGACATCGTTAATGAAAGTGGGCATGCCCTATGGGCAGTCTTCACACGGAAGATACAACACAATATTCTCGTCTGATCTTAAATGTTCAGGAAGGAATGCATACACTAATTTTATTTCGGGGGATGCAAAGGTGATAACTCTTTAGGTAACACCCACATTTGAGAACAGTCTAGACTCAACAACGATTTCGCCCATCCATAAACTAGAATCACATTGAATATTTCTATACACTCCTTATCACAGTTATCGCAGCAGTGGCCTTCATGCATTATACCTGTTGCGAGATGATGCTGGTGCAGAGAGAGAAGTGATCCCTGTAGATTTTTGTTGCTTAATTCTCGATGCTGTGGAAGTCTGATGCAACTCTTGGTGTTGTGGACATTTGGCGAAACTCTCAGTGCTGTAGACACTTGGCCTAACTCTCGGTGCTGTGGATGCCTGCTGTCTTTCTTGTTGCTGTAAATACCTGGTGTAGCTTGCCATACTGTAGATGTCTATTGCAATGTGCATGCACACAACGTTGTGACTATGACGATTGTTGACATAACTCTGAGAAAAATTATATAGTAAACGAATCCAAAATTGCCACTGTTTTACTTTAAATTTGCTGAAAATATGGTATTTTCCCAAATATCGTTAAATTTTGTATATTCCAGATCCGATAGAAGTCATTTCAGCCTTGATTCATGGTCTTTCATTAATAGTATGTCGAAATGTAGTATTTTTTAAATAAAATAGTTTCATATTTGTTCAATTATACACATCTTATTATAAATACGACAGTGTAACCGAAAATCTTGCATTGAAAATTTATTGCCTCATGCATGAAACTTTACTTTTAACTTAAATTTAGTCTCTGAGAGAATTCTGCACACCAAATGTGTATTTTCTCTGCTACACACAAATATTTGAAAGTTTGAATATGTATGTTTTCCATCATAATAGTTAAAACATATGACTTATTTATATCATAAATTTTAGTAAATCGAATATGTTTTTGAAAAAAGAGTTATTTTAATATTTAAAACATAAATTATATATAGAAAGTATTTGAACCACGTAAAATTTATTTACTGAAAATATCTCTTGTCTTGTGTGAAATTATTCATGGTTTACTGGATTTCTTTTCTAGAATTACATTTCTGTGAGATTTTAAAATTAATACGTTTACTGTAAAACGGGATATTATTTTGCTGATTTAAATTCATTTCTTGTAAGTTTGCGGACTAATGAAAATTCAGGCTTAAATGTTAGTGTTAAGGTAATAATTTTTCAGTGGGACTTGTTAAATTTACATTCCTTGCATTAAAACATTCAAAACAGTGTCTGGAGATGGAAGCTTTTTGCAGTGGTTTTCATGAGAAAGCCTTGAAGGTTCTTCACCCTGGCACCGTCGCAATTCGCGACCAGAGGGTAGGAAGGCAGGGCCCGAGGTTGACAAAGATTCACTTTGGCAAAGAGAAGGGGAGGGAGGCATTGTCTAGAGTTATGTTCCAACTGCTGTTGTTGGCCAGTGCTAATGTTGAGACTGTTATTGATATATTTTGTAAAATAAAGCAAAGAAAAATGATTATGAGTACCTGGAGTGAGGACAATGATTCTTGAAAATAATGCTTCTGAACACAGACTTATAACTCTTAAGCAATATTTCATTGTGATGTCATACAGATGTACATAAAGTGTCTTAACTAATAAGTAACACTTTCATCCATTCATATTGTGTGTGCGTGTGTGTATGTACACACACACATACTTTAGTTCAGGTCATATAAATTATTAAAAGTGTGACGACGAACCAGGATTGGGAATTTTAATTTAAAATGCATGAGTTTCGTGGTCATTGTATTTTCACAACTAAATATTGTATCCATGCAGAAATTAGTAAGTTCTAACAAGTTCCTAACATTAATAAATGAAAACCGCATATGTACCTAAACAAATTATCGCTTCCGACTATTTTATAGTTATTATTATTACTATTATTCGGATCTTAAAGTAAAGTAAACCATGAACAGTACACCAACTGTACAAGTAATTAGCGTAAGATAAAATTATTCACCTCCACCCTCCCAAATGTAGCCCACCCCTTGGTAGGTTGCTAGATCCGCCACTGGTCTCACTCCAGTGCAGAAGAAGAACCTTCCGTCAACCTGATACAGGTGTTTTCCCGACTGTGACACGTGAAGAAGACACGCGTGAATGTACGCGTTTGTAGGCTATATAGAAGAGACGCTAAGAAAAGTGCGCGTTTGTAAATGTTGTATATAAAAGAGTTACATATATCTGTGCACGTATATAGTTGGAGGAAAAATCAAAATGCGTAAATAAAAAAAATTCTTTGTATATACAGTAATTTTTTAAGAATGTACATCGAAAGCACGATCCAGTTTTTTTAAATACCGTAGTGCTTCTTGTGTGTGTAAATAATGTGTTTTGTGTCGAATGGATTATGTAAACGATGGGTAGTAAATTTTAGTTATTTCAATTGTCTGTGTTTTATTTATTTTTACCTCAAAGTCTTTATATTTCTTGCAACAGGGGCGAGAACACTTCAAAGTATGATTTACACTTAAAAACAGCGTGTAATTAAACATATGTGTGGCAATCAGTTTTTTTTTTTTACTATCTTCGCAGAGGGTTACACGAATGAGCATGACAAACACTTACTGTACGTACTTTTTGTAAATAAATATATATTTTAAAAAATACTAAATTATTATGAGACTTAAATTGTTTACGCGACCGTCACAAAGAGATGTAAAAATAATTATAGGCTGTTCACGGTAAAATGAGCACTTTTGATGGCCCTGCTTAAGATCTACTTGTATACACGTAGTGTATTATTGCGCCTTATGTATGACTAACATTGTCATGGGTATAGTCACTTGATTCATGCATCAGTCAAGTGAAACGGTGAAATTATTAGAAAAGAAAATATTTAACAAATCTGGTCATTTTTACACTTCGATGCATTAAAAAAACACAGAAAGCGGAAGAAATAATTTAAGTTACCAACTTCACTTGGTGCATGTCACTTACGGCGCCCGTTAAAACATATGCAGGTAGGAGCAGTGACATTTTTCTAAGGTTGATTTCGAAAGTGCTCACTTTATCGTGAACAGCCTTTAACAGCACGTCTACACTAAAGTATTTTACACTTTTACTGCATAAAAACTCTTTTTATTAAAATGCTTTTGTTTTTTAATACTGTTGAAAACAGGCGTTGTATAATGACAATTATTTAACAGGAGTTTCACATAAAATGAACGAACCTCTCACTATAAGTTTTAAAACAAATATATATGAGTAAATGATGTTAATAACGCCAGCCAAGCACGTGTGTGTTAAAAGCGCGTGTTGCCCGGCGAGGAACGAACGAGGCCGTCGGTATCTCGTGGAGCACGTCGACAGCGCGAATGGAGCGAGACAGCACTCTTGAGTGTGCTGCCGCCTGGTGAAAGCGCTGTGAAACAGGGCAGGCCGCACGAGGCAGCTGGAGTCGCGGCCGGCTGCCAGGAAAGGTTGCTGACTTTGCTTAGATCCCTTTTAAGCGTCCGTTTTGTGTCGTACGACAGCATACGACAGAAAGTAGTGCGTTTTGTAAATACAAAATTCAACAACAAATGTCGTCCGACTTTAGTATTACCAACACGATCCACTGCACGGAATTATGTCGTCCGTATAAATGGATCCGTGCGTGGCGTATGCGTATTATCGTATTGTGAGAAAAAGAAAGCGAAGGAGGTGGGATGTGCATCCAATAAAATTGTGAGCGACATATAGACGGTGCAAGGCTCTCAACTGGCGTGCAGTACTCTCGTCGCACTGCGTGTACCTATGGAACTTTCAGCGGTGACCCTATTATTTTATTGCTAGCTGATCTGTACGAAGGTTCAATGCATGGCCCTTGAGGAGATTTTTATGTATCTCACACATATTTTGAGGTACAACACTTTCAAAACGTCGTTTTTAGCCATTGTGGAGTACTTTCAAATGTTATTTCAAATGTGCATGACCTCTTGAAAGCACTCAACAGCCCTCCTCGTGTGACGTGTATGTTCTTTTCGTAGATCAGCACGTTGGACGGCACATTTAGTAGTTTCGTGGGAAAGCGAGTACATACTTCAACACACTGCAACACTATTTCAGTGCCAGGTATGCGGGGGGCCATAAACAAGATTAGAACATAGGGACAAGGCACCGCATTCATGCTGCATATTCATCTAAATAATATTTTGCATGAAAACTATTAAGTATGGGACATTACCAAATACCTATTTTTTAAATTTTTTCATTAATATCAATCATATATGTTGTATTATAAATTGTATACAAAATAAAGGTAATTGACGGGAATGATTAGAAAGTGGTAAAAAGAAAAGCAATGGTCTTCATTCGAAGTTTACTAATTAATTTATAGTTCTCTGAATTATCCACTTATTATGAACTTACATCTTTGTTCATGCTGAATACCTGTACATTTTACTTTGGATATAGCTAATGTATACCAGACGCAAACATACACTCGTTATAAAAAATTATCATAAGCAAATGTTTATTTGTAAATTTTTCACAGTCGTAATAGTTATTTCAAATTTATAAAATATTTCAAACACTGCTGAATACACTATATATATATATATATAATATATATATATATATATATATATATATATATATATATATATATATAACTCCGTAAAATGAAAGTACTGATAATAATTTTTTCTAGAAATTTTCGTAAATTACAGACAGTCCGCTTTTTAAATAAGAATTTGCCATAAATTTCATAAAATAATCGCGTATTTATGGAAACTCTCCATACATTAGGAGAAAAAAAAGTTATGTTTTAATTTTCGCTACGTGCGTGGATACTTGTATATAAAATGATATATTAAAATAGTTAAACTGTGCTGAAGACGTCCATAGTTCAAATGTCACGGACTTAATGGGTTCACAGACAAACACGTGTTAAAACAGCAACAACGGTGTCACACAGCAGGCGTGTCTACATTGAATCACGTCATACTGGGCGAGATAAGGCTATACACGGTAGACACGGTTGGCAGTACTGTTCACTACAGTCCAGACGACTCACTAAGTCGTCCAGTTGCATAAAATGATCCATTGTACGCCGTGTACTTCGAGAAGTTGTACGTTTATAGAAGTCGTGCGTTTCCTAGGAGAGGACGACATGACTTACAAAACGGACAACTAAGAAAGTCGTATGCATAAAATGAATCATTTAACTCAAGGCACTTACAATATGTACGACTTCGAGTCGTATGACACAAAACGGATGCATAAAAGGGCCCAGCACAATTTAATAATCATTTACAAGGAACACACGCAGTACCGGAGGGAATTACAATATTTGAACTAATTTAAATAATCAAATCCAGGCCTAATAATAAAGCAGGCGGTACAAATAAAATAAATTATGAAACACTTAAAAAACTACCCCTAGAAGCATTGCAGTTATATTTTTTATGTCATTAAAAAATATAAAGTATATCCAGGCCTTTGGAAAACAGCCAGAATTATCACGATACCCAAGGCGGTAAAAAACCCCGCACTCACGCAAAACAGATGCCCAGTTAGTTTACTAAATAGCACGAGTGAAATGTTTGAAGGAAAAAAAAAAACTTATTAACACGGCTCCAAAAACACGCCGATGAACACAATGTAACTCCCGATTTTCAATTTGGTTTCGTGGGAGGTCATTCTACAGCTCACCTACTTCTAAAAATTGGTAGAACAATCTACAGACGGTTTTAATGATAAAACTAAAGCTTACACAGACATTACAATACTGGACGCGGAGAAGGCATTTGACAAGGTTTGGATTCCGGGATTAATACACATACTTATCAACTTTACTTTCACTGATACGTACTTTTATCTGGTAGCTCACTATTTGTGGCAACGCAAATTTTATGTGGCGGTAGACGTGTCTACATCTACAATTAGAGAACTAAGGGTGGGTGTACAACAGGGCTCTCCCCTTTCTTTTATAATATTTACACAGCAGATATCCCACATGCGGACGCCTATGTACAAATGTACGCTGACGACACGGCTATAATTAAGCTATCAGCAAACTTGAAATATGCCCTAGCAGCCGTGCAAACACAACTCACCGCATTGGAAATATGACACATTCGCTCGCGAATTTAAATAGATGCTGCAAGTCAACCAACTTAATGATTACCAAAAAGCGCACCTAGCCTGATAGGGAACTTAAAATGTTAAATCTGCTAAATATTTAGGGCTGACTTTAAACAGATCACTTACATGGGCAGAATACATAAAAAGAATCACTAAAATAACCACAGTAAATTTAATAAACTTATATCCAATGCCTAAAGCACCTCGATTCCTTCGTAGAAAATAGCTACAGCTCTTGAACCAAGTCATTAGGCCCCTACTACTGTATGGCTGTGAAATATGGGGTTACGCCACTCCCCGACACACATACAGAAAGTTCAAATAACACAGAATAAATTTCTAAGAGCAATATTAGATGCAGACTGGTATACCAGTAATAAAACAATTCATCGATTACTAAAAATTTACTATATTAAAGATGTAATAGTTTCTAGGAACAAAAACCTTTATGAAAATCTTAGTGATCGTGACAGCCCTCTCATTAATCAAATACCTGAATATGACCCACTAGAGCCACGGAAAAATAAAAAACCGCAATTATAATAACATTTTAGCCCTGTTTTCAACCCACGGCTGCATCAGTACCGTACGCTGGCATTCCCACGCATAAATAAATTAGAACAATGGGATTAATTAATTAACATTCATAACAACACACTACGCAAACATAACTCACCCCCCGAGTGCGCAGGTGAATGATCGACTCGCTTTAGAGTTCTCTGCCTATGTGTTAGTGTTGACATCACCTCCCACAGTGTGGAATAAGCCCGTCTGGATAGCTCCACTGCCAGTTCCGGTGAGACCTGCAGGGCGAGAACCGCAAACTACTAAAACAATTATAATATCCACACTGTAAAAATGGGAAAACAAGGAGTTTTAATTCTAATTCGAACTACATTTACACTACTCTTGGGCCGGCGAAATTATCTGATCGGCCCGGGACAAACATTCTGCACATTTAACAAAACTACCTACACCAAGGCATTCCTAGCTCATTGCACACAAAACACTGGAGCCGAGCAGAACTGCCAGGATATTAAAAAAACACAAGGCGATCTAAACTACACACACACACACACACAGACCGAGTCCTCCCACGTGACTCGTACATACTTATACCCTGTCAAGGCAGCTCATGTGGTTGCACTGGCAGACAGTGTTCTCCCGACTTTGTCGTCAGGAATCGAGGCCGACAGGCACACATGGTAGGTCAGGACTGGGTTAGGGGGCATTAGTCTTAAGTTAGATGGTAGTTCAAAAAATTCAAAAATCACACAGAAAAAGTATAAAAACTTCAAAACAAAATAAAAATTTCCAAATTTTATAATATCAAATAAAAAATTAAAGATAATAAAAACAAAAGAAAAATATAAGAACTATAACAATTCAAAAAATGATGTATTCGAGACTGCAAGGCCGGTTTTCTAGTTTGTAAGGATATTTCTATAAATGATGCCCTTCGGGAGGCTGATGTAGCTACAACAACTACACTGATAAACCCTAGTTTTGACCAGAGCTGGCAACAGTCCTGGTACATAATGTGCCAGAAAAGTGTTCTACTAACGTGCAACTTTCTTCACAAACGCCACACGATGAAACGACCGGAGAGTAAGAGCGAGACCGGACCCTGACTTATCAGTGCCGCAAGGCCTGATATCCCAAGCAGGGTTGTCGATAAGCAGTGACTCGGGTTGCAGAGACTCACCGACACACTACACACGAATATAACTAGCCACTAGTAAACAAAACTACAACATGTTCTACAGACAACACGACATTACAACACGCCAGTCGGGAGACTGGTGGGGAGCTTCACTCCCTTGCTGGTAAAACCTACACGTAAATTTATTAAGATAGCAACAATGGTTCAACAGCTACAAACACGGGTCCGGTTATCAGCTAAAACATACACACTGCAGCCCACCGCCGACTCAATGATTTGACCCAAGTCTGTCGGGCTGCATTTTCTGTTGCAACCCACCATACGAGTTATGGGAAATTCGGTTCCTGGCCTCGTAACAGCACGGCCTCCGGGGGCATATGAGAGATCGGCGGGTTGCCAGGCTCTCTTCATCCTTGACCTACGACCAAGGATGGTGTGTACTTGCTTCTTCCGGAGACTACGACAGATTCGCGGCACACACCCTGTGTACTGTGGTCGGTCTGGAAACAGGTCATCTAGATCCTAGCCCCTAGTGGGTCAGCAGCCACAGTACACTGCACCGACCTGTAGGCACTCATATAACAACACTTGTTTCGAACACAACACATCGTGGATCGCTCCAAACAGTCCCAGCTCCCCACATCCCCTCCCTCTTCTTCGGGGCATGGTGTTGGACGGTGGATCATCTGGCTCACTTGGAGTCGTAAAAATAAAAAATATAGGTGACAGCGAATTACTCTACCTTACCACGTATGTATCCTGGTCTGGGTGAAACACTCAAAGCAACATCCATATGACTGCTACCTACAATTTCCTGCAGGTTCACCACAAGCTCTATTGATAAAATACACTATTTCTTCCAACAATGCATACAGCCCCCCACCCCGACCTGATCAGCACCAGGAAGAAATGGAAACCGACGTTGTACAACAGAAGCGAAAGGGGAAGCCCATCAAAACTGCCAACACCAGCTCCAAGGAGAATAAACGCCTCCGCACATCGTCGTCTGTGGCGAACACCGGTGTACCGGTCTCGAACCGGTTTTCTCCCTTGCAGGAGGTCACAAATGAGACCTCAGTAAATACAACCTCAGGCACTTCAGGTCAGCATTCAACCAACACACAGCCGTCTGCTAACCGACCTACAGGTAACAAAAAAAAACTCCGCATACTGGTTCCTGATACTACTAAATACAACTTGCTTCTGAAAAAACTGGAAGAGTATAAGTAAAGTCGTGTTTTCACTACTTCCCCCCAGTAATGGTATTCAGATCCTCAAGACCAACCCACAACTTCACCAGGCTGCTCAAAAAATGCTCTCAGCCAATTACATCCACTTCTACACTTTCTGCCCAAACCTCCGAGCAGCCGCAAAAAGTAATCTTTGACCTCCCCTCAACATCTGACATGGAAGTAATAAAACAGGAAATTCAAAACAGCGGCTATAATATCCTCCATATATATCTGTTTCAAAATAAAATTACCGGTAGTTCATACCCCACAAAATTTTAATTGGAGCCATAACCTTTTTTCTGTGTAACAGCCGCGCGCAGAACATAAATATGCCCTCTCTGCATACTGTTCAGAAAGTAAATACGGCAATCGTTCATCCAAGATATTACCAATAAAGACCGCAAGACGTGGCTAAATGCCACAGTTGTCTCACCCTGGGACACACCAGGAACTTCTGCTCCATGCCAAAGGTCTGCCCGCACTGCACCGGCCCACACCCCGCAGGTACCGGCGATCCTGCCACTATAACACCAAAGCGTAGTAATTGTAATGGAAATAATTCCGCTCTCTCGAAAGCCTGCCCCAAGTTCTTGGAACTGGAGTAGAGAAGACAAGCAACCAGGGCAACAACATCATCTCAGCCAGCAGGAAACTGGCGCCAATCTCCAGGCTCCGAAACCCACAACTTCCATACGCGCAGCCAGTTGCTCAGCCCCCTCACGAAACAACACATACACCAGAAACCCTTGAAAAAACACAAACTGTAGCGTCCTCTCGGCCTCTCCCGCGAGGTTTGCTGGGATAGATGAAAAGTGTAATGCGAGAATTCTATGATTTCACGGGATTCTTAAATGCTTGCGACTTTTCATCACACTTTGCGCAATTCCGTTCTTACATTTACCAGATCAGGAACATCGCAGATAGGTAGGAGAGAAGCTGGCTACTGCTCGAGGTCATGTCAACGTTTGCGGCCTCTTAGGCCGTCTACATGAATTTATCCTCTGCCCGCAACCTGCTGTGGAGCGATCACGAATTACATTTTACAGATAAACCACACTTTGCCGAGCGACACAAGCGAATTTAATTTTTCAAACCAGCTGATTGCAGCGCCTAGTTTTGCTAGTAATAAACCTATTTCATGCCTTCAGCACGCAAAATAACTTTAACTTATTAAACTTAGATTATTAATAACTGCCTTAACTAATATAAAATTAATATAAAATCACTTGACTGTACACGGTAAATAACGACAGTGTGATATCTCTTGAGCAACTCCGCAAGCCCCGCCTCCTCGAATACTATAGGCCAATCAGAGCCCTCTGGCCAAACTTCACTTTAACTTCACTCTCTCAGTTCGTTTTTCTGACTCTACTTTCGGATTTCATGGTTTTTTCTAAGTAAATATATTTATAAAAGGTATTTTAAAAGATTATTTCATGTCTTCAGCACAAGATTTACCACAAATTTATTGAAATTAAACCTGGCCGGAATTCTCCGATCGGTCCGGGACTAAATTCTGCCTCTTTTAACAAAACTAGTTCGCGCCTCGGTGCTGGGAGGATAGCCTCCCAAAGGTATTGCCTGTCTCCCTCCTCAAGCGAGCTGGTCAGTCACTGAGGCTTTTGGTTGTAGGCGAGTCGGCAGCGACTCGACAACACCGACTAGGCGATGTCTGTAAGGCTCCTTCCTCCGATTTCTCGAGTACAAAACAACACATTACACAAAACAAAGAATGGTACACACCAACTTAAAAACATACAGTACCAGCAGGGAATCAGACACCATTAATTACGAACATTCAAACAGAAAACTCATTCTGCCTTCTGGGAGAAGAAAATAACACAGAGAACAGTCAGGACAGCACAAAGGTGGCTGTTTTAGAGAGCATACATTCAGAGGGCAGTCATGACAGCACGAATACGGCTGTTACTGAAAACACATACACACAAAAATTCACATCTCCGGTGTACATCCCAGACAACACAGAAATCAAATAGATTGCTTACCATCTTGGCGAGTCATTTGACACGAAATTGAATATTACAGTAACCAACAAACAACACTTGAGAGTACTTGTAGAGGAGGATAAGCGTGCTGCTTTCCTCAAGTTCGTTCAGACACATAGCGTATCCTATTACACACATGCAGGAAAAAATGAGAGGTCAACCAATGTAGTCATAAAAGGACTACCACACACAGTAGCAATATCAAGTTTATACACCGAGCTCAGAGAATGTGGATTTAATACAATTCACATTTGAAAATTTATAACAGCAGCTGACTCGCCTGCAGTCCTATGGGCTGTAATATACCAACACAAAGAGCTCGATTCGCTGAAAATTTCTTTATTGTTTTACACATCAGTTCGTATAGAAATGTATAAGCACCGTGCTGAGGATGTGGTGCAGTTCATGCGATGTTGTGCACTGGGCCAATCTCAGAAATACGGCACACTTAAGCCAGTCTGGCTCTTTGTGTGCGGAACAGCACACAAAGGCAGAGTGTGCTTTAAAAGAACAGGACAAATCAAAGTGGAAATGTACACTTTGTAAGAAAACAGGACACTCAGCTGCATGGAAGCAGTGCGAAATGATCCAGAAACACATAGAGACACGAAAACAAAGGCTGGGACTCAAATCCAACAAATACAAAATAGTAGGCAGGATACAGACCAAATATTATGTCAAAGGCTGAATCCCCCCCCCCCCTTTTTTTTTCAAGCTCAGAAAGTACAGACTGAACAGGGAAACGCGTTCAGGAAACATGCACCCACGCAACAGAGGGACAAGCCACAAAGACACAGGAGAAGGGACGACACAACAGAAAGTGCGACCATGTTCTCAGAGTTGGAAGAACTGGCCGCATTTCTACAAGAAATACACTTCGCAACACTATTGGACCATTTTAGGCCCATAATTACACAGGCGAAAGCCTTGACATCACTACACGAGAAGCAGATGTTGTTTCACACAGCACTCGTCACTTTACCACACTAAACGTACAAATAGTTGAGGGTTACGGATTAATAATAATTCCCCAAAACAAAACTTTTCGCTAATAAACATACACCATTGATTACGTAGGGCGTCTTGCCCACACTGGTTATGTGGGAATACGTGAAAGGTGGCAAATAGCCCCGACCCTCACTCGTCTTCCAGGTCGAGTGACACACATGCCAGTCGTGGTAGGGGTCGGGGGGGCTAACATATACCAACCTATTTTAACTTAGCGTAATATATTTAACATATCTTAGTTTAATATATAAAATATTAATGCAGATTTAAATTAATTGACTTTAGTAATAAAAATACAAAAAATACAAAAAGTAAAATAAAATTCAAATACAAAAACTACAAAATACAAGAACACACCTATATAAATAAAATTTTACAAATATAATTTTATATGCTATTACTTTATATTATAAAATATAATTTAAAACCTATAACTGTATGTGTTACTAACCCTATTTCTTACTTATTTGACACACCGGCTTCATAGTCTGTTTCAGGTCGGGAAGAAGACGATCCTCGTTGAAGAGAAGAAGAAGTGGGGGGGGGGGGGGGCTCTGCTTTGACTAGAGTCTGGGAAACTCTGGTCTCAAGCCCCCCCCCCCCCTCCTCTAATGTATTGTATTTTACTAACACAGATTTTCTTTCCTATGTCTCAACACATTGAAACGATGAAATGTACCCCGTGGGCTGCCGCGGGAGACTAGGGACTTACTTACACACTACACGCGAGATTAACTAACACACTTGTATACAACAGAACAACACGCTAGACAGACATCACAACAATTACACTCACTCAAGCCGGGAGGCTGGAGGGGAGCTTCACTCCCCCGCCGACAACACAAACACGTAAATTTACATAAAATGGGCGACAAAACTAAAACAGTCTAAATGTGAGTCTAGTGCCCTAGAATTACACTGACACGGCCCCCGTCGCGGACCGTATGATTAGTCAAAGTGTCGGGGTGCAAATTGTTCTTACGAACGCCCAGTGAGTTATGAGAGCTAAGGCTCCCGGTCTCACGACACACTGTAATTTTGATAGCATACGAGGAACGGCGGCGACGCCAGCATCGCGCAAGCCATTCTGTCAGTAGATCCTGTCCGACACAGTTGTTTTCAGTTGACTAACTCCTGCCCCAGTCGCTCGTCGCAGTTACACTCACTCACGCACTAAACCACACATAATGTCATATATTTAATTCAGTATTACGACTGTATATTTTTATTATTTACTTTAACTTAAATATTAACTTGTAGTGAAAGTTAGTAATTATATTTTAACATAAAAACAACACATTGCAGCAAATATTTTGTGTAATTTAACTTCACCACACAATAAGAAATTTAATATTGTACCGTAGCCACTCCAGTCATGGGATAAAAAACTTTAAATCGTCAATTACTACCTTCTGTTGGCTTTTACTTCCGAGTTAACCATATTAAATGCCGCTGGCCCACAGCACAAAAGTCCTGAATTTCAAAATGCTGCGCAGTGCATTAACTTCACCACCGCTCCTTTTCACCGTACAGGCAGGGGAAAGGGCGGTAATTACAGCTTTGGAAACAGCTACCTGGCGATACCCTGGGAAAACTGTAAAATATTGTATGCTCAGCAGCAATAAATATTTTTATGGGGGTTGTGAGGGGAGGGGGTGAGCTTCTCCTTCCTGCAGCACTACATATGAAACCCGTCTGGGTGGACAAGGCCCCTCACAAGAGATTGTAAAACCCCCGCGCTGAGGGTGTAGCGACCCAGTGATGTAAAACCGATGGCAGCGTGCCAGGCAGCGCCTTGAATATTAGGCGTACTCAAGCGCCCCGAGTTAAAATAATGAGTAAACAATTACTTAAGAGCAAGTGAGGCAGACAGGGGGTTACACGAATAAGCATGGCAAACAATAACACACTCTTATTATAAACATATTTTTTTTAAATACTAACTTAAAACGACTTGTAAAGTGTGTGACCAACAGGGTGAGTAGTTGGAGCAGGGCAGCAGGTGATGAGTTGGGACCGCAGGCCCGCCAAGAGAAATTCCGGGCCCCTGAGCAATACAGGCTGTGGGCCACCCTTATAAATCCCCCTTTATTCCTTCTCAAATCGACCATTTACAACAATATAAACAGTCGTCATCTATGTAAAAAATATAAAGATAATGAAAATGATCATTAGATTAATATTAAAAAACAAATTATTTACAGAATGTTTTTAAACACTCTTACCGTAAGAGAAAACAATTTCAATCATAGAGTATTTTGAATTACTTTTCTCTTCAGAGGCATAGTAAGGATGTTATTTCGGGAGGGGTTTTCCTGGTAGGGGGAGGGAGGGATTTCATATTTGGATAAATTATTTGTGTTATTTTGCACGTACTCGAATGATGGTGCCAAATGAGCACTGAGACTGGAAATTAAGATTATATCGCACCCTATCATTAACAGACATTATTTACATTTTAACAATAATTTTCGAATATTTTATTTCCATTTCGTCGGTACGGGGAGTGGGGATAGATCCTGCTGTCCCTTATCCTAGCTACAACCCTTTTTCTCTTATTCCAAAAGAATGTAGGCATTGTCTAATTAACATTGTTAATTGATTACTAGCTTATTTGTGACAAATGCAATATAAGGACAACAATTAATTAGCCCTAATATTAAAGATAAAACATTTTATATTACAAAAGACTCAAAGTATTTCAATGTGAAAAACTAAAGAAACTAATAACTTCTATAAGTATTAACATAACTACCCCGGGCTATAAAATTAACAACGTTCTATTCACTACATTTCCTTACTTTAATATAGTGATGACCCATCTGTCTACTGTTTGCTGTTACAAATTAACTTTTCTAGTTTTTTTTTTGTGGGCAAACAGATTTTTAATGTCTTCATAATCTATTTGTCTGGCTAGTTATGATGTTAATGCAAGTTTAGTAAGACCACACAATATTTTGTGTAGCATTGTGGATCGATTGTTTTTTTTATCCTTTTCAAAGAGCTAAATATTCTTTCAGCGCTGACACAGGAAAAGTACAAAAAGCCTTACAGCTAAGTACATATCAGGATAGAGTGAATCAAATTTTAACATTTTAAACTGATTCGACAGTTCAATTGGTTTCAGTGTCTCGTTCCCCAGGTTAACTCGATAAATTGATCTAAAATGTACAAGTTCATCTTTGCGGTCCACAGGTAGTCTTCTGGAAACGTATTAAGCAAACCCAAGCATCCTTCAGCGATAAATTTTTCTTCTATACATAAATACTGCCACAAAACTTGAAATATATCACTTAGTTATCTTGCTGTTTTGAATCTTTCTGAGAGTCCCAATAAAACTGAATAAATTATTCTGTAGAATACATTCACTCTGAAGTTTCTTTCCTCTCTTGTCTCATTTTCGTTAACATGAGGTAGTTCTTCACGAGCCTCATCACTGAAAATTTTGTTTTTCTTTATCCTTTTTTCTTCAAGATTTGTTTCAGTATGATTGTGGAGATCACTACTTGTCATAGCACTGGCTACAAGCTTAGCCTCACTGACTATCAATGCTGGCAACTTCTACATAAAGTGTTACATTTGTGGTTTGAAGTATTTTGTTGAATTTATCGATTTGTACCAAAATTTTAAAACAAATTGATGACATTAATATTCATTTGAATGATTCAAGATATCTTCCGATCCCCAACTACTTCATATATGCTCAAAATTTATGTTGGGTATTTTCTTTTATTGTAGCATAAGTTGATCTCACAGAGTAGGGAGATCAGATGATTATATTGTGCGTTAATTATATTTAACAGATAGTCACGTGGATTGATTATGTAACCCTTCATTGGCCAATAAACAACAAAATATAAAAAAATATGTTTAGCTGCTTCTC